>JARQOD010000001.1:110658213-110827155 GCA_033576555.1 Oophaga sylvatica | reverse complement strand
CCCCCCGGGCTTCCTGCAGTCTCAGGGACGGTGAGTAATCCCCGCTCTTAAGGTCATGAAAAAGGACGCACGCCCCCCCATAGGCGTGGCACCCAAATTTTTAGGGCCCTTAATGAGCGGTATTACGTCACCGTCGCGCTGGAGAGTGCGGGAAACCGGGGGAAAAGCAGGATTGCGGGACTTTCAGCGTGGAGGGGAGGGGTATGGGGGAGGGGGGAAAAAGGACAGGAGAGGAAAGGGGGGGGGAAAGGTGGGGGGGGAACATGGAGGAGGGGGGAGAATGGGGGACGGGGGAAGAGGAGCAGGACGGGGGGGAAACGGGGGAGGGGGGAACAGGGAGGAGGTCGGGGAGAGAACGGAGGGGGGGAAAAGCTGGGGGAGGACGGGGGAAAATGGGGGGACGCGGAAGATGGAGCAGGACGGGGGGGGAATGGGGACGGGGGAAGCGGGGGAGGACGGGGGGGGGAACGGAGGACAGGGGAACAGGAGGAGGACAATGGTGGAGCAGGACGGGGGGGGAGGGGAGGGCACAGGGAGCAGGGAGAGGACGGGGGAGAGGAGGGGCCAGGGAACGGAGCGGACGGGGGGGGCCCAGGGGGAGGGAAAAAGGAATGGGGGAGCATGGGGAACGGGCCCAGGGGGGGGGGGGAAAACAGAAAAGAGGGGGGAGCCAGAGTGGATGGGGGGAAAGGGAGGGGGGCGGGGGGCATACAGAAGGAGGGCAGTTTATACCCCCGGGCCCTTTACAGAGTCAATAATTTTCCAATTTTTTTGTGGCAAAATTAGGGGGGTCGGCAAACCTGGGTCGGCTTTAAAAAGGTAATACGGTATATTCAGACAAAATAAAGATGGTGGCTCTGTTCAATTTCCTATTGGTCGAAAAAAAAGTCGAAGAGGGAAATAAAAAATTTCTGAAACCGATCGGTTTTCATAAATTAATGAATTTTTAAAATTTTCCTAGAAAAAAATTTTCTTTTTTATCTGCACTTTGAATCGGTTTCATTCTACTTGCACGTGTTATGAAAATAAATAACGAAGCCCAAAAACATCTACCAAGTAAGATGTAGTGATGGATCTGTTTCCCCCATAAACCAAGAAAACTGGGTTTGCAGGGTTTGTATCATTTTGTGAAAAACCAATAAGGTTTGTTAGTATTTTGGAAATATTTATTTTCATTTTTTTCATATTTCGATTTTCGTCTGACGAAATAATGCGAATGTAGAAGAATCTTATTCGGGGCATGGGGGGACCCCTGTTGCATTGTGATGAAAACTTGTACCACAAATTTGGATGTTACTGAAAAGATTAGACATTGAAAAAGAAAGGTTAGACAGGAAAAGATACGACTCAGACGAAAGTGTTGGGATGATCTGTGCCTCAAAGTGCGGCGATTTTTGGACGGCAAAGGGAAAAAAACTAAATGGTGTAGTGTCCATCCAAATCCCAAAAAAAATTTTGTAAGTCCCGCCCAAAGAGGTGGCCCGCGCAATCAGAACCTGTATACAGCAAAGAGCTTCAAGAAAAACATGACTCCCGAGATGTGTGAAAAAATTTACGGAAACTAATCAAAAGGGCCCAAAGGGGTTTTGTGTGCTTAAACAACGAACTGGACAAGTTTTCTGATTTTCTGAACGGCCACCACAAAAAACATTAAAGAAATTTTACTGAAACTGAACTCCCGGGTTTTTTGGGGATCGATGTGCGGGTGTGCCAGAGACAACAAAAGAAAATCTGGAGGAATGTGGAATGTTGCTGCTCCCCTCTTATACGTGCACCCCATTTTCGGCCGCTTCAAGATATACTAATTTATCAGATTTGACAATGAAAATACAGGGGCAAAAAGTGTGAAATGATAAGCTGCACCAATATGGGACATTGACAAGCTGAACAGAAATCTGGAGAGAGCCCACAAGCAATAATTTATCACGTCGACGAGCAATTTTTTTCCATTTGAGGCCCATTTTAAAAATTTACCCGTATTACCTTCAAAATCAGCTAAATATGGCATAAGATTTTCTGGGCTTGGACTCGTCAAAGCTACCCATTTCAAGGTCAGCTCTTCCTGGGAAACCCCAAAGATGGTCCCGACAAGTAACATTGGGGAACGAAAAGTATTGGACCAGTGAGCTCGTATAAAGTCTGGAAGAAAGTCACCCCCGATAATTCTTTACAACCATGGGAAATAGCTAAGGTATTGAACCCGGAACATGCATTTGGGACAGTGAAAAAAAAAAATGCAAAGAAAGGCCCGTAAACTCGACAAATTTTGCCTACAATCATGATGCACATCTTTCATTGTACCAAAGAAGAACAAAACGTCGTGCTTTTATCCCACGCACATGAGGGAGAATTGAAAAGACAACAGCCAACCAGAAATAATAAAATACAACAAAACAAAAAGGGGGGTTGATGTTTTGGGTAAAATGTTGGGGAGAGTACACGTGAAACGACGAACATTACGTTGGTCTTGGCTTTTCTACTAGATTGACGTCAGGGTTAGCATTTCTTTCTACAGAGAACCATCCAAGTTCAGGACAAAGGATTACGAAGAAAGTTCCTGAAAAATCTCGCAAAAACAGCTGTGTATGCCCGCATTGAAGATGAGTACAAACCCAAGAGTGAAGGGTTTATGTATTATTCCTAAACTCATTTGTTCGCACCATTTTACTTTCTGCTTGCTGAAAGCAATTTTGCCCCCAGCCCAAAAGGGGTTTTTCCCAGTTTGCATGTTCCCCCCCTGCTTCTCCCCTTTTTCCCTTCTTAAGCGGGCCACAGCTGAGCAATCATTGTTCAGAATCTACCCTGCATGAACCTTTTGACTTGATCCTGAAAACCCCCTTTTGGCCTTGAAACCCGCTTTTCCTACTGGGGAAACTCGGGAAGCACTTTTTGGAAACTTAAACCCCTGCCTTTGAAAGCCCCACGTTTGCATGGCCCTTACGGTAACAGAAAAGAAGATCCTAAACCCTTTTGTGGAGATGTTTCCCTAAATTTGGGAAATTACCTGGCCTGCTGTTCTCCTGTTTTTTGTGTCTGCAAACTGGGGAAAACTATTTCTGCCAATTGTATGAAGTAATCAGGATTTTTTAAATTTTAAAACCCTTTGGGGCCCTCCAGTTTTTAAATGCCCCAACACAAAGGGCTTTTTAACGTATTTCATACATTAAAAGATTCTGAAGCCAAAACTTTAGTGTCTGCGGGGTCGGGAAGGCTGGTCGCTGTATGTGGATATCGACGCCCGGTTTATTTTCCCTGTGATGCCCGGGTTGTGACTTCTCACAACCTTTCCCAAGGGGTGGAATTTCCCCTTAAATTTTTTTTTTTTTTTGCAGTGTTCCCAAACGGGTTAAACACTATTGTTTTTTTTCCTTTTTTTCCCCTCTTTTTTGTCTGCTGAAAACTTTTGGATATCAGATGCCCCGGGTAAAACTTTCTGTGATGATAGTGGTTGGACTTCTCACAACTTCCGGTGAGCATTCCCCTTAATTTTTTTTCCCTCCTCCCAGTGTTCCCAAGGAAAACACTATTGTTTTTTTTTTTCTCTCCTCTTTCCAGTAATCCTGTTTTAAAAAGATCGGAAAATGGGGCCCCGCATAAAGGAACTTTGCGGATGACTGAAAATTTTATCCTTGAGATTTGAAGAAAAAAAAGGGACCCTTTTTAAAAAATTACGGACCTCAATAACCCAAAATTTGCAAGGGGTTGGACAGATCCCCAGGTTTTGCGACCCAAGGATTGAGGTTCTAGAGGGGCGAGTCCGGGCCCCTGCCGAAACCCCCGAGTGCGGGAATTTCCCCAATTTCCCCCTTTTTTTCTTTTTGGGGGGAACTTTGAGAAATTCAGGGGTTTTTATTAATCAATCAATCTTTTTTTTTCTGCAAAATGTTTCAAAATTCCCCACTGAACTCAAAGGGTGTTTATTTAAAATTTATGTTTGCTTACCAAAAAGGCTTTAATGGGGGCCCAAACCCTTTTTTTTGGGAAAACTGGGATGATTGTTTGAATCACCTTGATGATTTTTTTTCAGCATGGGGCAGGTGTTTGATGCCCCCAAATCGAGGTGAACCGCTAAGACCATGGGTTTGCTTGCGCCAAGGGAAGCATGGTAGTAATATGCCCTTTGGGTTTCAGGGATGGGCCCCTTTAAAACCACCCGGGACAGTTCCGCCAAAAAATCTATTTTTCGAAAAGGGGGTTTTCTCCACTGATTAAGGTGAACCCTTTCTCGGCCCCCCTCCCCCTGCGTTAGGGGGCCCCTTTATTAATACTGCATCCGTATTGATATCGTCTGAAAAAAACCCCAGGGAAAAAGAGTTGGGTTTGAAAACAATCGTCCCAACCCTTTTTCCCACCTTCCCCTCCACTAAGGGAAACCCTTTTAGTAGGATTACAGGGGGCCCGAACCCGAACCCTGCAGGTAGACTTTTACAAAGAGGGGGTTTGGAAGCACGAAGGAACATTTTTTTTAAAGGGGAATCTAAGTTTCTATTTTTGGAATTTAGGGGACTTCTTATAAAAATGCCCCAGCCTTCTGTAAGACTAAGCAGCACTCATTCATTGTGATGTTGCGAGGGGGGGGATCTGTCAGGTCCCAGCCCCGGTCCCGGGCCTTGCAGAACAGATCTTTATTTTTCCCGGGCTTAAACTCCCTTTCCCCTGAGGAAAGTTGACTTGGGGGTAAACGCTGCCCCTTTTTAAAATTTCCCCAGGGGGTGTCCCAGTGGTTGTAAAAAAAACAATTCTCATTTCTTTCTTTCCATCAAACTCTGGGTTGGGCTCAGTTGGGGGGTCCCAGTCTGTTATCGATCAGGGCAAATGAAAATTTTTTGGATTTCCCCCTTTGCTCTGAAAAAAGGGAATACGTTCGTGAAGAAAGGGGATCCCGTCAGATGGAAATGTGGATGGGTCCCCGCTGACCTCTGGACAGTGGATCAGGAAACGAGCCTTTTTAAAGGGTTTTTTTAGGGTAAAGTTTCAAGAGGGAAAATGTTTCCCTTTTTGGTTATTCTTCCCCCACTTTTCCCTTTTTTTAGGGCTCCAGGCTGCAGGCTAAAACCTACCCTTAACTTGGGGGCCCCAAGGGGAAATTTCACTTTCCAAAGAAACAATGAGTCCCAAAAAATTTTTAGCTTGCTCTGTTCCTAAAGGAAACCTGTAGCCCCGAACTACCCGCTGTATACCAGGACCCATTGGATTTAAGTGGGCAAGAAAACGGTGACCAGCTTCCCCCCTCACCCTCCATATGATTGTCCAATTGAATTATTTCCTGGAGCGAGATACCTCTTTGGGAAAAAACCTTTCCCCCGGGGGGGCCCGAGCTAAAGGGTTTAAAGGATTAAATAGATGAAAACTAGCCAAAGGGTTCATCCCCCCTTTTTCATCTCCTTCCGGGGCACCCTCTTCTTTGGGAAAGAAAAATTTTTAGTTTTTAAAAAAGGGGGGGGGGGGTTTTTGGGTTCTTTTTTTTTTAGGATTTAAATTTTTTTCCCCCCCCAAAAAAAAACCCCCCCCCAAAAAAAAAGGGGTTTTTTTTTTTTTTAAAAAAAAAGGGTTTGGAAAACCCCTTTGGGGGGCCTTTTAAAAAATTTTTTAAATTTTTTGGGCGGGGGGGTTGGAAAAAAAAAAAATTTTTTTTAAACCCCCCCCTTTTTTCCTTTTAAAAAAAGGGGAAAAAATTTTTTTTTTTGGGGGGGGGGGAAAATTTTAAAAAGGGGATTAAAAAAATTTTTTTTTTTCCCCGGCCCAAAGGGGGGAAAAAACCCCCCCAAAAACCCAAAAAATTTTTAAAGGGAAATTTTTTTTTTTCCCCCCCCTTTTAAAAAAAAGGGGGGGGGCGGGGGTTTAAAAATTTAAAAAGGGTTTAATTTAAAAAAAATTTTTTGGCCAAAATTTCGGGGGGGCCCCCCCCCCCAAAAAAAAAAACCCATTTTTAAAGGTTTTTTTGGGAAAAAGGGGGGGGGCCCCCCCTTGGGGGGTTTTGGGGTTTGAATAATTTTTGGGGGAATTTGGGTTTTTTGGGGGCCCCGGGGTTTTAAAGGGGGGAAAAAAAAAAAAACCCCAAATTTTTTCATTTTTCCCCCCCCCTTTCCCCCCCAGGGCCAAGGAGGGGGGGGGGGAAAATTGGGGGTTTTTAAGGGTTTTTTCCTTTTTTTTTTTTTGGGGGGGGGAAACCCTTTTTTTAAAAAAATTTTTTGGGGGGGAAAAAATTTTTTTTTGGGGGAAAAAAAAGGGGAAAAGGGGGGGGGCCCCCCCCAAAAAGGGGGGGGGTTTTTTTTTGGGGGGTTTAAAAGGGAAAATTTTTCCGGGCCCCCCTTTTTTTTTTTTTAAAAAAATTAATTTTTTTTCCCGGGAAAAAAACCCGGGAAATGGGGGGGGGTTTTTTTTTAAAAAAAAATTTTTTTTAAAAAATTTTTTTTGGGAAATTTTTAAAAAATTTTGGGGGGGGAAAAAAAAAACCCCCCAAAAAAAAAAAAATTTTTTAAAGGGTCACCTTTTTAAAAAAAAAAAAAATTTTTCCGGGGGGGGAAAAAAAAAAAAGGGGGGGGTTTTTTTTTTTTTAAAAGCCCCAAAATTTTTAAAAAAAAAAATTTTTTTTTAAAAAAAAACCAAAAAACCCCCGGTTTTTTTAAAAAAAAAGGGGGGGGGGGTTTGGGGGCCCCCGGGGGAAAAAGGGGGAAAAATGGGTTTTTTTTTTTTTTTTTTGGGGGGAAAAAAGGGGGGGGGGGGCCCAAAAAAATTTTTTTTTTTTTTTAAAAAAAAGGGGGGGAAAAGGGGAAAGGGGGGTTTTGGGGGAAAAGGGGGGGGTTTGGAACCTTTTAAAAAAAACCCCCCAAAAACCGGGTCCCAAAAACCCAAAAAATTTTTTTCCTTCCAAAACACCCCAAACCCTTCCTTTTTTTCCCCCCAAATTTGGGGGAAAAAAAATTTAAGGGAAAAAAAATTTTTTTTTTTCCCCCCCCCCAAAAATTTTTTTTTTTTTTGGGGTTTTGGGCCCCCAAAAAAAAAGGGGGTTCCCAAAAAGGGGGGGAAAGGGGGCCCTTTTTTTTTTGGGGCCCCCCCCAAAAAGGGGGAAAAGGGAAAAGGGGGTTTGCCGAACACGCGGGGAACCGGGCTTACTAAAACCACAAAACACGGAAATTTCATCTGTGCATTAACATTCTGAGCAGCAACTGGGGTTGAAGCCCAGGGGTCAAGGGGGTGTAGGCAGGGGCCCTAGTATGAGACGTTTGAATTAAAGTTGTAGTTGCACCAGTAATTTTTGCAACAAAAGCAGGGAACAGCAGCGTTACTGAACCCACAAACACATCAGCGATTGTTTTCATCTGTGCATCTACACTTCTGAGCAGCAACTGGCGCGTTGAAGCCAGGGCAAGGAGGTGTAGGAAAGGCCTAGTATAAGACGTTTGAAGTTGAAGTTGTAGTTAGCAGCAGTAATTTTTGCCAGACACACAGCAGGGGAACAGCAGGCGTTACTGAACCCCACAAACACATCAGCGATTGTTTTCATCTGTGCATCTAACACTTCTGAGCAGCAACTGGCGCTGTTGAAGCCCAGGGTCAAGGAGGGTGTAGGCAGAGGCCTAGTATGAGACGTTTGAAGTTGAAGTTGTAGTTAGCAGCAGTAATTTTTGCCAGACACACAGCAGGGGAACAGCAGGCGTTACTGAACCCCACAAACACATCAGCGATTGTTTTCATCTGTGCATCTAACACTTCTGAGCAGCAACTGGCGCTGTTGAAGCCCAGGGTCAAGGAGGGTGTAGGCAGAGGCCTAGTATGAGACGTTTGAAGTTGAAGTTGTAGTTAGCAGCAGTAATTTTTGCCAGACACACAGCAGGGGAACAGCAGGCGTTACTGAACCCCACAAACACATCAGCGATTGTTTTCATCTGTGCATCTAACACTTCTGAGCAGCAACTGGCGCTGTTGAAGCCCAGGGTCAAGGAGGGTGTAGGCAGAGGCCTAGTATGAGACGTTTGAAGTTGAAGTTGTAGTTAGCAGCAGTAATTTTTGCCAGACACACAGCAGGGGAACAGCAGGCGTTACTGAACCCCACAAACACATCAGCGATTGTTTTCATCTGTGCATCTAACACTTCTGAGCAGCAACTGGCGCTGTTGAAGCCCAGGGTCAAGGGGGGTGTAGGCAGAGGCCTAGTATGAGACGTTTGAAGTTGAAGTTGTAGTTAGCAGCAGTAATTTTTGCCAGACACACAGCAGGGGAACAGCAGGCGTTACTGAACCCCACAAACACATCAGCGATTGTTTTCATCTGTGCATCTAACACTTCTGAGCAGCAACTGGCGCTGTTGAAGCCCAGGGTCAAGGAGGGTGTAGGCAGAGGCCTAGTATGAGACGTTTGAAGTTGAAGTTGTAGTTAGCAGCAGTAATTTTTGCCAGACACACAGCAGGGGAACAGCAGGCGTTACTGAACCCCACAAACACATCAGCGATTGTTTTCATCTGTGCATCTAACACTTCTGAGCAGCAACTGGCGCTGTTGAAGCCCAGGGTCAAGGAGGGTGTAGGCACAAAATATTGACTTATTGCCTTGTTACGTGGCCATTGCAAATGTATGTATCTCAAACAAGAATAAATGAAGTTTTACTAGGACAATAAAATGATGAATTTCAATTCCAAGAATAGAAAAATATTTATACTTGAGAGTCCTCTGTGGTTGATACCGTTTAATGGCTAACTGAAAATATGGTAACAAATTCAAAGCTTTCGAGACTACTCAGGTCTCTTCATCAGGCTAAGACTAAAAAAAAAATGGAAGAATCACATATTTGTACACACAACAGGACACAGGAATAGGTAAGACAAGTGAGGGAGGGACAAGTGAGGGTAGACCGGCCAAAAAATGAGAACAAGGATGAATTATCAGCGCCACACGATAAGACAAAAAATAATGGATTTACCTGTGGCAAAACACTTTTGTATGCCCGGTCATAGCATGATGGATATGGAATTACTGGTATTAAAATATAACTTCAAATATGACAAAGATACAAAGGTTTCAGAATATAAGCTCATCATGACCTTTGACACTGTTAGTGATGGAATGAATAGATCACACGGATTTATGTCATTCTATATCAA
Source organism: Oophaga sylvatica (assembly GCA_033576555.1). Lineage (NCBI taxonomy): Eukaryota > Metazoa > Chordata > Amphibia > Anura > Dendrobatidae > Oophaga > Oophaga sylvatica. The sequence goes on along the minus strand of JARQOD010000001.1, from coordinate 110,818,054 downwards.
TTAAGGAATCTGCGTCTCTGCCCTTCCAGGGGCATTAAAACACAAAACCAGACCCCAATCAGAGGGCAATAAAACTTTCTATCCTTATCTAGGAACTGTTCCAATATTTATGTTCATCCCTCTGTGATAATGACAGTTCTGCTACACGTCACTTACTTGTCTTACCTATTGCACTATTCCTGTGTCCTGTTGTGTATAGAAATATGTGATGCTTCATTTTTTGTTTTAGTCTTTGCCTGTTGAAGAGACGTGAGTAGCCTCGAAAGCTTGCAATTTGTTACCATCTTTTCAGTTATCCATTCAAAGGTATCAACCACTGTGGACTCTCAAGTGTAAATATTTTTCTATCTAATGGCTAACACGGTACGAAGATACACATGTTTCCTAACTTCAATAATAAAAATAAATACACTGCAAATATAAACGCATATATGCACATGCCAACAAGAAATGGAACAACACACCACCCAAAAAATTGGTTACAAAATATAGTGTTGTAAATTTAAGAATAAAAGTCCATTTTTGTATTTATGAATAATGCTTAAGGAACGCTATGTTAAACCATAACATAGTGAAGACAATGGATTTTGTAATCGTCACTCATCATCATCATCATTGCAATTTAGATGTGACAGTCACAGACATTTCAATTATTTCAGTTAATAAAATCGTTACTTTGTACAGCATGTATGACATGTCCAGCATGGACTCATCAATGTGATGACACAATAATGTACGATAAAAAATAACCATTTAAAAAAACATAATGCATTGTCACAATTTAAGTGTGTGCCTGCAAGTGTAGGTGAAAGAAAGGCTTCGGATAGCAAAGGTATATTCTATGTCTGTATCAGACAGTGGACAGCCTCTGATGGGTAATGGCGATGTTATACTGTACGTCAATAAAGTCTGCGGCTGCAATCATGCATTTTTTGCTTGGACAGTGTTGAAGAGGGTAAAAGCATGTCTGGTTGCGCAAGGCTTTATCCGTCAACACTACCTTCCTACTGTCACGCGTAGGGTAGGGTAGTGTGTGTCAATTAGATGACTCTATAAAATGTGACGTTACGCAGCGTTATTGCGCCCTAGGGACGCCAAAAATACAACAGCAGTAATCATTTACTGTCTAATACTCCACCTATGACCAACAAAAAAAGACCGTTCCCTCTTTAACAATCTACAAGACTAACAAGCATAATGGTTCACGCTGACTTTATTGAGGTACAGTATTACATCGACATTGTCCATGAGTAACTATGCACTGTGATACCTATATACCATTATTAATTTATATCTGTTGTGGTTGTTTCAACAGCACTTGCAGGTATAACTAGTACTACCTATTGTCAGTATGCATGATGCACTTTATAGATGTAATAATTTATTATTGCACATTATTACCAGGTTTAGATGCTGGCCATTTCATATATGGTGTGTGAAGTTACAGTTGGCATCAGTATGTGTATTTTATAATGTCTGTCATAAATAAAAATCGTGATGATGATTATGAGGATTTTATGATTTGTACATCCATTGACTGCATTATCTTACAGGTACAGATAAAGTTCCTTAAAAAGCATTAATTGATAAGTATGAAATGTACTTTTATGCATTAATTTCAAAAAGTGAAGACTGTTTTAGTTTTTGTTATCATTTATAATAGACATGTGCAGATATGCGCTGTGATGACAAATTATTATTTGTCCATATTTGTCATAAAAATTTATCATTCTAGGCCTGGAAAACTTCACAATTTCCTGTTTTAAGCATAATAATCAGGGTGACGGCTCTTCCCTATTTGGAGCATGTTCGACATGGGTTTTTCTGTGCATGTGTAGGGAACAGGAGACATGGATAACGTTGCGAACCAGTTATTTAATCTGAAAACGGACAGACAAATTCTGGCGAGATCCATGCCTTGTTCATTTTCAGAAAAGTAAGCCGGTCTACATTATCGGAGGATAGTCGCATGCGACGGTCTGTTAGTACACCACCTGCGGCACTAAAGACGCGCTCCGATAATACACTGGCAGCAGGGCAAGCCAGCACCTCCAATGCATACTGGCTAAGCTCTGGCCATGTATCCAGCTTAGAGACCCAAAACTTGAATGGGAAGAGCCATCTGGGAGTACACTGAGAGGGAAAGACATGTAGTCTGTCACCATCTTACGGAAACGTTGCCTCCTGCTGACTGGAGCCGTCTCGGATGGTGTAGACATTGGTGGCGCTGCCACAAAACTTCGCCACATTTGGAACATACTGGTCTTGCCCTGTGCAGAGGCGCTGCTTGTGCTCCCTCTTGTTGCAGAGCTGTCTCCATGCCTCGACGCACAGAGCTGCTTTGTAAAGCAGTAGCAGCAGCAGTGCTCTCGGCTGGAATGGAGAACATTATGGATTGCACCAGTATGTCTTGGTACTCCCGCATTTACGCTCGTTCAACGGTGTGATGAGGCTTTGTAAGTTGTCCCGGTAGCGAGGGTCTAGGAGGGTGTACACCCAATAATCAGACGTGGTGAGAATGTGGGCGATGCGGCGGTCGTTTCTCAGGCACTGCAGCATGAAATCAACCATGTGCTGCAGACTCCCAACTGGCCAAGAAACGCTGTCCCCTGCAAGAGGCGTCATCTCTGACTGCTCTGCATCACCCCACCCTCGCTCTACATACTGACTAGAGCGTTGTGTACCTCCCTCTGGAGCGATGTCTTCCTCCTCCATTGACTCCTCCTCATCCTCCTCACAAAGTGAACACTGCCCAGCCCTTTGTGAGGAACCACGTTGCGCTGACTGTCCAGAAGGTGATGGAATTTGTGACTCCTCATCCTCCACCTCTTCCAAAACCTCATCCCTTATTGCTTGCAGTGTTTTTTGAAGCAGGCAGATAAGGGGGACAGTCAGGCTGACTAGTGCATCATCTGCACTCGCCATCCGCGTTGACTCATCAAACGCACGCAAAACGTGGCAGATGTCCTTCATAGAGGCCCACTCAGTAGTGGTGAAGTGTGAACGACGCAAATTGCGAGTTGATTGCGCCTGATGCAGCTGATACTCCATTACTGCTGGCTGCTGCTTACACAACCGCTCCAACATATGTAACGTGGAATTCCACCTGGTGGGTACGTCACATATGATGCGATGTTCAGGAAGGCGAAATCTGCGTTGCAGAGCTGCAATGCGCGATCTGGCCATGCTGGAACGTCGCAAGTGAGCGCACTCTAGGCGGACCTTGTGCAGCAGTGCATCAAGATCCGGATAGTCCCTCAAAAAACTCTGCACGACCAAGTTGAGCACATGTGCCAGACATGGTATGTGAGTGAGGTTGCCAAGGCCCAGAGCTGCCACCAGATTTCGGCCATTGTCACACACTACCAAGCCTGGCTGGAGATTCGCTGGCAAAAACCACACGTCGCTCTCCTGCTTGATGGCATTCCAGAGCTCCTGCGCTGTGTGGCTTCGATTCCCCATGTAAATTAATTTCAGGACGGCCTGTTGACGTTTGGCCACGGCTGTGCTCATATCGGTCGCATCAGGTAAACGTTCACGGGTCCATGTGGAGGTAGACCGTGACGGCTCCTGCAGCGATGATTCTGAGGAACTGGAGTAGGACGAGGAGTCAATGTGGACAGACTTGATTCCTGCAATCCTTGGAGTTGGCAGAACACGTACAGCGCCACTCGCAAGATCTGTACCCGGCTCCACAACATTGACCCAATGGGCAGTGAGGGAAAGGTATCGTCCCTGGCCATGGGTACTGGTCCACGCATCGGTGGTCAGGTGGACCTTGCTACTGACGGCGTTTAGTAGCGCATGTTTAATTTTTCCCTCAACATGCTTTTGCAGACCAGGGACGGCTTGCCTGCTGAAATAAAATCGGCTGGGCACATTGTATTGTGGGACTGCCAATGACATTAAGTCACGGAAACTGTCAGTCTCCACCAGCCTGAATGACAGCATTTCAAGGGACAGGAGTTTTGCAATGCCAGCATTCAGAGCCTGTGCTCGTGGATGGTTTGCCGAGTATGGCCGTCTTTTATCCCATGCCTGTGCTACCGATGGCTGTTTTGTGGCCTGGGAGTGTGAGGATGACAGGGAACTTGCAGCTGTGGGTGGAATAACACTGGGTCTCTGGACAACAGTTACAGAGGTTCTTCCATGGCGATCCTGTGAGGAAGCCGAACCAGCTGTGTGTGAGCTGGAGGAAGAGGCTCCAACACGAGCTGAAGATGTAGGTGCTGCTGTAGGTTGGCCTACATCTCCAGTGTGTCTTTGTAACTCAGCTACGTGCTTTGTCCGTACATGTTTCCACATATTTGTGGTATTGAGGTTACTGATATTTTTACCTCTTTTAACTTTTTGATTACACAGCTTGCATTTGACATAGCAAATATCATCTGCAAGTGTGTCAAAAAAGGACCACGCAGTGCAAGTCCTGGGAGCGCCCGGTTTGGCTGTTGGAAGAGAACTGCTACGAACGGGTGCCAAACTGGAGGGTACAGGCAACCGAGTCTGCAGCCTACCTCTCCTTACTGTTTGGACCGTTGGGGCAATCTCCTCCTCAGAGCTGCTACCACCACCTTCCTGTTCCTCACGCCATGTTGGGTCTTGGACCTCATCATCTCCACTACCCTCTTCCAACACCTGCTGCTGTTGGGTGGTCTGGCCAGCACCTTGCTCAACAGAAAATGGCACCTGAGTCTCATCATCATCAGATGCGTTCTGCGGTGTGCTGACCATCGGCACTGGCTCACCCGCCTCTTCACATTCAGAGAGACACAGCTGTTGCGCATCACTGCATACTGCCTCTTCTTCACATTCCAGAATGCTGCTTGGCTGGGCCCCTGTTTCCAAGCCAACAGATTCTGAGAACAGAAGCAGAGACTCAGCTGGCTCTAGTTCATAACTCTCTGACTGCCTGGGCAATTTGGCAGGCGGTGAAGAGACAGATGGTTGTTCAACAGTGCTGTGGTCCTGAGAGGAGGTGGAAGCAATTGAAGTCGATGCATTGGCTGCCATCCAACCAACAACGGCTTCAATTTGTTCTTCCCGCAGCAGAGGGGTACGCTGAGCTCCTACAAAAGTGCGCATAAAGGAACGCTCACGGGGAAAACTGGTGGATGCTGTGTCACTGGGTGCGGCAGCAGCCACAGAATCCCCACGTCCTCTCCCTGCTGAAACTCCCCGGCCACGACCACGTGCCTTACTCCCTGCCTTCTTCATCTAGGTAGATTGATAAAGAAAGTCAGAAATAGGGCCTAAGTGTGGTTATTCCTCAGAGACTGCAGTGAACACTGCAGACAACTGTTCAGTAGCTGTGAAAGGCCCCTTTGTGTACTTCTATAGTGTTTGCAACCAATGTATTGTATACGGATGGAAGCGCGTCACACTAATAGATTAGATTTTTTTCAAATATAATGGAGCAGCACCAATTAGTGAAGGATGAGGCAGTGACACACGCTCAGCAGACTACAACCAGCAGTAGTTGAAGAACTAACTGGAGCGTGATCTGCACTCAAAAAATGAAAAGCTCACAGACTACAGTGAACACTGAAACACAACTGTTCAGTAGCTGTGAAACGCCCCTTTGTCTACTTCTATAGTGTTTGCAACCAATGTATTGTATACGGATGGAAGCGCGTCACACTAATAGATTAGATTTTTGGCAAATATAATGGAGCAGCACCAATTAGTGAAGGATGAGGCAGTGACACACGCTCAGCAGACTACAACCAGCAGTAGTTGAAGAACTAACTGGAGCGTGATCTGCACTCAAAAATGAAAAGCTCACAGACTACAGTGAACACTGAAACACAACTGTTCAGTAGCTGTGAAACGCCCCTTTGTCTACTTCTATAGTGTTTGCAACCAATGTATTGTATACGGATGGAAGCGCGTCACACTAATAGATTAGATTTTTGGCAAATATAATGGAGCAGCACCAATTAGTGAAGGATGAGGCAGTGACACACGCTCAGCAGACTACAACCAGCAGTAGTTGAAGAACTAATGGAGCGTGATCTGCACTCAAAAAATGAAAAGCTCACAGACTACAGTGAACACTGAAACACAACTGTTCAGTAGCTGTGAAACGCCCCTTTGTCTACTTCTATAGTGTTTGCAACCAATGTATTGTATACGGATGGAAGCGCGTCACACTAATAGATTAGATTTTTGGCAAATATAATGGAGCAGCACCAATTAGTGAAGGATGAGGCAGTGACACACGCTCAGCAGACTACAACCAGCAGTAGTTGAAGAACTAACTGGAGCGTGATCTGCACTCAAAAAATGAAAAGCTCACAGACTACAGTGAACACTGAAACACAACTGTTCAGTAGCTGTGAAACGCCCCTTTGTCTACTTCTATAGTGTTTGCAACCAATGTATTGTATACGGATGGAAGCGCGTCACACTAATAGATTAGATTTTTGGCAAATATAATGGAGCAGCACCAATTAGTGAAGGATGAGGCAGTGACACACGCTCAGCAGACTACAACCAGCAGTAGTTGAAGAACTAACTGGAGCGTGATCTGCACTCAAAAAATGAAAAGCTCACAGACTACAGTGAACACTGAAACACAACTGTTCAGTAGCTGTGAAACGCCCCTTTGTCTACTTCTATAGTGTTTGCAACCAATGTATTGTATACGGATGGAAGCGCGTCACACTAATAGATTAGATTTTTGGCAAATATAATGGAGCTGCACCAATTCCACAAAATCAAATTAAAAAAAAAAGAGTCAGTGAGTGACACGTGCAGATGCCTACAAACAGCGGTGGATGCAGAGCAAACTGCAGCGTCACCTGCACTCACACACACCTTGCACAGAGCTGTTAAAACAACACTGGCAAAAGGAAGCTTTACACAGCGGTTGGTAAACTAGCCTGCCTAAAGCACAGTAGAGTACACAAAATCGCAATGTCTAACTGTCCCTCAGAGTCAGCACAGCAGCGTTCTGTCCCTAACTGAGTTCACAGCACAGTGACGCTAAAATGGCGGCGGCGCCTTTTATAGTGCATTCTGACATCATTTCAGCAGCCAATCACAGCCATGCCATTAGTTAAGATGACCGCAGCATTACAGGATGTGCCCACACTTCATAAGATTCCTCATTGGCTGACTAAAATCACATTGCCTCTCAAAGAATTATGGGAACTTCCGATTCCGGTATACGATATATGAAAAATATCGGAACTAAGTATCGGAATTCCGATACAGCGAATATCGGCCGATACCCGATACTTGCGGTATCGGAATGCTCAACACTAGTTGTGACCGTAAATATTGTAATAGTTCATAGTTATGGAGTGTGAAAGTGTTATTGTCCTGCGATTGAGGCCTGGTCCATTGTTGTGATGCCCTCAAATGGTCTGAGGAGCACATTCCTTAGTTGGTGTAGAAAGACATAATTCCATGCAACACATTCATTCCTGTTCTGAGTGTGTCAAAGGTTGTCATAAGTTTGTACCCCCAAATTCTTCTGTGTCTCTCAGATTTGATGTTACCTATTAATATCAGTAATTTCATGTCCATAATGCTGTTGGCAGGGATTCAAAAATATTACAAGACAGGTAGACCGATTATTTTTTCTTTCATTGCATCTAAGTTTTTGTCCTGTCTCCCCTACATATCCCCAGTTGGACATTTGCTACATATAATAAAGTACACTATATTTGATGTGATGTAGCGGAAAGTACCTGGGATTTTCCAATCCTAATGGAGGATCTTTTTCTTGTCCATGGCTATTATGAATGGACAGGTTTTATATTATCTCTAGTTGCAGGGAAAGATCCCTGTAAATGTTGAAGTGGACAGGGAGCTTATGACAATGATGCTTCTTATATTTGGAAGCTGCCTAAAACACAGAAGTGGGGGCTCTAATAGGAGATGAATCAAAACATATAAAAAAAAAAACTCTATTGTCTCTCACCAAGCCATCAGATACAATTGCCCTTGTTCCAATCCTATGGATAGAAACAAACACCTTGACAGCCTCAGAAAGACTCCATCCAAGAGCAAGTGAAAAGCAGATTGCAAGAGCCACCAGATTGTCAAGGATTCATCTCCTATATTACAAAACTAAACAAGAAAACAACCAGGTGCCGCTAGTAGTCACTTACAATCAAAATCTTGAGGTGCTAAGGTGAGCTGCATGAAAACCACAACCTTTATTACAAAAAAGAAGCCCGATTACAATCTATATTTCCAGACTGCCCAATTCCATGGGAGCTTGTGGGCGCCCTTCTTAAATGTGAGATTTATGGTGAAGAAAAATAGAACACCTCATTGTCTGGGAGGCTGTCATTGGTGCTTCCCAAAAATGCTGATCTCCAACATATTAAGAACCTTATGGATTCTAAAAATGGAAGGTTTATAACTATTATTGAAGAGAAGTGTGGCTATATCGGTCACTTATATTTTCATGAAACTGTCAAAAATGTATTTTTGTACATTTTTAAGTTTGGTTATAAAGTCTTTCTCACGTTAATAATAAATTAAGATGGAAAAATTTTCATTTTTCATATAGTTGTATAATAATTCTGCACACTAATATTTGGCCAATAATTTTGCACACATAGATATTATCCTAAGAAAGACAAATATTACTTTTACTTTCTTAAATATTCTGATTTCAGGTTTATTAACTATTCTGACTCCATAATTAGGCTATGAGTCTCAGCTTTTCTATGTATGTCTGTATTGAACCAGTGCTCACATCAAGAACTCTGTCAGATAGCATCAAGTTGACTGCCAAGACATGTTTGAAGATTCCAGAAGAAGTTTATTCTCAGGCTAAATTCTTGTATTATGCACAATAGTAACAGCAGTAGAGACAACAGCAGTAGCAGGTGAAAAGAAAATTCTAAACCAGGGATGTATGGAGATGAACCTTGAATGATGGCTTACAAAAACTAACTGGAGAAGAAGGGAGGGGATACATACATCAGCGCTGGACTACAGGGAAAGAGTAAAAACTACTAAAGGCAAACCTGATTGCATAGCAGTATAACAAGAACAATACAATGATAATATAATACTGCATGATTCCCAAGTCATGGGACATGACATTAACCTTTTAGATTGACCGGCAGCACAGTAGTTGTTCAATAATAAGATTAATCATCAAAAATGCAAATTACCTGATAATTATGCACAGAGTGAAGATGTCAGACTCCTCATCTGTTTGTTCACTTTATCATAAATTTCTAGGTTTAACCTTCTTTTAAGTTTTTTAGTTCCATCAACATATTTCTATTGCAATCTGATGTGATTTATATATTAATAGTTTTTCAATATATTTTACTTTAGCTAATGCTAAAATGTTCTAATTATTGGTCTTTCTTCCAGTGTTAATGTACATACGCGATAAGGTAACATTGGTATTGATGAATATAGGACCAATATATGAGACAAAAATTATGAAAGAAAGTGATCCCAATAGTGATATATTACAAACTTCTAGTAAAACTAGTATTAACCATACTCTCATTGCAGGCCAAGACAAAGGCTACAATTTCCTGACTCCATTTTCCTTATTTAAACCTATTTATCAGGAAGCATGTTACAACCTATAGTATTGCCCAAAATTACCAATTATGGCATTTTCTATTAGGGATCCTGTTTAAAACTTGAGAGGATTCTGCGCAACTGTAAAATAAATCATGAAGTGAAACATAACTCTACTGTTCCAGGTACAAATATTAGTATATGAAATTTTCCTTTATGTTTTGTGAACACAACCAGGTTCTGTACTTCCTTTTATAACAATAGGAGTTGTAGAGGACTTTAATAGGCTGTTAGCAGACAACCCCTCTAAAGACTTGAATCATCCTATAATTATCAATGAATCTGCAATGAATAATTAAGGATATAAACAGATTACCGTATATACTCGAGTATAAGCCGACCCGAGTATAAGCTGAGGCCCCTAATTTTGCCATGGAAAACTGGGTAAGCTTATTGACTCGAGTATAAGCCGGGTGTATAAACCGCCATCTTGCTGTGCTCCCCCCGTCCTGCTCCGTGCTCGCCCATCCAGCTCTGTGCTCCCCCATTCTCCTCTGTGCTCCCCCCTCCTGCTCCGTCCTCCTCTGTGCTCCCCCCTCCTGCTCCGTCCTCCTTTGTGCTCCCCCCTCCTGCTCCGTCCTCCTCTGTGCTCCCCCCTCCTGCTCCGTCCTCCTCTGTGCTCCCCCCTCCTGCTCCGTCCTCCTGTGCCCCCCATCTTGCTCCATGCTCCTCTGTGCTTTCCATCCTCCCCCTCGTCCCGCTCCGTGCTCTCCATCCTCCCCCGTCCTGCTCCGTGCTCCTCTGTGCTCTCTGTCCTCCCCGTCCTGCTCCGTGCTCCTCTGTGCCCTCAATCCTTCCCCCGTCCTGCTCCGTGCTCCTCTGTGCTCTCTGTCCTCCCCCCGTCCTGCTCCGTGCTCCTCTGTGCCCTCCATCCTCCCCCCGTTCTGCTCCGTGCTCCTCTGTGCTCTCCGTCCTCCCCCCCGTTCTGCTCCATGCTCATTGTCCTCCTCCATGCTTCCCCCGTCCTCCGTTCTCCCCCCGTCATACTCACCCTCCCCTTGCCATCGCTGAACGTCCTGGCAATCCTGCGTTGTACCCGGCTTCCTGCAGCTCTCCTGTGCTGAGCGGTGACGTAATACCGCTCATTAAGGCCATGAATATGGACGCCACGCCTATGGGAGTGGCGTCCCGTCCACATTCATAGCCTTAATGAGCGGTATTACGTCACCGCTCAGCACAGGAGAGCTGCAGGAAGCCGGGTACAACGCAGGATTGCAGGGACATTAAGCGATGGCACGGGGAGGGTGAGTATGATGTCCCAGCCACCGGCTCCTGCCGCGGCACCCCCTCCCCGCTGGTTTCTGCCCAATGACTCGTGTATAAGCTGAGGGGGCATTTTCAGCACAAAAAAAGGTGCTGAAAATCTCGGCTTATACACGAGTATATACGGTAATTCAAAACTATTGCCTTTTAGATTGCTGGATAATACTGCATATCCATGAATGCTGGTTGCTCCTAAGTGCAAGGTGTGTAAGACTCACGTCCGGCACAGTTATGACATGTTGAAAATAGTTAATTCAACTAAGATGCCAAATTATAACATGGTAATGACTGAAAATTGTACAATTCCCCAGACTAGAATTTCACAGGCTTATTTAAAGTGTGATTTTTTTAAGATGTTTCAACTGGTGTGAATAAATAATTTACAGCACATTAACTGCAGCTTGGTTTATTCTAAATCGGCTCATTGAAAGCTATTTCCATTCAGCTGTGGCAGCTGAAATAAGGTCACAGCTTTCATCACTGAATATTGTGCACACTAAAAAAATTGGGACATCACTGATATCACCATGTAACATGAGTGATAAGTGGCCCCCAGTTGTATTAATGTACATGACATATACATTTACAGATCCGAGAACCCTATTAATTCCTCACCAAAACATGACAAGGACTGCAGAATTCAGTACTTTTCTGTCTCATTTTGTGACCCTGTGATCACTTCTGTAAATGGGTCTGGAGGCTTCAACTTCACAATGACTAAACTTACAGTTCATTAATGAAATTCTACAAGGTCTAAAGTTTGATAAGTCTGTTGGGAAGATGACAGCTTATAAGGCAGCGCTGAAGCTCACCTACACCTCAATATGACTCAATCTATTGCTAATGTTTGTCGGTGGAAATGGTTGAACACACAGATTTGGGCAGAGTGTTAGCAGAAAAAACAAATTGCTACCATGTATGTGCATCAAAATGTTGGGTTTTTAGTGTAAAAGGATAGCCTATAAGTTCAAAGTTATTCGGGAGAGGTGATGCAGTGTAGATATAAATCTGTCTCAACTTCTTTAAAATTTTATCAACAAGTCTTGTTTCATAGATTTATTTAAAGGGAAGTCTTCACCAGGTATATAAAATAGGGCAAGCTCCTGTAAACCCTATGTGACAGCATTCTAGAATGCTATCTATATGTCCCTAATGCGTTCTCCATAGCACAAAAATAGCTTTTATTATACACATCTATGAGTGATTAGTGGCAGTCTGGTCCTATGGACATTGCATTCTACATCATCCACACAGTATCCTCGGCATCACACTCCTGCACAGGCGCACTTACGCAGGAGCAAAGTATTGTAGTGCGCAAGCGCCAGCACTCTTTGGCCTTTCCTTGCCCATGCGCATTACAGTACTTGTCTATGCCCTCAGCAGGGTAGACAAGTATGCCTGTGCAAGAGTGTGAAGCCAAAGACACTGTGGATAATGTAGAATGCATTATCCACATGAAGCTAAAAGAAAGGAGAGGCTGGATCAAGACCAGCGACCCCTATCAGACTGGAACGGAACACTCCATAGGTGAGAATGATCAAAGCTTTTTTTTGTTTTATGGAGAGTGCATTGGGGACAAATAGGCAGCATTCTAGAATGCTATCAAATAGGGCTTTCAGGTGCTGGCCCTACTTTATATGGGAAAACCTGGTGAAAGGTTCCCTTTAATAGTTTGCAGGAAATGTAAAGGAGTTGTACAGGATTAATTAACTTCTTTAATTTGACTGAATCAGTAAGAGTATTGTTATCTCCTCTATTGGACCTGTTGGGGCTAATTAAGGCCTGGAGTCTAGAAATCCTGTGGATCTTTGGGAGTCTTATTGGAATTTTCCTCTTTCAGCAGTGTTCAACCCAGAGATTCAGTTAGGTATAAAAAAAAAAAACTGTGTTTTACTTAGCCTCCCTGGGCACAGTGATTTATCTCTGCCACTGCCCAAACTCTGTTGTATGGCTTTGGAGGTTTTGTTGACAACGGGCAATGATTGAGCTTAGAAGCTCTGCTGTCATAGATGGCTTAAGTCAATGAGTTGAATTATTGGCTGTAGGACTCTCAAATGATATCACAGCTACAGCCAAGCTGCAGAGATGGGGAAGTGAAGGACAGTTTGTATTTGCAGTTGCAAATATTTTAGAGTATTGGGCATACCTCTGCTTGCTTTTTGTCATCTTGGACTGTCTGTTTATGTGCCCAACATGTTAGGCCATGTGCACACTTTGCGTTTTTAGATGCGTTTCCGCTGCGTTTTTCAACGTGCGCTACCAATGTAATCTAATGGGAACCGCATGCCTGCTGTGCACATGCTGCGGAAAAAAACGTGCGGTTTCGCCGCGTTTTATTTTCCGCAGCATGTCAATTCTTTGTGCGGAAGTGCAGCGGTTCGGCGCCCATTGACTTGCATTGAGTCGGGCACTTCCGCAGCAAAACCGGAGATCTAAAAAAGATCTGCGGTTTTGCTGCGGGTGAAACCGCTGCAGTTCGGGAGGAGGGAAGTGTGTGGGCGGTGCGTGGGCATGTATAGTGTGCGGCGCTATGTGTGTGGGCGGTGCATGGGCGTGTATAGTGTGCGGCGCTGTGTGGGCGGTGATTGTGTGCCTGTGTGCGTGATCGGTGTGCGGGCCTGTGTGCGTGATCGGTGTGCGGGGCTGTGTGTGTGATCGGTGTGCGGGCCAGTGTGCGTGATCGGTGTGCGGGCCTGTGTGCGTGATCGGTGTATGTGCGGGGTTGTGTGCGGGATCGTGTATGTGCGGCGGTGTGCGGGGCTGTGTGTATGTCTCCGTGTATGCAGGCATCGTCGGATGGGACTACAATTCCGGCACTTAGCCCCTCTCTTCCCACTCCCCTGTAGCGGTGGGATATAGGGGTTGTAAGGAAAAGGTTGTCGCCATTTTGTATAGGGCCTGTACCAGCCTCCATTTTGTCAGTTCACACAGCCACAGACTTTTAGCTACACATTGCCTATTAGCATATCCAGTACGACAGGTTTTGATGTCCACTAGGAATCAATAGGCCTTTACATGCTAATTAGTTTAGGCCAGTGACTGAATAAGATGGTCAGTCGTATGGTAAATAGCCCAAGCTCAGGCATTGTTTCCTGCTCCATATGAATTGCAGGCCAATTAATATGCGTGCTTCAAAGCAATGGGGATGGGCCTAGCAGGTTTAAGAACTAGCCATGACCAGGCTGCTGGTCTCATTCCATTTCACACACAGAAGCCAAGAAGATGGTCTAGGAAAGACCAAGGGACTATTCAGGAACTGAAGACTGTACCTGGGAATGGCAGAGCCAAGGCCTTCCCATGACCATAATACCCGGTAATATTGATCCATAGCTTATACCTTTAAGCCTTGTACATTATTGTTGTATTTTTACTCTGACTGCCATTCCATTGTAGTTACGTTGTATAGCTTTACTGTATATTTCTGTAATTATCTAGTGCGCCCTTAAGGCAAATTAAACCATAAAATTAATCTTGGGCTGATGCTTTTACTCTGATCACGAATCTTAGAATACCCAGTGGGTAGCAGGACACCTTCCCCGGCGGCCATTTGCTCTAGGTGCAGTTATCTTACTGACCTGAGAGACAAAGGGGGGCGCCGAGAGCTGTACCTGTGGAGTTACGTCCCATTGGTGACGTGGGAGGAAAGGGATCGTCCGTCACATTTGGTAGCGGCGGTGGTATCAGAAGCTGTGATACCCGGGCTACCGTGTGGCGGCCGGCTGAGTTCCTCACAAATTGGTGGCAGCGGTGGGATCAGAGTAATAGTGTGCGTGGGACCCCTACTCCCAGACACTAGAGACTACCAGCAGTACTTTCACTGCTGGGGTCTTAAGGTCAGCCCAGCACTAGACGGTCAGAGTGTAAATATAACAAGTTGTGTGCAAGGTCAGGGTTGCAGCTGTGTTTCAGTAACCAAAGGTTCCCAAGATGGCGGAAGGCACCAGGAGTAGGGCAAAGGGGGAGGCCAATGCTGTGGCCTACGAGGGGTTCGATACCGATGAGGGGGAGCTCAGCCAGGGCTCCCAAGGAGCCCGACCCCCGTGCTCAGTCTCACAGTGGACTGTCCACCCCCTGCCCGTCCCAGCCTGTCCAGATCGGAGGCCATTTTCCAAGCGGCTATGGCACAGCTCGAGGCTGGTAATGACGCCGCCTATGACAGACTCCTGGTGGCGGCAGAGAAAGCAGCAGAGCGTGAGAGAGCAGAGAGAGCTGCGGAGCGTGAGCAAGCAGCGGCAGAGAGAGCTGCGGAGCGTGAGCAAGCAGCGGCAGAGAAAGCAGCAGAGCGGGAGCAAGCAGCGGCAGAGATGAGCAGCGGAGCGTGAGCATACAGAACGCCGTGAAGCTGCGGAGCGCCAGCACCGACTGGAGATGGCTCAGCACGGGCCCTCACTGGACGCACCAGGCCCACCGGAGACAAGGGCTTCCAAGGTCCGGGCGGAGGACTTTCCCTTGCTTGAAAAGGATGGAGACCTGGATTCCTTTTTGCTGGCTTTTGAGAGGACATGCCTCCAACATCATCTGGCCCCGGATCAGTGGGCAAGGTACCTGACCCCCCGTTTGAGGGGTAAGTCCCTGGAAGTATTGGGGGACTTACCTGCCGGGGAGGAGCAGGACTACAACAGCATCAAGCGGGCCCTGATCCAGCACTACAACCTCACCCCGGAGTCGTACCGCAGGAAGTTCAGGAGCCTGCAGCGGGGTTCAAAGGACACCTGGACCGACCACATGCGGGCCCTGTTGAGAGCTGCGGAGCACTGGACCTCGGGTCTAGAGCTCACTACCCGCCAGGAGGTCCAGGAACTGTTTGTCGTGGAGCAATTTTTGTGGAACTGCCCAGAAGACCTCCAGCAGTTCCTCCGTGACCGGAAACCAAAGGGGGCTTCTGCTACAGCCGCCCTGGCAGACGAGTATGCCAACAACAGGGCGCCGGAGCCAAAGAAGCCTGCCAGCAGCACCTGGAGAGGGGGTAAGCCCAATCCTGCCCCAGCCCCATATCCAGCCCCCAGAGTGCAAGGGGTGTACCCCCTGCTGCCCTCTCCAGGCCAGGAACAGAACCCAGACGTTGCCATAATTGCAATCAGCCAGGACACTTTAAGGCTGCATGTCCCCAGCGCCAGAAGGCCCCATCCCTGTCCCAGAAACCGTCCACTGTTTTGTGTGTGGGAGGGGGTGGTGGGAGGTCCCTAGACAATTACCAACCCGTCACCATCGGCCGCTCAGCGGTCATGGGACTGCGGGACACAGGCGCTGAACGAACCCTGGTACGCCCTGAGGTGGTGTCCCCTCAAGACTTGGTACCTGGGAAAACCCTTTCCGTCTCCGGAATTGGAGGCGTTGAACCGGCGCTGCCCGTTGCCAAGGTGTATTTGGATTGGGGTGCCGGGAGGGGGATGCGGGAGGTGGGAGTAACGCCGAATATTCCTGCAAATGTGTTGCTTGGGACCGATTTGGGGCGGCTAGTGTCCCAGTATGTGGCCACTGAACCCCCAAGTCCGGCTCCCCAAGAATGTCATGACTCTACTGTGAATGCTAATGTTAATGTATTGAATGTGCCTCCAACAGTGGAGGAGGGAGTGAAACCTGATGGTAAGCCATGCACTGACACTACACACACAGGGCTCACAGTGAGGACAGGTGAGGAGGCTGTAGGGGAGAGCTCAGAGGTGGAGGGAGGGGCTGCTATGGGCAGTGTAGGGCCCCTAAGTGAATCCAACCTGCTGAGTCTAGGGCCCCTGCAGGAAGAGGAACAGGCCATGGGGGGAGGAGGTGTCCGGGAGAGGAGCCACCAGGTAGGACCCCAGGTCAGGAGTTCCCCACATCCGGGATGTCAGGAAGTCAGGGAAGTCTGCCTGACCCGGCGACTTCGTCAGAGGAGGAGGGAAAGCAGGCGCTACCCGTGGTCTCAGCGGTCGTGGCCGCTGTTACCAGGAGTGGGAGCGCTGAAGCCCAAGGAGCCTCGCGGAGGTCCGACGGTTTCCCCCTCTCTGACCAAGTGGCTGCCGAGTCAGACAGTAGCCAGGAGACAGATCCCGGGGAACTGACAGAGGACAGGGCAGTTTCATCAATTCTTGCCATATCTAGTCAGGGATTTCAGGCAGCGTTGGAAGCTGACCCTAGCCTGAAGACTCTCAAGGAACAGGCGGCACAGCCTCCCTGGAGTCCGACCGCGAGCGAGTGGTCTGGGACCAGGGACGGCTGTACCGGGTAACGGTCCAGCAGGGTTCACTGGAGGCGTGGCCCAGGGACCGACAGTTAGTGGTGCCCCATCCATTCAGGGCGGAATTGTTGCGGATCGCACACGAGATTCCAATGGCCGGACACTTAGGGATCACTAAAACCAGGGCCAGGCTAGCTCAGCATTTCTACTGGCCTGGAATGAGGACCGAGGTGATAGCCTACTGCCGTTCGTGTGACACCTGTCAGAGGGTGGGGAAGGCGGGGCCGTGCCCCAAAGCCCCACTGGTAACTCTGCCCATCATCGAAGAGCCTTTCTCGAGGGTGGCTGTGGATCTCATTGGACCTCTGTCCACTCCCAGCCGCTCTGGGAAATGCTTCATACTAACGGTAGTGGACTATGCCACCCGGTACCCGGAGGCGGTAGCTTTGTCGTCCATTCGGGCCGACAAAGTGGCCACTGCCTTACTGGAGATTTTCTCCAGAGTGGGGTTTCCCAAGGAAATGCTCACCGACCGAGGGACCCAGTTCATGTCGCAGCTGATGGCGTCTCTCTGTAAGCAGGTACAGGTGCAACATCTGGTGGCCAGCCCGTATCACCCACAGACCAATGGCTTGTGTGAGCGGTTCAATGGCACCTTAAAGCAGATGCTGAGGATGTTGGTCGACTCCCACGGGAGAGACTGGGAGCGGTATCTCCCACACCTGCTGTTTGCCTACCGGGAGGTTCCACAGGCCTCAACGGGGTTCTCCCCCTTTGAGCTCCTGTACGGGCGACGTGTACCGGGGCCCCTTGCTCTGGTGAAGGAAGCATGGGAAGGAGATTTAGCCACCCCTGGAGTGTCGGTCATTGAGTATGTCGTGCGCTTCCGGGACCGAATGATGGCCTTGACACGGCTGGTGCATGACAATATGACCCAAGCTCAGGCTGACCAGAAGCGATGGTACGACCAGAATGCTTGTGAGCGGACCTACCAGGTGGGTCAAAAGGTGTGGGTACTGGTCCCCGTACCACAAAACAAGCTTCAGGCGGCCTGGGAGGGTCCATACCTCGTGCACGAGCAGCTCAACGCCGTCACCTACCTGGTCACCCTGGACCACGCCCGTGGAAGGAGGAAGGCCTTCCATGTGAACATGATGAAGACCCACCATGAGCGGGAGGCTTATGCCCAACCAGTGTGAACCTTTCAGAGGACAGAGAGTCAGAAATCCTCGTGGATCTGCCACCGTAGCCAAAGAGAGGGTGCGGTAGGGCGCACGGGGGAACACAGGAATGTGATACCCCCTAGCGCCCTCAAAAGCAGGGAGGTGTAAGGAAAAGGTTGTCGCCATTTTGTATAGGGCCTGTACCAGCCTCCATTTTGTCAGTTCACACAGCCACAGACTTTTAGCTACACATTGCCTATTAGCATATCCAGTACGACAGGTTTTGATGTCCACTAGGAATCAATAGGCCTTTACATGCTAATTAGTTTAGGCCAGTGACTGAATAAGATGGTCAGTCGTATGGTAAATAGCCCAAGCTCAGGCATTGTTTCCTGCTCCATATGAATTGCAGGCCAATTAATATGCGTGCTTCAAAGCAATGGGGATGGGCCTAGCAGGTTTAAGAACTAGCCATGACCAGGCTGCTGGTCTCATTCCATTTCACACACAGAAGCCAAGAAGATGGTCTAGGAAAGACCAAGGGACTATTCAGGAACTGAAGACTGTACCTGGGAATGGCAGAGCCAAGGCCTTCCCATGACCATAATACCCGGTAATATTGATCCATAGCTTATACCTTTAAGCCTTGTACATTATTGTTGTATTTTTACTCTGACTGCCATTCCATTGTAGTTACGTTGTATAGCTTTACTGTATATTTCTGTAATTATCTAGTGCACCCTTAAGGCAAATTAAACCATAAAATTAATCTTGGGCTGATGCTTTTACTCTGATCACGAATCTTAGAATACCCAGTGGGTAGCAGGACACCTTCCCCGGCGGCCATTTGCTCTAGGTGCAGTTCTCTTACTGACCTGAGAGACAAAGGGGGGCGCCGGAGAGCTGTACCTGTGGAGTTACGTCCCATTGGTGACGTGGGAGGAAAGGGATCGTCCGTCACATTTGGTAGCGGCGGTGGTATCAGAAGCTGTGATACCCGGGCTACCGTGTGGCGGCCGGCTGAGTTCCTCACAGGGGTAATAAGGGGTTAATATCACCTTGCTATTGTAAGGTGATATTAAGCCCGGTTAATAATAGAGAGGCGTCAATAAGACGCCTATCCATTATTAATCTTATATTAATAAAGGGTTAAAAAAAAAACCACACGCATAAGAATAAATTATTTTAATGAAATAAAACACAACACAGTTTTCATATCTTTATTATACGCTCAGATCCAAGCAACGCCCTCGATCTCCTGTAATTAAACGTAAAAAAATAAAACAACGGTATACTCCCTGTCCGACGCAGTCCCATTAATTACAAATGTCCCACGACGGTCTCCCCTATAGAACAGTGACATAAGGTGATGCCACAGCTCTGTAGGGCCTCCCAGTGATGCACTGACAGGAGACAATGGCTCCTGCAGTGCATCACTGAGGTTACCTGAGTTCATTCTCTCACTTTATGGCAATGCTGCATGGGAATTTTCTCACCCAGCATTGCCGTGAGAGAAAGAACAGGCGGAAGAGCAATACACAGATCGATGGCGTCGGGGAATAGGTGAGTATATACTCTATGTTCTGTATGTCATTGTATGTTCTGTATGTAATGTGTATGTTATATGTTGTATGTAATGTGTTTTTTTTTTGTAACATTCAACACATTAGCCGGATGATGGGACTACTACTGTCCCATCATTGACTAATGTGTTAGTCACTATCACTGTAGCAGTCATAGCCGGATGGGACTTGTAGTCCCATCCGACGATGCCTGCATATGCGGAGACACACACACAGCCCCGCACACCGCCGCACATACACAGATCACACACAGGCCCGCACACCGCCGCACATACACCGATCACGCACACAGCCCCGCACACCGCCGCACATAGACCGATCACGCACACAGGCCCGCACACCGCCGCACTTACACCGATCACGCACACAGGCCCACACACCGCCGCACATACACTGATCACGCACACAGGCCCGCACACCGCCGCACTTACACCGATCATGCACACAGGCCCACACACCGCCGCACATACACCGATCACGCACACAGGCCCGCACACCGCCGCACATACACCGATCACGCAGACACCGGCACACAATCACCGCCCACACACATAGCGCCGCACACTATACATGCCCACACACTGTACACGCACACTATACATGCCCACACTCCGCCCACACACTTCCCTCCTCCCAAACTGCAGCGCTTTCACCCGCAGCAAAACCGCAGATCTTTTTTAGACCTGCAGTTTTGCTGCGGAAGTGCCCGACTCAATGCAAGTCAATGGGCGCAGAAACGCTGCAGTTCTGCACAAAGAATTGACATGCTGCGGAAAATAAAGTGCGGCGAATCCACGCGTTTTTTTCCGCAGCATGTGCACAGCATACCTGCGGTTCCCATAGTTTAACATTGGTAGTGCACTGTGCTGTGCAGCGGAAATGCATCTAAAACCGCAACGTGTGCACAGGCCCTTACTGTAGCCAATACCTGTATTTTACATGATTCTTGTTATTTTTTGTGAAAATCCTAAAAATAGTTTAGGCTGAAATCACATTATTAAGGCTAAGATTCTTAGCTGATTCCTCCAATGTATTTAATCTTAAGAGTTTCCTACGTGATTCTTGAAGCTCAACCCAAGGTGAAAACATACTAGATCATGTATAATGCCTTTAAATAATTCATTCAGTGTAGAGATTTTTTAAGAGACCAAAAGAACATGTTCTAAAAATATTAAGCTCCAAATATCAGTAGAAGAAAAGATACAGTCACTGAAGCTCATTACCAGAATTAATTTGAAGCGCCTAGATCCAAATTAAAAAACTACTAGAGACCCCCCCCTACCATATACCATTTTTAATACTCGTATCTGATTATGTGGCAGAGTGTTCTTCGGGAACTTCTGCACTTCCCATAGGTTAGCTCAAAAACCTAAACCCAAGAGCAGCGCTGAGGGCTAAGTGGTAGTTTCAACTATCATATTGAAGGACTCCCTTAAAAAATATGGGACCATCAGGACTAGGTTAAAAAATGTTTCTCTTATTTTTTTGGAATGGAGATCCTTTCAGTTATGACGAGTTATGTATTCACTGTCTCAGCATAATTTGACAAGACTATTTTATTTTCATTACAACGGTGAAGAAGATATTTTCAAATAGAAGGAATGTTATTTTAATTAGAGGGACAGAAAATCATTAACACATAAGTATGACAAAGTGAGACAGAAGCGGGCGTGACGCTTTTATGCCATTTACCTTCACACCTACACAGTGAAAGAAAAAGTGAATTTAATAAAGTATGAGAGCATCTATAGGAACATTATTCAAGAAACGCTAGGAACCACTTGACATGCTAGTGGTGTTTTATTCCATAGTGCTGTTCTCATTTTTCTGTACTCAAAAGAAAAAAAACATTTGTTGAAGTGAGACTGAAAAGAATAGTTTTATTCTGTTACACATTTCCAAGGTCATATGTGTTACAAGCTGTATCAGGAAAGAAAAGGATTCCCAGGCAGCAAAATCTGAAAGTTGGAGAATGTCACAGTCATCTAATGCACATTATTCTTATCTTCAAAAGCATTTGGTTAATATCACGGGTTGCTAATTATTTAACTAAAATTAGCATGATGTACAAGCTAAAGCACATTTTCTATATACTGATAAGCTAAAATAATCTATTTCCTTTTCAAGTTATAATATCTTGTCTTGAATTAATGGCTAGATAGCACATCTACCAAATGGAGTATTTTTTTTAAGGTATACTTTTAGCTTAACCGAAACCACTTATGAAAAGTATTTCTGAAGTACTATGAGCACATTTGACACCATGGCTTCCTATTACAATAGTAACAGTCGGACTAGACCTAAATGACCAAACCCCATTTTCCAAATCTGACGAGTCACTTTATGTACGTAGTAACTCTGGAACACTTCAACATATCTCAGTGATTCTGAGACTGTTTTTCCTGATTGTACTGTATGTTAGAAGTAAATTTAGGTCCATATATTTTGTGCCTTTTTTATGAAAATATCTGAAATTTGATGAAAATTTAGAAAAATTAGACATTTTCAAGCTCTAAATGTTTATATCCCTAGAACAGTCAAACCACACAAAATTTTTAAAAACACTATTCTTACATGTCTACTAAATGTCAGCATCATTTTTTTATGTCATTTGAATTTGTTACGATGTTAAATGTGCTAAAATTTAACACCAATTTTCAAGGTATTCTACAAATCCTATTTTTTAAAGACATATTCAGGTTTGAAGAGACTTTAAGGGGATTATGTATTCAAAAGACCCAGAAATGATGCCATTTTAAAAACTGCGCCCCTCAAATTATTCTACATTGCTATCAAGAAATGTGTTAACTCTTCAGGTGCTGCTTAGGAATTAAGACAAAGGTGAATGAAAATGACAGTTTTTCCACTATAATATTGTATTAGCCACAAATTTGTTTTCCACAAGGGGAAATAAGAGAAAATGGACCTGAAAATTTGGTACTCAATTTCTTTTGACTGTGGTAATATCCTTTGCTGTTTTGGCACATGACAAGGTTTAAAAAACAGCAGTGATTTTTTATTTTTAGAGCGTGAAGTTGTCTGAAATAAATTGCGGACTTCATGTTGCCCTTGCAGTGCCAGATCAACAAAACACCTCTATTCCATTTCGGAAAATAGACCACTCAAAGAACTTGACAAGGTGCTTCCCAGTACTTTATTAGATTTGGATGTGAAAAAGAAAAAATATTTTTTTATTCCAGTGAAATGTTGTTTTGCCCCAGATCTGGAATATTCGCAAGGGCTATCAGGACAAAATGGGCAATATAAGTTGTTACACAATTTTTCCCAAACACGGGGTATGCGCTCAAAAGCTAATATTTAGGCAAATAGAAAAACTTGGAAAGTGAAGCTTTTTGGAGTGGAAATTTTAATGGGATACACTGTAAACGCCATGTTTTTCTAATAAAATTCAGCATTTTCACAAGGTGTAGTAGGAGAAAATGAACACCAAAATTTGATATGCAATTTCTTCCAAATGCAGTAATACCCCAAATGTGTTAGACATCAAATGTTTAGACAGATAACAAGGCTTGGAAAACAAAAAATGCTATTTAACTTTTGAAGTGTAAATTTGAATGCCATGTTGTATTTGCAGAGCCAAACCCCACAAGGAATTCATCTGGGGGTGTGGTGTGCTTAATTAACCCACAAACTACATCATAGAATTTTATAACACTGGGCCATGGAAATAATTTAACACGAAAATGTTATTTAGTACATGAGTGATGTCCACTTTCTATTAGCCATACATTTTGCATCAGTATTTGTGTAAAGCAGATTTCACCAGTTTTGTTCAGCTGTCATTTTGATTTCATGTGTATGTGGGGAATGAAAATATGTTCGTTTTCAGCTGTGTACATGTCTGGGGAAGAAAAAAGATCACAACATTTTCAAGAAACAAACAATTTATGTTTATTTCCAAACAAATTGACAAATCTGTACAGTACAAATTTTATACATAAAAAATGTATGAAATAATAAAAAATAACAATGATGTTTAAGAAAAAAAATTCTGGTTAATTTTTAAGCAACTGTCTTATTCATCTGTTACCTGTAAAATTATTTAGGCTGTCCTGCAACCTGACGAACTGATGACTTACAGTATGAATGTGGGACATATATTACATAGGATGTCTAGGTGGGACTTGTACTCTATGCCATTTTAAAATGGGTTGAGGTTGATTTTGGTGTTTTGAGGAAACTGTTGACTACGTAATAAAACATTTCTGGAGATTTCTAGCTAGTTATAGATGATAAAATGCTTACTCTTTTCTGCCTAACAGTCTTTCAATGCAATTTGGCCAATCTTTTAGAGAGTAACCCCTACATGACATATGATGTACAGGGTACATCATACCATCATACATCATCTCCTGCATGCGGAGTCTGCATGTTTGTTGGCATTCATGATTTTTGCAATACTATAGTATTGCAATGTATACCAGTACTATGGTATTGCTATGTATGGCAGAAGCAATCAGATGATTGCAGGTTCAAATACAGTAAAAAGTTTTTTTTAAGCTATTTTTTAATATTAAAAAAAAATAAATATGAAAGTTCAAATCACTGTCTATTTCCCCCATTAAAAATTAAGAAATAAAAAAGAAAAATGCACATATTTGGCATAGCTGCATCTGTTGTATCAAAATCTAAAATAAATTCATCTAGTTGGTAAACAAGTTAATGGGAACAAAAAAATCAAAAATTCTGAATTACACTTTTCCTGCCACCACAACAACACAAAAAAATTTAATAACATTCAATCAAAACATTTTATCAACCCCAAAATGATATCAATAAAAACGTTGGCTTCTCACACAGCTCCATCCTTGGAGAATCATATTGCACAGTCATTTTACTGTAAATTGAAAAACTGTAAATAAATATAAAAACAACTGGGAATTTAACTTTTTGCTGTTTCGCCACAATTGGAATTTTTTCTTGCTTTCCAGTACATCACATGATAAAATAGATGGTAGCATTCAAAAGTACAACTTGTCCCACAAAAAAACATGCCCTCACATGGCTATATCGATGGAAGAAAATAGAGTTATGGCTCTTGGAATAAGGGGTGGAAAAAATGGAAGAGCAAAAAGAACAACAACAACAAAAAAAATCACCCTGTCCTTAAGGGGCTAAATGAGGACAAGATTGTCTAACCTATGAAACCTCACCACACTACTCCTCATTATTCCATTATTGTAGTCAAAAGTTGTCTTCATCCATATTTTATTACTCAGCAATCGAAATGCCCTTTCAACTAAAACCTCAGCTTGTCTTTATTAAATCAAACTGTTGATTTATTCCTACCTGGTAGCTATAAGACATGAGATGACATGATGTAAGGATATGAGATATGTAAAAGAAATATTGCTTATTTTTTTCTTGACAAAATACATTGGCCAAAGATTAACAATCACTTCTAATAAATATAACTAATGGCAAGTGAATAACAAGTACATAATGAGCTGAAGGAATACATGAAATGATTCATTTCGGCATTTAAAATGGATTTGTATGTTTCATTGTTCTCACATTTCAAGTACAGTAACTATGCTTTGTCAAGGTTTTAACTTTCAGGAAACTCCAGATTGTCATACTAACATGGCTAGCAATAAACTATAACTAGGCAAAAGTTAAAATAAAAGCAAAAAATTAACACTGTATATGTATATACAGTATATACAGATAATACATATATGAAGTTAATAGGATGTTAAATTGTTCACTGCAGATCAAATCACATTGAGTAGGAAAACATAACAAAGGTAGACAGAATTATATGAGCCTAAGCAAAACTATATTAACTAAAACCAGACTGACATATGTAGCAAATATGAGCCCCCCCCCAAGGAAGACCACCAGGCGAAACGCGCGTCGAGGCTGTGGCACACACAGTTCATCACCTTCTCTCTCCCACATGGTTAAGCACAAGTCATTCACTGCACTATGAAAGGCACTTTATACCTATGAAATGTAGATGCATATTTGTCATGGAAAAATATTTAGACTTGAGAGTCCTCAGTGGTTGATACCTTTTAATGGCTAACTGAAAAGATGGTAACAAATTGCAAGCTTTCGAGACTCAGGTATCAACCACTGAGGACTCTCAAGTCTAAATATTTTTCTATCTACTGGCTAACACGGTACGAAGATACACATCTTTCCTATATTTGTCATGGTACATTTTTATATCGCACTGATATTACTATGTCTCATCTCACTTCATGTCTTAGGGCATATTGCTCCATTGTTTTTGTAGGACTCCATTATGTAGGGAGTTTCCCTATTTTTGAATATTGGTTCTGGTTTCTAACTATACATGTATATGTGTATCCAACATGTCAGCTTTTGTTAATTATATGTAGCAAACATTGTAGCAATATATCGAAGTGATTTGTGCAGCTATTGCTGAAGCTTTTGGCTCACAGAGCATTGGTTGGATAGAATTTTATACATTTATGTTAAAAGCAGGAATAAACACGTACTCAATTTTTCTCTCTAGGTATAAAAAAGAGTGTTCTCATTCATTGACAATAAATTAAAATCTTGAAAATAGTAAGGAAAGGAAACATAATTGTTATACTGTAAAAAAAATTATAGAACTTTGAATTTAGATAAAACCAGACAAAAACATTTAACCCCTTTACTACCCATGACGTGTATATTCGTATATATATTTGCCCCATTAAAAATAAAACAGTTAAAAAAACATATTTCAGTTCAGAAATGCCAAATCTATCAAGACATATAAAGAATCAACATGATCAGTGCAACAAGAAAAAATATCAAAATGCCAGAATTACTTTTTTGGTTCGCTGCAATATTGTAATAATGTGCAATAATGGGCGATCAAAACATCGTATCTGCACCAAAATGTTATCATTAAAAATGTAAGCTCAGCGTGCAAAAAATAAGCTCTCACTCAGAACCAGGTGCCAAAAAATGGAGATGCAACTGGTCTTGGAAAATGAAGCCATGGATTTTTTTTCACCACTTAAATAAAAAGAACACATACATGTTGGTATCTTCGAACTCGTAATGACCTGTAGATTCATATTGGCAGGTCAGTTTTAGCATTTAGTGAACACGGTAAGAAAAAAACAACAATCAATAGTGGAATTGAACTTTTTTTGCAATTTCACCACACTTAGAATTTTTTTCTGTTTACCAATTCCCCATATGGTAAAAGCAATGGTGTGGTGTCATTCAAAAGTAAAACTCATCCCGCAAAATACAAGCCCTCACATGGCCATTTTGATGGAAAAAAAAAGTTATCGGTATGGGAAGAAGGGGAGCAAAATATGGAAATGCAAAAATGGAAATACCCCTGGTCGTTAAGGGTTAAGTGTTTTTATATTTTGATTGTGCTTAGAAAATATGAATAAAATAATTATCTTATACTGCCTTATTTCAGTGAAGTTGACACCGTCCCATAGATACAGTCCATGGGTTAGTCCTGTGCAAAGCATCTATAGGCTCACTGAGTAGTACTTAACATGGTGTCACACTAGGCTACATGCATCTGCCATCAACCTGAGCATACCCAGCCAATACTCTAACAAATGTTCTTTATAAAGATATGAAGGTCGAAACATTGGCCGGTATCTGTTCCTTATCCTTAAAGCCAGATCTGATAATTAATCTGATTTTTCTCCAAGCAGGAAAATTCTCTCATTTGTATGAGTGCTCAGGTTTTCTATATATTTAACATGGTATCAGTTGTGAGACCTCCATCTGGAATTCAGTTAACATCAATGTTGTTTTACATATACTGTATGTGCCGGGTTAGCACATATCCATCATGTTCAGTTATCTCATGAATGCATTACAGAGGATTCATTTTGTAATGTTCCACCCATAAAAACTTCACAGCTTCAGCTTTGTCTTCAGCATAGAAAATTGAGCTCAAGAATGTCGATCTAATAATCATACATTTCAAAGCATTTTTTTTTTTTACAGAAGTAGACATTCTCAGAGTTTTTTTTGTTTCAATACCTGTGAGTATGCAAATACTGTATATGTGGTCCAGATGTAATGGAAATAGAAATTCTGGCATCTATTCTATCAGACGATCACATGATTTCCTAAATCCAGCTGCCACTTAGTATTGAAATGCAAAAATAAGCTGTTCCTTAGAAGAGGATGTGATTTATCATTTCAAGCATTTCAATGAAGGAACTGCTTTCCGGGACAGCAATAAAAATCCCTTTGAGATTTTAATTTTAAATGTTCTATACAAATTAACTTACAAGTTAATTCATTGTAAAATTAAAAAACACATCCATGGGGCCATAAGGATATCATTTAAATAAACCATTCACTATTTTGCTAAAACATGAGGATTATTAAATCAGTACAGTAAATAAGAGGTCAATATAAGTTAGATCACTTGTTAACTGGAGCAGAGACATGCAAAATATAGATTGATCTTTACTTTCCGGCTTAAAGAGGATCTGTCACCAGGTAAGAAGTCGTCCCTCAGTTTTCCTCTGAATATTGTTTTTTTCTGAAGTCCTCAAGTAGTCGTAGCTCACAGGATAAAAATAATAATAGTTTTGTTGCTATAGAGCCGACATATTCAGCAGCACTGAAGCAAGCCACAGAATGGCAATTTTAGGTTTAGGTAGGACAAAGGAAATAGAATAAGTTCAGTTTTGTCTAAAAGGGATGGTATATAGAGAAAAGGGAAAAGGACCCAGGACTGAGCCAAGTAACCTCAACAGTAAGGGGATGAGGAGGGGGACAAGAGTCAGCAAAAGATACACTGAAGAAGCAGTCAGCGAGGTAGAAGGAGAACCAAGAGGAAGCAGTATCCACAGTGTAAAGAGCTGCATAAAGATCAGGGATAATCAGCAAGGAGTAGTGACCATTAGATCTCACTGTTAGTATATCATATAAGTCTTTAGTGTGGGCAATTTATGAATAGCGTAAAGAGCAGAAACCAGATTGTAAAGGGTCGCTCAGCTGCTTCACAAGGTAGACACAGAAACGGATCTGGTAGTAGATCACCTGCTGGTTTATTATGGACAGTGTAAACCTTAGAGAGTTTAGCAAAATAAACAGAGCCTTTCTGGCATATCAGTAAATCAAAACAAGTCCATCAGAGTCCTTTCTCTGCAGGCTTCACTGCAGGTAACACACACACAGCGTTATTAGATCCTCCTGGAACCACGTGGGAGTTCCTCCCAAGACACCACCACGGACTGTCTCTCATGTCCAGATATTTAACCATGTGATGATCACATGATCGTGACATCACCGCAGGTCTTGCTTGTACACATGCTGGTGTCATCCTTGCAGGAGGGGATATAGAGAGCTCCCTCCCACTCTATGGGTGCTCACATAAAACCAGCCCATTGTAGCTTTAAATTAAGCATTAAACATTCTGGATCTACATCACTGACCGAAGTATTCACAGTCATATGTATCTCCCTCATACACTGTGCCAGTGACTGTCACAGTAAACAAAGTTTTTCATGAGTTTAGAGATGAAGGTGAGACAAGAGACAGATATATAGTTACCATAATAATGCTAATTAAAGATAATTTTTTAGTGATGGGGTTATGACTGCATGATTAAAGGAGGAGAGAAAGATACCAGACAATGGAGCGAGGTTAGTTATTTTAGGTAGGTGAGTAGTGACAGCAGAGAAAGAGACTGGAGATGATGTGAGAGAAAAGGGTACCTGGTGCAGCTGATTGGGCAAGAAGAAGCCAGGAGTCTGGTAAATCCTTCTCCCATGATCAGCTCAAAGATGGGAAAGTGAACTTGGTGAAGTGAGGAAGGAAAAAGGATGCATGATTTTATTATAAATTTTGTGTGTCCAGTTTTGGGCACCACATTTTAAAAAAGACATCAACAAACTGGAGCAAGTTCAGAGAAGAGCCACCAGAATGGTGACCGGTCTGCAAACCATGTCCTATGAGGAACGGTTGCAGGATTTGGGAATGTTTAGCTTGCAAAAAAGAAGACTGAGAGGAGACTTAATAGCTGTCTACAAATATCTCAAGGGCTGTCACATTGTAGAAGGATCATCTTTATTCTCATTTGCACAAGGAAAGACTAGAAGCAATGGGATGAAACTGAATGGGAGGAGACACAGATTAGATATTAGAAAAAACTTTTTGACAGTTAAGAGTGATCAATGAGTGGAACAGGCTGCCACGAGAGGTGGTGAGTTCTCCTTCAATGGAAGTCTTCAAACAGAGGCTGGATAGACATCTGTCTGGGATGATTTAGAGAATCCTGCTTTGAGCAGGGGGTTGGACCAGAAGGCCCAGGAGGTCCCTTCCAACTCTACCATTCTATGATTCTATGATTCTATGATTCTTTGATTCTGTTAGATTTTGTCAAATTTTCTTTGAAATAATTGGACAAATTGTCAGCACTGGGGTTGGTGATAGAGACCTGCACTTTAGGACTAAAGGATGGGGATAAGTGTCAAAGAGTTATTTTGGATTGTTGGACAGTTGTCATGGCTTGGTTTCAGGACTCAATCCAGTGAATTTTTGTTGTGTGGTCTCTTTCCCTCTCTGTTGAGCAAGCTCGATTTGACTCCAAATGATGGTGGTTCTTTTTTTCTTTCTTTCCTTTTTTTCATTTCCTTCACGTCAAGTGTTTTCTATTTCCTCTTTGGGTTCTGTCCTACATTTCTTGGATGGGCTTTACATAATCACTAGGGATGAGCGAGCACTAAAATGCATGCTCGTTTCGAGTAACGTGTATAATGGGGGTCAATGGGAAAACCAAGCTTTTTTGCGGCAGACACTACAAAGAGGTCTGAGGCAGTGAAAATGTTCAAATGGATGGGATAGGTACTGAATGAAAGGAGAACAGCATGGGGAAGACCCCTGGAAGCAGCTCTGACACCCAGATCACTGGTGAGAACAATGGTGTCACACTTTTACTCCACTTTAAGGGCTGATGAGAAAACATTCCAAACCCAAGAGAAGTTTCATTTTACAGGAAAAAAAACCAACATTTTTTTCCTGTATAATGACTTGTACATAAGGCAACATTTTAAAATGATTTTAAAACAAATATAATTTACGTAAATCAAGACTGTTTTTTGAAAATAGAAAATTTCAGTTGAATTTATGAAGGAAGCAAGACATAAAGGAGGGCCTCATACACATTATGTTCAAATTGTCATGTATTGGTACTCCTAGACTCATAAAGGCTATGCACTTTTGAGGGTTATATACCAAGTTAATGTACTCCGGACCACAGAATAGTCTATGGGTGATCAATATAATACACAGCAGATTATTTTCTGCATCAAATCTACAAGCCAAAAATACTTAATGTGTGCATGATATGTCAGGTTTTTCATTCACTTTGCTCACAGCAGGTTTTGTAACAAATCCGTGCAGAAAAAACATAACAAAAAAACAAACCAAATCAGCAACGTGTGCATACAACCTACATTTTGGAAGACTTTGAGGCTTTTATAACAGTGAAATGGACTCCTGACCACAAAATAGTCTATGGGTGAGCAATACCGATAGTGAAGCTTTTTGAGGCTTTTACAGCAACAAAATGTACCCAAGAAGATGTCATTCCCTACGGGTGAGCAATATAATACCATTAAATTTAGAACAAGTTTTTTAAGGGTTATATACCAATGAAATGAAAATAAACTCCTGACCATGGAATAGTCTATGGGTAAGGCATATAATACTGATATATAAGCCTCAAAAAAAGGGTAAGCAGTAAGATACCAATAAATTTTGAACAAGTTGTTTTAGGGTTACATATATTATATACCAACAAAATGTAAACCACACCATGGAATACCTTATAGGTAAGCAATATAATAAGGATAACATTTTGAAAATGTTTTCAGAGGGTTCTATACCAACAAAATGTACCCAAGAACACAGAATACAATATGGCTGAGAAATGTAACCCAGCTAAATTTGTTAACTTTTTTAAGTCCTATATATCACATAAATGTACTTCAGAACACGGAATAGTGTAAGGGCAAGAAATGTGAAGAAATAAGCAAAATTATCAAACACTTTTTTACTGTTATATACCACAAAGATGTCACATAAAGTATGTAATACTGTATGGCTGCGTAATCTAATCCTGAACTATTTTTCTATGTTTTTTGTCCATTTTACATACCACCGTAAAGCAACAATAACCGTGTTAAACTGAATGGATGAGTCACCTCTCCATTGCCAATGACTTACTTGTGAAAACTGTTGACATCAGTGATCTCAATTGCTTTTATGGATTATGTGGTTTTATCAGGGAATTTAGGGTTATAATTTTTAATTTGTGTAACCACAGTTTAGTTACAATTTGTTTCATTTGGGAGAACTGATATAAATAAATGGCATTGGTTTATATATTTGTGATTTTTTTGTATTTCATCCATGCAACTTATACATATATCATGTCACACCAGATGATATCACTTTGTTATAATTTGAATATGCCGTACCCTTTGCATAAAGAATATTGCTTATGGTTATCAGAGACTTTCAGCCTATAGTTTTTTGTCAGTAGGTAAATATAAACTTCCCTAGTTTGCGAGAGTAATCTGAGACACTGACCAATCCATATAACTAAGCCCTGTGATTGGAGTTGATACCAAAAATTTCTATTTTGGTCTCATCTGACCACATGACCTTCCATGCCCCCTCTGGATCATCCAAATGGTCATTGGTGAAATTAAACTGGGCCTGGACATGTACTAACATGAGCAGGGGGACCTTGCGTGCCATGTAGGATTTTAAATCATGATGGTGTAGTATGTTGCTAACAGTAATGTTTGAGACTGTGGTCTCCTGTGTAGTTCTGGGCTGATTCCTGACCTTTCTCAGAATCATAATTACCCCACGAGGCAAGGTCTTGCATGGAGCCCCAGACCGAGGAAGATTGACAGTCATCTTGTGTTTTTTCTATTTTCTAATAATTGTGCCAACAGTTGTTGCCTTCTCAGCAAGCTGTTTGCCTATTGTCCTGTAGCCCATCCCAGCGTTGTTCAGGTCTACAATTTTGTCCCTGGTGTCCTTAAACAGCTCTTTGTTCTTGGCCATGAGAGGAGAGGCTGGAGTGTGATTGACCGAGTTTGTGGACAGGTGACGTTTATATAGGTAATAAGTTCAAACAGTTGCAATTAATACTGTTAAGGAGTGCAGAGTAGGAGGGCTTCTTAAAAAAAACTAACATGTCTGTGAGAGACAGAATTCTTTCTGGTTAGTGTTGAGCATTCCGATACTGCAAATATCGGGTATCGGCCGATAATCGTGGTATCGGAATTCTGATACTGAGTTCTGATACTTTTTGCATATCGAATACCGGAATCGGAAGTTCCCATACATAATGCTATATATAGTCAATACTGTAAAATCACACTGACAGCTCACAAAACACTAGATTTATACACATAGAATACATATATATATATATATATATATATATATATGCACATGTCATTGTGACACATATATATATATTTATAGTTCATACACTTCTACATAGTATAATAGCCGCTAATTCAATTGCCGGCTTTTGTGAAATTACAGACCCGATATGAAATGACACATGGTTTACATACAGTTAACCATGTCATTTCATGTAGTTTGATATATGGTTTTCACTAACAATGACATGAGTGTATGTGTTCAAAATTTCATACAGCTAGGGGTTAATGAAAGGTGTAAATTCATTGAAAAAAATGTGTGGGCTCCCGCACTATTTTCTCAACCAGACAGACAAAGCCAGCGAGTGGGGGCAGATAATAATAGCCTAGGGAGGGTGCATTTATTTTGTGCCCCCCCTGGCTACTAACATCTGCCCCCAGCCACCACTGAAAAGGCAAATCTAAAATTAGATGCGCCCTTTCTGGCACTTAGCCTGTCTATTCCCATTGCCCTGTAGCAGTGGCTAATGGGTTAATAATGGGTTAAAGCCACCTTGCTATTGAAAGGTGACTTTAAGCCAGGTTAATAATTGAGAGTTGTCAGTTAGACAACTCTCAATTATTAATCCTATTGTATGAAATAAAACACATACACTTTAATGAAAAATCATTTTAATGGAAATAATCACACAGTTTTTGACCAACTTTTATTTTACAGGTGCTCCTTGCGAAGCCCTTGTTTTTCTGTAATAAAAATAAAATAAAAAAGCAACATTATTCTTACCTATCCGGTGCTCTGTCAGGTCCCACACTGTAATCCTTCACAAAGGGTTAACTGGCTTACAGCAAGCAGCGCAGCTAATGCTGGCAGCTCAGCTGTAAGCCCCTGAATGAATGAGTTCCTCTCCCAGCCTAATAGGAGAGGAAGTGATTAGTGTGGGAAGCTTAATTGATTGCTTCCCAGGCTAATCAGTTCAGGTCAGCCGGGGACACCGCACAGCATCAGTGACGTCAGAGGGAGTCCCGGCTGACCTGAAGTGAACTTATTAGCCTGGGAAGCAATCAATTAAGCTTCCCACACTAATCACTTCCTCTCCTGTCAGCCGGGAGAGGAACTCCTTCATTCGGGGGCTTACAGCTGAGCTGCCAGAATTAGCTGCGCTGCTTGCTGTAAGCCAGTTAACCCTTTGTGAAGGAGTATAGTGTGGGACCTGACAGAGCACCGGATAGGTAAGAATAATTTTGCTTTTTTATTTTATTTTTATTACAGGAGAACAAGAGCTTCGCAAGGATACCTGTAAAATAAAAGATGGTCAAAAACTGTGTGATTATTTCATTAAAATGATTTTTAATTAATGTGTGTGTGTTTTATTTTTATTTAATACAAATAGGATTACTAATTGAGAGTTGTCTAATTGACAACTCTCAATTATTAACCAGGCTTAAAGTCACCTTCCAATAGTAAGGTGGCTTTAACCCATTATTACCCCATTAGCCAATGCTACAGGGCAAAAGGAATAGACAGGCTAAGTGCCAGAAAGGGCGCATCTAATTATAGATTTGCATTTTCTGGGGTGGCTGGGGGCAGATGTTAGTAGCCAGGGGGGCACAAAATAAATGCACCCTCCCTAGGCTATTATCTGCCCTCACTCACTGGCTTTCCCTGTCTGGTGGAGAAAATAGTGCGGGAGCCCACGCATTTTTTTTCAACGAATTAACACCTTTCATTAACCTCTAGCTGTATGAAATTTTGCACACATACACTCATGTCATTGTTAGTGAAAACCATATATCAAACTACATGAAATGACATGGTTAACTGTATAAACCATGTGTCATTTCATGTCGGGTCTGAAATTTCACAAAAGCTGGCAATTGAATTAGCGGCTATTATTGTTATGTTCTGCTACAAGCACTAAGGAAAGAAGGGAGATCTGTCCCTACGATAGAACTAAGCTAGATCCCTACGATGTAACGGGGAACCTGATCCTGCGATCAGACCCGCTAAAGTCCTCAGCTAGTCTGTACGAAGACCTATAGATGCGAGGAAGGGATCCCTACAAGAACTAGGGACTGGGAGAAAGATGGACACCTCCTAACAGAAGTTGTAGCAGTAAAAGACAAAAAAAACAACATAGAACATAGAGGTCCAAATACCAAGCAAAACTGACTGCGTAAGGTAACAAAGCACCTGGCTAGCTTAAGAGTAGAAATGCTTAAGAGTAGAAATTACAATGAAGTCCAGCAAAGCCAGAAGGGCGGAGCAGGATTAAATAGGCAAAAAAGGTCATGTGACCAGCAAAATAGAAAAAACCTAACCGGAGAGTTCTAACAGTACCCCCCCTTCTAAGAGGATCCTTCGGATCCCCTAGGCCCAGGCTTATCCGGAAACCTCTTGTGAAACGCTCTGACAAGTCTGGACACAGAAACATCATCCACCCTCACCCATGAGTTATCCTCGGGTCCGAAACCCTTCCAAGCGACGAGATACTGCAAACTCCCTCTATACCGTCTAGAATTTAGGATGCGGGAAATTTCATATTCCCCGTCCTCCACCACCGGGGGAACAGTGGCAGAGGCGTCTCCATCCGACACATCAGCTCTTTTCAACAGAGAAACATGAAACACCGGATTAATCTTCCAGGAGGTAGGAAACTCTAACCTAACAGCAGATTGGTTAACAACCTGAAGCACCTTAAAGGGCCCTACAAACTTGGGACCCAATTTTTTAGAAGGAATCCTCAACCGCAGATTCTTAGAGGACAACCAAACCATGTCACCAATAGCAAACAAAACCTCTCAAAGTACCTTTTAGATTTTCTGTTAGCCTCCTGAAGATTACCACGCACATCCGTCCAAACTCTCTCCAAATCACCGGAAAAATTCTCCTCTTCAGGCACGGCCGATACCAATTTGGAGAATGACCCAAACGACGGATGTCTCCCAGTACAACAAAAAAAAGGCGAACAACCAGCAGAAGAGGATGTATGGTTGTTAAGAGCAAATTCAGCAAGTGGCAGAAACTCAGACCACCCCTCTTGATTGTCTGCCACAAAACAACGGAAGAACTGCTCAACATCCTGGTTTTTCCTTTCTGTCTGGCCATTAGACTCAGGATGATATCCGGATGAAAATGACAAATGAACTCCCAACCTGTCACAAAAGGTGCGCCAAAAACGAGCCACGAACTGAGGTCCCCTATCAGAAACAATGTCAGTAGGAACGCCATGTAGTCTGACAATTTCCTTGACTAAGGCCTTAGCGAGAGTCTTAGCGCAGGGCAGTTTGATAAAAGGAACCAAGTGACACATCTTGCTAAAACGGTCCACGACCACCCAGATGACAGTGAAACCCTCAGAGGAGGGAAGGTCAGTAATAAAGTCCATAGCCAAATGTGTCCAAGGTGCACTAGGAACCTCCAGAGGGCAAAGCAACCCCGCTGTAAGGTTCTGTGTATCTGTTTCTGAAACTCAGTTTGTTCGTCTGCCATTTTGCTTTCTGTTTTGCTGCAGCTATCTTGCCCTCAGTCAAAATGGAGTTTTCCAGCTTGCATGTTCCCGCCCTGATTCTCTCCGTTTGCTTCTTAAACAGCCACAGCTGAGTAATCAGTGCTTCAGAATCTAGCCTGCAGTGAACCTGTGTTCTGACTCCTGAAGCCTTGGACCTTGTATTCCAGCCATTCCTTCTGAGGAACTCTGAAGCACTTGTGGACTCTGAACTCTGCTCTTGAGAGCCTCACGTTTGCATGGACTTGCGGTAACAGAGAAGAAGATCTGAATCTGTTGTGGAGAGTTATTGCTGAGCTTAGATTACTCTGGCCTGCTGTGTCTCCTGCTTCTGTGTTTGCAACCTGTGTGTTTATTTTTGCCAATTTGTATGAAGCAATACAAGACTTTCTTTATCAACCTGTGTCTCAAGTATTTTCATCGCACCCAAGCACAAGACGCTATATGAACTGTACCACATACATTACAAGATTCTGAAGCCAAACGTTAGTGTCTGCTGGGTCTGGAAAGGCTTGTCTGCTGTACTGTGGATATCGGATGTCCGGTTGTACTTTCTGTGATGACAGTGGTTGTGACTTCTCACAACCATTCCAGGTGAGCAATTCCCTTAAGTTTTTTTTTCTGCAGTGTTATCACAGGTAAACACTATTGTTTTTTGTTTTTTTTTTCTCTCTTCTCTTTTTGTCTGCTGAAACTCTGGATATCAGATGTCTGGTTGAAAGCTTTCTGTGATGATAGTGGTGTGACTTCTCACAACCATTCCAGGTGAGCAGTTCCCTTAAAGTTTTTTCTTTCTTCAGTGTTGCCACAGGTGAACACTATTGTTTTTTTTTTTTCCCTCTTCTTCCAGTATCCTGTCTTAAAAGATCTGGAAAATGGAGGCCCGCATAAAGGAACTTTGCGGAGTGACTGATAATATCCTTGCAGATTTGCAGAATATAAAGACCCGTTTTACAAATCTTCAGGACCTAAATAATCACAATTTGCAAGTGGTTGGACAGACTACCCAGGATTTGCGAGCCAGGATTGAGGTTCTGGAGGGGCGAGTCCAGGCTCCTGCCGTGGCCCCGAGTTCTGGGATTCCCAAGTTGCCCCCTTTTCGTTTTGGTGGTGAACGTGAAAAATTCAGGGGATTTGTTATTCAATGCAATCTTTTTTTTTCTGCACATGCTTCACAATTTCCTACTGAACGATCTAAGGTGCTTACTATAATTATGTTGCTTACCAACAAGGCTTTGATGTGGGCAAACCCTCTGATTGAGACTGAGGATGATTGTTTGAATCACCTTGATGATTTTATTTCAGCCATGGGGCAGGTGTTTGATGACCCCAATCGAGGTGCAACAGCTGAAGCAGCCATGTTAGCTTTGCGCCAAGGTAAGCACTCGGTAGCTGAATATGCCTTGGATTTCAGGAGATGGGCCCTTGATACCACCTGGGACAATTCCGCCAAAAAATCTATTTTTCGAAAGGGGTTATCCCCACTGATTAAGGATGAACTTGCTCGTGCCGACCCTCCCACTGCGTTAGGTGACTTTATTAACTACTGCATCCGTATTGATACTCGTTTAACTGAACGCAGGCAAGAGAGATGGTTCGAAAGCAATCGTACTAACCTTTTCCTACCTTCCTCTCCAGCTAAGGAACCTTTGAATAGGATTACACGGGAACCTGAACCTGAACCCATGCAGGTAGACTCTTTACTACGACGGGTTAGTGATGCACGCAAGGAACATCGTTTTAAGGAGAATCTATGTTTTTATTGTGGTAAGTCAGGGCACTTTATTATTAACTGCCCCAGCCGTTCTCGCAAGACTACTGCAGCACTCATTCATTGTGAGTGTTGCGAGAGGGGATCTGTCAGGTCCGAGCCTCAGGCTCCAGAGAGATCTGCAGCAACAGATCTTGATTTCTCGGACTTAAACTCCGTTACCTCTGAGGACGTTGACTGTGTAAATGCTGCCATCTTTCAAGTTTCCTCAGCGGTGTCCCAGCTGAGTTGTAAAAAAACAATTCTCACTGTTTTCTTTCCATCAAACTCTGGGTTGACTCAGCCTGGGTGTCTAGCTCTGCTATGATCGACTCAGGTGCAAGTGGAAATTTTATGGATGTCTCCTTTGCTCTGAAACAGGGAATACGTTCAGTGAAGAAGGCTACTCCAGTACAGATGGAAACTGTGGATGGCTCCCTGCTGACCTCTGGACCAGTGGATCAGGAAACAGAGCCTTTAAAGGTTCTTATGGGTAAAGATCATCAAGAGAAACTGTCCTTTATGCTTATCTCTTCTCCTCACTTTCCCATTATTCTAGGGCTACCATGGCTGCAGGCTCAGAATCCTACCATTAACTGGGAGACCAAGGAATTACACTTTCCAGAGAAACAGATGAGTCCAAAAATTTCAGCTTGCTCTGTTCCTAAAGGAACCATGTCAGTCCCTGAACTACCAGCTGTATACCAGGACTATGTGGATTTATGTGACAAGAAGAACGCTGACCAGCTTCCTCCTCACCGTCCATATGATTGTCCAATTGAATTATTGCCTGGAGCAGAGATACCTTTTGGTAAGATCTACCCCCTGGCGGGGCCCGAGCTGAAGGCTTTAAAAGAGTACATAGACGAAAATCTAGCCAAGGGCTTCATTACGCCCCTCTTCATCTCCTGCAGGGGCACCCATATTCTTTGTAAAGAAGAAAGATGGATCCCTGAGACCATGCGTAGACTATAGGGAACTCAATAAGGTTACTATTAGAAACCGTTATCCATTGCCTTTAATCCCTGAGTTATTGGAGAGAGTGCGACATGCCAAAATTTTTTCTAAACTAGATCTTCGTGGGGCCTATAACTTAGTCCGTATTAGACCTGGGGATGAATGGAAGACTGCATTCAGGTCACGCTATGGACACTTTGAATATCTGGTTATGCCTTTTGGTCTGAGTACCGCCCCAGCCACTTTCCAACACTTGGTGAATGACATCTTCAGGGATCTCCTAGATACATTCGTGGTAATTTATTTGGATGATATTTTAATTTTTTCTAACTCCACAGAGGAACATCATGGACATGTGAGAATGGTCTTGGAACGTCTAAGACAAAATCATCTTTACATCAAGCTTGAAAAGTGTGAATTCCATAAGACCGAAATTCAATTTCTGGGGTATGTACTGTCTACACAAGGAATTAGTATGGATGGAAGTAAAACCCAAGCCATCAATGATTGGCCAAGTCCTAGAAATGTGAAGGAGGTACAGCGCTTCATCGGGTTTGCAAACTTCTATAGACGTTTCATTAGAAATTTCTCTGAGGTAGTGTCACCTATCACCCAACTTACCCGGAAAGAGTCTAAGTTCTCCTGGACTCCCCAAGCCCAGGAAGCATTTTCCCGTCTAAAAGATAAATTTACCACTGCACCTATCCTAGTACATCCCAACCCAGAGCTTGCCTTCATAATAGAGGTGGATGCTTCAGACTGTGCCGTGGGAGCTATACTCTCTCAGAGAACAGGTGAGAAGAATGTCTTGCATCCCTGTGCCTTCTTTTCCCAGCAGTTGTCTTCGGCTGAGAAGAACTACGATGTGGGCAATAGAGAGTTGTTGGCCATTATTGCCGCCTTCAAAGAATGGAGACACCTTCTTCAAGGAGCTGCACAGCAAATAGTCGTTCTGACAGACCATCGTAATCTTGAGTTTATCAGGTCGGCTAAGTGCCTGACTCCTCGCCAGGCTCGCTGGAATCTTTTCTTAAACCAATTTAATTTTATTATTTCTTATAGACCAGGATCGCGCAATGGAAAGGCTGATGCACTCTCTAGGATTTACTCAGCAGAGACACGTCCAATTACTCCTCCTAAGACTATTCTTCCTGACTCTAGATTCCTAGGAGTGATTCATCATCAAGACCTAATTAAAGACATCAAGGAAGCATACCATGCGGATTCTTTTTTGGCTCAACCCCCAAGGGACGTAAGTCTTGTCTTTAAGAATGGTGTGTGGATTCTGGGACAACGTCTGTATATACCTGAAACAGTCAGATTGAGAGTATTGCAACTCATTCACGATTCCAAAATAGCCGGCATAGAGGAATTCTAAAGACACAGGAATTTCTTTCTCGTTTCTTTTGGTGGCCCACTTGTAGGAAGGATGTTTTGGACTATGTCACTTCGTGTGAGGTTTGTGCAAGATGCAAAACACCTCGCTCTTCACCAACTGGTCTGTTACAGCCTCTTCCCACCCCGTCCCGCCCGTGGGGATCCATTTCTATGGACTTCATTGTGGAATTACCAACCTCTCAAGGGAAGAACACTATTCTAGTGGTGGTTGACCGTCTAACAAAGGCAGCTCATTTTATCCCTTGTGTCGGCTTACCCACTGCAAAACAGACATCAGATTTGATGATTAAAGATGTGTTTCGTTTACATGGAGTACCGGATGAGGTTATTTCGGATCGAGGGGTGCAATTCACTTCTAGGTTTTGGCAAAATTTCTGTGCAGCATTGGACATTAAAGTAAACCTTTCTTCTGCTTTTCATCCCCAGACTAATGGACAAACCGAACGAACCAATCAAACCCTGGAGCAGTATCTCCGCTGCTTTATCTGCCACCTACAGGATGATTGGGTGGATCTACTTCCATTGGCTGAGTTCTCTTACAACAACTCTCAGAGTGCCTCCACTAAACAGTCTCCTTTTTACTCTAATCTAGGTTATCATCCTAACATTCTACCACGATTTCCCATAGAGACGCCTTTGCCAGCAGTGGCTGAAAGAGTCACGACTTTACAGAAGAATATGGATCTTCTAAAGGAGAATCTGGAATCGGCTCAGGAAAGGTACAAGAAGGCAGCAGATAAATTTCGTAAACCTGCACCAGCTTTTAAGGTAGGAGACCTGGTCTGGCTGTCAACCAGAAATCTTAAGTTAAGGATTCCATCTCTAAGTTGGGACATAAGTACATTGGACCCTATAAAATCAGTAAGATTATAAGTGCCGTTGCTTGTCGTCTTCAATTGCCCAGAACTATGAGAATCCACCCTGTCTTTCATGTATCCCTACTAAAGGCTGCGACACCCAATACGTTTCCTGGACGTTCTTCTCCTTGCCCTGACCCAGTGCTAGTCGATGGTCAGGAAGAATTTGTGGTGGAAAGGATTTTAGATTCCAGGTTGTATAGAAATCAGTTACAATATCTGATTAAATGGCAGGGCTACCCAGTGGAGGACAACTCATGGGAGCCAGTCAATAACGTTAATGCTCCTCGCTTGCTCCGTCAGTTTCATCAGAGGTACCCACACAGCCTGGTCTGAGGTCATCCGGAGGTTGTCCCTAAGGGGGGAGTAATGTAAGGTTCTGTGTATCTGTTTCTGAAACTCAGTTTGTTCGTCTGCCATTTTGCTTTCTGTTTTGCTGCAGCTATCTTGCCCTCAGTCAAAATGGAGTTTTCCAGCTTGCATGT
Source organism: Oophaga sylvatica (assembly GCA_033576555.1). NCBI lineage: Eukaryota > Metazoa > Chordata > Amphibia > Anura > Dendrobatidae > Oophaga > Oophaga sylvatica. Next base: position 110,775,992 of record JARQOD010000001.1, on the reverse strand, counting down.
TCCCGCCCTGATTCTCTCCGTTTGCTTCTTAAACAGCCACAGCTGAGTAATCAGTGCTCAGAATTAGCTGCAGTGAACCTGTGTTCGACTCTGAAGCTTGACCTGTATAGCCATTCTTGGGAACTTGAAGCATTGTGCCAATGCTCTAAGCATTGCTCGTAAGTTACGGGTTGAGAGTTATGCTTAAATCGGCTGCTGTGTCCTGTTGGGAGGTAGCCAATTGTATGAGAACGTTCTTATAAGGTCTGCCCGCACTTAAGACTCCTCTTTCACAGAGACATAAACCGGTTAATCTCGGGAGGAGCTATGTGGTTACACTGAACCTTGCGTCTCATTGGACTTTTGTAAATCCTCGCAGGTTTCTTAGGACACCAATGTCCCATGCAAACAACCTGACGTTCATAAAGACCTGTAGATTTCTAGCTCCTGAGACTTACAGCATGTCATCTGACGGCCAGCCACTTTGGAATGAACTCTTCTGAGAGCTCACCAAAACTGCGACACACAGAGAGATCAATCTGGAGAACTAGATACTTGGTCTGCATGTAGATTCCACCTGGTTTGACCGGTGTATCCGATGAACGAGACAGTCAAAGACACTTCATATCAAACTAAGTGCTCTCAATTTCTTCAAAGGCTACCCAGCACAAGACAACGCTCCCATGGGAGTGTATAGATAGCCAATGAGGCATTCTCACACCCGCAGCAGGGTATGTGAAGACTTAGATCTAGCACACACAGTGCATTGAGCACCCACTTAATGACTTCCTTCTGCCATCCAGGCCACCAAAAACTGCGACCACAAGTCTCTTGGTCTCAGAGATTCCAGGATGACTGCAACGAGACTCATGACACTCAACAAACAAATCTCTCCTAAAGGTCCAGGCACAACAACCTCCATGGGGAGTTTAGATGGGGCATTCTCCTGTGCTTTAAAATCCTCTTCCAAACAGAGTCCAAAGAGCAATCACAACCCTTCTGTAAATGTTCTCCTCTCCTCAGCACACCATGGAGAAACTGCGAGACAAAGCATCAGCTTTAACATTCTTAGTACCAGGAATGTAAGTAACGGAAAAATTAAACCGCGAGAAAAACAGTGCCCACCTAGCCTGACGGGCATTCAAGCGTTTGGCAGCATCAAGATAGATCAGATTTTTATGATCAGTGAAAACCTGAACGGGAAATTCAGCACCTTCCAAGAGATGACGCCAGTGTTCAAATGCGAGTTTAATAGCCAACAATTCCCTATACCAATATCGTAATTCAGTTCAGTCTCAGAAAATTTTTTTGAAAAAAAGGCACAGGGATGTACTCCATCCTGTTTTCCTGAGACAACACCGTGCCGACCCCCACAGAAGAAGCATTAACCTCAACCAAAAACGGTTTAGTCACATCAGGCTGCATAAGGATGGGAGCAGAGCTGAACCTCTCCTTTAGAAACACAAAAGCTTCAATGGCCTCAGCAGTCCACTGAACCGCATTAGCACCTTTCCTGGTGAGATCGGTCAGTGGTTTGACAATAATAGAAACATTTTTAATGAATTTTCTATAATAATTGGCGAAACCCAAAAACCTCTGTATTGATTTCAAACCAATAAGCCTAGGCCATTCCTGCACAACTTGAACTTTCACCGGGTCCATCTCAAAACCTTTGCTGGAGATAATGTAGGCCAAAAAACTAATTCTCTGTACAGCGAACTCACATTTCTCTAGCTTAGCAAAAAGCGAATTGTCAATTAATAACTGTAATACCTCACGTACGCTCCGCCAATGAGACTCCAGATCCGGCGAATAAATCAAAAAGTCATCCAAATACACAACCACATTTTTGACGATCAAAGGTCTAAGGATGTCATTAATAAGATTCTGAAAAAATGCAGGAGCATTGGTAAGACCAAAAGGCATAACCAGATTCTCAAAATGACCCACAGGAGTGTTAAAAGCAGTCTTCCATTCGTCACCCTCCTTCATGCGCAACAAATTGTATGCCCCCTGAAGATCAATTTTAGAGAACCACTTGGCCCCCACTAACTGGTTAAACAAATCAGGAATCAATGGCAGTGGGTAAGGATTACGTACAGTAATTTTATTAATCTCATGAAAGTCCAGACAAGGACGTAAACCGCCGTCCTTTTTTTTAACAAAAAAAAATCCAACAGCCACAGGAGACTTGGAAGACCTAATGTGACCGGCGGCCAAGCTTGTCTGTATGTATTCCTCCAAAGCCTTTCTCTCAGGAATAGTAAGATTAAATAAACAACGTTTAGGAAGAGTCGCTCCAGGGACAAATTCAATAGTACAATCATAGTCTCTATGGGGAGGCAAAATCTGCGATTCCTTCTCAGAAAAAACTTTCCAAAAATCCAGAATAGGTACAGCAGCAATATGCCCGTTACAACACTTGTCATAACACTTAGGGCTCCAGGACTTAATTTCATTGGTAGACCAATCCAGTACAGGATTATGAAATTTTAACCAGGGTAACCCCAAAACAACCGGAGAAGGCAAATTATTCAATACTACCAAATCCAAATTCTCTGGTGAACACCATTAATAGTGAGGGGAAATTCACAGTCCTTGTGAGTAACATTCTTCAAGGGAGAGCCATCAACAGAAACCACGGCAATAGGGGATGACAAAAGTTTGGGTTTTAATTTAAGTTTTTCCAAGAATCCCCCATCAATCACATTCAGAGTAGAACCACAATCGACAAATACCCGAAATTCCATTAATTCTTCCTGAGCAGCAGTAGTGGCAGAAAGAAAGACGCCCTTAGTGTTAAACAGGCTATACGGGCGGAACTGACCTTTTTTTTTTTCTTTGTTCATACGAAGCACACAGTTCTTAATGAAATGGTCAGATTTGCCGCAATAAAAGCACAAACCTTCAGAAAACCTGCGGTCTTTTTCCTGAGAGCGAGGTGCCATCGCTCCAATCTCCATCGGCTCTCCAATGTCAGTACAGACCCTCTCAAGACTTGGAGCTGACATGGCAGAGGATTTACTCATTAACCCTTGCACGCAGTCTCCTATCCACCCGTATAGCTAATTGCATAGCCTCCTGCAAGTTACCAGGTGTGGGATAAGCAATCAGCAAATCTTTAACCCTTTCACCTAGCCCTGCAAGAAACAAACTTTTCAAAGCTAATCGTTCCACCCCACCTGAGTAGACCACCGACAGAAGTGAGTACAATATTTTTCCACATTACCTGATCCCTGCCTCAAACGTCTCAATTCTGTCTCAGCTGATGAGACATGATCAGGATCATCATACAATAACCCAAAGCAGAAAAAAAAACTATCCACTGATCTAAAGCATGGATCACTAGGTTGTAGAGAAAAGGCCCACTCCTGAGGTTCTTTGCGCAAAAGTGACATTATGAACCCTATGCGCTGTGATTCATCACCAGAGTGTTATGTTTCGGTAGCTGAGGAGTGCAGGTAAAAAAGGCAATACACCAGAGCAGTTGGAATCTATGAGATTGCAGTACCCTGACTAACCACTACAACTAGAGGCAGCCGTGGAGCGTTCCTACGTTGGTCCTAGACGCCTCGTCACAGCCTGAGAAACTAACTACACCTAAAGATAGAAATAGGAAAGCTATCTGCCCCGGAGCAGAACCCCAAAGATAATAGAAAGCCCCCAAACAAGTAATGGCGGTTAGACAAGAAGAAATACTGACACAGAAAGAAAATAGTATGAGCAAACGCTGGGGCCCAAACTAACTAAATAGAAAAGGATAGGAAGGGTACTTACTGCAATCCCAGAAAACCCTGAAAAGCACCAACTCTACTAATTTCAAAATCACCTGAGATCACACGACCTCTACCAACTAAATTAGTTCTCTGGTGTAACAAAATCAAAACAGCAGCCACTGAAAAAACTGGAAAAAGCAAAAGTACAAACATCAGTGCTGAACTAAACCGAGAGGGCAAAAGCCCCCGGAGGGGACCCAGAAGGCCCCCACAGAAGTGCAGGACAAAATGCAAAAATATAGTACAAAAACAAAAAGAAGAAAATGTCTTATCTGTTAGCAGGAGATGCAGACACGACACAGCAGGCTACAAGGGAAACAGGAATGAAGGATTCAGACCAGAACAATTGATCACCGGCAACCCTGATGGGAAGGTGACTCCCTTATATAAGACCAGTCAGTAACACCTGATTCCCAGTCCTCACAATCTTCACTGAACAGACCAGCACCGCTTGTAACCACCAGAGGGAGTCTCTGCTCAGAACTCATCTCAAACCCATTCACAACACCAGAGGATCTGGGTCTCAAATGAAAAGACAACAAGCAACATTTTTAAAAGAAAAAAAATCTTGTTCACCAAAAAATAAATCAGGCAAACGTACCTTTGGCTCCACGAAATGTGCTCCAGAACAGCTACTCACTTGTTGCTGGAGCTCGACCACCTCCAGAGAGAGTCCCTGCAGGCGTTGAGCCAAGTCCTGAACCGACACCATGATGGAAACTGGAAATCTTTCCTTAGAGATATTTTTGGGCTGGACTTACTGTTATGTTCTGCTACAAGCACTAAGGAAAGAAGGGAGAGCTGTCCCTACGATAGAACTAAGCTAGATCCCTACGATGTAACGGGGAACCTGATCCTGCGATCAGACCCGCTAAAGTCCTCAGCTAGTCTGTACGAAGACCTATAGATGCGAGGAAGGGATCCCTACAAGAACTAGGGACTGGGAGAAAGATGGACACCTCCTAACAGAAGTTGTAGCAGTAAAAGACAAAAAAAACAACATAGAACATAGAGGTCCGAAGACCAAGCAAAACTGACTGAGTAAGGTAACAAAGCACCTGGCTAGCTTAAGAATAGAAATTACAATGAAGTCCAGCAAAGCCAGAAGGCGGAGCAGGATTAAATAGGCAAAAAAGGTCATGTGACCAGCAAAATAGAAAAAACCTAACCGGGGAGTTTTAACAATTATACTATGCAGAAGTGTATGAACTATAAATATATATATATATATGTGTCACAATGACATGTATATATATATATATATATATGTATTCTATGTGTATATATCTAGTGTTTACAAGGAAAGAAAGGGTTTATTTTAATTCCGATATTTCTGTCCCATTGACTTGCATTGGTTTTCGGTATCGTAATCGGCGATATCCGATACTTTTTGGATATCGGTCCGATCCAATCTGATCCGATATTTCCCGATATCGGAAAGTATCACTCGACACTATTTCTGGTTGGTAGGTGATCAATTACTTATTTCTTTAATTAAAAATCATACAATATGATTTTCAGTTTTTTATTTTTAGATTATTACAGTTCTGTCTCTCACAGTACCTATGATAAAAACTACAGATCTCTCCATTCTTTGTCGGTGGTAAAACTTGCAAAATCGGAAGTGTATCAAATACTAATTTTCCCCACTGTATGTAGATATATTTATTATTTTTATTTTTTTACAAAAAGTCAAAGCACGCATTAACAGAGATGTTTCTCTGGTGGCACGTATTTTTCCTTTGTATGAGGTTTAAGAGTTACAACCAGGTAGCACATACTAAGCAAACATTTTCAAAACTGTTACAAAGATGTTTGTAATGGGACAAAGTTTATCTTTGCTGTACTGTCCTACCCCCTCTAGCAGAGGGTCCCACAAAAGCATGTTTCCCACAAAAAATGGCTTCCATTAGATTAAATTTTAAAAGTGTGTTTAATCACATACCTCTCTGCTGTATTTTTGGCACTTTGTAGCCCAAAACAACTCTGCTGTGAAATCAGTGAGGAGAGCAGACTGTTTATCATCACATGTTTCAAACCCATTTTAAACTTATGTAGGGGAATATTCTTTTTTTCACATTATGCTACTGCATGCTTTTAATTGGTCAAACTTATGCATGGGAAGTACACACCTCCAGCGAAAAATCTCTGCTAATGCCCTCTTTGACTTAACATAAACTTTACAAGTGTAATGGCAGTGGTGGAACCACAGTTCCTTAGTCGAAGGTGATCCTGGAGGGGCATGACTAGGTGAGCACTTGCCACTTCACTAGAGCCCCATGATGGTTGGGTTATACTTGGCCCTGATGGACAACAGGTGCTACTCCAGGACATACCTTGGACACACGACAGCTGAATCCCAAGTGACAGATAGCTGGAACCGCCTGGTAGGAGAGTACAGCTGATACAGGCAGGCATGGCAGAAACACAGGAAACACAGAAGCAGATGGGTATGGCGGGTATACAGATAGGCACTCGCAGGTGCGGGTTGGTATGGCTGGTATATAGATATACACTGGCAGGTGAAGACTGGTAAGGCTGGTATACAGATAGGCACTGACAACTGCTGTCTGGTCTGGCTGGTAAATTGATAGGAACTGGCAGGTCCAGGCTGGTAAGTTAGTATACAGATAGGCACTGGCAGGTGTAGGCTGATTCAGCTGGTATACAGATAAGTACTGGCAGGTGCGGACTTGTACAGCTGGTATACAAATAGGCACTGGCAGGTGCAGGCTGGATCGGCCAGTATACAGATAGGCACTGACAGGCGCAGGCTGGTATACAGGTAGGTACTGGCAGGTGCAGACTGGTTCAGCTGACATACAGATAAGCACTGGCAGGTGTGGGTTGGTCCAGCTGGTTTGCAGGTAAGCACTGGCAGGTGCAGACTGGTACTACTGGCATACACAGCAGCATTGGCTCGTTCAGCCTGGTTCGGCTGGTGTACAGATAAACACTGGTAGGTGCGGACTGGTATGGTTGGTATACAAATAGGCACTGGCAGTTGCAGGCTGGTTTGGCTGAAATACACGGAGACAAATCAAGTACAGGCAGACAGGTACTGGACAGGTAGAATGACTGGCAGGTATTGGGGATCTGACAATAAGCCAGCATGCAAGGGGCTAACTTTACACATTGCTCAGGCACCTCCATTAAAGTGGAGGTGTCTTAAATAATAAGTGTCTCCAAGCCATTGGCTGGGGATACTTTAGGATGGTGAGTGGTTCCCATTAAGAAGGAGGGAGTGCGTGCCCTAAGCACAGTGCCCGGGGATCTACGTGCCATGCGTAGAACCCGGGAAGCAGCTGCAGCAGGAGGAGAAGGAAGTGCGGGACAGGGACCGTGATGGTGAATGAGTCGGTTTTCCTGCTGGGGAGGGGAGAGGCGTGCAGGGACGCCGATGCTACAGCCAGCTAAAATATTCAAAATGGAGAGAAGAAATGAAAAAAATACAGCCACTATACCATGATGTGGCGAGTTTAACATGCTCAGTGGTGAAAGTCATCTTTAAGCATTGTAGGACACACATTTAAAACTGATCATCATAAATTCATATAAGGACTCTAGAAGTATTTTACCATCTATATTACAACTGTGTGAAATGAGCCTAATGCTGACAATGCATACCAGATAAGTGTTGACAAGCATCACAGATTTCAACAAAACCCACGACAATTTGATGTGTACTGAGGCAGCTAGAGTAAATTTTAGGAACTTTTGTGTTACTGAATACTGTAGCATATAAGTGGTTTATGAAATGCCAGGTAAACATCTTATGGAAATATCATAGTGTACATAAACATCAAAGCTGGATAAGCATGTTTATCCTATATCAATATATCAAATTTATGAAGAACATACATGATCTATCATTGAGGACATTGCAAAATGAGAAAAGTTAACCTCGTTAGGGTTACATATCTAATATAGTGTACTGTACAATGTGTCCCCAGTAGTCACATAATCTTACACCATATACTCTGGTCTGATATGATATACATTTTATGGGGTTTTCAGAGAAGTCCCCTGAGATGTCATCTAGAGGACAGATTTCCACTGTGCAATAGAAGATAGGAAGAGAGAGAATTGTGTGTAAAACCACTATGGTTCTTTAAGATGCACCTACAGTATGTTGTTGCGTTATTTACAGTATATTACTACAACTTTTATTAAGGAAACATTGGCCATGATGGTGGGTTATTAAATAAATCTGTTGATTATCATCTTCATAAACACTGTGTGGATGCTGGATTACAAGCATTTAGAGTATATTAGATTATTACTTGCTATGCAACTTCTTAAGATATTCATGTATATTAAAGCAGAACCTACACTGTACCCTACTGAACTAAAATCTCTCATAGCTTCCATTGTAAAGAATATGGCGGATTTAAAGCGGACATGTCATCAGGTCAAAAGTATTATTGCTTTTATTTTCTTCCCACTGCTCCAATGAGTTCATTTAAAAAAAAAAATTCTCCATCCAGTTTCAGAGGTATGGGCTATATCTAGAGCTAACTTTTATGGTCTTTACTAAAGGGGAGTGACTATATGGTGTGTCTTTTAACTGCTCCACATTATCACCATCTGAGCTACGCCCCCTTGTAAAGACCACACAAATCACCACTAACTAAAAAGGCCAATATCTCTCAAATAAAAGATTAAAAAGAATCAAATTACCCAGAAGAGCAGAAATAAAATATAAGCAGAAAACGATCACTTTTGACCTTGTGGTAGGTCTTCTTTAAGATCATATTGAAAAATTAATGTAGAGACACAGTTAACATCAGCGTGATTTATCTCTACACAACCACTGTATAACTGCAGCATGTCAAGGTATATGAATCATGAATATATCTGAAAAGCACAAGGGAAACATGTGAGATTTAGTACCGTTGAGTATTATTAAATGGAAGGGTCAATGGCTGCTCTGAAGCAACCCAGTAAAAGGGTCAAGTACAGTCCTGAGGCTGAAGTGTAAATATCAGATGGCAGAGTGCATTGTCTGACTTTGAAGAACATACACAATGAAATTGGGAACATTGTGAGTTTTCTAGATAAGGAATAATTCATAAAATGTGGTCTCACTAGTTTTAAATATCCATAAATAATGGAGATAAACCTTCTAATTTTCAAATGTATTGGAGAATGTATTTGGGATTCCTAAATGGGTTGGCTGCTTATTCTTTACTTTAACAAATGTGTTTGGGACATCATTTTATGCCACTTACTAATATATAAATATTATGGAGTCTCTTCCCAGACTTCATAGTGCAGCATTCATTATACACTGATCTGCTGTCATTGTTCCTTGGCAGTTCTAAAGATGGCTACCATGAACAGTTTTGGTGGTAGCTACACCATTTTCCAGATCCCGTCGGTTGTCCTGGTTGTCACCCTTTAAGTCCTCTACAAGGAGCTGGACTTACATATTGATCCCTAGAATGGGGCCATATAGTCAGCAAGCTGGAAAGAATAGTCAAGTAACAGGGTCAGAACAAGGAGGGACGGGTGTGGGAAAAAATGGTCAGGCAGGAGAAATGTCTGTTTACAAGCCAAAGTCAAAACAAGTAATATCCAGTAAGACAGGATCTGATACACACAACACCAGAGCTAGTTAGGTTATAACCATCAGTGGGAACTTATACTCAGGCGTCTAAATAGTGAGCAGCACTACCCAGGACTGACAGCAGGAACAAACACAAACTAAAAAAGGATTTAACCCCAAAGCTTCTAGACTGGCCAAAGCCACAAGTCCCAGGAGCAAAACAGGGCTACTGAATAGTCACCCGGCACTAGTCGATGATCAAAGCAGGAGCAGAGTAGACAGGCACCGGTACAGATGCCATAGCAGCTCTCTACATGGCTGCTGATAGATCATGTGATCAAACCTGTTTTTCAGCCTCATCCAATATACTTAAACATAAAATGGAGAAGACCTATATATTTTTTTAAATCAGTTGATGGTGTTTCGCTTCATGTATCAGTTTAAAATTACATTGGGGTGTATGTCACCATGTGTCAATGTAGATCCCTAGTTTAATCTTTAGTCTTTTAGATGCACGTATTCAAACATTAATTTAATTCCAAAATACTTTGGTCAAGGCAGGTTTGACCATAGTGCTCTGAATTTTATATGTGGCGAACCGTAGGGGCAATCGCCACAGAGGTACTGAACCTCAGTCAGAGGTGTGGTGCTCCGCTCTCGGGTAAGGAGGGGACATCACCCAGAACCCACACACTTACATCCAACACCAGACCTTTCAGGGCTGGGAGGTGCTAGGTAGAGGGTGTGGGTGGAGAAAAGTAGAGAAGGGGATAGTTAGGGATCGAGTTCCCGCTACTGCACAAGGGGAATCTCAAACCAGTCCCGCTGTGGTCCCCTATCCATCTCCGGCCGCAGTGGAGTCTACTCAGCAGAGACGTCAGTCCCAGCGTCTTGCTCGGTCTAATACTGTGCAGAGGCTTGTTGTTGCCTCTCCTGGTTCCTCTATTGTAACCACTGCTGGAGCAGGCAGCTCTGGGACTAAGTCCTCGGTTTCTCCATCTGAGCATGCCCAGGGCAAGATCTTCCATTGGAGATCAGGGGTCACATGCTCGGTTACAGCAGAGACTCCCATTGGTCCTCCAGGAATGTCCTGAAGCTGTTTGTGATCTGGAGCAGTTTCCCACTGGTCCTTTTCTGGAAGGTCCTGTAGCTGCTACTATAAAAGGCTTGCATGACCGCACGACTATGCGCTAGTATGCTTGCATTACATGCTTGCGCCAGTGTGGTTTATGCATGTGTTCAGGGACCCGGCTGAAATAAGCCACTAGAATACTGGCACCTCCGGTGAGGAGTTTGTATGCTTGTGTTTAGGGACCCGGCTGAAATAGGCCCCTAGAATACCGGCACCTCGGGTGAGGATTTGTTGTGGGTATTGCATGACCACAGATTGCAATCCGCTTAGCAGTCATCTGTGTCCCCTGTGGTGTTAACAGGACACAGTCTCTATGCCTGCGGCTCTGTCAGTCAGCAGAGTCCGCTCGCTTCGCTAAACAGCGTTCTAGTATTTTTGTTTAGCGTCTCTGTGGAATAACAGAGTTCGCTTATGTCGCCACCTAGCGCTATGGCATCCTTTTAGGCGACTCTGTGAAATAACAGAGTTCGCATATTTCGCCATATTGCGCTACGGCATTAATTTCTGCGACTCAGCGGGATAACAGAGTTCGCTTATTTTGCCATTTTACTAGCAGCAGGCACTGCCTGCACGGTGGACCCCGGGCTGCGAACGCACCTCTCTAAATATCTTTAAGGTGCGTTCTGCAGGCCCATAACATAATACTAGCACCAAGGTCTGGCTAGTAAAATGGCGGACGACCAGCATCTACAGCGGTACATCCAGCAGCTGGAGGGTAGGTTGGCGGCTTTAGAGCACGCAACCTCAGCTGTGGATGTTACCGCAGTCGCTGTTCAGGCTGCTAGCGTGGCTGCAGCCAGTTTGTCCTCTGCCACCCCTGCTCCGACTTTATCCCGTCTCCCGATTCCAGACAAATTTGCTGGTGACAGTAAGCAATGTTGGGGATTCGTGAGTCAGTGCTCCATACATCTTGAGCTTCTGGCTGCACGTTTTCCCATGGAGCGGGCTAAAGTGGGTTTCGTATTATCCCTCCTGTCGGGCAGGGCGTTGGAGTGGGCAACGCCGCTGTGGGGCGCGACGATCGTGTGGTGCAGAGTGCTCCTCTCTTCCTGGACGCTCTGAGACAGGTCTTCTTAGGACCTCGTGTCACCCACGATACGGCGCTCCAACTGCTGGCAATATATCAGGGTTCATCCATGGTCAGCCAGTTTGCCGTCCAATTTCAGACTCTGGCCGCTGAGTTAGAGTGGCCGGATAAAGTCCTCATTCCGGTGTACTGGAGAGGACTGGCTGACCATGTAAAGGACGCTTTGGCCACCAGGGAGATTCCTGCCACACTGGAGGAGCTCATTTCCCTAACTACCCGCATCGATCTCCGTTTTAACGAGCGGAGGTTAAAGCGGACCCAGTGCAGGCAGGGGTTTCGGCTGACTCCCACCTTCGCCAAACCTCTGGAATCTTCCGTACAGGCGTCCAAGACCCTCAAAGACATGGAGGTTTCGCGAGCAGTACCTAAGTCTCGGGCCGCCCAAGTACCCGTGGTTTGCTATCTTTTCCAGCAGACAGGACACTATGCCAACAGGTGTCCACAGTGGTTGAATAAACAGTCGCGTCCAGTAACCGTAGGAGCAGGGTCACTGGATGCGTTGACTTTTGCTCCTAAATTGCTCCTAAAAGGGATAATTAACCGAGGTTCATCCACTCTTCCTGTCAAGCTCTGTGTGGATTCTGGGGCAGAGGGGAGTTTTATGTCATCTAACTTTGCTCCTCGCCACTCCATACCTCTGGTGATGCTCGCCGAGCCTGTGTCGGTGCAAGTGCTGAATGTAGCCATACTGTCCACACAAATCACCCATATAACCATCCCTCTTTCCCTGTCTATGTCACCATCCCATCAGGAGAATACATCTCTTTTTGTCCTTCCTGAGGGAATGGATGAGGTTCTGTCGGGATTACCCTGGCTCCGCCACCACTCTCCCCATATTGAGTGGTCTTCTGGGAGAATTCTGGGTGGGGGTGATTCATGCAAAGGCAGATGCATTAGGGACAGAGTTCAGGTCACCACCACAGAGATACACAAAGACCTCACTCCTATTCCTAAGGCTTATTGGTCCTACGCAGACGTATTCTCTAAGAAAGCTGCGGAGACTCTTCCACCTCATCGCCCTTACGACTGTCCTATCGATCTCTTGCCTGGAGCTGAGCCTCCTAGGGGAAGGGTTTATCCTCTCTGTCTCCATGAAACGGAGGTCATGTCCCAATATATTCAAGAGAACTTGGCAAGAGGATTCATTAGGAAGTCGGTATCACCAGCAGGAGCGGGGTTCTTCTTTGTGCAGAAGAAGAGCGGAGAGTTACGTCTGTGTATAAACTATAGGGGTCTTAATGCTATCACTGTGAAAAATAAATACCCTTTGCCGCTAATCTCTCGCTATTTGGGCCCCTTTAAGATCCTTGAGCAGGTAAACCTGTAGTCTACCGCTTAGCCCTTCCACCTCGCCTTGGTATCACTGATACCTTTCTTGTGTCCCTTCTGAAACCCGTGGTTATCTCCTGGTTTTCCGAGTCATTTGCCGGGACGTCAAGTTCATCTACCAACGATCATGAGGTGAACGACATCGTAGGGTGTAAGGTGGTGCGGGGCAAAAAATTTTATTTGGTGGATTGGAGGAGTTATGGGCCTGAGAATAGGTCCTGGGAGCCAGCCGAGCACATTCACGCTCCGCAGCTCATCGCTGCCTTTGAAAGCAGTGAGGCCCAAAGGAGAGCCCTAGGAGGGGGGTAATGTTAGGTATCGAGTTCCCACTGCTGCACAAGGGGAATCTCGAACCAGTCCCGCTGCGGTCCCCCATCCATCTCCGGCCGCAGTGGAGTCTGCTCAGCAGAGAAGTCGGTCCCAGCATCTCGCTAAGTCTAATACTGTTCAGAGGCTTGTTGCTGCCTCTCCTGGTTCCTCTATTGTAACCAGTGCTGGAGCAGGCAGCTCTGGGACTAAGTCCTCAGTTTCTCCATCTGAGCATGCCCAGGGCAAGATCTCCCATTGGAGATCAGGGCTCACATGCTCGGTTACAGCAGCGACTCCCATTGGTCCTCCAGGAAGGTCCTGAAGCTCTTTGTGTTCTGGAGCAGTTTCCCATTGGTCCTTTTCTGGAATGTCCTGTAGCTGCTACAATAAAAGGCTTGCATGACCACACGCCCATGCGCTAGTATCAAACCTGTTACGTGCTTACGCCAGTGTGGTTTATGCATGTGTTCAGGGACCCGGCTGAAATAGGCCCCTAGAATACTGGCACCTCGGGTGAGGAGTTTGTTGTGGATATTGCTTGACCACAGATTGCAATCCGCTTAGCAGTCATCTGTGTCCCCTGTGGTGTTAACAGGACACAGTCTCTATGCCTGCGGCTCTGTCAGTCAGCAGAGTCCGCTCGCTTCGCTAAACAGCGTCCTAGCGTTTTTGTTTAGCGTCTCTGTGGAGTAACAGAGTTCGCTTGTCGCCACCTAGCACTATGGCATCCTTTTAGGCGACTCTGTGAAATAACAGAGTTCGCATATTTCGCCATATTGCGCTACGGCATTTATTTCTGCGACTCTGTGGGATAATAGAGTTCGCTTATTTTGCCATTTTACTAGCAGCAGGCACTGCCTGCACGATGGACCCCGGGCTGCGAACGCACCTCTCTAAATATCTTTAAGGTGCGTTCCGCAGGCCCATGACAGGGGAGGAGTTAGGGAGTGGTCTGAGAGAACACATACAGTGAAAGAACAGTGGGTTGGAGGAGAGTAGTGATGGTTGGTGCTGGAGACTTGAGGAGGGAGGAGCTCGTCCCTGCACCAGACGACAGAAGAGAGAAGAAGGACAGAAAAGACAGAAAGAGAAGCTTAAGAAAGACAGAGAGAGAAAGAAGCTTCAGTGAGAGAGAGGAAGAAGGGGTCCTAGGGACACGGGAAGTGAGGAATCCACCCTGGGGCCCGTATCCACGCTGACTGAAATCGGGTGGAGGGACCAGGTCGTAGTAAGGGGACTTGCCCCAGTCTAGTGAAGAAACTGACGACTCAGCTAGCTAACCAGTGGCTGCAGAATCTGCATGTGCTACAGCCACATCCACACACATTCACCGAAAAGGCAGCCAGATAGGACCAAGGGGACCTAGAGCACGTCACCCGACAAGATCTGAGGCTGCTGGCTTGGGACACTGTGTGTGAAGGCAAAGAGCAGGAGAGGTGGGAGCCATTGCAGGGAGATGGCCAGGAAAGGAACATCAGAAGGGGGTTCTGACACGGTGTACCCCAAATTACCTGAGAGCTGTCTAGACCACCTACCCAGAGGACACAGCACCCGGCTGGGGATTGTACCAAAGAACTTGGAGTAAATTGTAAAGACTGCATCCTGCTGCGTCCTCAAAATTATTCACTGTGTCATCTGCCCTGCACCACAACCACCACCATCATCTTCAACACCTTAACTGCCCCGGAGCCTAGCTCTACCCATGGAGAGCTGTAACAACTTTGCTGCATCACCAACTGCCCCAGTGGAACTGAACTGCAGTGTCGGCTAACACTTTTATTGCCGAATACCATGGGTGGTGTCACAAACTATTCCTCTATCCCCCATAACTTTTGCTTTTATTTTTACATCTTCATCATTTTTATTGGATGCTCACGGCCACGGTCTGAGTCACTGCTGCCTTGACACTTCCCCTTTAAGAACCACAGGCCGAGTACTGAGTACCCCACAGCCTTTGGGGGCGTTTCAACTTGGCGTCATGAACAGGATTCGTGGCCCGGCATCGCCGGGTACTGTGTGCCAGAGACTGTAGAGAAATGTGAAATCGCCGCCATTGTGTTACACGGCGTGTGAGAAACGAAGGGCGTGTCGTCATGGGCGGAACCTCAGAGAAAGGCGCCCAAACTATTGCCGCCCCTCAGAGATACTTCTATGTGAAGAGAACATGTCCGTCAGCCAGGGAGATCCGCCTCCTGGTCTGGGATAGCAGGAACAGAGGGAAAAAGAAGAACCGCCCATGAAAGAAAGAGCGGGAACAGCTTGTGGGTGCATCAGAGAACCCGGCAGGCAAGATGGCGAGTGGTGGTTACCCAGAGCATGGTGTGGAAGCAGAGGACTCCCCCGGCCAATGGAAAGGATGCCAGGACCAGCTGCCTGCCATGGACCCAGAGTTCCTGGGAGCAGAAGTGAAGTAGCTGAGATGCCAGCTCCTGTGGTCACAGATTACCGCAGTGTCAGCCTGGAAGGAGGCCTTGTTGGAGAAAGTGTGTGAGCGGCAGGTGGCCTTGTGAACAACATCCCCGACCCCAGCAGGGGAGGAGTCTGGCACCGGAGGAACATCTGATGCAGGTACAGTGACCGACACTGCCCCGGTGACCGAGGAGACTCTGATGGGCACATTGCCACCCCCGTCAGCTCTTAGATCAGGCCAGGTCTGTGATCGCCTAGTCTGGGTTCAGACAGATAACATAGGGGACTAATGGCCAGTGCCGCTGCAACCCGACCGTGCGCCCAGGGAGCTGCATGGAGAATGGGTGGCATTCTGGTGGGAGCACAGAGGCGCCGATCTAATGGGGTTCCCCGGAGAGGTCCAAGAGTAGGGCTATGTCGAAACCATCTCGAAAGAGGAATACTGCCTGCAGCTGGTGCGCAAATGGGAGAAGGAGGAGGAAAAGCACGCTGCCCAACGGGAGGAAATAGAAGAACAGAACAAACAGGCCAATGCTCAGGCCCAGAAGGCCAGACATGAATACCGGGGTCCGCTGAGGCAGGGCACTGTAGTAGTATTTCTGCTAAAGCAAGGCTGGAGATTTATTAAGGAGCAGGGAATGCTGGCAGAGGTGACATCACCCAGCGTGACATGGAGTTGCACCTTCTGGAAGGTCACCCAGATCGCAATCTTTATCCGGGGGACAAAGTGACTTACACCTGTCATTGGGTTGAAAAGGGTTGGTATGCCCTCAACGTCCGTAAGTGCCCGGTAGAGGTCCATCCAAAACAACAACCACAGGCCTCAAAGCCAGCTGCAGCAGCAGTCCGTGCAGCTTCGGCGGTACCATCTATGCACACACAGGCTACACAGAAAATGGCTGCAGGACCAGCTCTATTTAAGTCACCTATCGTGACAGTTGAGCAAGAACTTCCCCGTCCAGGAGGTTGCAGGCCTAAGAACCTGCCCTGGAAGAAGTAAGCTGCAAAGAATATGACTGTAAATAGTTAGTTACCTGGTTAGGTATGGCTGTTGATGGTCATTAAAAATTTAAAGAGACAGTAGGGTCATGGACGGTGAGTGGCCAGAACTTTCAATTGTAAATAGTTAGCACTTCTTAATGTGCTCTTTATTGGTTTTACACAAAACATTTAGAGTGCGAAAATGGCACTCTATCTTTTGCACTTGACCAAAGAACAAAAACCGTCTGGCATGGCAAAGAGTGGTCCAAAGAATTGACCAGCTATGCCCTGTTGCCACGCCCTGGGCCTACATTGGGGATTTGAGATGGGACCCCCATATTGCTCTAAGGAAAAGAAGAAGAATACCCCGGTTCGGGATTTTACTGAACTCTGTTGCACTTGAAAAGAAAAGTTTTATTGATAGTAAAGTTATATTTCATGTTCAGATAGTTTATATTTATGAAGAAGAGCTATATTTCATATTTTTGATAGTTTTTATGGATAGTAAAGCTATATTTTGTACTTATAGAAAGTTGATAGTAATATTAAAGTAATATTTATGCCAATAGTAAAAAAAGGGGAGAAGCCAGCGCCACACATGGTCAGCATGCAATATATAAAGTGCATATGCACATATTGGATTCTAATCTGTATTAAAAATGAGACATTTGGCAAATAATTGATCAATTCTTTGAGCCACCCCGCCACGACAAGGCATTCTCATATGGGGCAGTCCTACTCTACGTTTTTTATATTCGCTGTGCCATTACGGCCTCCTGAATGTATAAAAGCAAGACTGCAAAAAATCAAAACAAAAGTACCTGAAGCATTGCTGTATCACTCCCATGGTGCCAGTAAGGCAAGTGCAGGTGAAAGTCGACCAGGTCCGGATATGGACATTTCAGATCTGACTTCTGCACTGCCAGACCAGCAACCACAGATGAAGGGTGAAACAGGCCCAGATACAGGTGTAAAATCAAGCAGAGCCCAGGCAGGGCAGGGCTGCTGTGTGTGCACAGCAGCCTAGGTCAATCACCAAAGAAAACACAGATAGAACTGCGGCATGACCCAGAGCGCACGGCAACATGTGGTGCTCAACCACGAACCAACATCAAGTAAAAAAAGGGGAGAAGCCAGCGCCGCACATGGTCAGCATGCAATATATAAAGTGCATATGCACATATTGGATTCTAATCTGTATTAAAAATGAGACATTTGGCAAATAATTGATCAATTCTTTGAGCCACCCCGCTACGACAAGGCATTCTCATATGGGGCAGTCCTACTCTACGTTTTTTATATTCGCTGTGCCATTACGGCCTCCTGAATGTATAAAAGCAAGACTGCAAAAAATCAAAACAAAAGTACCTGAAGCATTGCTGTATCACTCCCATGGTGCCAGTAAGGCAAGTGCAGGTGAAAGTCGACCAGGTCCGGATATGGACATTTCAGATCTGACTTCTGCACTGCCAGACCAGCAACCACAGATGAAGGGTGAAACAGGCCCAGATACAGGTGTAAAATCAAGCAGAGCCCAGGCAGGGCAGGGCTGCTGTGTGTGCACAGCAGCCTAGGTCAATTACCAAAAAAACCACAGATAGAACTGCGTGCATGACCCAGAGCGCACGGCAACATGTGGTGCTCAACCACGAACCAACATCAAGTAAAAAAAGGGGAGAAGCCAGCGCCGCACATGGTCAGCATGCAATATATAAAGTGCATATGCACATATTGGATTCTAATCTGTATTAAAAATGAGACATTTGGCAAATAATTGATCAATTCTTTGAGCCACCCCGCCACGACAAGGCATTCTCATATGGGGCAGTCCTACTCTACGTTTTTTATATTCGCTGTGCCATTACGGCCTCCTGAATGTATAAAAGCAAGACTGCAAAAAATCAAAACAAAAGTACCTGAAGCATTGCTGTATCACTCCCATGGTGCCAGTAAGGCAAGCGCAGGTGAAAGTCGACCAGGTCCGGATATGGACATTTCAGATCTGACTTCTGCACTGCCAGACCAGCAACCACAGATGAAGGGTGAAACAGGCCCAGATACAGGTGTAAAATCAAGCAGAGCCCAGGCAGGGCAGGGCTGCTGTGTGTGCATATGCACTTTATTTATTACATGCTGACCATGTGCGGCGCTGGCTTCTTCCCCCTTTTTTTTCTACCTGATTTATGCCAATAGTAGTTATATGCAACGTATAAGTGAAGAGTGCCTCCCATAAAGGGCAGAAGAGTTAATTGTTAACTGTTTACCTTGTTGAAATGCATTTCACAAAAATTTTGCATGTTGTAACAACTGTTTGCTCTGTTCCAGCCCGAGGATGTGCTGTGTTTAATGGGGGGGGAGTGTGGTTCCCCTGAGGTCCATTCGCCACAGAGGTACTGCACCTCAGTAAGAGGTGTGGTGCTCCACTCTCGGGTAAGGAGGGGACATCACCCAGAACCCACACACTTACATCCAACACCAGACCTCTCAGGGCTGGGAGGTGCTAGAAAGAGGGTGTGGATGGAGAAAAGTAGAGAAGGGGAGGAGCTTA
The DNA here is from genome assembly GCA_033576555.1 of Oophaga sylvatica. Taxonomy (NCBI): domain Eukaryota; kingdom Metazoa; phylum Chordata; class Amphibia; order Anura; family Dendrobatidae; genus Oophaga; species Oophaga sylvatica. Next base: position 110,756,894 of record JARQOD010000001.1, on the reverse strand, counting down.
GTGAGTGGTCTGAGAGAACACAGTGAGAGGACAATGGGTTGGAGGAGAGTAGTGACGGTTGGTGCTGGGGACTTGACGAGAGAGGAGCTCATCCCTGGACCAGACGACAGAAGAGAGAGAAGGACAGAAAAGACAGAAAGAGAAGCTTAAGAAAGACAGAGGAAAAATAAGTTTCAGTGAGAGAGAGGAAGAAGGGATCCTAGGGACACGGGAAGTGAGGAATCCACCCATGACTGAAATCGGGTGGAGGGACAAGGTCGCAGTAAGGGGACTGGCCCCAGACTAGTGGAGAAACTGAGGACTCAGCTAATTAACCGAAGGCTGCAGTATCTGCATGTGCCACAGCCACATCCGCACACATTCATCGAAAAGGCAGCCAGATAGGACCAAAGGGACCTAGAACACATAACTGGACAAGATCCGAGGCTGCTGACTTGGGAAACTGTGTGTGAAGGTGCAGGGCAGGAGAGGAGTGAGCCGGCGCAGGGAGACGGCCAGAAAAAGAACATCAGAAGGGGGTTCTGACATGGTGTACCCCAAATTACCTGAGAGCTGTCTGGACCACCTACCCAGAGAACCCAGCACCCCGGCTGGGGATTGTACCATAGAACTGTGAGTAAATTGAAAAGACTGCACCCTGCTGTGTCCTCAGAATTATTTACTGCGTCATCTGCCCTGCAACAATTATTTACTGCGTCATCTGCCCCACACCACAACCACCACATTATCTTCAACACCTTAACTGCCCCGGGGCCTAGCTCTACCCGTGGAGAGCTGTAACAACTTTGCTGCATCACCAACTGTCCCAGTGGAACTGAACTTAAGCGTCAGCTAACACCTTTATTGCCGAATACCACAGGTGGCATCACAAATTATTCCCCTATCCCCCATAACTTTTACTTTTATTTTTACATCTTCATAATTTTTATTGGACGCCCAGGGCCACGGAACGGGTCACTGCTGCCGTGACACTTCCCCTTTATGAACCGTCCGACCTGGGTCCGAGTACTCCACAGCCCTTAGGGAATGCTAAAGATAGACTTCCTTTACTTTACCGAGCACATTTCACCATCTTCCCACTTGGAGGCAGCATTGTATAAAAGTATGCATGAAGCATGACACCTTAGGAGATCATGAAAATGGCAGCTTTTATTATATGGAAATATGATATACAAACTCAGATCTCTTGGTGTGCAAAACAATGATGATATATATGCACATACATACATAAACATATATGCATCGCAAGCTCTGCTGTTACAGCTGGTATGTGACTGTATATAAAAAGATATCAAAGCGCATTATTGCACCTCATAGTATACCCACAATTTATCATCTTAAAAGTACAAAACAAAAACATTTTCTATTGATTTCACCATGTTCAGAGATACCGATTTGTCTGTATTACACAGAACCTTTTAACATTGGGCAGCCTGGAGAGCAGAATAATAAGAATGAATAATTGAAATATCATTATATGGATTTAAAAGCAGAAATGTCAAAGCAGGAAATAACTTTGGACTTAGGAAATAACAGGGCTTAAGAATTTGCAGGCGAGGATTATAAATAGAAGATAAAATCTCTAGCATTTGGTTTGGATTTTGTGCTCCGAAAGAGGAAATGTCAAATTACTTCAGTTTCACATGAATTGCCCTAATACAAAAATTACAACAGGGACTGACAAGACAATACACAAATGATGCAGTTACATACATATAGCATAATCCTGTATCATAATGGTATTGGATATTTCATCATTTTATCTGTAAAAAAAAACTAAAAATAATAATAATTTGGAAATATACACTCCAAGCCATCTTGATTCAATGGATTGTTGAACTTTTAGGGTTGCTAGTGCCATCTAACTTGCCAAAGGCTGTGAATGAAATATACAGTATATTCCTTAGGTATACAGAGTTCAGGTACTGCATTTTGGACTGCGAAATAACAGAAACCAGACTTCTTGTAGCATGGATCCCATTGGCACCAATGGACCACCAATGGGTCAGTAGGGTTGCACTGGTTTATGTTGCTTTCCTATGAAGAATAGTGCTGCTTGCAGTCAAACCAAGTGAGGTCTCTGACAGACTCTCCAACGCATTTGTGAGCAAACACTAAACTTCATAGAGCCTGATCATAGGCATGGAATCCCTGCTAAATTCTGTGTTGCCATGAGGTGTCTCCATTCTTGATTGACAAAGGTAACATCATATAGAAAACATACTTTAAAAAAAAAAACCTCTACATGGTATGCCATATATTGGGTCATAATTGTAGGTATATAGCAATACATTAGTGTCCCATAGACTTCTTGGGGTGACGTATTAAAGCTCCACACAATTGAGATTTTAGTGTGTCACTAAGGTTCTGCATTGTTGTTTTTTTAATTTTTTGTGACTTTACTTCAACCTTACAAGTCATAATGGAATAGAAACCATTGGGATTAATGACATATATGGACACTTCCAGATTGATAGATTTTAGTAATGTCACCACTAGTGCTAATATTGGGCTGCTATTAACAGTCCTGTTAATTGGCCGCCTCATTAGAGCCTAGATAAACGCATGGTAATTGGAACGGTCCTTTCTCCGTCACTCTACAGGTTGTCCTTTTGAAAAGAAATAAGTCATGTGGTAAACACTATTGACGAAAGCTTGATCTCCACAGACACTTGCTCTCTACTTTAAAGTGCTGCCATTCTCCTACCTTTTATATGTAAAACCACCAATTATTCCATTTTCAGAAAAAGAAGACAGGAAATATTCTAGTAGATGGTCCAAGAGCACCAATAATTGTTACTGTAATTAAAAAGATTTTATCCATAATGAGATGTTTCTGTGTCCATGGAGTGTTCTCATGCATTGCTGTCATGCCTTAACTCAGTTATATGCATAAAAGCGTTGGCGATGTTTTATGTCCTTGTGCTGTAATGTTGGTAGAGAAAGAAACAATAAAAAGAAACAATTTAATAGTAGATTAAATAAGTTAAATTAATGCTTGTTTAATAATAAATTTTTTTTATTTAAATAGCACCAACATATTTTGCAGCACTTTTCAAGTCAGAGGGGAAATTTACAGACAGTATCAGACAATACAGTACAGATAACCCATAATTCAACAGATACCAAGAGGAGTGTGGGCCCTGCTCGCAGTCTTACAATCTATGAGGAAATAGCGGAGACATGAATGCTAAATGGTAAAAAATTTAATAAATAGAGTATTCAAATAATTCTGCATAAACCGGTCATCAGCCAGTTTGTGTACAAGTACAGGTACAGAGGGCTATGGATTATGTGTGAACAGATGCTACAAGAGACCAGAGTCTGAGGAAAATGTAAGAAGTGCAAAAAGGGAATAGTTAGATAAGTGAGATAGGCTATTTTAAAGAAAAACCATTTCAGGGCATGCTTAAACCTGTGGATATTGGGAATTAATCAAATTATTCATTCCACAGAACTGGTGCAACATGAGAAAAGTCTTAGATATGGGAATGGGAAATTCAGATTATAGAGGATGTTAGCCTTAGGTCATTAGAAAAACTGAGAGCACAGTAGGGTGGTAGTCAGAGATGAGGGAGGAGATATTAGGTGGTGCAGAACTGTGGAGAGCTTTGTGAGCGAGAAAGATAAGTTTATATTGGACTCTGTAGTGGATATACAACCAGTGCAGTGACTGGCACCGGATGGAGGTATTGGTGTAGTGGTTAAACAGGAACATGTGTGGTGACACCACATTTTATCTGAATTATCCAGACTTATTATTTCAGTAGGCCAAGGGACATGAGCTAGAGTTCATGTGAGAATGACTGTTGACCCTTATTGTCATTGAATTAATGTTCAATGGCTGCCATTTGTTGACTGGCTGCTGATTAGCTATTTATCTGTCCTAATATTGCAGTCCTTGTATTGTTCTACTATCTTTGGGAAACATAGGCACAATATTTGAATGGTTGTTAATATGTTAACCCATTGGTGCTCTGCAATATGATGGACAATCTATGCATGGTTTTGAACACTCCAGCAGTGAGGGATGGCCTCCTTCCACCTTCCCTTAAGCCTGTGGTGGAATGACTGAATGAGAAGTTGTGACCTACAAAAAGGAGGATCTGCCTGTGTTCAGAAAAACTACATTACAATGGCCGTGGCATCATGGCTCCAACTAAAGAAATACAGAGCTGCCTCACTGACCATCACTGAACCCTCAAAGATGTTTAGAGAATCCAGGTTGGGACAATCAAGTTACCTGGCCTTGCACATCATTGAATTGTCATCTTCCTAAGCTTGTTGTTGCTTCCTCACTGTGGGGGGCCTGCCAAAAGCAAGGAGCCACTGGTGGGGTACTCAGACCTAGAAACAGCTCTAGTCCTGGTGAGTCAGCAGAAGTGTGAAACTCTGTATTTTGCACCATCTTGGGTATTTGCTGGGACTGTTCTGTATGCCATTGTGTGTTGGTGGTTCAATAAATTATTGCCACACTGTATTACTCTCACCCTGTGTTATCTGAGTAGTGTTTTGCTCACGTTACAGGGAGAGTGGGCGTTCTGTGGGACAATGCGGTTTCGGCTAGCGGACTGGGACGTCTGCCAACCCCCTATATCTCCACAATGTAACTTGTTTTTCAAAATGCAGTGCTACCTCTGGCCAAGGATATACATGTTGGCCAGTTATCTAAGGTTTGGCTTACCATATTTGCCAAAAGAAACAATTTGATTAACCATTAAATCTGACTTTTTTGGATTTATAGGGTTCCATAAATTCTTAAATTGACCAAATATAATAGGTTTCTGAAGTTTAACATGAGGAAAGTTGAGAGATCTCACCATACTCATTAAATGAACACCTTTCTTTATCATTGTGGGTGCAATTCAATATTGCTAACCCACTGGAAACCATAAAAAAACAGAAAATAGGGTGAAGGCACATTCAAATGAAATCTTCAAGCTTTATTTAATCTCCATCAGATCATTTACACATGGTAGTGTTTGCAGAAACACTGATTCATTTCTGGCTCTGACTGCACCCTTAGTATAGCCAACAATGTGAAAAAACGAACTTTTAAAGGAAACCATTATTGACCATGTGCAACAAATTTACAATTGTGCAAATGCAATGAGAAAGTAAGGTTATGCAAATATATGTTAGGAGCATGCATGATCATCTAAACAATCAGGTAAAGAAGTCACAGCAGAAAAAAACTGGAAAAATACAAGTACTCTTAGTAAATGTACATAATGTAATTTCTCTAGTTCATTCCTTAGGGTTGCTTTGTATCTAGTCTTGTGTTTCTGCCATCAATCCCATGTGTTTTTTTTAATCTGATAGACATGGAATAACGCTTGAAAATTGTTTGAATTTGCCAACCTCCTTTTCTTTTTTGATGGTTTCTGAAGTTGACTTGCATCTTTGAGTAGACACTTTTCATTGTAGGTCAGTAACTTGTTGTCCAATTATAAGTAGGTAATATGCCACTCAAGATAAAATGCTTTGGGGGTCTAATTAGAAATTATAGGAATCAATAAAGATAGTCTGTACAGCTAAATGTTAACCTTTAGTTAGTACCTATCACCAGTCTGAGAAACCTCTTATTAACAAAAGTGGTCAGAAGGATCCCTAATGGTACATTGGTTTCTAACTTAGTTGAGGGATCCCAGCATGTAGAGCTTGATTCCACAACTCTCTGCATTCCTTCTCACTGTGAAAGAGTGAGATCTTGCGTTTGACTGAAAGCTCTCCCTTTTTTTCAATAACCCATTCAGTAACCACCTAGTAAAAGTGTTGGAATATGTTTGGTGCAACAACTCCATCCTGTCCATGAGTGGTTAGTTGCTAGATTTGTATGCTGTTTATAAAGTTAAAAAAAAACTCTAAGATGCTCACACAGGGAGAGCATGTGACTTGTATTTCCTGTGTCTGTGTATGAGAGAAGCAGCCTGCTGTAGATGCTGCACAGATAGAGACACACAAATGATTTATTCCTGATCTATTAAGCTTATCATATATTGATCCTGTTTGCTCCTGAATAAAGAAGCTCTGTTGTCACACGCTTGGAGAGTATCCTGAATAATCTACTGCCAACAAGGTTATGGACCCAGAGTGACACAGAACCCCAAAGTAACACAGCAACGGAAGCCCAAAGCAACAGCAGCACAGAGCAACAGAGAAGATGTCCACTAGCAGTAATCCTGTCAAGTTCTCAGTGCCAAGCCTCACTAGCCAGAACTACCAGTCCTGGAAATTCAAGGTGAAGATGCTGCTCATAAGAGAAGGTACATGGAAATATACTCAGGATCAAGTGGCTCATCCATTACCAGATGTTTGGCTAGAGAAGGATCAGAAAGCACAAATCACGATCTCCCTCAGTGTAGATGATAATCAGATTGTACATATATGCAAATGTGCAACTGTAAAGGAGATGAGGGTGAGTTACAGAAAGTGCATGAAAAATCAAATCTCAGCAATAAGATCAAATCTCAGCAATAAGCTTTAGCTCATGAGAAAACTGTATCAGTCTAAGCTAAGTGATGCAGGACTATATAAGAAATACCCTGGAGATTGTGGAGTGTCTCAGGGGTATTGTAGAAGAAATTAAAGACTTTCATGTTGCTGCACTTCTATTAAGTGGTCTTCCAGAGAGTTATGACACACTCGTGACTGCACTATATGTACGGCCAGATGATGAGCAGACACTAGAGTATGCTAAAGGCAAACTTGTGGATGAATTCAAGGGAAAAAACCAGCATGTAAGCATCGGTACTGAATCCAGAGCAGAAACAGCTTTAAAGACACAGGATTTCCCTAAATATAAGAGCAATCTAAGAGAAACTGTGAATGTTTTGTCTGTAAAAAGCCCGGCCACCTTAAAGCAGACTGCAGAATTTGGAAAGCAAGAATGAGTCATTTAAAAAGCAGAAGTTACGAAAGGGTTAAAACAGCTGTAAAGGAAGATTCTGCATGTGTTGAAGCTGCATTTAATGCCAGTACAAGCCAATCTGCAATACTACAATACTAAGGTATTGTAGTATAAGTCATCTGACTATCACAGATTCAAGTGCCCTAAGAGAACTAATAAAGTAAAAAGTAAAAAAAAGTTTTCAAATTACATATGGTTTTTAAAAAATCCAAAAATTTGAATCACCACCTTTTAAAAAAAAAAAATTAAAAAAATACAGATATGTGGTATCATAGATTTCGTAAAAGTCAAATCTATCACAATATAAAAGTAATTTACCAAATCAGTAAACACCGTAATTATAAAAAAAATCAAGATGCCAGAATTGTAATTTATCAGTCTCCATACCTCCCCCAAAAAATTCAATAAAAAGTGACCAAAACATTATATGCATGCCTAAATGGTATCAAATAAAATGTCAGTTCATCCCACAAAAAAACAAACTCTTATACAGCTACATTGATGGAAAAGTAAGAATGTTACAGGTCTTGGAAAATGGCGACACAAAACAATTTGTTTTACTAACTTAAAGTTTCTAAATAAAAAAAATATGGTGGTATTTCCATAATTGTACTAATGTAGATAATCAGGTCATTTTTATAGCTCAAAAATAAAACCCCAAAAACTATGTTGTAATTGCATATTTTTCATGATGTCACTCCTCTTTGAATTTTTTTCCCCATTATTCAGTAAAATGAATGGGGTCATTGAAAAAATATAATTGCTTCACAAAAAACAGCCCTCATATAGCTATGTCGATGTGTTATGTATTTTCCAAGAAGAGGAGGAATAAATTGAAAGCACAAAAAAATAAAATTACCCAGTCACAAAAGGGTTAATATTTGTGCCTACTGTAGTTGATAGTCTGTCGGACTGTATCAAACCAAGGCAATGTTCTGGAAGCTAAATACACCAGCTACAATCCTTCACCTGTTTGATAGCTACCATAAGTGTGACTTTGAATCTTCCAAACATTAAGAAGAGTAATGATGACTTTATTATAGGGGAGACACTTATGTCAGGACATTTTTGAGCTGTGGGAAGACTTTTGGATTGATAGTCGACTTAGTTCCCATGGCTGTTAGAATTAATGAGGATGACCTAGGTTCATTGATATTAATGAATGTTTATTTATTTCAATATGCATCATCTATGTGATATTTACCATACGACCAGAGCGATGCCACCAAGTGATACCAAGAATGGGAGGTAACATTACACTAATCTGCTCTCGCTGCCTTCCTAAAAAGCCTTCGCTCATTCCATACAGATATATACAATTAGCGCATTAGCTATATTCATCGATGTACTGTTAGCTTTCCCAAGTAGTGCTTGAGTGCAGCCCAAATTATATTACTTATCAAGTCACTAACATAAGGTTCTTCTTTACAGATTATGACATTAATCTAAACAGAATTTAGACCCCCAAAAAATAATGGTGCTCTTCATAGGGAGTGTGGACTAATTTTTGAGGGGATTGTATAATTTTTCTCTGCACCCTTATGCAACTTTTTAATGTGTATTTGCATTATGGCTGTGCTTATAACAACTTGTCTTGGGATGGAACTGTATAAGCTAAGCTCTGTACTTGGCTATCTCCAGCAGTCCTGTAGACAATGGATGGAATACAGGTCGAGCATGCACATCTCCTTTTCATTCAATACAGGTCTTTTCAGAAGCCAATTCCCGCCATCAAGTACCCATTTGCGAGATCCCTATGGATAGAATAAAACTTTTGATTCTTTAAATAACTTTTAGAGACTCTGCCGGTGAAAAGAACCTATCACCTACTATAGGAAAGGTGACTTGTTAATGAGTGGGATCTGATCACTGGGAATTTCATAGATCAACAGAATGGAGAGATCTCAATTTTGACTGGAGTAGTAGTACACATGCTTGACTACCTCTCCATTCATTCCCAAGAGGGCTGCCAAGTGCTGTACTTTGGGTTTTTTCGGAAGCCCCATAGAGAATGAACAGAGTGGAGTTCGGGCATGCACAATTGCCAATACATTTGGATAAAAGTGCCCAATTGGGGATAAAAATTCCCTGTTCTGTTGACTGATATAGCTCCCAGCAGTCATACCCTGACCAATCAATCCGTCATTGCCTATCCTGAGGATAGGTGATAACTTGTTTTCATAAAAAAGGCTCAGAACTCTTACCCACCCATCTTTCCCATACAAAGTTTTAATTGTGAGATACGACTGGTTTCCTTTTTACTCCTCATTCAGACATGGCCTGGTTTGCCACATGAAGAGGAAGGACATATAGTGGTTAAGATCAGTCCATATTAAAAGGTACACCCTGATGTGGTTGGATGGCATTTGCACTCTTCAATCAAAAAATGCTAAGTACCTTATGTTTTTAATGGTTGCAACAATATTAGAGTACATATATTCATTAGTCACAGAGTACTGACACTTCATGTATATATAAATTGGTTTTACCAGACACCCCTTTAAGACTATGCCTCTGATTTATCAGAAGACATTAAAATTAAAATGAAGGACCCTGCAAGTTAACATGAGTTCTATTGAAACTGCTCTTCTCTTCGGGTCTGTTATTCCACATGGGGTATACTACATAATGTCAGCTGGGAAACTGTCTATTCTATCCCCTTTAACTGCTTGAGATAGCATGGAGATTGATAGTTTGGTCAATACCTTGCTGTAGGCAAGTTCCAAATTGTCTTCTTATTCAACATGCAAGCCTCCTTGCCAACCTTACCATTCCTGGCAAAAAGCTCAGGGAAAACATATCACTGAGGTTCTCCCAATCTATCATACCCTGTGCACATAGGGAAGTAGGGTTGCATAAGAGACATCATACATTAAATTTAAAGTCCCAAAAGAAAGGTTTAAATAAAGTTGATACTGTGTTATTGTAGTTTTAGGAAATAATTTTACACATCAGAAAAATTAAGAATAGCAGGAATATTTAGCAGTTATACTACAAAATAATGACTAATATTGTGTTTATAATTATATTAAACTTTTCGATTATTTGAATTTAGTGTCCCTCACACATCTTCATGTGCTTTATTCCTTGAATTGAGCAGCCTGGATTTTACAAGGGCTTACTATGCACTCTTTGAATAAACTGGATAAATACTGAAGATGACATATACAGGACTCAACAGGTGCCACTCTGGATCTTCGACAAAATCCCAGTAGAATAAATATAGCACGCAAGTAGTGGAGATGTTTGAAATTTACAGAGAGCTCTGCTATGATGGATGGATGCTAATCTTCTAGGTTAATGCCAATAAAATAAGTGCAAAATGTAAAGAAAGTCAAAGTGAAGGTGAATAAGATATTCCTGCCTAGCGGCACAGCTCAGGTGGACTCTACAAATTAAGATATGTCTGTAAGTAGACGCAAATGTCAATCTCCACCCAGGGACGCATGACCTTGACACAGATGACATTAGCAAGTGGAAGAGTATAAAGAATGACTCAGAGTTCTTAAGCAATGAATTACAAGACTGAGGTCATTATAAAAATAAAATGAGACTTTTATGTAATACTGAGCAATTGTTGTGATTGGGAACGATGGTGGTGGTATGCTGTGCGATTCCTGGAGTAAGATAGCAGAAATCTGTCACTGTTCAGTGCTATGATTTTTACTTTGTTCAGATCCTGCATAAATACTTTCTACAGGGCTTTGTTACTAATTAGTGATACCCAAGGCACAAATTGATAACACATACTGAATAAGTATATGCACCTGCAACCTGCTTAACCCCCCACAATACACCTAAATTATTAAGCCACTTGGAAGTACAGACAATTTAACCTTGAGAATGTAGGAACTTTTTTTTTATTATACATTAATGTGTTCTGACTACTGTATCATTATTTTTATCTTTATAATCTTGAACTATTTCACATCGTGGGCACATTTTATTTAATTATTACTAGAAAGTAAAGTATGGTAATTATTATTTATAGTCTTCTTTTTAGCTATAAACAGGTGAAAGTATTTAATCAGAAACAAGAAAGATTTTAACTTCTATAATACTGAACCCTCAGATCCCTGAACAGCAATGAGTTTGTATTAACCTCCTTTTTTATATAGTTTTGTTCTAAAATGTGATTAAAAAAGTTAAAAAGAGAAGTCTTCCATATGTGACCAACAGATAATTTATAAAATGGTTTGGAAATTGCAGATGAGCTCAAACTGATGTTTTCTGGTTGGGTGTTACTTTGTGTGACCATAAACCTTCAGTTCTATAACTTTACATTGGTTAATCAATACAAGCTATTCATACAGAACCTTTATCATCCTGTATTTTATTCCATGTAATCTTAATCCCTAAATGGTTTCTGTTGTTTGAATAAACTTGTTATGATAGTGTAGCAAATCACTCAGGAAAATTGGTAACACACTGAAAACTGCAACTCATCCTGCTGGCTCCCAAATAGATGAGAGATCCTGACCCCGCAGCTTCCAAGTGGATCCTGTGTGAGCTGAAATAGCCTGAACCACAGACTAGATCATGGTAACTCGGACCTATGCTGCCTGAAAGGCTGTCAAGTACCTCACGTTCCTCCTTAAGAACCAGAGGGCAGAGCAGAGTGTAAATTACCCATAGAAAGGAAAGTGTGCTGAAATAGAAATAGATCCCTGAGTGAGTAAAACAAATAACAAAATACAAAATAAAGGATTAAATACATACTGTAAGAGAATATGCCTCCTACTTCGTAAAAAGAAACAGAAGATAGGTACATGGTAAAGAACATAAACAGCAAAGAGATAAACTCTAACTGGTATTTCACAGACTGGCTTGAACTACAGCAGTATTGCTGGACAGCCAAATGAGACTATCACCAACAGCAAATACCAGCAGGGGCATAGTATATAAAACTGTACCTGAAAGGTGATGGGGCAGATAAATGAGTAAATGAAAACACCTGTTACCCTAAAAAGATTTAAGGATAGCAGAAATTGGACACCCATAGAAAAGTTTTATCTGCTGTGGCTCAGCGGACAAAGTAGCCGACCAGAAAGTATAGACTCAGGGTTCAAACCCAGACGCATGACAAAACTGCTGTGATAACTAATTGCAAAGTACATTATTTATGACCAAACTTGTTTTTAATATAAAAAAAGAAATCCCTGAAATGTGCCAACCACTAGATTTCCTCTTTATCTTATGCCCACTGACTGCAGCAAAATGTTACCTATTGGACTTTGAAGTAATGGAAAATGGGGGAAATCGCTGCTGGTTATATATTCACAATAAAATTTCAATATATGTTGTAAAAATGATAGTATGGATAGTATTCTAGATGCATTTCGAAGTTAACAAACTTCTTCTAGAGAACCAAAAACATAGGAATCTTTGTTGTTCTCCTGAAGTTTAACCCTTTAATGACCACCAATATGCCTTTTAATGTTGGCAGTTAAGGGTACTTATTCCTCAGTGCCACTTTTTAATGGCACTGAGAAATAAAGTTATAGCGCCCTCCCAGCATCGGAAAATTTCCGGGGTCTTGGCTACCGGTAGCTGAGACCCCGGAGAACATGATTTTGGTTGGTGTTTACCAATGTCAGTGTTGCGATCATCGTTATTCACGGAATAATGGCAATCGTAAAATAAAGTCTGATTTCCTACTTATTTCACTCTCCTCTGATATGATCTAGCACATCAGAGGAGAGAGAAATGATGTCCCCCAAGCCCCCTCAGTACCTCCGGTGTCCTTCCGGCTGTGTCCCCCGGCCCTTGGCGTCTTCTTCCAGGAATAAAATGGCAGGCGCATGTGCAGTGCGCCCGACAAGATCTGCTGGCCGGCACCCAGCAACAACCTATTGGTTCATTTTGATCACTGTGAAAGACCCTATCACAGTGATCAAAAATAAAAAATAGTAAAGCAAAACCCCTTTAATTAATAAAATTTATTTTTTTCCGTTTCTCCACTAGGGTTAGAATTAAGGCTAGGGTTAGCGTTATGGTTGGGGTTATAGTTGGGGTTATAGCTAGAGTTAGGTTTGGGGTTAGGTTTAGGGTTTGGGCTAGGGTTAGGATTGGAGTTATAGCTAGGGTTAGGGTTGGGCTAGGGTTGGGGCTAGGGATAGAGCTAGGGTTAGAGTTGGGATAGGGTTAGGTTTGGGGCTAGGGTTAGGGTTGGGCTTAGACCTAGGGTTAGAGTTGGGCTAGGGTTACGGTTGGGGCTAGGGTGAGAGTTAGGATTAGGGTTGGGCTAGGGTTGGGGCTAGGGTTAGAGCTATGGTTAGGGTTGGGCAAGGGTTAGGGTTGGGGCTAGATTTAGGGTTAGGGTTGTGGTGTTGGGGTTAGGGTGGTGTTGGGGTTAGGACTGTGTTAAGGTTGGAGTTAGAATTTGGGGGTTTCCACTGTTTAGATACATCAGGGGGTCTGCAAGCGTAACATGGTGCCCGCCATTGATTCCAGCCAATTTTGCGTTCTAAAAGTCAAACAGTGCTCCCTCCCTTCTGAGCTCTGCCATGCGCCCAAACAGTGGCTTTCTCCCACATACGAGGTATCAGTGTACTCAGGAGAAATTGCACAACAAATTTTTTGGTCCATTTTCTCCTGATTCTCTTGTGAAAATAAAAAAATTTGATTCCAGAGTAATTTTTTTCTGAAAAAAGTAAAATGTTCATTTTTTCCTTCCACATTGCTTTAGTTCTCGTGAAGCACCTGAACAGTTAATAAACTTTGTGAACATGGTTTTGAGCACCTTGAGGGGTGCAGTTTTTAAAATTGTGTCACTTTTGGGTATTTTCTGTCATATTGACCCACCAAAGTCACTTGAATTGTGAGGTGGGCCCTAAAAAATGGTTTAGTAAATTTTGTTGGAAAAATTATAAAATAACGTCCTATCAAAAAAAAATTATGCTTCCAAAATTGTGCTGATGTAAAGTAGACATGTTGGAAATGTTATTTATTAACTATTTTGTGCGTTATGACTCTGATTTAAGGGCAAATTAAAGGTTTGAAAATTGCAAAATTTTCAAAATTTTTGCCAAATTTCCATTTTTTTTATAAATAAATGCAAGTCATATTGAATAGATTTTACCACTATCATGAAGTACAATATGTCATAAAAAAAAAACAATCTCAGAATCAGTGGGATACGTTTAAGCGTTCCAGAGATATAAACTTATAAAGTGATAGTGGTCAGAATTGTGAAAATTAGCTTGGTCATTAAGTACCGAATTGGCTCTGTCACTAAGGGGTTTACTTTGAAATGCTTCCAAATAAACTCCACTGTCCCTTTTATACCATATACTGGATTTGTATCGTGGGTGTATAAGCAGCAGCACAGATTAACCACATTTTCCATTATTTCATTGTATGTTACATCTGCGAACCCATGCAGTTGCAACATCTCTTTTTTGAAGCATAAAACTGTAATATCCCACACAACTATACAAGGTGCGCAGTATTGCTTTACCCTTATGCACTGGTATATTGAATAAAACTGTATGGCGCTTAATTTACCCCTACAGCCTATCCATCTGTTGGTCTTTATTTTTATACTTCTGCACAACCTGTTAATCAAACTGTATACAAGCATAACAGAGGGTACAGGCAAGTTATTGGACAGGGGCAATAACACTGCTGCTTAGTAAAGGAGAGGACATTCCAACACCTATAGTGCTTGTAGAACCCTAATAAAGAGGAACCACACTCATAAAAAAAAGTGAACGTAAAACTAAAAAAGCATGATAATAAAGACATGGACTGATATGTTCAACAATAACAATTTAAGTTGGTTTTTGAGAAGGAAACACGACCTTGGATTTAGGCCTCATACTCACTGGCTGGAAAAAAATCGGTCCGTTTTCTGCAGGAAAAAAACGGTACATTTGTTGTAAAAAGGCATGCGATTTTGATGCGATTTTAAATTGCACCATGCGTTTTCTGTCAGTTTTCCATCTGTATGCAATGCGATTTTAACATGAAGTTTTACATAGAGCAGTTATCTCTATGTAAAAAGTCATGTAAAAATCACATTGTAACAAAAAAATGTACACAAAAAGCAAATAATTATATATATAATATATATATATACATCTAATATATATATATATATATATATATATATATTGTCATACACTTCTACATAGTATAATAGCCGCTAATTCATCCCTGGCATTACTGTAAAATCACACTGACAGCTTTAATAAAGAATAGAAACAATACATATACACACATAGAATACATATATATATATATATATATATATATGTAATTGTGACATATATATATACATATATTTATAGCTCCTAGACTTCTACATACTGTAATAGCCGCTAATTCAATTGCCGGCTTTTGTGAAATCACAGAAGCCGACATGAAATGATACATTGTTTCCACACAGTTAACCATGTCATTTCCTGTATTTTGATATATGGTTTGAGCTTACAATTACATGATTGTATTTGTACAAAATTTCAGACATGCAGGGGTTAATTAAAGGTGTAAATTCGTTGAAAAAAAATGCGTGGGCTCCCGCTGTATTTTCTCCACCAGACAGACAAAGCAAGCGAGTGGGGGCAGATAATAATAGCCAAGGGAGGGTACATTTTTTTTGTGCCCCCCAGGCTACTAACATCTGCCCCCAGACACCCCAGAAAGGGCAAATCTACAATTAGATTCGCCCTTTCTGGCACTTTACCCATCTATTCCCATTGCCCTGTAGCGGTGGCGAATGGGTTAATAAGGGGTTAATGTCACCTTGCTATTGAAAGGTAACCTTAAGCCATGTTAATAATTGAGAGCTGTCAATTAGACAACTATCAATTATTAATCCTATTGTATGATAGAAAAATCAAGCACACACAGTTTAATAAAAAATAAGTTTAATGAAATAATCACACAGTTTTTGACCATATTTTATTTTCCTGCTAAAACCATTTCCTGTAATAAAAATAAAATAAAAAAGCAAAATTATTCTTACCAATCCGATGTACAGTCAGGTCCCACGGTGTAATCCATCAGAAAGGGTTAACAGGTTACAGCTTGCAGAGAGCTAATGCTGTCTCCTAGCTGTATTCCCATGAATGAATAAGTTACTCTCCCAGCGAAAGGAGAGGAATAGATTCATGAATGGAGCTTAATTGATTTATTGCCACTTTCACTTCAGTGACCTGACCTAAGGTGAAAGTGGATACAATCAATTAAGCTTCATTCATTAATCACATCCTCTCCTGTCGGCAGGAGATAAGCTCATTCATTCAGGAGCTATCAGATGAGCATGCAGGATTACTTGCGCTGCTTATCTGATTGCTAGTTAACCCTTTGTGAAGGATTACATCGTGGGACGTGACAGATCGCCAGATAGGTAAGAATAATGTTGTTTTCTTGTAATGGGTTCAGTCATAGAATCCCATCAATAAGTTGCCAGAAAGTAACTAACATAAACGAAATATACTTAACCCCTTAACTCCCAACACTTGATTTTAACTGTTATTAAATAAATATATATAGTTCATGGAGAATGTGCAATGACGCATGATGGAGTCACCTGATCCTCACAACAACCTTGGTGTAGGAAAAAGGGATTAAGAAGCACACGATGATTTTAATTATATTCAGACAGAAAGAAGATCAAAAAGAAGAAGCAGAATATGTCAAATATGAAAGTTCAAAGGATTTCAAGGAAGTATTATCTGAAATAATCTACTTTGAGTTCAGATTTATACACATTTAATTGTTGGGATGCACATATTCTTGTGGAAAGATAGCTTGCAATTAAACTTTAGTCCTCAGGCATCACTTTTACAGATTGATATCTCTTAATGATTGTGTTTCAGAATTCAAAAGTGCAAGTGAAGATATGTAATATATCTTAAGAAAAAACCCACATCTATGCTTTTCACATACTGTATATATTTCCTTCCCCCAAGTTTATGCACTGAAGGCACCCTCTGAAATATAGGATGAAATCCAAATACAGGAGTCGATACACAGGTAAATGAGATTAACATCGGCAGCCCATAAAAGTTATGTGGAGGGAAAGGAGAAAGAGGGATGAGCTGCTAGAGTGAGACAGAGGCAAAGAGACAAAGATAAGGTGCTGCTGCTTCTAGGGAGCTTATAAATGTAAACTAGTGCTGGATTCACAGATACATGGCAAAATACTGCTGTATAATGTCTACCATATTGGGTGCTGCTAAAGTGATACAGAAGCACAGAGACACAGATTTGATGCTGCTGCCTTTAAGGAGCTTATAATACAAATCAGAGCTAGATTCACAGCTCCACGGCTCAGTACTGTTGTATAATGTCTACCATATCGGGAGGTGGTGGTGTTAGAGTGAGACAGAGGCAACGAGACAAAGATAAGGTGCTGCTGCTTCAAGGGAGCTAATAATACAATTCAGAGCTAGATTCACAGCTCCACGACTCAGTACTGTTGTATAATGTCTACCATATCATGTGGTGGTGTTAGAGTGAGACAGAGGCAACAAGACAAAGATAAGGTGCTGCTGCTTCTAGGGAGCTTATAATGTAAACTAGTGCTGGATTCACAGCTCCACGGCTCAGTACTGTTGTATAATGTCTACCATATTGGGTGCTGCTAAAGTGAGACAGAAGCACAGAGACACAGATTTGATGCTGCTGCTTTTAAGGAGCTTATAATACAAATCTGAGCTGGATTCACAGCTCCATGGCTCAGTACTGTTGTATAATGTCTACCATATCGGGTGGTGGTGCTAGAGTGAGACAGAGGCAACGAGACAAAGATAAGGTGCTGCTGCTTCTAGGGAGATTATAATGCAAATTCAAGGTAGATTCACAGATACAAGGCTAAAACCTGCTATATAATGTCTACCATACTGGGTGCTGCTAAAGTGATACAGAAGCAGAGAGGCATAGATACGATGCTGATGATTTTAGGGAGCTTATAATGCAAATCAGAGCTGGATTCACAGATACACTGCTAAATGCTGCTGTATTTTGTCTGCCGTGGTGCTGTGCTACAGAGAGAAAGGAGAGGAGGATCTACTCTGCTCTTTGTGCTGTGTATGGGAGAGATCCTGGCAGCCAGGTTATTATACTCACTCTACAGCTGAGCTCAGGGAAAACTGATATCAAGATATTAAATGTTTAGAGAGGAAACTGATTGAAAATGTAGGATGCAATGAACTGAAGCACTCATATTACTCATATGCTTGCATATTACAACTTATCCTGCAGCCACCTGAAAAAATAGGCATTCTTTTTGTTTGTACTATTTTTAAACAACTTCTATTTCATACAATTGCTGCAAATTGAGTTATTCTATTATGTGTTTGTCTCTAAAGTAGAATAAATAAATATGTTGCTAAAGCAACAGAAAATTATTAATATTATTCTTATTTTCTAACATGCACTTATGAAGAAAGTAGTTACAAAATGATTGGTAACCATGAAAACAAATATGTGCCTACTGGGAGTTATATAATATAACATAGTTCTTGGAGAGCATCTCAGAGGAGTTGGCTTGTTTCTCTATAATAAAAAGAATAATCCAAGCTTAAAAAATAATATAAAAATAAATATATTTATTTTATCGTTGACCAGTTGGAACTCTTGTTATTCAGCTTTGCCCTATTCTGCTCTATTAGGGTCAAATCACACATTGCACTTTTTATTCTAGAATTTCATCTCAGAATCCACCCAGAAATTCTCCACTAAAGTAAAAAAGCATCCTTTCACTGCTTAAAAACATTGCCTCAGATTATAGGTGTGCAAAAAAATTCAAAGGCTATGGACACATTGACTGACTTTTTATTTTTGCTTAAATGCATGTGTCTTTTACTACAAATAATTTCTGACACTGGATTTAATTAACCGCTTCATGACCTTAGCTTTTTTCGGTTTTGGTTTTTGTTTTTTGCTCCCCTTCTTCTCAGAGCCATAACTTTTTTATTTTTCCGTCAATATGGCCATGTGAGGGCTAGTTTTTTTTGCGGGACGAGTTCTACTTTTGAATAACACTATTGGTTTTACCATGTTGTGTACTAGAAAACGGGAAAAAAAATCCAAGTGCAGGTGAAATTGCAAAAAAAGTGCAATCCCACACTTGTTTTTTGTTTGGCTTTATTACTAGATTCACTAAATGCTAAAACTGACCTGCCATTATGATTCTCCAGGTCATTACGAGTTCATAGACATCAAACATGTCTAGGTTCTCTTTTATCTAAGTGGTGAAAAAAAATTCCAAACTTTGTTAAAAAAAAACAATTGCGCCATATTCCTATACCTGCAGTGTCTCCATTTTTCGTGATCTCGGGTTAGGTGAGGGCTTATTTTTTGTGTGCCGACCTGACATTTTTAATGATATAATTTTTGTGCAGATACGATCTTTTGATTGCCTGTTATTGCATTTTAATGCAATGTTGCGGCGACAAAAAAAATTAATTCTGGCATTTTTAATTTTTTTCTCGCTACGCCGTTTAGCGATCAGGTTAATCCTTTTTTTATTGATAGATCAGCCGATTCTGAACACAGCGATACCTAATATGTGTATGTTTGATTTTTTTATTTTATTTTGAATGGAGCGAAATGGAGGTGATGTAACTTTTATATTTTTTTACTTTTTTTTATATTTTTAAAAACATTTTTTTTACTTTTACTTTTGGCATGCTTCAATTGTCTCCATGGGAGACTAGAAGCTGCCACAACCCGATCGGCTCTGCTACATAGAGGTGATGATCAGATCACCTCTACTGTATATAGCAAAATTACTCACTTGCTATGAGTGCCGACCACTGGGTAGCGCTCACAGCAAGCCGGCACTGACAACCATAGAAGTCTCCAGGAGACGTCTGGCTGTCATGCCAATAAACCGGTAACCCGCGATCACGTGACGGGGATCACTGGTGGGTGGATTTCTGACCCAATGGACAGAAGCGCGAGTTAAATGCCGCTGTCAGCGGCATTTAATGGGTTAATAGCGGCGGGTGGATCGCCATTCCACCCACAGCTATTCCAGGCACATGTCAGCTGTTCACAATGGCTGACATGTCCTGGGAAAGATGTGGGCTCACCGCTGGAGCCCACATGAAAGGGAGGGAACCCGACTTCGGTGTAAATTTACACCCAACATTGGAAAATGTTGCTACATTTAACTTTTACTGGCTCTTCATGTCTCATTTCACATTGCTGGCTGAGATAATAAAGAATATTTCAGCTCATTCTGAAGAGTTAAATTTATTTATGGTCAGTGCCCAAATCACAATATCTGGTTTGATTATCACATCTCCTGACCTGAACTAAAGTTGAGCAGAACTTCAAGGGAATCTGTCACAAGTTTTTTACAACTAATCTAAAAGCGGTATAATATACAGAGAGTCTGATTCGAGTGATGCGTCATTTACTTTGCTGCTTGTTATAGCTTTGGTAAAATCACAGGTTTCAGCAGCAGGAGATTATCACTAGAGCACTGGTAAACTTGCTGCAAGCTACTCCTCAATATTCATAAGCTCTATGTAACCCTGTTGCCACAATTGATTGTCAACTTCCTGCCTATGCACAATGCACACAGAAAACTGCCAATCAGTGATGTGGGAGGGTTTTACAGGGCTCAGCATTAAAGAACTGTTAGATCTGCAGTAGATAAAACAATGATTTCATCAAAACAGCAGCAAGCAGCCTTGTAAGTTATACATAGCTGGAATCCGGGTATCTGCCCCTTCATCTTGCTGCTTTCAGATGATGTAACAAAAACCTGGTGCCAGGTTCCTTTTAAATGTGGTCAGAAGTCAGTTGAGGGGAGCTCATAAAAAGATTTTAAAAAGTATAAACTCGAAAAGTTACAAACTCCTTGTCATAACCAATTCACTGATGGACTACCAGTAAAAATTTCCGCAGCCAGCAATTTGCAGGGAGCCAAAAGTCCTGCAAAAGTTAGACAGTGCAACAATTTTAATGAAACCCAATTGAAAAAATTATTTTTAAGCCAAAATAAATGCAATTAAAGGAGTTATCCAGGAGTAAATTATTTTGTTACTATAACCTAAAAACTATCAGGCAGGTAGCTGCTAACTAGTAAGCAACTACCTGCCTGTTCTGCCAGGCGCTGGCTCAGAGAAGTCACCGACCACTCCTGCCAGCGATTAAGCTGCTCCATATAATCAGCAGCTCTTCTTTCAGACTGCTCTGCCAACCGGGCATGACTGCTAACGCCATGCTAATGAGAGCCAGATTCCAGCAGGTTTGCACAGGGGAGCCAGCTGTCAACCAGCATGACATCAGCAGTCACGCACCATCAACAGAGCGGAAGAGAAGCCACATAATTGCCACCAGGAGAAGTTAAAGTTCTCTGCTGACAGAGATTTGCGGGGCAGAACAAGCAAGCAGTTACCAACAACCAGCCTGTTAGGTGTTAGACCCATAGTAAAAAATAATATAGTCCTGGATAACCCCTTTAAGTATAAAAAAAAAGTCCCCAAAGGTGTTTATATTGTTTAATTCCCCACTATTTTATTTACAGAAATGCTACAGATTTACTCTATGGATTCAAATCATTGCAGTGTAAAAGTGAAATCCTCTGCTAATTACTGCATCAAAATGAGCAGTGAAGTCTGGATTAAGGGCTCATACTCACTGGGCTGGAAAAAAATCGGTCCGTTTTCGGCAGGAAAAAAACGGTACAATTGTTGTAAAAAGACATGCGATTTTGATGCGATTTTAAATCGCACCATGCGTTTTCTGTCAGTTTTCCATCAGTTTTCCATCTGTATGCAATGCGATTTTAACATGAAGTTTTACATAGAGCAGTTATCTCTATGTAAAAAGTCATGTAAAAATCACATTGTAACAAAAAAAAGTACACAAAAAGCAAATAATTATATATATAATATATTATATATATATATATATATATATATATATACATCTAATATATATATATATAATATATATATAGGTCATACACTTCTACATAGTATAATAGCCGCTAATTCATCCCTGGCATTACTGTAAAATCACACTGACAGCTTTAATAAAGAATAGAAACAATACATATACACACATAGAATACATATATATATATATATATATATATATATGTAATTGTGACATATATATATATATATTTA
This sequence comes from Oophaga sylvatica, assembly GCA_033576555.1. Taxonomy (NCBI): domain Eukaryota; kingdom Metazoa; phylum Chordata; class Amphibia; order Anura; family Dendrobatidae; genus Oophaga; species Oophaga sylvatica. Next base: position 110,734,886 of record JARQOD010000001.1, on the reverse strand, counting down.
TAGTTCCTAGACTTCTACATACTGTAATAGCCGCTAATTCAATTGCCGGCTTTTGTGAAATCACAGAAGCCGACATGAAATGATACATTGTTTCCACACAGTTAACCATGTCATTTCCTGTATTTTGATATATGGTTTGAACTTACAATTACATGAGTGTATTTGTACAAAATTTCAGACATGTAGGGGTTAATTAAAGGTGTATATTCGTTGAAAAAAAATGCGTGGGCTCCCGCTGTATTTTCTCCACCAGACAGACAAAGCAAGCGAGTGGGGGCAGATAATAATAGCCTAGGGAGGGTACATTTTTTTTGTGCCCCCCCTGGCAACTAACATCTGCCCCCAGACACCCCAGAAAGGGCAAATCTATAATTAGATTTGCCCTTTCTGGCACTTTGCCCGTCTATTCCCATTGCCCTGTAGCGGTGGCGAATGGGTTAATAATGTCACCTTACTGTCACCTTAGTATTGAAAGGTGACCTTAAGGCAGGTTAATAATTGAGAGCTGTCAATTAGACAACTATCAATTATTAATCCTATTGAAGTAAATTAAAAAAACACAGACACATTAATAAAAATTAATTTTAATGAAATAAAAACACATTTTTTTGACCATATTTTATTTTACACTTAATCCGTGCGAAGCCATTGATCTCCTAAAATAAAGAAAAAAAAATAAAACAACATTATTCTTACCTATTCCGCCGATCTGTCACGTCCCACGCTGTAATCTTTCACAAAGGGTTAACTAGCTTTGAGCCAAGCAGTGCAAGTAATCCTGCATGCTCAGCTCAAAGCTCCTGAATGAATAAGTTCCTCTCCTGGCGACAGGAGAGGATGTGTTTAATGAATGAAGCTTAATTGATTGTGTCCACTTTCCCTTTAGGTCAGGTCACTAAAGTTAAATTGCCAATAAATCAATTAAGCTCCATTCATGAATCACTTCCTCTACTTTCTGTGGTAGAGGAACTTATTCATTCAGGGGGTTACAGCTAGGAGACAGAATTATCTCTCTGCTAACTGTAACCTCTTAACCCTTTCTGATGGATTACACCGTGGGACCTGACTGTACATCGGATTGGTAAGTATAATTTTGCTTTTTTATTTAATTTTATTACAGGAAATGGTTTTAGCAGGAAAATAAAATATGGTCAAAAACTGTGTGATTATTTAATTAAACTTCTTTTTTATTAAACTGTGTGTGTTTGATTTTTCTTTCATACAATAGGATTAATAATTGATAGTTGTCTAATTGACAGCTCTCAATTATTAACCTGCCTTAAGGTCACCTTTCAATACTAAGGTGACATTAAGGTGACATAATTAACCCATTCGCCACCGCTACAGGGCAATGGGAATAGACGGGCAAAGTGCCAGAAAGGGCGAATCTAATTATAGATTTGCCCTTTCTGGGGTGTCTGGGGGCAGATGTTAGTAGCCAGGGGGGGTACAAAAAAAATGTACCCTCCCTAGGCTGTTATTATCTGCCCCACTCGCTTGCTTTGTCTGTCTGGTGGAAAAATACAGCGGGAGCCCACGCATTTTTTTTCAACGAATTTACACCTTTAATTAACCCCTATATATCTGAAATTTTGCACACATATACTCATGTAATTGTAAGTTTCAACCATATATAAAAATACATGAAATTACATGGTTAAATGTGTGTAAACAATGTATCATTTCATGTCGGCTTCTGTGATTTCACAAAAGCCGGCAATTGAATTAGCGGCTATAACAGTATGTAGAAGTGTAAGAACTATAAATATATATATATGTATGTGTCACAATGACATGTACATATAATATATATGTATTCTATGTGTATATATGTAGTGTTTTGTGAGCTGTCAGTGTGATTTTACAGTAGCCGGGGATGAATTGCCGGCTTTTCAAAGGAGACTAGTGCGTATACATCGGACAGCACTTGCATGGGGCGAGTGCTGTGCGATGATTTCTCGCACCCATTGACTTGCATTGGCGATTATCATGCCAAAATCGCATCAAATCGCAGCATGCTGCGATTTTTTTCTCACACCGATTTCTGATGAGAAAAAAATCGCAAATGAAATCTCACCCATTGACTAACATTGGTCAGATTTGCATCCGATTTTTTTTCATCAGATTTTCATCCGTTTTCGGCGCAAGTGAGTATGAGGCCTGATACTAATTTTCTGATAAGATTTTCTGGATGATTCTGCAGCATAATCTTTACTTGATATGTGAATTTAGCACAGCTCTAGTCATTAATCAGCTGATAATTGTAGCAATCTGAAATCCATCACTTGCCTCCTAGGCTTGAATTGTTGCTCTAATTTTTCTCAATGTAAACTGTGTATAAGCCAAATCCAGCGCACTCACCAGGACATCATTATATGGATTATTATTGTGCACACTCACCAGGACATCATTATATGGATTATTATTGTGCCCACTCACCAGGACATCATTATATGGATTATTATTGTGCACACTCACCAGGACATCATTATATGGATTATTATTGTGCCCACTCACCAGGACATCATTATATGGATTATTATTGTGCACACTCACCAGGACATCATTATATGGATTATTATTGTGTGCACTCACCAGGACATCATTATATGGATTATTATTGTGCGCACTCACCAGGACATCATTATATGGATTATTATTGTGCGCACTCACCAGGACATCATTATATGGATTATTATTATGCCCCCTCACCAGGACATCATTATATGGATTATTATTGTGCCCACTCACCAGGACATCATTATATGGATTATTATTGTGCGCACTCACCAGGACATCATTATATGGATTATTATTGTGCGCACTCACCAGGACATCATTATATGGATTATTATTGTGCCCACTCACAAGGACATCATTATATGGATTATTATTGTGCCCACTCACCAGGACATCATTATATGGATTATTATTGTGCGCACTCACCAGGACACCATTATATGGATTATTATTGTGCATACTCACCAGGACATCATTATATGGATTATTATTGTGCCTTCTCACCAGGACATCATTATATGGATTATTATTGTGCCCACTCACCAGGACATCATTATATGGATTATTGTGCGCACTCACCAGGACATCATTATATGGATTTGTGTGGCCCAGCTGCGCTTGGTACACATGTTTCCTGGAGAGTGCACAGGAAGGTAATTGTAGAACACCTGATATTCATTCACGCACACTTCCCAACACTGCCACTAGAGGCATTTCAGACTATTTTAAGTTAGTGCGACGTAGCAGTAGAGAGATTAGTTTTCCTGTCTCAGGACAGATCAGTTCAGTCTTGGAGGGAGAGGAGAGAAGACTGATTCCTGACAGAGCTCAGATAGTTCATCTTGAGCCGAAGTGGAGGCTAGTACGAGTGGAGGAAATCACTCTAGCCTAGTCAGAGCTACATCTGAAGCCGTTATCTCAGAACAAGCTGCCTGTGTTCCCTAAGAACGTGGAAAGTGACTCTCAGAGCTACAGCGTGTATACAGTCTGACGGAACGTCCTGTGAGCTGCTCTGGACAGAGTCTTGAAGGAAAGAAGGAAGGGGACTACAGCAGTTATAACATCGAGTCCACTGAGAGCAGGTCAGTGAGCATTGGAAGGAAAGCTGACAACTACACCCACTGCTACCCGTGCTTATGTTAAGGGTGAGAGCAGGGCGACAGGCGAGTGGTGAAAGAAGGACAAGTGACTTAGGTGACAGATCACCTTCACTAAATTGACCGGACACCGGGTCCGAAGAATTGCTAGTACTTCACGGCTAGTGATAGAAAATCCGGAGGCCTTGCTGGACTTCAAGTCGCAGAAGGTAGCCCTAAGTGTTGATACGTAACTGGAGTCAGGGAGAACGGGACGGAGTCGGTCTGATCAGCCAAAACGGCTTAGTTCTTTCCAACATTTGAGCATCAGAGACAGAAAAGACTCTACCACAATGTCAGCCGGGCGTAGCTGCTACAGTAAGAGTTAAACTTGACTTCACGCAAGTTAGGACTCACATACATTTCAAAGGGAAAGGAGGCCTTAAACCTGCTCAGCAATTCCCTGAATGTGCATTCTCCAACCTGACCAGCTTCCCGGGACATACCTGCAACATCTACCAGTAAAGGTATGGAAAGAGACTGACTTGTGTGTGACTGACTTCTTATCTGCAACACCATTGACTTTGAGGGAACAGTCCCACCTGTGGGGGACTTAACATCTAGCTGCCTAATAACATCCCCTCAGAAGATTAACCCTGCAGCGCTGGTCTATCTGATCAGAAACCACAGGTGGCGTCACAAACAATTAACAATTCCCTGTAAATATCCCCCCTTTGTATGACCGCCCAGGGCCACGGACCGAGCTCTGCTGCCAGTGACATTCCCCATAGACTTCCATGGGCTCGGTGCCGAGTACCCCAAGCCCTGGTACCGTGTGTGCGCGTCAGATTGTTATTGTGCGCACTCACCAGGACATCATTATATGGATTATTATTGTGCGCACTCACCAGGCATCATTATATGGATTATTATTGTGCCACTCACCAGACATCATATAGGATTATTATTGTGCGCACTCACCAGGGCATCATTAATGGATTATTATTGTGCCACTCACCAGGACATCATTATACGGATTATTATGTGCGCACTCACCAGGCATCATTATATGGATTATTATTGTGGCACTCACCAGGCATCATTATATGGATTATTATTGTGCGCACTCACAGGGCATCATTATATGGATTATTATTGTGCGCACTCACCAGGCATCATTATATGGATTATTATTGTGCCACTCCCAGGGCATCATTATATGGATTATTATGTGCGCACTCCCAGGGCATCATTATATGGATTATTATGTGCGCACTCCCAGGGCATCATTATATGGATTATTATTGTGCGCACTCACCAGGGCATCATTATATGGATTATTATTGTGCGCACTCACCAGGGCATCATTATATGGATTATTATTGTGCGCACTCACCAGGGCATCATTATATGGATTATTATTTTGCCACTCACCAGGGCATCATTATATGGATTATTATTGTGCGCACTCACCAGGGCACATTATATGGATTATTATTGTGCGCACTCACCAGGCATCATTATATGGATTATTATTGTGCGCACTCACCAGGACATCATTATGGATTATTATTGTGCGCACTCACCAGGACATCATTATATGGATTATTATTGTGCCACTCACCAGGGCATCATTATATGGATTATTATTGTGCCACTCACCAGGGCATCATTATATGGATTATTATTGTGCGCACTCACCAGGACATCATTATACGGATTATTATTGTGCGCACTCACCAGGGCATCATTATATGGATTATTATTGTGGCACTCACCAGGCACATTATATGGATTATTATTGTGCGCACTCACCAGGCATCATTATATGGATTATTATTGTACGCACTCACCAGGGCATCATTATATGGATTATTATTGTGCGCACTCACAGGGCATCATTATATGGATTATTATTGTGCGCACTCACCAGGGCATCATTATATGGATTATTATTGTGCGCACTCACCAGGCATCATTATATGGATTATTATTGTGCGCACTCACCAGGGCATCATTATATGGATTATTATTGTGCGCACTCACCAGGGCATCATTATATGGATTATTATTGCGCACTCACCAGGCATCATTATATGGATTATTATTGTGCGCACTCACCAGGCATCATTATATGGATTATATTGTGCGCACTCACCAGGGCATCATTATATGGATTATTATTGTGCGCACTCACCAGGACATCATTATATGGATTATTATTGTGCGCACTCACCAGGGCATCATTATAGGATTATTATTGTGCGCACTCACCAGGACATCATTATATGGATTATTATTGTGCGCACTCACCAGGGCATCATTATATGGATTATTATTGTGCGCACTCACCAGGACATCATATATACGGATTATTACTGTGCGCACTCACCAGGACATCATTATATGGATTATTATTGTGTGCACTCACCAGGGCATCATTATATGGATTATTATTGTGCGCACTCAACAGGGCATCATTATATGGATTATTATTGTGCGCACTCACCAGGGCATCATTATATGGATTATTATTGTGCCCACTCCCAGGGCATCATTATATGGATTATTATAGTGCCCACTCCCAGGGCATCATTATATGGATTATTATAGTGCGCACTCCCAGGGCATCATTATATGGATTATTATTGTGCGCACTCACCAGGCATCATTATATGGATTATTATTGTGCGCACTCACCAGGGCATCATTATATGGATTATTATTGTGCGCACTCACCAGGGCATCATTATATGGATTATTATTTTGCCCACTCACCAGGGCATCATTATATGGATTATTATTGTGCGCACTCACCAGGGCACCATTATATGGATTATTATTGTGCGCACTCACCAGGACATCATTATATGGATTATTATTGTGCGCACTCACCAGGACATCATTATATGGATTATTATTGTGCGCACTCACCAGGACATCATTATATGGATTATTATTGTGTCCACTCACCAGGGCATCATTATATGGATTATTATTGTGCCACTCACCAGGGCATCATTAATGGATTATTATTGTGCGCACTCACCAGGACATCATTATACGGATTATTATTGTGCGCACTCACCAGGGCATCATTATATGGATTATTATTGTGCGCACTCACCAGGACACCATTATATGGATTATTATTGTGCGCACTCACCAGGGCATCATTATATGGATTATTATTGTACGCACTCACCAGGGCATCATTATATGGATTATTATTGTGCGCACTCACCAGGGCATCAATTATATGGATTATTATTGTGCGCACTCACCAGGGCATCATTATATGGATAATCATTGTGCGCACTCACCAGGACATCATTACATGGATTATTATTGTGCACACTTACCAGGACATCATTATATGGATTATTATTGTGCGCACTCACCAGGGCATCATTATATGGATTATTATTGTGCGCACTCACCAGAACATCATTATATGGATTATTATTGTGCGCACTCACCAGGGCATCATTATATGGATTATTATTGTGCGCACTCACCAGGACATCATTATACGGATTATTATTGTGCGCACTCACCAGGACATCATTATATGGATTATTATTGTGCGCACTCACCAGGGCATCATTATATGGATTATTATTGTGCGCACTCACCAGGGCATCATTATATGGATTATTATTGTGCGCACTCACCAGGACATCATTATATGGATTATTATTGTGCGCACTCACCAGGACATCATTATACGGATTATTATTGTGCGCACTCACCAAGGCATCATTATATGGATTATTATTGTTTGCACTCACTATGACATAATATGGATAATCATTGTGCGCACTCACCAGGACATCATTACATGGATTATTATTGTGCACACTCACCAGGACATCATTATATGGATTATTATTGTGCTCACTCACCAGGGCATCATTATATGGATTATTATTGTGCACACTCACCAGGACAACATTATATGGATGATTATTGTGCTTACTCACTAGGACATCATTATATTGATTATTATTGTGAGTACTCATCAGGACACCATTATATCGATTATTATTATTGTACGACTCACCAGGACATCATTATATGGATTATTATTGTGCGCACCCACCAAGACATCATTATATGGATTATTATTGTGCGACTCACCAGGACACCATTATATCGATTATTATTATTGTGCACTCACCAGGACATCATTATATGGATTATTATTGTGCGCACTCACCAGGACATCATTATATGGATTATTATTGTGCGCACTCACCAGGACAACATTATATGGATGATTATTGTGCTTACTCACTAGGACATCATTATATTGATTATTATTGTGAGTACTCATCAGGACACCATTATATCGATTATTATTATTGTACGACTCACCAGGACATCATTATATGGATTATTATTGTGCGCACCCACCAAGACATCATTATATGGATTATTATTGTGCGACTCACCAGGACACCATTATATCGATTATTATTATTGTGCACTCACCAGGACATCATTATATGGATTATTATTGTGCGCACTCACCAGGACATCATTATATGGATTATTATTGTGCGCACTCACCAGGACATCATTACATGGATTATTATTGTGCACACTCACCAGGACATCATTATATGGATTATTATTGTGCGCACTCACCAGGGCATCATTATATGGATTATTATTGTGCGCACTCACCAGAACATCATTATATGGATTATTATTGTGCGCACTCACCAGGGCATCATTATATGGATTATTATTGTGCGCACTCACCAGGACATCATTATACGGATTATTATTGTGCGCACTCACCAGGACATCATTATATGGATTATTATTGTGCGCACTCACCAGGGCATCATTATATGGATTATTATTGTGCGCACTCACCAGGGCATCATTATATGGATTATTATTGTGCGCACTCACCAGGACATCATTATATGGATTATTATTGTGCGCACTCACCAGGACATCATTATACGGATTATTATTGTGCGCACTCACCAAGGCATCATTATATGGATTATTATTGTTTGCACTCACTATGACATAATATGGATAATCATTGTGCGCACTCACCAGGACATCATTACATGGATTATTATTGTGCACACTCACCAGGACATCATATATAGGATTATTATTGTGCTCACTCACCAGGGCATCATTATATGGATTATTATTGTGCACACTCACCAGGACAACATTATATGGATGATTATTGTGCTTACTCACTAGGACATCATTATATTGATTATTATTGTGAGTACTCATCAGGACACCATTATATCGATTATTATTATTGTACGACTCACCAGGACATCATTATATGGATTATTATTGTGCGCACCCACCAAGACATCATTATATGGATTATTATTGTGCGACTCACCAGGACACCATTATATCGATTATTATTATTGTGCACTCACCAGGACATCATTATATGGATTATTATTGTGCGCACTCACCAGGACATCATTATATGGATTATTATTGTGCGCACTCACCAGGACATCATTATATGGATTATTATTGTGCGACTCACCAGGACACCATTATATCGATTATTATTATTGTGCACTCACCAAGACATCATTATGTGGATTATTATTGTGCGACTCACCAGGACATCATTATATGGATTCACTATGTAACAAATTTTTATTTATTTTTTGTTCCTGGGTCCAAAGTGTGTTTTCCTAACCCGTTATGCCTAAAACAAATAGAAAATAGTTGTTGTTCCACAAAAACTTTGCTTTTGTGATCAGGACATTGAAATTTTGAAATTTGTCTGTTTTCGGGAAAATTCTCGATTCTTATTCAATACGGAGTAGTCTTCTAGAATATTGTTTAACTGCTAGAATTGTTCAGAAGTTTCTACAATTTTCCAGAATTATCTGGAAGTGTCTAGAAACTTTTAGAACTTTCTAGAACGTTCTCAGACTGTTCAATAGTAGTCATACAAGTACCTCATTTCACATGCGAATATTGCACATGCGAATATTGCAAGAAAACTCTTGAAGGTAAGGTGAATAATTGCTGCTCGTTTACATGGCAGTGCTTTATTTTGTAGAATCTCAATGATTTAGATCGAGTACAGTTTAACCCCTTACTGCCCGCAGACGGAATAGTACGTCCGTGGCCAGTATCCCCCCGATTTGATGAGGGCTCCGGCAGTGAGCCCGCATCAAAGCCGGGACATGTTTTGAACAGCTGACATATGCCCGCAATAGGCACGAGTGGAATCGCGAATATGCACACCGCTGACTCCCGTCATGTGATCGGGGGTCATCGGTGCATCGGCATAACAATCAGAGGTCTCCTTGAGACCTCTAAGGCTGTTATGCCGGATTGCTATGAGCACAACCCTGTGGTCTGCTCTCATAGCAATGCAGTAATTCTGCTACATAAAGGTGATCTGAGCATCACCTCTATGTAGCAGAGGCGATCGAGCTATGGCATCTTCTAGACTCCCATGGGGACGATTGAAGCATACTAAAAGTAAAAACAAATGTTTTAAAAAAAAAAAAGTTTAAATCACCCCATTTTCGCCCCATTCAAAATAAAACAATAAAAAAAAATCAAACATACACATATTTGATATCACCGTGTTCAGAATCGGCTGATCTATCAATAAAAAAAAGGATTAATCTGATCGCTAAACGGCGTAGCGACAAAAAAAGTCAAAACGCCAGAATTACCTTTTTTTGGTCGCTGCGACATTGCATTAAAATGCAATAACGGGCGATCAAAAGAACGTATCTGCATAAAAGTGGTGTCATTAAAAACGTCAGCTCGGTAACGCAAAAAATAAGCCCTCACTCAACCGGAGATCACGCAATTTTTTTTTTAGCAAACTTAGATAAAGGAGAACCTAGACATGTTTGGTGTCTATGAACTTATAATGACCTGGAGAATCATAATGGCAGGTCAGTTTTAGCATTTAGTGAACTTATCAAAAAAGCTAAACAAAAAACAAGTGTAGGATTGCACTTTTTTTGAAATTTCACTGCACCTGAAATTTTTTTCCTGTTTTCGAGTACAAGACATGCTAAAACCAATTGAGTCTTTCAAAATTACAACTCGTCCCACAAAAAGTAAGCCCTCACATGGCCATATTGATGGAAAAACCTCTGAAGGTGCTGATGCCACCACTGCATATCAAGTTAGGCCTCATCAAGCAATTTGTCACGGCTCCTGACAAGGAGTCAGCTGCTTTCAAGTACCTCCAAGATCTCTTTCCAAAGCTGTTCGAGGCAAAGGTCAAGGCTGGTATCTTCTTCGGACCACAGATCAAGAAGATCATAGAATGTGACGAGTTCGCCAGGCTGCTGAACAGGACAGAGAAAACAGCTTGGAATAGTTTCGTTGCAGTGGTTCATGGCTCCCTGGGTAATCACTAGGCTAAAAACTATGTGCAGTTGGTTCAGACTCTCATAAAGAATTACGCCATAATGGGATGCAGAATGTCTCTCAAAGTCCATATCCTTGACGCTCATCTTGACAAGTTCAAGGAGAACATGGACGCTTACTCAGAGGAGCAAGGCGAGCGCTTTCATCAAGATATATTGGACTTTGAACGTCATTACCAAGGACAGTTTAACGAAAACATGATGGGGGACTACATTTGGGGCTTCTTCGATTAAGCGATTTGCTGTACACTCACAAATCTAGAAAAACTACTCATTTCTGAACCTTTTTGAGTGAGTTTTGATTGTCTTTATCTATTTACCATGCAAGTGTTGTTTTTTATTAGACCGCATGAACGAAAATATAATAATTTCCTTTTTTTTGACACAATAAATACAAAATTTTCTGGCCTGTGGTCATAAAATCAAAGTTTGTGCTGAATGTAGTAGTTTTTCCATAGTCTTTAAACATAAGCAGTTGAAATATTACACTTGGAAGCCAGGAACAAAAATTGTGTTACATAGTATTGAGTTTGCACTCACCAGGACATAATATTGATAGTTATTGTGCGCACTCACCAGGACATCATTAATTGGATTATCATTGTGCGTACTCACCAGGACATCATTATATGGATTATTATTGTGCGCACTCACCAGGGCATCATTATATGGATTATTATTGTGCGCACTCTCCAGGGAATCATTATATGGATTATTATTTTGCACACTCACCAGGACATCATTATACGGATTATTATTGTGCGCACTCACCAAGGCATCATTATATGGATTATTATTGTTTGCACTCACTATGACATAATATGGATAATCATTGTGCGCACTCACCAGGACATCATTACATGGATTATTATTGTGCACACTCACCAGGACATCATTATATGGATTATTATTGTGCTCACTCACCAGGGCATCATTATATGGATTATTATTGTTTGCACTCACTATGACATAATATGGATAATCATTGTGCGCACTCACCAGGACATCATTACATGGATTATTATTGTGCACACTCACCAGGACATCATTATACGGATTATTATTGTGCGCACTCACCAAGGCATCATTATATGGATTATTATTGTTTGCACTCACTATGACATAATATGGATAATCATTGTGCGCACTCACCAGGACATCATTACATGGATTATTATTGTGCACACTCACCAGGACATCATTATATGGATTATTATTGTGCTCACTCACCAGGGCATCATTATATGGATGATTATTGTGCTTACTCACTAGGACATCATTATATTGATTATTATTGTGAGTACTCATCAGGACACCATTATATCGATTATTATTATTGTACGACTCACCAGGACATCATTACATGGATTATTATTGTGCACTCACCAGGACATCATTATATGGATTATTATTGTGCACTCCACCAGGACATCATTATATGGATTATTATTGTGCGCACCCACCAAGACATCATTATATGGATTTTTATTGTGCGACTCACCAGGACACCATTATATCGATTATTATTATTGTGCACTCACCAGGACATCATTATATGGATTATTATTGTGCGCACCCACCAAGACATTATTATATGGATTATTATTGTGCGACTCACCAGGACATCATTATATGGATTATCATTGTGTGCACTCACCAGGACAAAATTATGTGGATCATTATAATGCACACTCACCAGGACACCATTATATGGGTTATTATTGTACGTACTCAACAGGACACCATTAATTGGATTATTATTCCACACTCACTAGGACATCATTATAAGGATTATTATTGTGCATACTCACCTGGACACCATTATATGGATTATTATTGTGCGCACTCACCAGGACATCATTATAACGATTATTAGAGTTCATTAGTGTAGTGATGAAATGTTGGCAAACTACTGTACAAGTAGACAAAATACTGGTGAGAAAGAGAATAGTATAAATGTCTCAATATGTAGGTGTGCAGCAGAGGTGTAGACTCCTGGCACAGTGCTAGATTGTCATACACCAATACTGTAACATTCTCCATTGGGTCTATTAGTGTTCTATGCGGTTAATAGTGTAGCAGAGGTGTGCACTGTGCACAGATAATATATAAACATGGATGCATAGTAATTCAGTAATTTTTTCCTGTAAAGTGATGATCCGGCCACTGGCTGTGAATGAACCTGCAGCTCAGCCCCATTCAAGTGCATAGTGTTCTGCTGCAGCTCCTTGCACACCCATTGCCTAGGAGGGCATCCATTGTACAGAGAAACTCTTGGAAGAATCACAGTATTTTTCTAATTCATCATTCTTTAGTCTCAGGATTGGTGAATTTTAGGAATATGTCAACACCTTGAAAAAAGGGAATCCCTATTAAATCAACCGTTTAGTTATGGTGCACCCCTTGTACCCCATGTACTGCTGTTTTGCCTCTAATCACATAAATCTAATTTTTTCTCCTTCTTGAGATACTGTAGCATGAATTGTCCTCTTGTATAAAGTTTTCTATTCAGCCATTTTAGAGCTACCTTTGTCTTGAATTTCTGAAGGTGACAACCGCTAATAGCAGTCATTAAGGTTTTTCAGACATTTTTCTAAAGTGACTGAATTCGTAAAAATATGAATTACCTTGGTAAATTACAGGTCCCCAGACTCTTCTTTTCTACTGCATTTTTGTTACTGCATTTTGAAAAATATTAAGTTCTGGTGTTAAATTCACAATTAAAGAAGCCATCCTCCTCCTGCCATCAAAGATTTTATTCTCTTAATATATTGCAGTCATCATATTATATAGCACTGTGTACTTACAATTGCTCATTTCACCTTTCTTCCCAGCTAATTCTTCTGTTTTCCATTATGTCTATGATATCACGTGATTAAAAACTCACTCCTTTTAAGACCTATGTAGAAAACAGGAAGTCTCTTTTTCCTGCATGAATCATCACTGCAAAAGTACCTGGCAGTGAGAAGAATGGAGCAGCTGGGAGAGTAGAGTACCAGAGCAGCTGGGAGAGGAGTGGAACAGCAGGGAGAGGAGTGGAGCAGCTGGGAGAGGAGTGGAGCAGAGCAGCTGGGAGGAGAGTGAAGAAACTGGTAGAGGAGTGGAGCAACAGGGAGAGGAGCAGAGCAGCTGGGATAGGAGCAGAGCAGGTAGGAGAGGAGCAGAGCAATAGGGAGAGGAATGGAGCAGCAGGGAGAAGAGCAAAGCAGCTGGGAGGGGAGTGAAGAAGCTGATAGAGTAGTGGAGCAGCTGGGAGCGGAGCAGGTGGGAGAGGAGCAGAGCAGCTCGGAGGGGAGTGGAGAAGCTGGGAGAGCAGAGCAGATGGGAAAGGAGTGGAGAAGCTGGAAGAGGAGAGGAGCAGCTAGGAGAGGAGCAGAGCAGCTAGGAGAGAAATGGAGCAGCTAGGAGAGGAGTTGAGCAGCTGGGAGAGAAGTGGAGCAGCCGGGTCAAGAGTTGAACAGGGGAATAAATCATGCAGGGTAAAGACATTTCCTGCTTCTCCATAGAGTTTAGAAGGATTCAGCTAGTCAGTGTTTAATCACATGATGTCATAGACCTAATGGAAAAGAGAAGAATTATCTGGGTAGGAGGGTAAAATGAGCAATTGTAAGTACATAATGCTGTATACAGGGCCGGCGTTAGGGGTAGGAGACCAGGCAGCTGCCTAGGGCCCCCGCTTCCCCAGGTACCCCCAACTAGCGGCACATCACACAGCCGCTATGGGGCCTGTGAGGCAGGGGGGCTCGCCTGAGGCCAGTGCGGACTCCCCCTGCCGCTGCATTAAAACTATATCGGCATCAGGCCAGTACAGTTCAAAGCAATGATGGAGGAGAGAGTGTCAGCTGATGCTCCCTCTCCCACCATTCCCCGCTCTGCCTCTGACAAAGCGGGTGCGCGATGACATCATCGCGCTCTCACTGAGTACCAGACATTGCAGGCTGAGCCCGGAGACAGCCGGGCGCAGTGTGGGCACGAGGAGAGGTGAGGTGTGGGTTTTTTTTTTAATGTAACAGTGAGTACTGGACTATGGGGCCATTCTAGGGATGGGGGTGTTATATGCCATGTGGTGCTGTAAACTATGTGGTGCTGTGCTGTTTACCTTGTGGTGCTGTGCTGTATAACATGTGGGGCTGTGCTGTGTACCATGTGGTGCTGTGCTGTATACCATGTGGTGCTGTGCTATATACCATGTGGTGCTGTGATATATACCATGTGGTGCTTTGTGCTGTATACCATGTGGTGCTGTGAAATATACCATGTGGTGCTGTGATGTATACCATGTGGGGCTGTGATGTATATCATGTGGGGCTGTGCTGTATACCATGTGGGGCTGTGCTATATACCATGTGGGACTGTGCTGTATACCATGTGGGGCTGTGCAGTTTACATGTGGGGCTGTGCTGTATACCATGGTACTGCCATATATTTTATGGAGGGGCTGCATTACACTGTAAGAGGGGGCTGCATTATATTCTATGGAGGTTACATTATATTGTATGGCGGGGCTGCATTATACTCTGTGGCGGCATTATACTCTGTGGGGTGGCTGCATTATGCTCTATGGGGTGGCTGCATTATAATATTTGTAGGCTGCATTATATTGTATCAAGGACTATGGGGAATGCATTATACTATATGAAGAACTATGGGGTGCATTAAGCTATGGGAAGTCAATTGTACTACATGGATGACTGGCAGTGTATTATACTATATGGAGCACTATGAGGAGTGTATTATACTATATGGAGGACTATGAGGAGTGTATTATACTATATGGAGGACTATGGGGGAGTGTATTATACTATATGAAGGACTATGGGGAGTGTATTATACTATATGGAGGACTATGTGGAGTGTATTATACTATATGGAGGACTATGGGAAGTGTATTATACTATATGGAGGACTATGTGGCACATTATATTATATGGAGAACTATGGGGTGTAAATTGTAGATGTGCTGCTGATAACATGACATGGTGATCTGTTAGTGATCCATTAGTGATCATTCTGTCCCCATCATTCTTTCTAAGACGGTGGAAAGAGGCCGGAAACAAGTGTTGAATGACTTCAATATTGTCGATCACACTCATTTGGCGGCCTGAACTCAGCGCATGTCAATACAACCAAAATGCTTCTGTGTGATAATGCAATATGTTAGCATTTGGGGCCCCATTTTAAACTTTGCCTAGAGCCCCACTTTGCCTAAAACCAGCCCTGGTTGTATATTATGATGACTGCAATATATTAAGATAAAAACTTTGATGGCAGTGCTTCTGGGAAAGTCAAGATAAATAGAGCTAATTTCAGATGTCATCTTCGTACAGTAACTCTCCTACAGAAAAGATCTGTGTACGTGAGCGCAGACCGTCTCACTCACTACCAGCTTTCCTCTGTTCTGTGTAATGAAATCCCTCAGTGAGAAGCTGTGTCCTTTTTTAAGTTTCAGTGGTTGAGCTGACTTTTCAGTGAGTGCAGAGATTGCAAACAGACTACATACAATATCCAGCTTCAGGGAGACTGAGCAGGAGAGGGAATATGAACGAAGAAATATTTTACTCTACCATAATACACAAATAAGTCTGTTATATTTACATGCACCATTTATTGGAAAAAAATATATGGGGTAACATGTAGTTATTTTAAATGAAACTTGCCAATAACTTTGGTCTTGATTTGTGACTCAAATGCTTAAATTGGTGAACAACTATGCGACCACGGACCTTCCCTAAACGGCACCTTTAAATAACTTAAGATTTCCACATCTTGATGAAGCCCACGTCGACTTGCTTAACATGCCATTATAGGGAAAATGTGCAAGGGTAATATAATGCATACAAGTCACTATTTAATGAAGACTAGAGATGAGCGAATATTTCAATGTTCGGTTCAAATTACATTTTCCGAATTTGCAATATTCGTCGGTTAATTCATCGAATATTCACCGAACATAACCGAACGCCATTCACGTCAATAAGAGGCAAAAACAAATGCATGCACAACACCTTATAACGGCCCCAAACTCTGCCAAAACACATAAAATGAGGGACAGACACCAGGAAAGTGGCCTCAATTCATCCACAGTACAGATTTTAGCATGGCACTGCAGCAATCAGCCAGGCAGGAGGTATCGGGATAACATTTACAGCTTTCAATTGAATGTCACAGTAAGACGAGGTGGGCCCCTTTGCTGGGAGACCTGATACCACATGCAACACCTCTACCTGCTTTCATGCTGAGCCACACTCAGGTGGCACAAATATCAGTTTTCTAGACTACCATTGTCAGAAAAATGTAAGGATAGTAACACGAATAGTTGAGTCCAAGGCGGTGGAGGCCTGACGGTCTCAGAGGCCTACTGCTACAAGTAACACGCATGAAGGAGACCTAACCAGGAGTGTTCACATTTTCAAAAATTAATGGCAGACACCACAAAAGTGGTATCAATTTCACCACAGTAGAAATAGTATAATAGGGACCGACAGGTCTTCCACTACTCCCAATGCAGCAGATGGACACCCAACAAGGAGTGTTAAGATTTCAAGAAATGAGGACCTTACACCACAGAAGTGGCATCAATTTCACCACAAGTAGAGATAGTATAATAAGGACCAATAGTTCTTCCACTACACAAAATACAACAGATGAACACCCAAACAGGAGTGTTCTCATTTCCAAAACTTATTGGCAGTCACCACAGAAGTGTCATCAATTTCACCACAGTAGAAATAGTATGATGAGGACCGACAGTTCTTCCACTACACCAAATCCAGCAGATGGACACTGTACAAGGAGTGTTCATACTTAAAGAAATGAGGGCCTTACACCACAGAAGGGGCATCAATTTCACCACAGTTGAAATAGTATAATGGGACCAACAGTTCTTCCACTACACCCAATCCAGAATATGGAACCCCAATCAGTAGTATTCACATTTCCAAAAATTATTGGCAGACACCACAAAAGTGGCATCAATTTCACCACAATAGAAAAAGTATAATAGGGACCGACAGTTCTTCCACTACACCCAATCCAGCAGATGGAGACCCAACCAGTATTGTTCACATTTTAAAAAATGAGGACCTGACACCACCGAAGTGGAATAAATGTCACAAGAATAGATAAAGTATAATTGGGACCGACACGTCTTCCACTACAGCTAACCCAGCAGATGTAGACCAACAATGACTGTTCACATTTCTAAAAATTTCATCATCAGCAGCAGCAGCAGCCACAGCAGCACAGAAGCCACACTAAAGATATCGCAGAGTTCTGTAACGTGATGTTAATGCATCACACTGTGAAAGGGTCCAAACTCTCCCTGATGGTATTGATATTTAGTTCTTGATACTCCTACATCATAGTCTCCATTCGTTCACGTGTAAAAATTGGACTCTTGTGCTGGTGCATAAATTGGTCTAAAAAAGTGTCAAAAGACTCACAGAAATTGCTTCTTCCACTTCCACCACTGCTGCTGCTACTGCTAATGTTTTGGCATTGATGAATTGATGGGCCAGAGGTTTGAAGTCTACAGCGAACTGTGTGCTTCACTGCTGTCTTGGGGAAAGCTCTCTTAAGGTTGTGTAAATCCGTGTTTTGATACTCCAGCATTCGCGAGCCCCTTTCTAGGGTGGCAATCATCTGGCAAAAGTTGGTTTTATAACGTGGATCTAGTAAAGTGGCAACCCAGTAGTCAGCATTATTCCTAATCATAACTATACGGAGATGATGCTGCAGATAGTGCAGCAAGAAGGCACTCATAAAGGTACTGCCACACTAAACAATCCCGCTAGCGATCACGATAACGACGCATACTAATGCGATCGCTAGCGGGATTGTTTCTATATCGCTAATGCAGCCACATTTAGCGATATAGTTAACGACGCTATCGCCGTTAGCGATCTTCTTAACGACTTTAGCGGTACAAAAGTACCGCTAAATCGCTAAGAAAAGGTGCCACACTAGCGATATATACTTACCCAGCGGGAGCGCCGATGAGAAAATAGGGTCCGGAACGATTCCAGCGACGAGCGAGATCACAGCAGGAAGCTCGTCGCTGGCAGCTGCCGCACTGAACAACATCGCTAACGGGATCGCTAAATAGTGACGTTTTTTAGCGATCCCGTTAGCGATATTGTTCAGTGTGGCATACCCTTAAGTCGAGCTCTACCATGAGGTCCAAGCCCATGTTGTGTTGGTGGTGGGTAACAATGAGGCTTGTTTCCTTCATCCCCTCCCGCCAACCATGAACAACAGAGGGAAAAATTATCTTCATCTGACAGTTGCTTGCCCATCACCTCTTCCTCCTCTATTTGTTCCTCAGATCTTGCACATTCGATAAGTTTGCCTGTTATCATCAGCCCCCTCAATAGCAGTAATCCACCCTCCCTTGGCACCCACCTGTGTGACGACAGTCTTGAACTTAGAGACAATGTTATCAAGCTATTCAAAGTCTGCTCCAGCATATAGATGACTGGAATAGTCATGCTGCTGATGGCGTCGTCAGTGCTAACCATCTTAGTAGCCATTTCGAAACTGTGCAGAAGGGTGCAAAGGTCCTTAATGTGTGCCCACTCTGTAAATGTGATATTTGTCACCTCCGTATTGCGTTGGCCCAGGCTATATGACATGACATACTGTGGCAGGGCTTGTTGCTGCTGTCACAGTCGCTGCAACATGTGCAGAGTGGAATTCCACCGTGTCGGCACATCACCTATCAACCTGTTAACTGGCATGGACAAAGACCTCTGCATCAATGCAAGTCAAGGAGCAGAGGGGTGCAAACAGCAGAAATGAGCACACAGCTTACGTGCTTTCTGGGGCAGCTCACCCAGGCCAGGATAGTGGCTGAGAAAATGCTGTACCACCAGGTTGAGGATGTGAGCCATGCAAGGCACGTGTGTGAGCTTGCCACCAGGTTCACAACATTATCGGACATGGACTTCCCTGGATGCAGGTTCAGCGGAGACAGCTATTGATCAAACTCAGCCTGGAGAACTGTCCACAATTCTTCAGCTGCATGACTGCGACCTCCAAGGCATATCAATTTTAAGACTGCCTGATTGTGGTGAGCCTGGAGGTGGTGGGGGTTCGCTATGCACTGTTGGAACACATGTTTTGTTGAGAGTTTGAAGGTGCAGGTGGAATCCCAAGAAGAGATAGAGAAGGCAGAAGCAGTGGAGGAAGTGTTAAAAGTAGATTTTTGTCCTGCAAGCCTTGGGGATTCCAAGACTTGTGGAGCAGCGCCTGTCCCCACAGCCACAGTCACACAGTGCCCATTCAGCGATATGTTTAATCGCCCTTGGCCATGCTTACTTGTCCAAGTGTCTGTGGTGAAATGTGCAGAGATTTTGTCAAAGAACGAATGATGTTGTCTGTCACATGCTGGTGTAGTGCAGGCACAGCTTCCTTAGAAAATTAATGGTGACTGGGTAATTTTTACTGGGGACTGCGATGGCCTCAGCTTTCGGAAACCATTTGTATCTACCAGGTGGAAAGGCAACATTTCCGTGGTCAACAAATTGGAGATGATGGAGTTAAACCTCTTAGCTTTGTCATACGTTATACGGTCAACTGGGGAAACATGCTGGCTGCAGTGCTGTGAGAGGGCAGAGTGCTGTGAATTGGAAAAACTGCTGGACCATGAGAGAGGTGCAGGCGGAGATGTTACTGTGGATTGAGAAACTTGTGGTGTTGTTGTTCTCTGTGATCGGTCAAAAACAGCAGGCATGTCCGCTTTTGTTACAGCTGAAGGCAGCCTCTCAGTCAGCGTGACTGGAGTGGGTAAAGTACCAGAGAACAGCATCTCAAAAGTTGGCACGGTAATAGAGGAGGAAGAAGCAGCAGATGCAATTGATGGGGCGGCTGATGGTTGTTGAGTTCCGATGGTCCGCATTTTTGCACAGTGGGATTCCCACAGTAAAGCATGTTGATTGCATATGTGAAGATTCATACATGTAGTAGTCAAATTATTGCACTTTTTACCTCAACTCAGTTTTTTTTTCAAAGTTGGCAGATTACGTGAGTTGGCTCATCCTTTGCAGTGTCAAAAAAGGCCCAAGCTAGGCAACCCTTGCCACCCTGCAAGATGCTACTGGTCAGTGGCACAGTTGTGGCTGAGGATGCATCATTCATCGTGGCTGCCTCACTACATGTCTGCGACGTACGGCACAACGTAACCTCATCTTCCTCCTCAGATGACCTATTCAGCTGTGTGCCTCTATGTTCACGCCAACTGGGTCAACCATCTGTGGTTCGGTACAGTCAGTTGAACAGTTGGATAGTTGAGATGTGGGGGAAGCAAGGGGAATTTTGGTGCACATCTGTGGACTGTACTGGGTGTGATGTTGAGGTGGAGGAAGAGGAGGAGAGGTCACTTGAAGCTGAACTTGTCATCCACTCGAGTACATGCTGTCTCTGGGCATCATTGATAAGGCGCACCGCTGTGTGTCTGCCAAAGAAAGCTAGTGGTATAGCCTGTCCAGTAACATAAGGTGTCAGTTGTCTTTGCATAGGACATGACGTTGCTTCACTAGTGCTTTCACAAACATTAACACCTACCCCACGTATACATTGAACACCAAGCCTAATTCGCCTTCCACCATGGCCTCGCTTTTTCCCAGTCATGTTGCTCAGATAGTGTGGTAGTAGCACAGAATTAGCAACAAAAAATTAGATTTTAAACTCTGCACCACCTCTGCAAACAGCTGAAATTCAGCAAGCAGTAAATTCAAAGTTGAAAGATGGCGTGCTGCATCGTGTTATTCACAGAAAAAATAATTGTTTGAGTGTGGATGAGGCCTGTATGACAAAGAAGTTATGCTACAAACAATTTTAAAGTCAGGTCCCTTAACCCCTCTCTGACATTAGACGTACTATCCCGTCCATAAAACCCGTGCCATTCTGACCATGGACGGGATAGTACGTCATAGGCGATTAGCTGCGCTCCCTCCGGGAGCGCAGCTAATCGCCGCCGGGTGTCAACTGATTATCACAGCTGACACCCGTGACTGTATGTCAGGAGCGGTCACGGACCGCTCCCGGCACATTAACCCCTTGCACACCGCGATCAAGCATGATCGCGGTGTACTGGGGGCACAGGGGAGGATCGCGCAGGGAGGGGGCTCCCTGCGCGCCCCCCTGAGACCCTCAGAGCAGCGCGATGTGATCGCGCTGCTCTGAGGGCTTCCTCCCTCCCAGGACCCGGATCCAAGATGGCGCTGGGGTCCTGGAGGGAGGCGGCTTCCTCAGTGCCTGCCGAGAGCAGGCATGAGGAAGCGTCCTGCACTGCCTGTCACATCGCTGGTGTGACAGAGTGCTGTGCACACTGTCACACCAGCGATCTGATGAAATACAGTGATGTCCCACCCTGGGACAAAGTAAAAAGTAAAAATAAAAATGTGTAAAAAAAAATCCAAAATAAAAAAAAAAAAAAAAAATATTCCCCAATAAATTCATTACTTATTGTAAATAAAAAAAATAAAACAATAAAAGTACACATATATGGTATCGCCGCGTCCGTAACGACCCCCCCTATAAAACTGTCCCTCTAGTTAACCCCTTTTGTAACCCCTTAAAAAATAAAAAATAAAAACGAAGCAAAAAATCAGTGCTTTATCATCATACCGCTGAACAAAAAGTGGAATAACACGCGATCAAAAAGATGGATATAAATAAACATGGTACCGCTGAAAACGTCATCTTGTCCCGCAAAAAACAAGCCGTCACACAGCATCATCAGAAAAAAAATAAAAAGTTATAGCTCGCAGAATAAAGCGATGCAAAAATAATTATTTTTTATATAAAATTGTTTTTATTCTATAAAAGCGCCAAAACATAAAAAAATGATATAAATGAGGTATCGCCATAATCGTACTGACCCGAAGAATAAAACTGCTTTATCGATTTTACCACACGCGGAACAATAAAAACGCCTCACCCAAAAGAAATTCATGAATTGCTGATTTTTGTTCATTCTAACCTCCCAAAAATCGAAATAAAAAGCGATCAAAAAATGTCACATGCTCAAAAATGATACCAATAAAAGCGTCACCTCGTCCCGCAAAAATTAAGACCTCACATGACATTGTGGGCCAAAATATGCAAAAATTATAGCTCTCAAAATGTGGCGATGCAAAAAACTACTTTTTGCAATAAAAAGCGTCTTTTAGCGTGACAGCTGCCAATCATAAAAACCCGCTATAAATAGTAAATCAAACCCCCCTTTATCACCCCCTTAGTTAGGGAAAAATAATAAAATAAAAAAAATGTATTTATTTCCATTTTCCCATTAGGGTTAGGGTTAGGGTTTCGGCTAAAGTTAGGGTTAGGGTTGGCGCTAAAGTTAGGATTAGGGTTAGAGTTTGGATTAGGGTTAGGGTTGGGATTAGGGTTGGGACTAGGGTTAGGGGTGTGTTGGGGTTAGGGTTGGAGTTAGAATTGGGGGGTTTCCGCTGTTTAGGCACATCAGGGGCTCTCCAAATGTGACATGGCGTCTGATCTCCATTCCAGCCAATTCTGCTTTGAAAAAGTCAAACGGTGTTCCTTCACTTCTGAGCTCTGCCATGCGTCCAAACAGTAGTTTATCCCCACATATGGGGTATCAGCGTACTCTGGACCCAAGAGTTATTGTGAAATTTGTCTTATTTCTTCTGTTACCCTTGGGAAAATAAAAAACTGGGGG
Source organism: Oophaga sylvatica (assembly GCA_033576555.1). NCBI lineage: Eukaryota > Metazoa > Chordata > Amphibia > Anura > Dendrobatidae > Oophaga > Oophaga sylvatica. The sequence continues at coordinate 110,711,196 of JARQOD010000001.1, read as the reverse complement.
CGAAAATATTATTTTTGTAAAAAAAATAAGATTTTTTTGTTTTTACGGCTGTACATTATAAACTTCTGTGAAGCACTTGGGGCTTCATAGCGCTCACCACACATCTAAATAAGTTCCTTGTGGGGTCTATTTTCCAAAATGGGGTCACTTGTTGGGGATTTCCACTGTTTAGGCGCATCAGGGGCTCTCCAAATGCGACATGACGCCCCCAGACCATTCCATCAAAGTCTGCAATCCAAAACGTCACTACTTTCCTTTCCGAGCCATGACATGCGCCCATACAGTAGTTTTCTCCCACATATTGGGTATCAGCGTACTCAGGACAAATTGGACAACAACTTTTGGGGTCCAATTTCTCCTGTTACCCTTGTGAAAATAAAATATTGGGGGCGAAAAAATCATTTTTGTAAAAAAAAAAAGGATTTTTTATTTTTACGGCTGTGCGTTATAAACTTCTGTGAAGCACTTCGGGGTTCAAAGTGCTCACCACACATCTAGATAAGTTCCTTGTGGGGTCTATTTTCCAAAATGGGGTCACTTGTGGGGGGTTTCCACTGTTTAGGCGCATCAGGGGCTCTCCAAATGCGACATGACGCCCCCAGACCATTCCATCAAAGTCTGCAATCCAAAACGTCACTACTTCCCTTTCCGAGCCCTGACATGCGCCCATACAGTAGTTTTCTCCCACATATTGGGTATCAGCGTACTCAGGACAAATTGGACAACAACTTTTGGGGTCCAATTTCTCCTGTTACCCTTGTGAAAATAAAATATTGGGGGCGAAAAAATCATTTTTGTAAAAAAAAAAGGATTTTTTATTTTTACGGCTGTGCGTTATAAACTTCTGTGAAGCACTTCGGGGTTCAAAGTGCTCACCACACATCTAGATAAGTTCCTTGTGGGGTCTATTTTCCAAAATGGGGTCACTTGTGGGGGGTTTCCACTGTTTAGGCGTATCAGGGGCTCTCCAAATGCGACATGACGCCCCCAGACCATTCCATCAAAGTCTGCAATCCAAAACGTCACTACTTCCCTTCCGAGCCCTGACGTGCACCCATACAGTAGTTTTCTCCTACATATTGGGTATCAGCGTACTCAGGACAAATTGGACAACAACTTTTGGGTTCCAATTTCTTCTGCTACCCTTGTGAAAATAAAATATTGGGGGCGAAAAAATCATTTTTGTAAGAAAAAAAAAGGATTTTTTATTTTAAGGCTGTACGTTATAAACTTTAGTGAAACACCTGGGGGTTCAAAGTTCTCACCACACATCTAGATAAGTTCCTTGAGGGGTTTAGTTTCCAAAATGGTGTCATTTGTGGGGGGTTTCCACTGTTTAGGCAGATCAGGAGCTCTCCAAACACGACATGGCGTCCAGCCAATTCTGCGTTGAAAAAGTGAGACGGCGCTCCTTCCCTTCCAAACTCTGCCATGCACCCAAACAGTGGTATACCTCCACATATGGGGTATCAGTGTACTCAGGACAAATTGCACAATAACTTTTGGAGTCTTGTTACCCTTGGAAAAATAAAAATTCGGGTGAAAAGATCATTTTTGTGGAAAAAATATGATTTTTAAATTTTACGGCTCTACGTTATAAACTTGTGTGAAGCACTTGAGGGTTCAAATTGCTCACCAAAGATCTAGATAAGTTCCTTAGGGGGTCTAGTTTCCCAAATGGGGTCATTTGTGGGGGGTTTCCACTGTTTAGGCACATCAGGGGCTCTCCAAATGCAACATGGCATCCAATCTCAATTCCAGCCAATTTTGGTTGGAAAAAGTCAAATGGTGCTCCTTCCCTTCCGAGCTCTGCCGTGCGCCCAAACAGTGGTTCTCCCCCACATATGGGGCATCAGCGTACTCAGGACAAATTGGACAACAACTTATGTGGTCCAATTTCTCCTGATACCCTTGGGAAAATAAAAAATTAGTGACTAAAAGATAATTTTTGTGGGAAAAAAATAGGATTTTTTATTTTCATGCCCGGGCATTATAAACTTGTGTGAAGCACTTGGGGGTTCAAAGTGCTCACCAAAGATCTAGATAAGTTCCTTAGGGGGTCTAGTTTCCAAAATGGGGTCACTTGTGGGGGATTTCCACTGTTTAGGCTCATCTGGGGCACTGCAAACGGAACATGACCCCCATCAACGTCTGCATTCCAAAACGTTACTACTTCCTTTCCAAGCCCTGCCGTGCGCCCAAACAGTTTTCCACCCCCACATATGGGGTATCAGCGTACTCAGGACAAATTGGACAACAACTTTTGGGGTCCAATTTCCTTGGGAAAATTAAAAAATTTAGGACTAAAAAATCATTTTTGTGGAATTTTTTTTTTTTTTTCACACCCAGGCATTATAAACTTTTGTGAAACACTTGGGGGTTCAAAGTGCTCACAACAGATCTAGATAAGTACCTTAGGGGGTCTAGTTTCCAAAATGGTGTCACTTGTGGGGGGTTTCCACTGTTTAGGCGCATCAGAGGTTCTCCAAGCGCGACATGGCGTCCAATCTCAACTCCAGCCAATTTTAGTTTGAAAAAGTCAAACGTCGCTCCTTCCCTTACGAGCTCTGCCGTGTGCCCAAACAGTGGTTTTCCCCCACATATGGGGTATTGGCGTACTCAGGAGAAATTGCATAACAACCTTATCTGTCCATTTCTCCTTTTACCCTTGTGAAAATAAAAAAAAAGTTTGTAAAAGATCATTTTTGTGGCTAAAAAGTTAAATATTCATTTTTTCCTTCCACGTTGCTTTAGTTCCTGTGAAGCACCTGAAGGGTTAATAAACTTCTTGAATGTGGTTTTGAGTACCTTGAGGGGTGCAGTTTTTAGAATGGTGTCACTTTTGGGTATTTTCTGTCATGTAGACCCCTCAAAGTGACTTCAAATGTGAGGTGGTCCCTAAAAAAAATGTCTTTGTAAATTTTGTTGTAAAAATGAGAAATCGCTGGTCAACTTTTAACCCTTATAACTTCCTAATAAAAAAAAATTTTGATTCCAAAATTGTGCTGATGTAAAGTAGACATGTGGGAAATGTTATTTCTTAACTATTTTGTGTTACATATTTCTCTGTTTTAAGGGAATAAAAATTCAAAGTTTGAAAATTGCTAAATTTTCAAAATTTTCGCCATATTTGCGTTTTTTTCAAAAATAAACGCAAGTTATATGGAAGAAATTTTACCACTAACATGAAGTACAATATGTCACGAGAAAACAATCTCAGAATCGCGAAGATCCGTTGAAGCGTTCCGGAGTTATAACCTCATAAAGAGACAGTGGTCAGAATTGTAAAAATTGTCCGGTCATTAACGTGCAAACCACCCTTGGGGGTGAAGGGGTTAATGTATGATGTTAATAACAGAAGAATTTTTTGTGGCCTATGGATCAGGACTCTATAACACACTAGATGCTACAAACTATTTTAAAGTGAGGTCCCTTACTGTGTGACGCTCATAACAAAAGACTTTTTTTGGCCTATGGATCAGGACTCTATAACACACTAGATGCTATAAACTTTTTTAAAGTCAGGTCCCTTACTGTATGATGAAAATAACAGAAGAATTTTTTTGTGGCCAATGGCTCAGGCCTCTATTACACACTAGATATTACAAACTATTTTTAATGTCAGGTCCCTTACTGTATGACGTTAATAACAAAAGACTTTTTTTTGGCCTATGGATCAGGCCTCTATAATACACTAAATGCTACAAGCTATTTTACAGCAGGTCCTTTACTGTATGACATTAATAACTGAAGACTTTTTTGTGGCCTATGGATAATGCCTCTATAACACACTAGTTATAACAAAAACCAAAATAGCGAAACAGGGATACTGACTTGATAGTAACGTCGTGGTTGCTACAACCTACTCTGCAAAAATGGGTAAATCTAACCTTTATATTTAAATGTATGCTTTCACTATCATCTATGTTGTTAGAAGCGCTTTTACTGGGAGTACAACACAGTTGTTTGACTGAACCATGTTTGCTCAATATGGGTATGGGAAAATCTAATACTAATTACTTGCGCTCTTTACATATGATGGGGCATTTTTAGTAGGTACCCTTGGTGTCCATATCAGTAATTTCTTGGTGGATTATAACATCCATAATTATATATACAATCTTTGAATATGTATGCACAATTTTGTATTTTTATTGATATATAATTATATAATAAAATAAAATATATTTTTTGAGATACTTTTTTGACTTTTTGTTCTCCTTAAAAAATTCTCTATAACACACTAGATGCTACAAACTATTTTTAAAGTCAAGTCCTTTTCTGTATGATGTTAATAACAGAAGAAGTTTTTGTGGCCTATGGATCAGGCCTCTATTACACACTAGATGCTACAAACTTTTTACAGTCAGGTCCCTTACTATATGACGTTAACAACAGAAGATTTTTTTGTGGCCTATGGATCAGGACTCTATAAAACACTAGATGCTACAAAGTATATTAAAGTCAGGTCCCTTACTATATGACGATAATAATAGAAGATTTTTTTTGTGGCCTATGGATCAGGCTTCTATAACACACTAGATGCTACAATCTACAAACTATTTTACAGTCAGGTCGCTTACAGTATGACGATAATAACAGAAGACTTTTTTGGCATATGGATCAGGCCTGTATAACACACTAGATGCTATAAGCTATTTTTAAGTCAGGTCCCTTACTGTATGACGTTAAAAACAGAAGAATTTTTTGTGGCCTCTGGATCAGGCCTCTATAACACACTATATGCTTCAAACTATTTTAAAGTCAGGCCCCTTACTGTATGACGTTAATAACAGAAGAATTTTTTGTGGCCTCTGGATCAGGACTCTATAACACACTATATGCTTCAAAAATATTTAGACTTGAGAGTCCTCAGTGGTTGATACCTTTTAATGGCTAACTGAAAAGATGGTAACAAATTGCAAGCTTTCGAGACTACTCCGGTCTCTTCATCAGGCAAAGACTAAAACAAAAACTGAAGAATCACATATATATATATACACAAGAGGACACAGGAATAGTGCAATAGGTAAGACAAGTGACGTGAAGCAGAACTGTCATTATGGCAGAGGAATGAACATAAATATTGGAACAGATCATAGATAAGGAGAGAGTTTTATTACCCTCTGATTGGGGTCTGGTGTTGTGTTTTGATGCCCTAGAAGGTCAGAGACTCAGATTCCTTAATTGATATAGAATGACATGAATCCATGTGACACGTTCATTCCAGCACTAGAGTGTCAAAGGTCATCATAAGTTTGTATTCCCAAACCTTTCTATCTTTCTCAGATTTGAAGTTAGATTTTAATACCAGTAATTCCATATCCATTATGCTATGACCGGGCATACAAAAGTGTTTTGCCACAGGTAAATCCATTCTTTTTTCTCTTATCGTGTGGCGATGAGAATTCATCCCTGTTCTCAGTTTTGCCGGTCTCCCCCACATACAGACCCCCAGTTGGACATTTAGTACATATAATTAGGTACACCACATTAGATGTGATGCAGCTGAAAGTACCTGGGATCTTGTAGTCCTGATGGGAGTTGGGTATCTTTATCTTGTCCGTGGTCATTATAGATGCACATGTTTTACACTTCTAACAACAATAATAACAGAAGAATTTTTTGTGGCCTATGGACCAGGCCTCTACAGCTTAATTTCAACTCAACCAAATGACAAAGTGTGATACAGCGGGTTGTCTAACTTTTTGCAACTGAAAAATTATATTTTTTTTAATATGCCTTAGGTCTACATACAGATTCATACCACCGCCACAAAATGACAAGGTGGGATACAACAGACTGTTTCACATTTAGCAACAGAAAAAAAAATTATAAAATTTTTTTGTAATGTGCCTTAGGTCTGCAGACAGTTTTATATCACCACAGCACTAAATGAGAAGATGGGATACGGCAGGTTGTTTGATATTTTTTCACTAGCTACTGTACATGTGAATTAGAATGCTGTACATGTGAAAGTGCTCATGCCCACTTGCGATAAAATTGGAAGAATTCAATCTGATAGAAAAATCGGATTGAATTCGCACCAATGTTAATCTATGATGGTGTCTTCATCTGTGTTTTTTTTTCCAGTTCGGATCAGATCACGATCGGACTTGAAAACAATTGCAGCATGCTGTGATTGTAATCGCAAATCAGATCGCATCCCGCAACGCATTCCACAATAAAAGTCAATGGGTGTGCTAAAAATCACAGAGCACTCACACAGCAATCGTACCATGCAAGTGCTGTGCAAATTTTACGCACCGGTGTCCTTTGAAAAGTCGGCATTTCATATGCGGCTACTGTAAAAACATACTGACAGGTTACAATAGAAAAGATAAATTACATATATACACTTAGAATAGGTATGTCAGTGACACACATATATATATACAGCTCTGGCAAAAATTAAGAGACCACTTTCAAATGTTCAGTTTGTCTGATTTTTCTCTTTATAGGCATATTTTTGAGTAAAATGTAAATTGTTCTTTTAGTCTATAAACTTCTGACAACATGTCACCATATTGTATTTTTTTCTGAAAGAAAAATGGTCAAAATTAAAAAAAAAAACAGTGCTTTCAGACCTCAAATAATGCAAAGAAAACAAGTTCATAATCATTTAGAAACAACAATACTAATGTTTTGACTCAGGAAGAGTTCAGAAATCAATATTTTGTGGAATAGCCATGATTTTTAAAAACATCTTTCATGCGTCTTGGCATGCTTGCCACCAGTCTTTCACACTACTTCTGGTGCAAAAATGTAAGCAGTTCTTCTTTGTTTGATGGCTTGTGACTATCCATCTTCCTCTTGATCACATTCCAGAGGTTTTCAATGGGGTTCAGGTCTGGAGAATGGGCTGCCCTTGACAGGGTTTTGATGTGGTGGTCTCTTTTTGCCAGAGCTGTATATGTCTTTATATTTCATAGACAGATAGAAGAGTAGCCGTTAATTCATTTGTCGGCTTCTGTAAAATCAATGCAGGAGCCGACAGGATAGAAGACATGGTTTACATACAGTAAATCCATGCAGAATAGTTAGATACAGTATATAGATGTCAGTGACCAATATAATTAGTATAGTGTGTGCAAATTATGGGACATGTGTGTATTTAATGTAAGAATTTTTTCGTGGAAAAAAATGGCGTGGGCTTCCACCCAATTTTCCAAGCCAGAAATTGAAAGCCAGCAACTGGGGGCAGATATTCATAGCCTAAGAAGGGACCATGGTTTGGTTATTGCCCCCCTGGCTACAAACATCTGAGCCCAGCCGCCCCAGAAAAGTGAAATCAAACACACAACAGTTTCGAATCTTTATTGTTCTGCTAATCCATGCGACACCCTCGATCTCCTGTAATAAATAAAAAATAACAAACCAACAATATATCATACCTGAATGAATGAGATGATGCCAGCACTTGCTTCAGAGACAAGCGCTGACATCACTGAGTCTGCCCTCCCTGCCGGCCTGACCCGCGCTGAACTCTGTAGTGTGGGAAAATGCCATTTCATTCTCACTCACTGGCATCATCTCATTCATTCAGCAGTAGTTTACAGCTGGAGCGGTCGCATCTTGGCACCGCTTCTGGTTATAAACTGTATATGGCCCAGATATGGAATATGACGTGGGACTTAACGCCGCACAGGTATGGTATATTGTTGGTTTGTTATTTTTTATTTATTACAGGATAATGAGGGCATCGTATTGCTTAGCAGGACAATAAAGATGAGAAACTGTGTTGTGTTTGATTTCATTAAAAGACTTTATTCTGGCTTTGTGTTTATTTAACCCTTTACCAACTATAGGATTAGTAATGAATAGGTGTCTTATTGACACCTCTCTTTTACTAAGCCGGGCTTGATGTGACCTTAAAATACCAAGGTCACATCAACCCCCTATTACCCTATATGCCACGTTACAGGGCAGTGGGAAGAGAGCGGCTAAGTGCCGGAATTGCCGGAATCTAAGATGAGCTATTTCTGGGGTGGTAGTGAGATGGTGTTTGTAGCCAGGGGGGTCCAATATCCACAGTCCCTTCCTAGGCTATGAATATCAGCCCGCAGCTGTCTTCATAGCCTTTTCTGGCTCTAAATTATTAGGTGGAGCCCAGGTCATTTTTTGAATAAATCCCCAACAGTGTCACCAGCAAAGCACCCCCACACCATCACACCACCTCCTCCATGCTTCACGGTGGGAACCAGGCATGTAGAGTCCATTCGTTCACCTTTTCTGCGTGCAAAGCAGTAATAAAAGCCAAAGGTGGTTACTTTGAAGAACCTAGAATATAAGACATATTTTCAGTTGTTTCCCACTTTTTTGTAAAGTGTAATGTATAATTCCACATGTGTTAATTCATAGTTTTGATGTCTTCAGTGTGATCCTACAATTTTCATAGCCATGAAAATACAGAAAAATCGTTGAATGAGAAGGTGTGTCCAAACTTTTGGTCTGTACTGTATATAAATATATATATATTATATTATATATGTATATATTATATATATGTTTTTGAAGATTTTTTTGTTTTTAAAACGAAGTGTACAGTTGTGTATTAATATTTGATTTTAACATGAGCTTTTACATACAGAGAACTGCTGTATGTAAAAGTTCATGTTAAAGTCTTATTGCAGTCTAATACCAATCGCACCGCATTTGTATGTAAATCGGATGCTAGGTGTGAAAAATCGGATTGTGCTCGCACAAAAAACGCATGACACTCGCATGACACTTGCATTACACTCGTCTAACTCTCCTGCATCAAAATCAGACCGATCTTTAAATCGCTAGTGTGTCTCCAGCCTTAGAATGCTATACTCGTGCATGGGTCACAACAGAAGCAGTGCCCAACAAGCTTTTTCACATTTAGCTACTGAAAAAATATTATTTAGAACACTATACTCATGCATGGCGCTTTATCTGTGGACCTCAGTAATGGCCCAAAAAAAAAAAATTACGGAAGGTAAATTTTACAGCAATACTGGACACTATCTAGCTACACTATCTGACTGATATACAACCACCTAACTAACTAGCTAAAATTTTGCTGTTAACAGTGGCAGTGTCAGGAGCAGCCTCTCTGCCATGTTACAGTGTCAAAATGGCGCTAAAACAAGATGTCCGCTATAGATGTGTAGCCCAGCTATGCAGGCACACATAAAGTCCAGGAGAGTGCACAGGAAGGTAACAGCAAAGCTTGATATCTATGCACTTCACTCACAATTTCAGACACACACATCAGGGGTACAAGAGGAAGTGACACTTAGCAATCTCAGTTCAGTCAGTTTCCTGTCTTCGGACAGTGCAGTTCAGTCCAGTGAGTCTGGACTTGGAGAGAGTGAAGGGAGGACTGAATCCTCGCAGAGCTAACGTAGCTCACCTGACAAGCAAGTGGAGGCTAGTACGGGTGAAGTGGATCATCCTAGCCTAGTCAGAGCTACCCTTAATCAGTACCTCAACAGAAGCTGGAGGAAGGAGGATACTGAGAGCTGCTCAGCGAGCTCTAGAAGAAAGCTGACATTACCATCGAAGTTACAATTGCTTGTGCTAAGAGCGAGAGCAGGGCGAAGGGCAGTGGAGAAGTTAGAGAAGTGCTTCAGGTATTGGATTGCCTGCACTAAATTGCCGGACACCGGAGTCCGAGGCGTTGCTACAGTTTTAAGCTTAGTAACAAGATTACTGGAGGCATCTGGACTACAGGTCGCAGAGAGCAGCCCTAAGTGTCAATACGTAACCGGAGTCAGGTGGAACAGGGACTTTGAGTCAAGTGCATGACAAAAGTAAGGACTTAGTTTCATCACTTAGAAGGCTCCACCACAACGTTGGCCGGGCAGTACAGCTATTGAGAGAGCTGGAGATTCAGAGTTAACTTCGCTTCAGGCAAGTTGGACTCACATCCATATTGAAGTTAAGGAGGCCTCTAACCTGCTCAGCTGTTACCGGAATGTGCACTCTCCACCCCGACAAGCTCCCCGGGATCTGCTTGAACCACCATCAGTAAAAGGTATGAAAAGAAGCTGCATTGTGTTTGGCTGAATTCTTACTACACCCTGCATCATCATCATCATAGACTTCCAGGGACCCGTCTCACCTGTGGGAGACTTACTACCAAGCTGCCCCATAAATCCCCTGTGAAAGTCCTTATAGCAGCGCTGGTACAATTACCAGAAACCACAGGTGGCGTCACGAACTACCTATCCTAATAATCCCCTGTAAATATCTCCCCCATTGCACGACCGCCAGGGCCACGGACCGAGCCACCGCTACCAGTGACAACTCCCATAGACTTCCATGGGCTCGGCTCCGAGTACCCCATAGCCTTGGTATCCACAATTGTGGTGCGTGGTCGCAACAACTTTTTGGCGTCACGAACAGGATGCGAAAACTTGCAATTGTGAGTCCTGTGTGCCTATATTGACTGTTTGTGCGGAAAAGACTGTTTGCTGTGTTGGCGCCATAATACCGCCATCTTTAGCGCAATATTCGCGCCCTCAGGCGCTGGTGAAGAGGGGGGCGTACCTGAAAAAGCGCGCTGTTGCCTGGCTCCGCCCCCAGCTCTGACGCGGCGGCAGGTCCTGTGAAACAGGAAGTGAACGCTCTGACATCACAGTCCAGCGACGAAGGTCCTGTCTCCACCGCTGTGCCTGCAACGAAGGTCCTGTCTCCACCGCTGTGCCTGCGACGCTGCAGCCTGCAAAAGAGGTAGGCTCAGATTAACCAAGGGGGCACCAATATGTCGCAGCAACCGGCAGACGGAGCGGCCCCCGCGGAGGCCCCAATAGCCCACCGCTTGACGTCGTACCGCAGGGTGGGGGTGCAGGCCCCTCACCTGGCCCGGTGGTCCCGCTAATGCCGCTAACCCTCCCATACATGCCTGGAGCGAAGTGGCTCCCCCAGTACAGTGGCAAGCCAGGCACCCTGCCAGGATTTAAACGGAAAATATGTAGTATTTTGGATATGTATTCAATGACTGAAAAGCAAAAAGCTGCTGTGGTAATAGGACAGTTAGCTGGTGCGGCCGAGAGAGAAGTAGAGACTTGGCCCATTGCAGCCCAGGAGTCGGTACCTGCGATTCTCTTAAAGCTACAGGCCATCTTCGAGGACCACACAGAAACGGATCTCCGGATGGCATTTTATCAGTGCTTCCAGGGACCGGGTGACAGTATTAGGGACTACGCCTGCCGATTACAGGGGGCCCTGCGAGCTCTCAAACAGGCTAACCCCACAAGTCCCATTGATGAGAGCCAAATGTTAAAAGAGCAATTCGTGCGGGGACTGAGGTCTCCAGAGGAAAGCAGGACTGTAAACTGGTGGTCCTTGGATCATCCAGATGCCACTTTTGATGCTCTAAAGGACATGGCAATAAAGGGACTGCGACCCCTGGAAAAGCCTGAGGTGGCAAATCAGTATCACCCGGGTGAAGCCATTCTAAAGCCGGCAGTACCCACCTTTTCCCCGCAGGTGGCAGAAGCTACAATGCAGGTGGCGCCCCCTAGTGAGTTGGAATGTCTGCGCTCAGAAGTGCGCCAGCTGACTAAGAACTTGGCCACTGTAATGGAGGCCCTGCAACTGCGGAAAGAGGAAGGAGGGAAGATCCAACTAGCCGACTGTCCGGAGGATGTCCCTTGGATGAACCGGAGGAAATGGAGGACCACGCCACCCCAGGAGCGACTCCGGAGCAACACCATCCTCGCCGGGAGATCGTCTGCTACCGTTGCAACCAAAAAGGTCATATGGCTCAGCAATGTCCTTTAAACGAGCCGATCCTGGGTCAGAGGGCCAACACCCAGGAGTAGCCTCATCAGGCCCCTTAGACTGGAACCGCAGGTTCGTGGGTGGACGGCCCTACCTGTCCATGATTCTGGACGGGATTGCAATCCCTGCACTGCTGGACACGGGATCTCAGGTGACCATTATACCTGACGTCCTTTACAATAAATTTTGGTCCATGGACAGTCTCCAGCCCCCGAGCCCTGACTTGACAGTGTACGCTACCAATGGTCTCCCTGTTGAAGTAATTGGAGCCAAAAACAAACGTAAAAGTGGGCAGGGTGGAGCTGAAGGATCAGGGACTCCTAGTAGTCAGGACTGTAAATGAGGAAAATGGTCTAAATGTGATACTAGGTACTAACATTATCAGTAACTGTCTGGGAGAAGTTGTGTTTTTGCTCCAACAGCTCGCTGAAGTTGCCAAGCCAAAGCAGAAGGGAGTGATCCAGAGGGAGATCCGGGCCCTGATGTGCCAGCAGCAAGCGAAGCTTACAGATGGTGAAATCGGTAATGTACGGGTCACAGACTCGAACCCCATTGTAATACCCCCAATGAGTGAAATGTTAATATGGTGTAGAGCAGCCATAGGTCTGAGGGGACAGAACTACCAAGCAGTAGTAGAACCCCATCGCTCAGAACACAGACCTACACTCATGATTGCTAGAGGGGTAGTGGAAGTAGTAAATGGGAGAGTACCAGTACGACTTCTCAACTGGGGGGACGATGAAGTAAATTTGCCACGTTATGCTACAGTTGCTAAATTACATGCCGTAGATAATAATTATATCCTCACAACCGAGTCCTTAGCCTCCTGCCAGCCAGCGGAGGATAATGATCCGGCAACCCCGGTAGCGGACTGGTGTCAGCAGCTTCATATTGGGACAGACACCACTTCCGTCCACCAGAAACAGGGGGTACTACGGGTGGTACAAGAGTACGCACAAGTATTTAGCAAGCACCCACTTGATTTTGGGACCATTAAGGGAGTACAGCATCATATCCCTACAGGCAGTCATCCTCCCATCAAAGAGCGGTACAGGCCCATACCTCCAGCCCATTATCAGAAAGCTAAGGAAATGCTGCATGACATGAAGAAAGCCGGGGTGATAAGGGATAGTTGTAGCCCCTGGGCAGCACCTCTGGTCCTAGTGAAGAAAAAGGATGGTAGCATGCGAATGTGTGTAGACTATAGGCAAGTAAATCGTATAACACATAAAGATGCATACCCATTACCATGTATAGAGGAATCCTTAGCTGCTCTGAAAACGGCTAACTACTTTTCTACCCTCGACCTTACTAGTGGGTACTGGCAAGTGGCTGTGGCTGAGGAGGACCGGGAGAAAACTGCTTTCACCACCCCAGTGGGACTCTGCGAGTTCGATAGGATGCCGTTTGGTCTCAGCAGTGCCCCAGGAACATTCCAGAGGGTGATGGAGAGCTGTCTGGGACATCTCAACTTCGAAACTGTGCTGCTGTACTTGGACGACGTAATTGTGTACTCTAAGACATATGAAGATCATCTGAAGCACCTGGCAGAGGTATTTGAGTCATTGTCCAAGTTTGGGATGAAACTAAAGCCCTCTAAATGCCACCTGCTCAAACGGAAGGTACAGTACTTGGGACACATTGTCAGTTCCGAAGGAGTAGCGCCGGACCCCGAGAAGGTCACAGCTATTCAGAAATGGCCAGAGCCGAAGAACTTAAAAGAGGTGCGTCAGTTCCTGGGATTAACAGGTTACTACAGGAGGTTTGTAAAAGATTACACTAAGAAAGCGGCACCTTTGCAGGACCTCCTGGTAGGACAACCTCTTAAGAGCAGAAACCTTCCATTCAATTGGGGAAAAGAACAAGCTGAGGCATTCAAAGAGATGAAAGAGATCCTTACCGGCGATGAAATCTTAGCCTACCCAGATTACAGCCAACCGTTCCTGCTATACACAGATGCCAGTAACGAAGGATTAGGAGCGGTCCTCAGTCAGAAGCAGAACGGCCAAGAAAAAGTCATCGCATATGCCAGCAGAAAACTCAGGCCAACTGAGAGGAATCCGGAAAACTATAGCAGCTTCAAACTGGAGTTCCTGGCGCTGGTCTGGGCCATTACCGAAAGATTTAAACATTACCTTGCCTCCAACCGGTTCACTGCGTTTACAGACAACAACCCTTGACGCATCTGGAAACAGCCAAGCTGGGAGCCATGGAGCAACGTTGGATGGCTCGGTTATCAAACTACCAGTTTACCATCAAATACAGAGCGGGCCGTAAAAATGCTAACGCGGACGCCTTGTCCAGAATGCCGCATGAATCTGACACGGAGGAAGAGTCAGACGATCTGGAAGAAATCGATCTACCTGCGTTCCACCGAAATGGGATGGTCCAAGAGCAACGGGTCTACAGGAAGCGGTGTGGTGAGATGTTGAACCCTTTACCTCATCACAGCTGGAAGGATACTCAGGACAGCGATCCCATGGTCAGCCGTATCAAGGAGTTGATAAAACAGGAAGGTTCCTCCTTGGAGAAAGATGCATCCATGCCAGCAAAGCTCCTGTGGAACGAGAGAAGCCGGTTGTTCATATACCGTGAGAAGTTGTGCAGGAGATACGTCGACCCAAGGACCCATGAGATGGTTTGGCAAATAGTGGTCCCGAGAGCAGACATCCAAATGGTGCTGGAAGCATACCACGATCAAGCAGGACACTTTGGCTGGAGAAAGCTGGAGACCCTGTTGAGGTGCCGGTTCTACTGGGTAGGGATGCGCAGCTCCATCGAGAAGTGGTGCCGGAACTGTGGACCCTGTGGCCTCAGGCGAAAAGACTACAGTAGCCAGAAGGCACCCTTGCAGCCTATCCGGACGACTCGTCCCTTGGAAATCGTGGCATTGGATCACGTCAAGTTGTCCCCAAGCAGGTCAGGATACACATATGCCCTGACCATGGTGGATCACTATTCCCGGTTTCTGGTGGTCGCCCCTGTCAAAGATATGACAGCAGAGACAGCAGCAAGAACCTTCCAAGCAAGTTTCTGCAGACCACACGGATATCCAGAGCAGGTACTGACTGATCGAGGTCCAGCCTTTGAAGCTGAACTGTTTCAGGAATTTTGTCAATTGTATGGATGTAAAAAGATCAGAACGACACCATACCACCCTCAGACCAACGGCCTTTGTGAAAAAATGAATCACATTGTCATCGACTTACTGAAAACTGTACCACTGGAAGAAAGAAATCGGTGGCCAGACTTGTTACCTGACCTGGTCGACTTGTACAACCACATCCCAGTAAGTTCCACCAACTGCACTCCAGCCTACCTTATGAGAGCAAGACCGGGAAGGCTGCCAATGGACTTAGAACTCGGTGTGGTAGAACCAGAGGCTGATAACAACGCTGAAGATTGGGACAAAAATCTACAAGAACAGTACAAGAGGGTACAAGCCTGCGTAGAAGACAGTCTCAACAAAGTAAGAGAAAAGCAAGAGATGAACTATAACAAAAATGCTCCCGCTAAGCCTTTAATGCCTGGAGAAATGGTGCTCAAAAGGAAAAGAAGAACACACAAGTTGGATGATCAGTGGGAACAGGAGCCATATGTCGTGCAAAATTCCAATTTCGATAACAGCAAGGTCTGTACCATCAGCAAGGATGGAGGAAAAACGACGGCAACTGTGTCTAGAGATCATTTGAAGTTGTGTCCTGGCCCATTGAAGCTCCGTGAAGAAAACCCTGTTGTTCATCAAGAAGAGAGTGCTGAAGCGGTCATACACACGGATTTGGGAGATTTACCTGCAGATTGGCCCAGATTAGGAGACGCTGTAATTATTCCTGTGCTGCAGTTTTATCAACCGCAAGAGGAGTCTCTACAACCGGTCATACCAATTGTGCCAGTAGAGCCAGTTCCAGAAGAACCTGTTCCGGCAGACCCTCAACCGTTAGAACTCCAAGAAGCGGACCCGCAAGAAGCAGCGCCAACAGAAGTGGAATCACTTGGTGAAGCTGGTGAAGCAGTACCGCCTCGTCCAGTCACTAGTACACTTGCCAGATCCATAGAAAGGTTGAGACAGTATTATCGTTTGCCGTTACGCAGAACAGAAAGGTTAGAGAATACCATACCTGACGCTACCCCACGTAGGTCAGAACGTATTACTAAAGGTAAACTACCTATTCGCTATCAGGAGTAGTCCTAGTAGACTAGTTAGCAAGACCCAGATAGGGTTTTTTGCATCTAAAAAATTGTATAAAGTTTGAAAAAGTATTAATGTAATTATTTGAAATGTGTTTTAACCATGCCAATGGACTGCGTGGCTGTGGACTATGCCAGCCCAAAAACTTTCACTTGTAAATAGTTGCGCTACGGTGCATTATCTTGGTTTCACATAAAACCATTACTATCAACCTCTGAAGAAAAACCCGTATGGTGTGGCCTAGAGTGAGGTCTGCAGTCAGAAGTCCTGCAGCCCACCCAGGAGCCACGTGGGAGGTTTTTGGTGCGGGTCCTCCACAAGTATCTTGTATATATGAGAATGTTTGATATTTTGATACTTTTGATACTTTTGTATTCTTCATTGTACAAATTGTAACGTTAAAGAATTCGTACCTCCCGGATGGGAAGAGTTATAATGTTTATGTTAATGCAAAACAAAATGTTCTTTTTGTCTTTTACAGCCCGGGAGTGCTGTGTTTTACCAAGGGGGGATGTGTAGCCCAGCTATGCAGGCACACATAAAGTCCAGGAGAGTGCACAGGAAGGTAACAGCAAAGCTTGATATCTATGCACTTCACTCACAATTTCAGACACACCCATCAGGGGTACAAGAGGAAGTGACACTTAGCAATCTCAGTTCAGTCAGTTTCCTGTCTTCGGACAGTGCAGTTCAGTCCAGTGAGTCTGGACTTGGAGAGAGTGAAGGGAGGACTGAATCCTCGCAGAGCTAACGTAGCTCACCTGACAAGCAAGTGGAGGCTAGTACGGGTGAAGTGGATCATCCTAGCCTAGTCAGAGCTACCCTTAATCAGTACCTCAACAGAAGCTGGAGGAAGGAGGATACTGAGAGCTGCTCAGCGAGCTCTAGAAGAAAGCTGACATTACCATCGAAGTTACAATTGCTTGTGCTAAGAGCGAGAGCAGGGCGAAGGGCAGTGGAGAAGTTAGAGAAGTGCTTCAGGTATTGGATTGCCTGCACTAAATTGCCGGACACCGGAGTCCGAGGCGTTGCTACAGTTTTAAGCTTAGTAACAAGATTACCGGAGGCATCTGGACTACAGGTCGCAGAGAGCAGCCCTAAGTGTCAATACGTAACCGGAGTCAGGTGGAACAGGGACTTTGAGTCAAGTGCACGACAAAAGTAAGGACTTAGTTTCATCACTTAGAAGGCTCCACCACAATGTTGGCCGGGCAGTACAGCTATTGAGAGAGCTGGAGATTCAGAGTTAACTTCGCTTCAGGCAAGTTGGACTCACATCCATATTGAAGTTAAGGAGGCCTCTAACCTGCTCAGCTGTTACCGGAATGTGCACTCTCCACCCCGACCAGCTCCCCGGGATCTGCTTGAACCACCATCAGTAAAAGGTATGAAAAGAAGCTGCATTGTGTTTGGCTGAATTCTTACTACACCCTGCATCATCATCATCATAGACTTCCAGGGACCCGTCTCACCTGTGGGAGACTTTCTACCAAGCTGCCCCATAACATCCCTGTGAAAGTCCTTATAGCAGCGCTGGTACAATTACCAGAAACCACAGGTGGCGTCACAAACTACCTATCCTAATAATCCCCTGTAAATATCTCCCCCATTGCACGACCGCCAGGGCCACGGACCGAGCCACCGCTACCAGTGACAACTCCCATAGACTTCCATGGGCTCGGCTCCGAGTACCCCATAGCCTTGGTATCCACAATTGTGGTGCGTGGTCGCAACATATACATGGAGAGGGACATGTGATTTCAGCAGCCAATGACACAAGCCGTAGTGTCAGGACATTGTTTGTGTTTCCTGCTCCCTGATTGGTTAGCCGCAATGTGCACAAATAAAGTTAGGAAACAAAAATGACTGCTTACAAGAACGTCGCACCTATGAGCTCTGCAAACCCCTCCCCTCATCACACACATGCCAAACACTCATCATACACCACCATTATCGTTGCTAAAGTGCTTAAAATATTTTTGTGGCAACGCAAACATTTTCCCGCACTTTTACCAAATGTTACCGATTTTTATTGATTTTATAAAATTTTGCTCATGTTTCCAATTACGAATCGGAATGTGCCATATTCATGCCGAATTTATGTTTGGCGATCGCTTTCCGAACAAATTCGCTCGTCACTAATGAAGACAAAGTATCACAACTAGTAGTCCTGGATATTTATTCATCTACAGTTTGAGGTACTGAAGTATGCTGGTACCTGTAGTTCAACAACTGAACAGAACGTGCTTGTGGAGGAATTAAATAAGACTTCAGATCTTGACATATCAATTTCCCCTGAAGCTTCAGTGATTGCTGGATGTATGTGACTGTTCTCAACTCCATAAATCTGTGAAGGATTTCCGTGACCTAAGTAGCAGCGTCACACTCGTCACTTGGCCGGTGGTAAATTGGATACGAGCGACACAAATCTACATTTGATTTGATCTGAAATGTTCATTTTTGCCATCTGTCAAGAATGGCCATCTACAATCAGGAAATACTCGGCGATGGCAGGTTACAACATTTGAGAGCAGAAAATGGAATTTGCTCAAGCAGCAGTAATAAAGTGCATGTTCTTCATGGACCCATTGCTGACTGACTAATGGGAGTTATGGCAGCAAGTAACCTTTGAGAAATGACAATGCTCTCTCCTTTTCTCTATCCTGGTACACAGAATGGAGCGGAATTATTGCCTTCAATATCTGTGGAAACAACATATTCCTGTGGAATCCGAGACTCGTTCTCCTGCTCCCAAATGTAATGATGCCATCTGCCAAGTCATTCCGCACTATTAACAGATAAATAATAATAGCTGGATTACAAATAGGTCACCAGGACAAACAGTTCATGGAAATCCTATCTACTGCCAAGTTACAGATCACAGGTTGTCCCAGCTTTCCAGCATTCCTGAATGGCAATGTGCAGCGATTTCCATCGACCTTATGGTAGCGGCTATTCAGATCTCAGGGCAGGTTGGGTGACATCTGTAAAGGTTGTGATGGGGATCACATTGGATGATACAAATCTTGTCTGGTGATCAAAGTCTACTGCTCACTCGCTTCCATTTTACTCTCTAGGATCATTACAGGACATAATTAAGCTTAGTAAACCCAGTTCTCAATGTCTAAAAGTTCTCAATGAGCAGAGGACACCTGGGCTGGGTAATATGGTTCCTTGGTGTCCTGAGAAAACCATTAACACATTAATCATTAACACATCTAGAGTTATGCAATGTTCCTTACTAAGTACCTGCATCATAAGACACAGTTCTTAGGATAAATTAGAAAAAATATTTGAATATCATAAAAGAACATTTTCACACTCAGTCTACTATGGCTACAAATTTTTATTTATTTTATGTGTTTGATTTTATTACATAATACTTTATTATTGGCGTAAGACCATTATAGCATGGCAATCTAAAAATATATATTTAAATACATATATATAAACATATATACACATACACACACAAAAATGTAAACAGCCTAAAATATACTTTACGTTTGTATGTCTGACATATACAGTTAGTTTGTGTGTATATATACACATACACAACACACACACTATCATGTAATATACATCTATGTATATATATATATATATATATATATATCACACACCATCATGTAAAAGAGTACATTTAAGTTTGCATGTTCAATATATACACACACATACATATACACACAATCATGTTGTATACGTCTGTCTGTCTGATACATATGAGTATTATATATATATATATATATATATATAACACATATACACACAATCATGTAATATATGTCCATATAAGTGATTTTATATATATATATACACACACTATATATATATATACATTTATACACACACAACAAATATATACATATATATATATATATAGATAAAATAAAAAAAATATCACTTATATGGACATATATTACATGATTGCGTATATATATATATATATATATATATATATATATATATATCACAATTATGTAAAACAGCCTAAAATAAACTTTGAGTTCCGATATAAACATATATATATATATATATATATATATATATATATATATATATATATATATATAAAAGCACAATTATGTATATACAACTGTAAGTCTGATATATATATATCCATATATATCAATATTATTCATATACATACACACGCAACCATGTAATATACTTTCTGAGTATTCCTTCCTGTGGTCCTATCATCCACCACTTATTATGTCTTCATTATTGCCTGTGACAAAAGATGAATGGAGGGATCCTGCCATTCTCACACAGTGGTCAGGTTGTGACTAGTAACCCTCATTGATAAACTTTTGTCAATGGCTAGTAACCCTTCCATTCCAGTGACAGAGGCACATTAGCATCTAGCTGCTGCTCAGCCTTCATTTCATTGACAATCTACACCTGATGGGCTGAGATAACAAAGATTAGAAAGTTCCTGCAGGATCTAAGCTTGAAAGGAAGAAGCCATCAGAGAAGTCTAGAGAGCAGTCTCCAGGTAATTAGAGAGCAGCTCAGCCAGGGGGAGACCAGGGTCACAGAAAGGATTTTAGCTCAATTCTGTCTTCAAGTATTAATAGAAGAACTTCTGTGCAGACAGTGAGGGAAGGTGAGAGCCTGACCTATATAATAGAAGTCAATGTGCAAAGAAGAAGCAGTAAGTTTCCTCCATAGAGGGGTCAGCACCTACCTGCATTTCTCAGCTTTCTGTTCCTGAGCACTGATAAGATGACCAGGAGGTTCCCCCAAAAAATCAATGACGATGGTGAAGATGAGTATGGCAGCCAGAGCTGTGGCCACCCAGGGCGGACGATCCAATACCAGCTCCTTGGGAATTTGCAAAGAACCGTTCAATGCACTTACATTTAATAGCATTTTCCTCTTATTTCCTTCCTTTATTCAGGTTTGGGTAGATCGTGCCTAGAAGACAGTTTGATGACTGATGGTCAGAGGACTTTAGCTCATCTCATGGCTCCAGTCTCCTGATGCCCAGTGTATGGGGAAAGCGCTCACACGAGGTTGGTACAGAAGTCATCCTTATCTTGGCTGCCAAGTTTCGAGTTTGCATGTGCATGTGTCAGGGATGATACTTTTATAGCATCCTCTCTCCTCTGCTGCTGCTCAATCAGCCGCAGGCGACACCTAGTGTTCTGCCAGTTCAGCACATCACAAGCCATGGTGGAGGAGCGTGAGCGACACCTTGTGGTGGAACAGACAACTGCGCGCTGCTTTATGTCACGCTGACTCATTATTGTACTTGCATGCAGCCATAAATACTCGTGTCCACTTTGCTTTCTACATTGAGCAAACTAGAGAAAATGGATTTCAAACAATATTTACAGTAAAGAACTGCTTGAAACAGCTTAATCAATTAAGTAATCATTAAATGAATAAAGATTTATTTATAATAAATGCATTCTGCAATTTTTTTCATATGTAGATTCGGTCAGTGGATAAAAATCGGTCTTCTGCGCTGCCAAATTGGTTAACATTGATATGAGTGCTCTCTGTTTTTTCACTGCCAGCACTCGGTCCGAAAATATTATCATGGGATGAGCCCTAACTCGGTATTTAATTAATTTACCCTTCTTCAAATGTGACACGTACTGACACGTCCCACCTGCATTATGAGACCATCTGCAAAAAATAACTTTAATTCAAACTTCAATGTTTGTCGATTGTATAAGCTGGCAATGTGTTGTTTTTCTACATGTTATTACAATGTGCACAGTATTTTGCAGTTATTGTGTATTATTCCGTTAAACGCTTTAGCCTAGCGTCCTGTATTATTGCACCGAATAGCAACCATTAGAGTTGAGCGAAACTGGTCGGTCAGATTCAAAAGTCGCCGACCTTCGCCAAAGTCGGGTTTCCTCGAGCGAAACCCGACCATAGCGTGAAGTTGGCCATGCTGTCATCGACCTGAGCACCAAAGTCGGTTTTCCAATAATGCTTGCAGGCGCCTTTTTTCAGCCAATGAGCAAGGACGTACACTGTGGGCAACGAGATGACATGGGCAGCGGCCACCACCATCTTAGAGAAGGGCATTGCAGTGATTGGCTTGCTTTGGGGGGCGTCATAGTGTCTATAAAAGCCCTGATCGCCGACCTCCATTTTACTTCTGCCGATATTAACAGTAGGGAGAGGATGCTGACGCTGTTTATCAGTAGGGAGAAAGTTAGGCAGGAAAGAGAAGTTCTTCTGTGCTTGTGCTGATAGCAATTGTGCTGTACAGTGACAGGGGAGGATTTTCTTGTGTGCAGCAGCGCTGGTTATTAGGCTGCCTGCCAGTGACAGGGGAGGATTTTCTTCTGTGCAGCAGAGCTGGTTATTAGGCTGCCTGATAGCTGTATTGCTGTGTGTACACTGCGGTGCAGACTGCTTTTTACACAGCACTAATATTTTTATTCTTTTTTTCAGCACAGTTACCGAGCGTTCATTTTTTCCCACACCGTATAGAGCTGTATGCTCCTCACACACTACCGTGTACCGGCTGGTATCACAGACAAATACATGCTGACTATCTGTGTGAATTATATACAGAGATTTACAATTACCCCCACACTGTATACACCTGGTATCTTCTGATACAGTACCCTTTTTCTGCTTTTTATATTCTGGTGTAATCCATACTGAGACTGTGAGCATCTGTGTCTGACTCTGGAAATATATACGGAGATTTACAATTATCCCTAGACTGTATACAGCTGTACGCTTGTGATACAGTAGCCACACAGAGAGAAATAAGCAGTCAAAAGGTCAAATGTAACAAAAATAGAAAACACTTTATTATTGTACTAGGATAAAAGATTAGCACAGCAGAAAAATACCGCATGTGCCTCAGTGCAAATACAAAAGACAGGGGAAGCCACATGTGGTAAACCCCCCTGAAGAAGGAAGGAAGGAACCTTCCGAAACGCGCGTTGGGGTGGCAGGGGCAGCCTGTGTGGTCAGTCACATTGTGACTGTATTGGTATGTACTCTATTACCATCGACTATCTATCTCTGCATACACATGTATTTACTGTTATATGTACATTTATCTACCGTTGTATGTACATCTATGCATTATAATTAAGTTGCATACTATCTGTGACAAGTAGTATCAGACACCAGTGTGTTTAGTTTACCACATGTGGCTTCCCCTGTCTTTTGTATTTGCACTGAGGCACATGCGGTATTTTTCTGCTGTGCTAATCTTTTATCCTAGTACAATAATAAAGTGCTTTCTATTTTTGTTACATTTGACCTTTTGACTGCTTATTTCTCTCTGTGTGGCTATATATATTATATATGCAGTTGGTCCATTATGGTCCTCATATTTTCAGTTTACTAACTTCTGACATGATGTCAGCATACTTGCCATGATATGGTACATATAGTAACTGATATGTTGATCTATTGTATTTTTTGCTTGTGATACAGTACCCGTTTTCTGCTTTTTAGATTCTGGTCTAATCCATGCTGAGCCTGAGAGAGTCTGTGTGTGACTCCGGAAATATATACGGAGATTTTCAATTTTCCGCTTCACCGTATACAGCTGTACGCTGATACAGTACCATATATCTGCTGGTATTTTTGGTATATTTTCCCAAACATGAGGAAGTATGGTGGAAGAGGCCGTGGACGTGGGCGTGGGTGGAGGGGGCCAGCTGGTACTTATGGTGGTGGTGGTGCATCTGCTGGTAGTGCCAAAAGCACAATAGAACCTAAGGCAGGAGGTGTTGAGCCTGTGTCATCGTCTGCGCAATTTATTGATGAGTAATGGATGAGGCCACGGCTGTTTCCACTACTAAGCCAGTTATTGGGGACTTACAGGAGTGAATATTATGTACACATCTGATTCCAACACGTGCAATATATGTATATATATTCCTCGGTATGGTCACTGCCAATCTCCACAATAACAGACAGACTAGCCACCACGACCAATCGTTTATACCGGCCGATTTGACACCTGTTACAGATAGCGTATTGCTTCAGCGGTGAGGTTTGTAGAGCAAGAGGAACTAAGCTATTCAGTTTTATATATTTAATCTTAAAAGTAGGCAGTGTTCATAAAATCTACAAATATGTTACAAAATGGAAAACAACAATACAGTCAGGGTCAGACTGGCCTGGCAGGGTGCTGGGGAAATCCCTGGTGGGCCCTTGGAGAAGAGCAGGAGAGGGCAGAAAGGTAAAAAAATAGAGGTCGCGGGAGCTTTAAATGCGTACGCATGCACACGGCTCGACGGCCGCGACCCACAGAGCTGGGCCAGGGAGCAGGAGAGCAACAGGGGTCGAAAGCCCAGCAGCGTCACAGGTAGCAGACATGGCCGCAGCTGCGTCTGCTAAAAGTGACATCACTACTCCTTCGGTGTATAGAAGTGCAGTGCTTCAATAAAGCCTGTTCCGGACTAAAGACAAGACTAGGTAGGGTACTAACAGACCTAATGTTTGTGTATGGTTATATTAAGAATTGTATGCATATGCCTGTATGTATGCATGGTATATGTACAGTACAGACTAAAAGTTTGGATACACCTTCTCATTTAAAGATTTTTCTGTATTTTCATGACTATGAAAATTGTACATTCACACTGAAGGCATCAAAACTATGAATTAACACATGTGGAAATATACATTACACTTTACAAAAAAGTGTGAAACAACTGAAAATATGTCTTATATTCTAGGTTCTTCAAAGTAGCCACCTTTTACTTTGATGACTGCTTTGCACAATCTTGGCATTCTCTTGATGAGCTTCAAGAGGTAGTCACCGAAAATAGTCTTCCAAAATCTTGAAGGAGTTCCCAGAGATGCTTAGCACTTGTTGTCCCTTTTCCCTTCACTCTGCGGTCCAGCTCACCCCAAACCATCTCGATTGGGTTCAGGTCTGGTGACTGTGGAGGCCAGGTCATCTGGCATAGCACCCCATCACTCTCCTTCTTGGTCAAATAGCCCTTACACAGCCTGGAGGTGTGTTTGGGGTCATTGTCCTGTTGAAAAATAAATGATGGTCCAACTAAACGCAAACCGGATGGAATAGCGTGCTGCTGCAAGATGCTGTGATAGCCATGCTGGTTCAGTATGCCTTCAATTTTGAATAAATCCCCAACAGTGTCACCAGCAAAGCACCCCCACACCATCACACCTCCTCCTCCATGCTTCACGGTGGGAACCAGGCATGTAGAGTCCATCCGTTCACCTTTTCTGCGTCGCACAAAGACACGGTGGTTGGAACCAAAGATCTCAAATTTGGACTCATCAGACCAAAGTACAGATTTCCACTGGTCTAATGTCCATTCCTTGTGTTCTTTAGCCCAAATAAGTCTCTTCTGCTTGTTACCTGTCCTTAGCAGTGGTTTCCTAGCAGCTATTTTACCATGAAGCCAAGCTGCACAAAGTCTCCTCTTAACAGTTGTTGTAGAGATGTGTCTGCTGCTAGAACTCTGTGTGGCATTGACCTGGTCTCTAATCTGAGCTGCTGTAAACCTGCGATTTCTGAGGCTGGTGACTCAGATAAACTTATCCTCAGAAGCAGAGGTGACTCTTGGTCTTCCTTTTCTGGGGCGGTCCTCATGTGACCCAGTTTCTTTGTAGCGCTTGATGGTTTTTGCAACTGCACTTGGGGACACTTTCAAAGTTTTCCTAATTTTTCGGACTAACTGACCTTCATTTCTTAAAGTAATGATGGCCACTCGTTTTTCTTTACTTAGCTGCTTTTTTCTTGCCATAATACAAATTCTAACAGTCTATTCAGTAGGACTATCAGCTGTGTATCCACCAGACTTCTGCACAACACAATTGATGGACCCAACCCCATTTATAAGGCCAGAAATCCCACTTATTAAACCTGACAGGGCACACCAGTGAAGTGAAAACCATTTCCGGTGACTACCTCTTGAAGCTCATCAAGAGAATGCCAAGTGTGGGCAAAGCAGTCATCAAAGCAAAAGGTGGCTACTTTGAAGAACTTAGAATATAAGATATAATTTCAGTTGTTACACACTTTTTTGTTAAGTATATAATTCCACATGTGTTAATTCATAGTTTTAATGCCTTCAGTGTGAATATACAATTTTCATAGTCATGAAAATACAGAAAAATCTTTAAATGAGGTGTGTCCAAACTTTTGATCTGTACTGTATATATATATACATATATATATATATATATGTATATATATATATACACAGTATGTGTGTATGTATATTTCTGTATGTGTATGTATGCATAGTATATGTGTACACCATGTTCCAAATTATTATGCAAATGATATTTTTCTCTGATTTTCCTAAGTGGTTGGTGCAAATGACAGTCAGTCTAATAAAAGTCATCACCCGTTAGAGTAAACATCGAATTTTATTGAAGAAACCTCCCAATGATAACAGTAAAATCTCCAAAATGAATAAAAACTCAAAATGCACTGTTCAAAATTATTAGGCACAGTAGAATTATTATTAGAATTTCTAAACATTTGATATGTTTTAAAGAACTGAAAATGCTCATTTGTGGAATTTGCAGCATTAGGAGGACACTTTCACTGAACAAAAAAGCTATTTAACTCCAAAACATCCTTACAGGCCAAGTTACATGTTAACATAGGAACCCTTCTTTGATATCACCTTCACAATTCTTGCATCCATATAACATGTGAGTTTTTGGAGATTTTCTGCTTGTATTTCTTTGCATGAAGTCAGAATATCCTCCCAGAGCTGCGGTTTTGATGTGAACTGCCTCCCACCCTCATAGATCTTTTGCTTGATGATACTCCAAAGGTTCTCTATAGGGTTGAGGTCAGGCGAAGATGGTGGCCACACCATGAGTTTATCTCCGTTTATACGTATAGCAGCCAATGACTCAGAGGTATTCTTTGCAGCATGAGATGGTGCATCGTCATGCATGAAGATGATTTTGCTCCTGAGGGCACGTTTCTGCTTTTTATACCATGGAAGAAAATTGTCAGTCAGAAACTCTATATACTTTGCAGAGATCATGTTCACACCTTCAGGAACCTTAAAGGGCTCTACCAGCTGTTTCCCCATGATTTCGGCCCAAAACTAGACTCCTCCACCTCCTTGCTGACGTTGCAAGCTTGTTGGGACATGGTGGCCATCCACCAACTATCCACTACTCCATCCATCCGGACCATCCAGGGTTGCTCGACCCTCATCAGTAAACATGACTGTTTGAAAATTAGTCTTAATGTACGTCTGGACAGACTACAACCGTTTCTGCTTGTGAGCACTGTTTAGGGGTGGCCGAATAGTAGGTTTATGCACCACAACAAGCCTTTGAAGGATCCTACACCTTGAGGTTCAAGGGACTCCAGAGGCAACAGCAGCTTCAAATATCTGTTTGCTGGTTTGTAGTGGCTTTTTAGCAGCTGCTCTCTTAATCCGATGAACTTGCCTGGCAGAAACCTTCCTCATTCTGCCTTTAACAGCACGAACATGTCTGTGCTCAGAATCAGCCACAAATCTCTTAACAATACGATGATCATGCTTAAGTTTTCGTGAAATATCTACTGTTTTCATCCCTTGGCCAAGGCATTGCACTTTTTGATGCTTTTCAGCAGCAGAGAGATCCTTTTTCTTTCCCATGTTACTTGAAAATTCTGGTCTGCTTAATAGTGTGGAACATCCAGTTTTCCTTTTATTGGGCTCACATGGCAAACTAATTATCACCGGTATCTGAGATTGATTTCAGTGATCCAAAGAACCCTGAGACACAATACCATCAATGTGATTCATTTACAAAAAAAACAAACGCTCTGACACTTAAAACCAATTTGCATAATAATTTGGAACACGGTGTATATATGCTTGCATGTGTATGTATGGTATATGTATGTGTGTGTGTGTATATACAGTGCCTACAAGTAGTATTCAACCCCCTGCAGATTTAGCTGGTTGACACATGCGGAATTAACTTGGCATTGTGACATTTGTACTGTAGATCAGCCTGGAAGTGGGAAATGCACTGCAGCAAAAATTTTTGTTTTAATTTTTTTTTTTTTTTTTTAAAAACGTTAAAAGTTAATTCAGAGTGTCATTTATTATTCAACCCCTCAAACCACAAGAATTCTGTTTGGTCCCCCTAAAGTATTAAGAAGTAGTTCAGGCACCAAGAATAATGAGCTTCACATGTGTGGATTAATGATCTCTTTTGCCAGCCTTTTCTGACTATTTAAGACCCTCCCCAAACTTGTGAACAGCACTCATACATGGTCAACATGGGAAAGACAAAGGAGCATTCCAAGGCCATCAGAGACAAGATCGTGGAGGGTCACAAGGCTGGCAAGGGATACAAAACCCTTTCCAAGGAGTTGGCCCTACCTGTCTCCACTGTTGGGAGCATCATCCATAAGTGGAAGGCTTATGGAACTACTGTTAGCCTTCCACGACCTGGACAGCCTTTGAAAGTTTCCTCCCGTGCCGAGGCCAGGCTTGTCCGAAGCGTCAAGGCTAACCCAAGGACAACAAGGAAGGAGCTCCGGGAAGATCTCATGGCAGTGGGGACATTGGTTTCAGTCAATACCATAAGTAACGTACTCCACCGCAATGGTCTCCGTTCCAGACGAGCCCGTAAGGTACCTTTACTTTCAAAGCGTCATGTCAAGGCTCGTCTACAGTTTGCTCATGATCACTTGGAGGACTCTGAGACAGACTGGTTCAAGGTTCTATGGTCTGATGAGATCAAGATCGAGATCTTTGGGTCCAACCACACACGTGACGTTTGGAGACTGGATGGCACTGCATACGACCCCAAGAATACCATCCCTACAGTCAAGAATGGTGGTGGCAGCATCATGCTGTGGGGCTGTTTCTCAGCCAAGGGGCCTGGCCATCTGGTCCGCATCCATGGGAGGATGGATAGCACGGCCTACCTGGAGATTTTGGCCAAGAACCTTCGCTCCTCCATCAAGGATCTTAAGATGGGTCGTAATTTCATCTTCCAACAAGACAACGACCCAAAGCACACAGCCAAGAAAACCAAGGCCTGGTTCAAGAGGGAAAAAGTCAAGGTGTTGGAGTGGCCTAGTCAGTCTCCTGACCTTAACCCAATTGAAAACTTGTGGAAGGAGCTCAAGATTAAAGTCCACATGAGACACCCAAAGAACCTAGATAACTTGGAGAAGATCTGCATGGAGGAGTGGGCCAAGATAACTCCACAGACCTGTGCCGGCCTGATCAGGTCTTATAAAAGACGATTATTAGCTGTAATTGCAAACAAGGGTTATTCCACGAAATATTAAACATAGGGGTTGTATAATAATGGACCCACACTTTTATGTTTAAAATTTATTAAAATTCAACTGAGCAACATAACTTTTTGTTTTGTAAGATTTATGCTTCTGTTAATAAATCCTACTCTCGTTTGCAGTTTGAAGGCTCTAACTTATCTCTTATAGCATCTATTAACTATTGTAAACTGAGGGTTGATATATACTTGTAGAACTGTATATATATATATATATATATATATATATATATATATATATAATATACTGCATGTGTATGTATGCATGATATATGTATATGCCTCTATGTGTATGTATATACCTATGTATGTACAGTATATGCCTGTATGTGTATGCAGAGGCGTAACTACCACGGTCACAGCGGTTGCCACTGTGACCTGGCATGGGGGGTCAGGGGCTAGGCAGGTCAGAGGCACACCGACACCAGCAAAAGTTAAAACCTGTTACCGTGCAGGAGATTCCTCCCACACAACAACAGTTAACAGCAGCCGGACAATCACAGGCCGGCAGCTGATGTTAGCGCGCACGTCACCGACGTATGACGTCACTGTCATACGCCAAAACAACGCTGCGCGCCTCAGAGGGAGACTCGCCTTGGAGCTCGGCCAGGTAAGGAAAATTTTGTTTTTTGTAAAGCCTCAGAATGGGGCACATTATATTGGTAAGGTGGGTGTGTTATACTACTATGGGGGCCGTGGGGGGAAGGGGATGCATTATACTGCTATGGGGCTGCTGCACTTTATACTACTATGGGGCTGCTGCATTTTATATTCCTAAGGGGCTGCTGCATTTTATACCACTATGAGGCTGCTGCATTTTATACTCCTAAGTGGCTGCTGCATTTTATACGCCTATGGGGCCGCTGCATTTTATACCACTATGAGGCTGCTGCATCTTATATTCCTATGGGGCTGCTGCATTATACTATATATAACTATGGGGTGCATAATACTTTATAGGAGGACTATGAGGTGCATTTTACTACTATGAATTACTATGGGGTGCATTATACTTTATCGAGGACTATGGGCTGTGCATTATACTTTATGGATGACTATGGAGGTGCATTTGATTATACTACATGGAAGACTATGAACTTTGCAGTATATTATATAGAGGACTATGGGGGTGCATTATATTATATGGAGGACTATGGGGGTGCATTATACTTCTTATATGGATCCCCATGACTTCTATGTAAGCCCCTGATGAGTATAATGATTTATTTTCTTTTATACATTTCAGAACAACGGCAGAACTGGGGACAAATGTATACCAGGATAGGGCACCGGATAGGTGAGGTCAGACTATACAACATTGCAACAAAGCTATAGTGTGCGAAATGAATAGGGTAAATGTGAATTTGGGAGGAAAATATTTTGGCGGGGGGGGCATTTGAAAGTTTGCACCGGGGCCCATAGCTTTGTAGTTACGCCACTGTGTATGTGTACATGGTATATGTATATGCCTGTATATGTATGTGCGCGAGTATGTCTATGTGTGCGTGTCTGCGTATGCATTTCTGTGTCTGCATGCATGCGTCTGTGTTTACATATGCATTTCTGTGTGTGCATGTCTTTGAGTGTCTGCATGTGATTGTGTGTGTGCGCGTGCCTTCCTGCGTGTGCTTGTATGTGTCTATGTGCGCATTTCTGTGCATATGTGTCTTCACACGTGTGTGTGTGTGCGCATGTTTCCCTGCACGTACAGTACAGACCAAAAGTTTGGACACACCTTCTCATTCAAAGATTCTTCTGTATTTTCATGACTATGAAAATTGTAGAATCACACTGAAGGCATCAAAACTATGAATTAACACATGTGGAATTATACATTACACTTTACAAAAAAGTGTGAAACAACTGAAAATATGTCTTATATTCTAGGTTCTTCAAAGTAGCCACCTTTTGCTTTAATTACTGCTTTGCACGCAGAAAAGGTGAACGGATGGACTCTACATGCCTGGTTCCCACCGTGAAGCATGGAGGAGGT
Organism: Oophaga sylvatica; assembly: GCA_033576555.1. Lineage (NCBI taxonomy): Eukaryota > Metazoa > Chordata > Amphibia > Anura > Dendrobatidae > Oophaga > Oophaga sylvatica. The sequence continues at coordinate 110,680,012 of JARQOD010000001.1, read as the reverse complement.
GGTGTGATGGTGTGGGGGTGCTTTGCTGGTGACACTGTTGGGGATTATTCAAAATTGAAGCGGTGAGCGGTCCAGCTCACCCCAAACCATCTCGATTGGGTTCAGGTCTGGTGACTGTGGAGGCCAGGTCATCTGGCGTAGCACCCCAACACTCTCCTTCTTGGTCAAATAGCCCTTACACAGTCTGGAGGTGTGTTTGGGGTCATTGTCCTGTTGAAAAATAAATGATGGTCCAACTAAATGCAAACCGGATGGAATAGCATGCTGCTGCAAGATGCTGTGGTAGCCATGCTGGTTCAGTATGCCTTCAATTTTGAATAATCCCCAACAGTGTCACCAGCAAAGCACCCCCACACCATCACACCTCCTCCTCCATGCTTCACGGTGGGAACCAGGCATGTAGAATCCATCCGTTCACCTTTTCTGCATGCAAAGCAGTAATCAAAGCAAAAGGTGGCTACTTTGAAGAACCTAGAATATAAGACATATTTTCAGCTGTTTCAAACTTTTTGTAAAGTGTAATGTATAATTCCACATGTGTTAATTCATAGTTTTGATGCCTTCAGTGTGATTCTACAATTTTCACAGTCATGAAAATACAGAAAAATCGTTGAATGAGAAGGTGTGTCCAAACTTTTGGTCTGTACTGTATGTATCTGCGCGTGTCCACATTTCTGTGTGTGCTTGCCTGATGGTGAATTTCTGTGTGCGTATCTGTGTGTATGAGCATGACTGCGTGTGCAAGTGCGCTTGCCTGTGTGTATATGTGAGTGTCCCCATTTCTGCGTGTGTGCAATTTTCAAGTGTGTGTGTGTCTGATCATGCATGTCTGCGTGTCTTCGTGTGTGTATGTGTGCTTCTGTATATCTCTGTGTGTCTTTGTGCTCTTCCAAATATTTATTATAATTGGGGAGAGATGGGGTGGAGAATGTGTGAAGAAACAGTCTGGTGAATGAGGGGAGGTGGGAATGGGTGGGGGAACAGAAGAGGGATGTATGAGGAGACAATATGGAGAGTGAGAGGAGACAGCATGGGGAGAAAAGTATGAGGGGACACAGAACTATAGACTAGGTAGTGTGGGGGGAGGTATATAGAGGCGGCAGTATGGGGGGACAGTGTGAGGGTACAGCAAGGAGGGAATAGTATGCTGTAGAGAGGTAATGTGATGGCGGGGCACATTATAGAGACTGGGCAGGACAGGAGGGACACAGTGTGAGACTACAGTGTGAAGAGGAGGCCCAATATAGAAAAGAAAGGACAGTGTGGAGAGCATGTACCATAAGAAGTGTAGAGTGTGTGGGTCATATTTTGTGCCGGGAGCATTGTGAGTGTTAATAGTCTATACCGCGGCTCAGTGCAGGGCAGATATTTTTATTCAGGCACATTATAATGACTGCTAATTTTAGGGGTGTCGTGTTGGGATGTGCTGCTGAACACCGGAGAAGATGGAGGTCTGCGGAGAACAGCTGTGTATGAGCAGAGTAATCATGGCATCTGAACAAGATGGAGCCAAAAAGGGTTAGAACAACTCTAATTAGAGATGTCTGAGGTAAGATACCTGGATGTAAATGTTTATTTGTAATCCAGCCTGCTTCTCTTCAGTGCTGTGGTTCCTGTATGATCCGCAGTCTGATGACTGATGACAGCAACTCCCAGTATCTCGATTGTTAAAGTGCACCTGTCACCTGTTTTGGCCGCTATAAGATGCCGCCACCACCTTTCAGGGCTTATCTACAGCATTCTCCTGCTTGCCTCCTTGTTCCCACATCGCGATTCTGCGCAGGCGTACCTCTTTGCCTTGAGGGCAAAGTACTGTAGTGCGCAGGTGCCGGAAAAGGTCAGAGAGACCCAGTGCCTGCGCACTGCAGTACTTTGCTCTGCCCTCAACAGGGCAGAAAAAAAGGTAGCACACTGTAGCGCTATAGCTTGCGGACACAAAATATGAAAATATGAAAAATATGAAAAATGAATTGCATCACTGCCTTAGAAATATGAAAAATTGAGAAGTCTTAGCGCATAAAGGCCAATTTATGTGTACCTGGGAGCCACGTTAAGGCTCTTCTCGTATCCCAGGTCCTAACTATGCCAACCTCACTTAGAAAAGTCTGTCTGTATGGGAACATATGAATCCTCTCTTCAGACTAAAATCTACCTAAAACCTATCTACTAAAAAGTAGATTTTAGTCTGAAGAGAGGATTCATATGTTCCCATACAGACAGACTTTTCTAAGTGAGGTTGGCATAGTTAGGACCTGGATATGAGAAGAGCCTTAACGTAGCTCCCAGGTACACATAAATTGGCCTTTTTATGCGCTAAGACTTCTCAATTTTTCATATTTCTAAGGCAGTGATGCATGGGCGTACCCAGGATCAAAACTAGGGGAGGGCAAGCCAATGTCGCATCTTATACAGGTTACATCATATACACTGTACATTATACTGCATATTAGGTATGGAGCATTAGAACTGTTGTATATTGTATAATACAGCAGTGTGTGCGACACTACGCTGTATATACCATATATTATACATGGCAGTCGCGCTCATGTCAGGAGCGGTACCAGCAAGTCCGAGTATTGTGGTGCGATCCTCGCATGAGTTATACGGCCGTCTGTCTATGCCCTTGCTATAATAATACTGAAATATTAATCTATTATTAAAGTATTAAGGAGCTCACAAGTAAAAAAAAGCCCCCTACCTCCCCTGTCCCCCACCCACACCCCAACAGCCCATCGTCTCACATGCACCCCTTAGTGTTCTGTCCCACTGACCCCACAATACCCTATCCTCTCACATGCACCCCTCAGCGCTCTGTTGCCCCTCCCCACTTCAGCACCCACAATACCCCATCCTCTCACAGTAAACCCCCAATGCCCTAGCCCCACAATACTCCCATCCTCTTACATTCAACCCCAGTGACCTGTCCACCCTCGATCACAATACCCCATCCTCTCACATCAACCCCTATGTGCCAGCCCCCACAATATCCCCATCCTCTCACATTCATCAACCTGTGCCCTGTATCCCCTCCCCACAATACCCCATCCTCTCACATTCACTCTCTGTGCCCTGTTGCCCCTCCCCCACTTCAGCCCCCACAATACCCCCATTCTCTCACATTAACCCCCCAGTGCCCTAGCCCCCACAATACTCCATACTCTTACATTCACCACAGTGCCCTGTACCCCTCCCCCACAATACCCTCATCCTCTCACATTAACCCCCCCAGTGCCCTAGCCCCCACAATACCCCCATCCTCTTACATTCACCCCAGTGCCCTGTACCTCTCCCCCACTGTACCCCCATCATCTCACATTCCCCCACAGTGACCATGACATGCCTGAGCAGAATGAATTTAATAAATTCCATCCCCACTTACCATGAAGCTTGCAGGCAGTGGATGAGGCAGGAGCAGGAAGTGTCCAGTGTCTGCACACAGAGGGCACTAGGACCCAGCGTGGCTGAGACAACCAGAGCCTGCAGGGCAGAAAGTGAAACTACAGCTGCTGCAGCCAGGAAGAAGCTCCTCTGGTGAGACAGCAGCTCCGTGCACTGCACACACAGGCTCTGGCAGAGGGAGCCGGCATTGTGCTGCTCTCTCCGCTCTCTTTCATTGTGTGCCCCTGCTTCTAGGGGGGGGCACTTGCCCCCCCCTGCCCCACGGTGGGTACGCCCATGCAGTGATGCAATTCATTTTTCATATTTTTCATATTTTCATATTTTGTGTCTGCAAGCTATAGCGCTACAGTGTGCTACCTTTTTTTCTTAAATATGTATGAGTTGGTGACTCTAGGTTTTAGCACCTGTTCACATTGGATCTATGTTTGGATGTGCCGGTCAGTTTTTTTGATGTGTCTCAACAGGGCAAAGACATACGCCTGCACAGAAGTGCGATGCAGGCAGCGAGGAAGCAAGCAGGAGGGTGGCATCACAAGAAGATGGGAGGCACCAGACCCGGACCTGCGACACCCATCAGACAGGACCGCAACGGACCGCCCCCCGTATGAGTGTAATAAAACTTATTTTTCTTATCTTTCAGGTTGGACCAGGGGCTTACCTACAGCATTACAGAATGCTGTAGATAAGCCCTGAAAGGCAGTGGCCGCATCTTATAGCGGCCAACACTGGTGACAGCTTCCCTTTAAGGACATACTGGGAGTTGTAGGTTCCTGCGATACAAAGGTATATGGGGCTGAACTGACACTACAATTGATGTACCACCTACTGATGGTGGTTCAGATGTTGTATTCATGTACTATCTTGTTTGTATGTGTCTGCGTGTTGGTGCCTGTGTATCTGTAATTATATGTATTTTTGTAAGATGCATGTATGTAACAGTGCATTGAGGTGTGTAAAAACATTCATATGTTTGTGGCACATTTACTAAATCTATTAGGGTTCTTTCACATGTGTTAGGGAATTCCATTTGTTTTTCCATGTTTAGGAACAGACAAGTGAAAATTGCTAACCTTGCCATAACTGTCACCTTAGGGAAGTGATTGTATGGAGCGGGTTCAGGAGCCGAACCTGCTCCATACCAGGCAGATGTCAGTTGTGATATATAGCCGGTGTCTGCCTGTAACAGAAGTGATCAGAGTTCACCTTGATTGCTGCTGTTTTAAGTATTTAAAAGCCCTTGTCAATCATTGACAGCAGCATTTAGATGGCACGATGGCCCAATACATGCACTCACCTGCAGCCATCAGCTCCACTGTGACGCAGTGTCAGGTTGCTGATGGTTGTCATGTGTTGCTGCCATGTTAGTTGTTCATCGAAGCCCAGCCTGAGGTTAGGCTCCATGGACGATGTCATGATCACAGTGCCGGGATGTTATTACAGCACGCTCACTTTGTAGTTAGCAGTGACTGTAATGTCTCCCTCCTTGCACTGAGCCTATCACAGGAAGTGATTGGCGGAAGGGAGAATAAAGCTTAATTTTCTCCCTGCAGCCAACGCTTTCCCATTATGACAGGCTAACCAGGCTTTAAACCCCATTTACCTGCATATTAACCCTTTATCTATAAAATCTATTAGACAGTGGCGCTGTAGCACAACGGTTGACCACTGCTGCAAGTCAAGAAACCAACCACAATGGAATCAACTGGATGTATTAATTAATAAAAATAGACTCGCGCTGTGGAAACCAAAAGTATTAAGGAGGGGGAAATATGAATTTACTAGTAAAAGAGTTGGAGAAAATACATATAAAATTGACAAGCGTACAAAGATAATAAATAAATTTTATGTAGGGCGTTTTGAACGCCCTACATAAAACTTGTTACAAGGACATTTGATGATGTAAATAACTCCTCTGAGGAGCATGTAATGAAGTTATTAATGGTGTATTCTTTTCCATTTTTATTAATTGTCAGTTTTTTATGTGTTTGAATCTGTTGACACATCATACAATGGTGGCATAGAAAAAACCCTTTTATCTCATTATTAAATAGTGACAAATGATTGAGAGGGCGACTTTTCTGTATGGTTGGAGCAATCATGTGCCCTAAATTACGGGCTGTTTTATAAACAAAACGAGGAGCATTGGGAATGTGCGCCCCCAAAATTTTGTCATCCCTCAATATATTCCAATGTTTTTTTACTATTTGTGTTTGTAGGTTTGAATTGGAACTATATTGGGTTATAATTGGGATAAAATTAGTGGAGTCCATTTCTTCTTTGCTTATTTTTTCTTTTTGTTTATGGAAGAGATTTTGTCGGGGTATATTTGCCACAAAATTCTTGGAGTTTGTTAACAGGTCCTCATTGTATCCCTTTTCCAAGAATTTTCTTGAAAGTGTCTCAGCTTCTTTGTGATAATCTTGTATTTTAGACCAACTGCAGTGTAATCGCATAAATTGGCCTTTGGGTATATTCAAGAGCCAACTGGGAAGATGGCAGCTATCAATGAGAATGAAGCTGTTTGTGTCCGTTGGTTTAATGTATGTGCACGATTGAATATTAGAATTATCAATAAAAATTTTCAGATCTAAAAAAGTAAGAGTAACATTACTAATAGTCTCTGTGAAATTTAAAAAGAAATCATTTTTATTAATATCCTCTAAAACCAGTTTAAGAGATTCTGGTCCCCTTGACCATATAAAAATCACATCGTCAATGAATCGTTGCCATAGGAACAGGTTGCCCACAGTCTGCCTCCATGGTAATGGAGTGTTCTTCCCATCGACCTACGTAGAGGTTAGCGTAACTGGTCGCGAACCTGGTCCCCATTGCAGTACCCCACTGCTGGGTGTAGTAGTGCATGTCGTACTTTAAATAGTTGTGGTTTAAAATAAATAACATGTAATCCCTTAGAAAGTCTATTTGTTCATGTGGCAAGGAACAAAATTTCTTTAAAAAATATATAGCTGAGTCACAACCTTTCTCGTGCTCAATTACAGTATACAAGGATGTTATATCCAGAGTGCACAGGATATAGTGGTCCTGCCATTGAATCTCCTGAAGGAGTTTGAGGACATGGGTGCTGTCCTTAGGATAAGCGGGTAAGTGGGGTACCACTTCTTGTAGATGAAGATCCACGTACCGTGACAGGTTAGTGGTAAGACATTCTATTCCTGAGATTATAGGTCGTCCCGGAGGATTGGTCAGATTCTTGTGTATTTTGGGTAGATAATAGAATACGACAAGCCTGGGGTGGATGATGTTAATGAAGTCGTATTCATTTTTGTTCAGTAGCCCCTTGATAAAAATGCTCCAATGGTTAAGTTCTTCATTTCAGCCATAAACTTGTTAGTGGGGTCATTATTGATGCGTCTATATGTACGGGTATCATTCAGAAGGCGCATTGCTTCCTGATTGTATTCATTATAGTCTAGAAACACAATTCCCCCACTTTATCTGCCGGACGAATTACCAGCCCTTATTTTTCTTGTAGAGATCTAATGGCTTTTCGTTCATTAAATGATAAATTGAATTTAATTTTGGAGCATCTCTTATCGCTAAATTTGCTGATATCATCTATGACATTTTTCTGGAATGTTTCCATAGAATCAGAGTATTCATTCAAAGGGTGAAAATGTGATTTGTTGCGTAATGAGGTATGGACATAGGAAGACTGCAGTGGTTGTTCATTTGGTACATGTACTTTGGATTTCATAAAATGTTTTTTAATGGCCAGTTTCCTCATAAATAATTTTATGCCAATGAAGGCTTCAAATTTGTTGAATTTGCTTCCTGGAGCACACTTTAGGCCTTTATTCAATAAGGAGATTTCACTAGCGTCAAGGTTATGTTTACTTAAATTATAGATGACTTGATCTGTAGGTTTGTTTAATTTTTTTTTTTTTTTGGTGAGTTTCCCCCCTCGGCAGCCCCTCCTACATTTCTTTTTGTGCCTATTTGAAAAAAAGGTTTAATTGATTGTTTCTTTTGAATCCGTGGTTTTGATTTACCTGATAAAGTTTTAGTGGATTTCCTAATTCCTCGTGAGGTTGATGGTTCATTTGGGGTAGCAGGATTAGACTCCAAGGTATGGAATCTATTAGAAGTGTTGATCGGTGTGGGAGGTAGTAGATTGGGGGGATTTTCATCAATAATAGTAGTGTTCGGATTGATCTGATCCTGTAACGGGCTTGAACATCTAGTATTATTAGCAAGTTTACACGAGGAGGGATTTTGATCATCTTTACTGGGGGTAGGATAGATGGAAAATTGATCCTCAGAGATATGAGAGACGGACATGCTGTTAGGGCTGGCGGAACGCACCAAATAAATATAAATAATAGGTGCGTTCGCAGCCCGGGGTCCACCGTGCAGGCAGAGCCTGCTGCTAGTAAGATGGCAGTATAAGCGAACTCTGTTACTTCACAGAGTCGCAAACATAGATGCTGTGGCACTATAAGGCGGAATAAGCAAACTCTGTTACACGACAGAGTCGCTGAGGTAGTGACGCAAAGATATTGTCACGTTTGGCTGCAGCCGCCGAGAAGCGGCCCAGCCCATAATCGCCTCCACGCTGACCGACCACCGTAGCGCTTGATGGTTTTTGCAACTGCACTTGGGGACACTTTCAAAGTTTTCCTAATTTTTCGGACTAACTGACCTTCATTTCTTAAAGTAATGATGGCCACTCGTTTTTCTTTACTTAGCTGCTTTTTTCTTGCCATAATACAAATTCTAACAGTCTATTCAGTAGGACTATCAGCTGTGTATCCACCAGACTTCTGCACAACACAATTGATGGACCCAACCCCATTTATAAGGCCAGAAATCCCACTTATTAAACCTGACAGGGCACACCAGTGAAGTGAAAACCATTTCCGGTGACTACCTCTTGAAGCTCATCAAGAGAATGCCAAGTGTGGGCAAAGCAGTCATCAAAGCAAAAGGTGGCTACTTTGAAGAACTTAGAATATAAGATATAATTTCAGTTGTTACACACTTTTTTGTTAAGTATATAATTCCACATGTGTTAATTCATAGTTTTAATGCCTTCAGTGTGAATATACAATTTTCATAGTCATGAAAATACAGAAAAATCTTTAAATGAGGTGTGTCCAAACTTTTGATCTGTACTGTATATATATATACATAATATATATATATATATATATGTATATATATATACACAGTATGTGTGTATGTATATTTCTGTATGTGTATGTATGCATAGTATATGTGTACACCATGTTCCAAATTATTATGCAAATGATATTTTTCTCTGATTTTCCTAAGTGGTTGGTGCAAATGACAGTCAGTCTAATAAAAGTCATCACCCGTTAGAGTAAACATCGAATTTTATTGAAGAAACCTCCCAATGATAATAGTAAAATCTCCAAAATGAATAAAAACTCAAAATGCACTGTTCAAAATTATTAGGCACAGTAGAATTATTATTAGAATTTCTAAACATTTGATATGTTTTAAAGAACTGAAAATGCTCATTTGTGGAATTTGCAGCATTAGGAGGACACTTTCACTGAACAAAAAAGCTATTTAACTCCAAAACATCCTAACAGGCCAAGTTACATGTTAACATAGGAACCCTTCTTTGATATCACCTTCACAATTCTTGCATCCATATAACGTGAGTTTTTGGAGATTTTCTGCTTGTATTTCTTTGCATGAAGTCAGAATATCCTCCCAGAGCTGCGGTTTTGATGTGAACTGCCTCCCACCCTCATAGATCTTTTGCTTGATGATACTCCAAAGGTTCTCTATAGGGTTGAGGTCAGGCGAAGATGGTGGCCACACCATGAGTTTATCTCCGTTTATACGTATAGCAGCCAATGACTCAGAGGTATTCTTTGCAGCATGAGATGGTGCATCGTCATGCATGAAGATGATTTTGCTCCTGAGGGCACGTTTCTGCTTTTTATACCATGGAAGAAAATTGTCAGTCAGAAACTCTATATACTTTGCAGAGATCATGTTCACACCTTCAGGAACCTTAAAGGGCTCTACCAGCTGTTTCCCCATGATTTCGGCCCAAAACTAGACTCCTCCACCTCCTTGCTGACGTTGCAAGCTTGTTGGGACATGGTGGCCATCCACCAACTATCCACTACTCCATCCATCCAGACCATCCAGGGTTGCTCGACCCTCATCAGTAAACAAGACTGTTTGAAAATTAGTCTTAATGTACGTCTGGACAGACTACAACCGTTTCTGCTTGTGAGCACTGTTTAGGGTTGGCCGAATAGTAGGTTTATGCACCACAACAAGCCTTTGAAGGATCCTACACCTTGAGGTTCAAGGGACTCCAGAGGCAACAGCAGCTTCAAATATCTGTTTGCTGGTTTGTAGTGGCTTTTTAGCAGCTGCTCTCTTAATCCGATGAACTTGCCTGACAGAAACCTTCCTCATTCTGCCTTTAACAGCACGAACATGTCTGTGCTCAGAATCAGCCACAAATCTCTTAACAATACGATGATCATGCTTAAGTTTTCGTGAAATATCTACTGTTTCATCCCTTGGCCAAGGCATTGCACTTTTTGATGCTTTCAGCAGCAGAGAGATCCTTTTCTTTCCCATGTTACTTGAAAATTCTGGTCTGCTTAATAGTGTGGAACATCCATTTTCTTTTATTGGGCTCACATGGCAAACTAATTATTACAGTATCGAGATTGATTTCAGTGATCCAAGAACCCTGAGACACATACCATCAATGTGTTTCATTTACAAAAAAAAACAACGCTCTGACACTTAAAACAATTGCATAATAATTGGACACGGTGTATATATGCTTGCATGTGTATGTATGGTATATGTATGTGTGTGTGTGTATATACAGTGCCTACAAGTAGTATTCAACCCTGCAGATTTAGCTGGTTGACACATGCGGAATTAACTTGCATTGTAACATTGTACTGTAGATCAGCCTGGAAGTGGAAATGCACTGCAGCAAAATTTTGTTTTAATTTTTTTTTTTTAAAAACGTTAAAAGTTAATTCAGAGTGTCATTATTATTAAACCCTCAACCACAAGAATTCTGTTTGGTCCCCCAAAGTATTAAGAAGTAGTTCAGGCACCAGAATAATGAGCTTCACATGTTGATTAATGATCTCTTTGCAGCTTTTCTGACTATTTAAGACCCTCCCCAAACTTGTGAACAGCACTCATACATGGTCAACATGGGAAAGACAAAGGAGCATTCCAAGGCCATCAGAGACAAGATCGTGGAGGGTCACAAGGCTGGCAAGGGATACAAAACCCTTTCCAAGGAGTTGGCCCTACCTGTCTCCACTGTTGGGAGCATCATCCATAAGTGGAAGGCTTATGGAACTACTGTTAGCCTTCCACGACCTGGACAGCCTTTGAAAGTTTCCTCCCGTGCCGAGGCCAGGCTTGTCCGAAGCGTCAAGGCTAACCCAAGGACAACAAGGAAGAAGCTCCGGGAAGATCTCATGGCAGTGGGGACATTGGTTTCAGTCAATACCATAAGTAACATACTCCACCGCAATGGTCTCCGTTCCAGACGAGCCCGTAAGGTACCTTTACTTTCAAAGCGTCATGTCAAGGCTCGTCTACAGTTTGCTCATGATCACTTGGAGGACTCTGAGACAGACTGGTTCAAGGTTCTATGGTCTGATGAGACCAAGATCGAGATCTTTGGGTCCAACCACACACGTGACGTTTGGAGACTGGATGGCACTGCATACGACCCCAAGAATACCATCCCTACAGTCAAGAATGGTGGTGGCAGCATCATGCTGTGGGGCTGTTTCTCAGCCAAGGGGCCTGGCCATCTGGTCCGCATCCATGGGAGGATGGATAGCACGGCCTACCTGGAGATTTTGGCCAAGAACCTTCGCTCCTCCATCAAGGATCTTAAGATGGGTCGTAATTTCATCTTCCAACAAGACAACGACCCAAAGCACACAGCCAAGAAAACCAAGGCCTGGTTCAAGAGGGAAAAAGTCAAGGTGTTGGAGTGGCCTAGTCAGTCTCCTGACCTTAACCCAATTGAAAACTTGTGGAAGGAGCTCAAGATTAAAGTCCACATGAGACACCCAAAGAACCTAGATAACTTGGAGAAGATCTGCATGGAGGAGTGGGCCAAGATAACTCCACAGACCTGTGCCGGCCTGATCAGGTCTTATAAAAGACGATTATTAGCTGTAATTGCAAACAAGGGTTATTCCACGAAATATTAAACATAGGGGTTGTATAATAATGGACCCACACTTTTATGTTTAAAATTTATTAAAATTCAACTGAGCAACATAACTTTTTGTTTTGTAAGATTTATGCTTCTGTTAATAAATCCTACTCTCGTTTGCAGTTTGAAGGCTCTAACTTATTTGCATCTTATCTAACCAGCTAAATCTGCAGGGGGTTGAATACTACTTGTAGACACTGTATATATATATATATATATATATATATACTGCATGTGTATGTATGCATGATATATGTATATGCCTCTATGTGTATGTATATACCTAATGTATGTACAGTATATGCCTGTATGTGTATGCAGAGGCGTAACTACCACGGTCACAGCGGTTGCCACTGTGACCTGGCATGGGGGGTCAGGGGCTAGGCAGGTCAGAGGCACACCGACACCAGCAAAAGTTAAAACCTGTTACCGTGCAGGAGATTCCTCCCACACAACAACAGTTAACAGCAGCCGGACAATCACAGGCCGGCAGCTGATGTTAGCGCGCACGTCACCGACGTATGACGTCACTGTCATACGCCAAAACAACGCTGCGCGCCTCAGCCGAATTGTGGAGCTCGGCCAGGTAAGGAAAATTTTGTTTTTTGTAAAGCCTCAGAATGGGGCACATTATATTGGTAAGGTGGGTGTGTTATACTACTATGGGGGCCGTGGGGGGAAGGGGATGCATTATACTGCTATGGGGCTGCTGCACTTTATACTACTATGGGGCTGCTGCATTTTATATTCCTAAGGGGCTGCTGCATTTTATACCACTATGAGGCTGCTGCATTTTATACTCCTAAGTGGCTGCTGCATTTTATACGCCTATGGGGCCGCTGCATTTTATACCACTATTGAGGCTGCTGCATCTTATATTCCTATGGGGCTGCTGCATTATACTATATATAACTATGGGGTGCATAATACTTTATAGGAGGACTATGAGGTGCATTTTACTACTATGAATTACTATGGGGTGCATTATACTTTATCGAGGACTATGGGCTGTGCATTATACTTTATGGATGACTATGGAGGTGCATTTGATTATACTACATGGAAGACTATGAACTTTGCAGTATATTATATAGAGGACTATGGGGGTGCATTATATTATATGGAGGACTATGGGGGTGCATTATACTTCTTATATGGATCCCCATGACTTCTATGTAAGCCCCTGATGAGTATAATGATTTATTTTCTTTTATACATTTCAGAACAACGGCAGAACTGGGGACAAATGTATACCAGGATAGGGCACCGGATAGGTGAGGTCAGACTATACAACATTGCAACAAAGCTATAGTGTGCGAAATGAATAGGGTAAATGTGAATTTGGGAGGAAAATATTTTGGCGGGGGGGGCATTTGAAAGTTTGCACCGGGGCCCATAGCTTTGTAGTTACGCCACTGTGTATGTGTACATGGTATATGTATATGCCTGTATATGTATGTGCGCGAGTATGTCTATGTGTGCGTGTCTGCGTATGCATTTCTGTGTCTGCATGCATGCGTCTGTGTTTACATATGCATTTCTGTGTGTGCATGTCTTTGAGTGTCTGCATGTGATTGTGTGTGTGCGCGTGCCTTCCTGCGTGTGCTTGTATGTGTCTATGTGCGCATTTCTGTGCATATGTGTCTTCACACGTGTGTGTGTGTGCGCATGTTTCCCTGCACGTACAGTACAGACCAAAAGTTTGGACACACCTTCTCATTCAAAGATTCTTCTGTATTTTCATGACTATGAAAATTGTAGAATCACACTGAAGGCATCAAAACTATGAATTAACACATGTGGAATTATACATTACACTTTACAAAAAAGTGTGAAACAACTGAAAATATGTCTTATATTCTAGGTTCTTCAAAGTAGCCACCTTTTGCTTTAATTACTGCTTTGCACGCAGAAAAGGTGAACGGATGGACTCTACATGCCTGGTTCCCACCGTGAAGCATGGAGGAGGTGGTGTGATGGTGTGGGGGTGCTTTGCTGGTGACACCGTTGGGGATTATTCAAAATTGAAGCGGTGAGCGGTCCAGCTCACCCCAAACCATCTCGATTGGGTTCAGGTCTGGTGACTGTGGAGGCCAGGTCATCTGGCGTAGCACCCCATCACTCTCCTTCTTGGTCAAATAGCCCTTACACAGTCTGGAGGTGTGTTTGGGGTCATTGTCCTGTTGAAAAATAAATGATGGTCCAACTAAATGCAAACCGGATGGAATAGCATGCTGCTGCAAGATGCTGTGGTAGCCATGCTGGTTCAGTATGCCTTCAATTTTGAATAATCCCCAACAGTGTCACCAGCAAAGCACCCCCACACCATCACACCACCTCTTCCATGCTTCACGGTGGGAACCAGGCATGTAGATCCATCCGTTCACCTTTTCTGCTGCAAAGCAGTAATCAAAGCAAAAGGTGGCTACTTTGAAGAACCTAGAATATAAGACATATTTTCAGCTGTTTCAAACTTTTTGTAAAGTGTAATGTATAATTCCACATGTGTTAATTCATAGTTTTGATGCCTTCAGTGTGATTCTACAATTTTCACAGTCATGAAAATACAGAAAAATCGTTGAATGAGAAGGTGTGTCCAAACTTTTGGTCTGTACTGTATGTATCTGCGCGTGTCCACATTTCTGTGTGTGCTTGCCTGATGGTGAATTTCTGTGTGCGTATCTGTGTGTATGAGCATGACTGCGTGTGCAAGTGCGCTTGCCTGTGTGTATATGTGAGTGTCCCCATTTCTGCGTGTGTGCAATTTTCAAGTGTGTGTGTGTCTGATCATGCATGTCTGCGTGTCTTCGTGTGTGTATGTGTGCTTCTGTATATCTCTGTGTGTCTTTGTGCTCTTCCAAATATTTATTATAATTGGGGAGAGATGGGGTGGAGAATGTGTGAAGAAACAGTCTGGTGAATGAGGGGAGGTGGGAATGGGTGGGGGAACAGAAGAGGGATGTATGAGGAGACAATATGGAGAGTGAGAGGAGACAGCATGGGGAGAAAAGTATGAGGGGACACAGAACATAGACTAGGTAGTGTGGGGGGAGGTATATAGAGGCGGCAGTATGGGGGGACAGTGTGAGGGTACAGCAAGGAGGGAATAGTATGCTGTAGAGAGGTAATGTGATGGCGGGGCACATTATAGAGACTGGGCAGGACAGGAGGGACACAGTGTGAGACTACAGTGTGAAGAGGAGGCCCAATATAGAAAAGAAAGGACAGTGTGGAGAGCATGTACCATAAGAAGTGTAGAGTGTGTGGGTCATATTTTGTGCCGGGAGCATTGTGAGTGTTAATAGTCTATACCGCGGCTCAGTGCAGGGCAGATATTTTTATTCAGGCACATTATAATGACTGCTAATTTTAGGGGTGTCGTGTTGGGATGTGCTGCTGAACACCGGAGAAGATGGAGGTCTGCGGAGAACAGCTGTGTATGAGCAGAGTAATCATGGCATCTGAACAAGATGGAGCCAAAAAGGGTTAGAACAACTCTAATTAGAGATGTCTGAGGTAAGATACCTGGATGTAAATGTTTATTTGTAATCCAGCCTGCTTCTCTTCAGTGCTGTGGTTCCTGTATGATCCGCAGTCTGATGACTGATGACAGCAACTCCCAGTATCTCGATTGTTAAAGTGCACCTGTCACCTGTTTTGGCCGCTATAAGATGCCGCCACCACCTTTCAGGGCTTATCTACAGCATTCTCCTGCTTGCCTCCTTGTTCCCACATCGCGATTCTGCGCAGGCGTACCTCTTTGCCTTGAGGGCAAAGTACTGTAGTGCGCAGGTGCCGGAAAAGGTCAGAGAGACCCAGTGCCTGCGCACTGCAGTACTTTGCTCTGCCCTCAACAGGGCAGAAAAAAAGGTAGCACACTGTAGCGCTATAGCTTGCGGACACAAAATATGAAAATATGAAAAATATGAAAAATGAATTGCATCACTGCCTTAGAAATATGAAAAATTGAGAAGTCTTAGCGCATAAAGGCCAATTTATGTGTACCTGGGAGCCACGTTAAGGCTCTTCTCGTATCCCAGGTCCTAACTATGCCAACCTCACTTAGAAAAGTCTGTCTGTATGGGAACATATGAATCCTCTCTTCAGACTAAAATCTACCTAAAACCTATCTACTAAAAAGTAGATTTTAGTCTGAAGAGAGGATTCATATGTTCCCATACAGACAGACTTTTCTAAGTGAGGTTGGCATAGTTAGGACCTGGGATATGAGAAGAGCCTTAACGTGGCTCCCAGGTACACATAAATTGGCCTTTTTATGCGCTAAGACTTCTCAATTTTTCATATTTCTAAGGCAGTGATGCATGGGCGTACCCAGGATCAAAACTAGGGGGGGCAAGCCAATGTCGCATCTTATACAGGTTACATCATATACACTGTACATTATACTGCATATTAGGTATGGAGCATTAGAACTGTTGTATATTGTATAATACAGCAGTGTGTGCGACACTACGCTGTATATACCATATATTATACATGGCAGTCGCGCTCATGTCAGGAGCGGTACCAGCAAGTCCGAGTATTGTGGTGCGATCCTCGCATGAGTTATACGGCCGTCTGTCTATGCCCTTGCTATAATAATACTGAAATATTAATCTATTATTAAAGTATTAAGGAGCTCACAAGTAAAAAAAAGCCCCCTACCTCCCCTGTCCCCCACCCACACCCCAACAGCCCATCGTCTCACATGCACCCCTTAGTGTTCTGTCCCACTGACCCCACAATACCCTATCCTCTCACATGCACCCCTCAGCGCTCTGTTGCCCCTCCCCACTTCAGCACCCACAATACCCCATCCTCTCACAGTAAACCCCCAGTGCCCTAGCCCCACAATACCCCCATCCTCTTACATTCAACCCCAGTGACCTGTCCACCCTCGATCACAATACCCCATCCTCTCACATCAACCCCTATGTGCCAGCCCCCACAATATCCCCATCCTCTCACATTCATCAACCTGTGCCCTGTATCCCCTCCCCACAATACCCCATCCTCTCACATTCACTCTCTGTGCCCTGTTGCCCCTCCCCCACTTCAGCCCCCACAATACCCCCATTCTCTCACATTAACCCCCCAGTGCCCTAGCCCCCACAATACTCCATACTCTTACATTCACCACAGTGCCCTGTACCCCTCCCCCACAATACCCTCATCCTCTCACATTAACCCCCCCAGTGCCCTAGCCCCCACAATACCCCCATCCTCTTACATTCACCCCAGTGCCCTGTACCTCTCCCCCACTGTACCCCCATCATCTCACATTCCCCCACAGTGACCATGACATGCCTGAGCAGAATGAATTTAATAAATTCCATCCCCACTTACCATGAAGCTTGCAGGCAGTGGATGAGGCAGGAGCAGGAAGTGTCCAGTGTCTGCACACAGAGGGCACTAGGACCCAGCGTGGCTGAGACAACCAGAGCCTGCAGGGCAGAAAGTGCAACTACAGCTGCTGCAGCCAGGAAGAAGCTCCTCTGGTGAGACAGCAGCTCCGTGCACTGCACACACAGGCTCTGGCAGAGGGAGCCGGCATTGTGCTGCTCTCTCCGCTCTCTTTCATTGTGTGCCCCTGCTTCTAGGGGGGGCACTTGCCCCCCCTGCCCCACGGTGGGTACGCCCATGCAGTGATGCAATTCATTTTTCATATTTTTCATATTTTCATATTTTGTGTCTGCAAGCTATAGCGCTACAGTGTGCTACCTTTTTTTCTTAAATATGTATGAGTTGGTGACTCTAGGTTTTAGCACCTGTTCACATTGGATCTATGTTTGGATGTGCCGGTCAGTTTTTTTGATGTGTCTCAACAGGGCAAAGACATACGCCTGCACAGAAGTGCGATGCAGGCAGCGAGGAAGCAAGCAGGAGGGTGGCATCACAAGAAGATGGGAGGCACCAGACCCGGACCTGCGACACCCATCAGACAGGACCGCAACGGATCGCCCCCCGTATGAGTGTAATAAAACTTATTTTTCTTATCTTTCAGGTTGGACCAGGGGCTTACCTACAGCATTACAGAATGCTGTAGATAAGCCCTGAAAGGCAGTGGCCGCATCTTATAGCGGCCAACACTGGTGACAGCTTCCCTTTAAGGACATACTGGG
The DNA here is from genome assembly GCA_033576555.1 of Oophaga sylvatica. NCBI lineage: Eukaryota > Metazoa > Chordata > Amphibia > Anura > Dendrobatidae > Oophaga > Oophaga sylvatica. Next base: position 110,662,273 of record JARQOD010000001.1, on the reverse strand, counting down.
AGTTGTAGGTTCCTGCGATACAAAGGTATATGGGGCTGAACTGACACTACAATTGATGTACCACCTACTGATGGTGGTTCAGATGTTGTATTCATGTACTATCTTGTTTGTATGTGTCTGCGTGTTGGTGCCTGTGTATCTGTAATTATATGTATTTTTGTAAGATGCATGTATGTAACAGTGCATTGAGGTGTGTAAAAACATTCATATGTTTGTGGCACATTTACTAAATCTATTAGGGTTCTTTCACATGTGTTAGGGAATTCCATTTGTTTTTCCATGTTTAGGAACAGACAAGTGAAAATTGCTAACCTTGCCATAACTGTCACCTTAGGGAAGTGATTGTATGGAGCGGGTTCAGGAGCCGAACCTGCTCCATACCAGGCAGATGTCAGTTGTGATATATAGCCGGTGTCTGCCTGTAACAGAAGTGATCAGAGTTCACCTTGATTGCTGCTGTTTTAAGTATTTAAAAGCCCTTGTCAATCATTGACAGCAGCATTTAGATGGCACGATGGCCCAATACATGCACTCACCTGCAGCCATCAGCTCCACTGTGACGCAGTGTCAGGTTGCTGATGGTTGTCATGTGTTGCTGCCATGTTAGTTGTTCATCGAAGCCCAGCCTGAGGTTAGGCTCCATGGACGATGTCATGATCACAGTGCCGGGATGTTATTACAGCACGCTCACTTTGTAGTTAGCAGTGACTGTAATGTCTCCCTCCTTGCACTGAGCCTATCACAGGAAGTGATTGGCGGAAGGGAGAATAAAGCTTAATTTTCTCCCTGCAGCCAACGCTTTCCCATTATGACAGGCTAACCAGGCTTTAAAACCCCATTTACCTGCATATTAACCCTTTATCTATAAAATCTATTAGACAGTGGCGCTGTAGCACAACGGTTGACCACTGCTGCAAGTCAAGAAACCAACCACAATGGAATCAACTGGATGTATTAATTAATAAAAATAGACTCGCGCTGTGGAAACCAAAAGTATTAAGGAGGGGGAAATATGAATTTACTAGTAAAAGAGTTGGAGAAAATACATATAAAATTGACAAGCGTACAAAGATAATAAATAAATTTTATGTAGGGCGTTTTGAACGCCCTACATAAAACTTGTTACAAGGACATTTGATGATGTAAATAACTCCTTCTGAGGAGCATGTAATGAAGTTATTAATGGTGTATTCTTTTCCATTTTTATTAATTGTCAGTTTTTTATGTGTTTGAATCTGTTGACACATCATACAATGGTGGCATAGAAAAAACCCTTTTATCTCATTATTAAATAGTGACAAATGATTGAGAGGGCGACTTTTCTGTATGGTTGGAGCAATCATGTGCCCTAAATTACGGGCTGTTTTATAAACAAAACGAGGAGCATTGGGAATGTGCGCCCCCAAAATTTTGTCATCCCTCAATATATTCCAATGTTTTTTTACTATTTGTGTTTGTAGGTTTGAATTGGAACTATATTGGGTTATAATTGGGATAAAATTAGTGGAGTCCATTTCTTCTTTGCTTATTTTTTTCTTTTGTTTATGGAAGAGATTTTGTCGGGGTATATTTGCCACAAAATTCTTGGAGTTTGTTAACAGGTCCTCATTGTATCCCTTTTCCAAGAATTTTCTTGAAAGTGTCTCAGCTTCTTTGTGATAATCTTGTATTTTAGACCAACTGCAGTGTAATCGCATAAATTGGCCTTTGGGTATATTCAAGAGCCAACTGGGAAGATGGCAGCTATCAATGAGAATGAAGCTGTTTGTGTCCGTTGGTTTAATGTATGTGCACGATTGAATATTAGAATTATCAATAAAAATTTTCAGATCTAAAAAAGTAAGAGTAACATTACTAATAGTCTCTGTGAAATTTAAAAAGAAATCATTTTTATTAATATCCTCTAAAACCAGTTTAAGAGATTCTGGTCCCCTTGACCATATAAAAATCACATCGTCAATGAATCGTTGCCATAGGAACAGGTTGCCCACAGTCTGCCTCCATGGTAATGGAGTGTTCTTCCCATCGACCTACGTAGAGGTTAGCGTAACTGGTCGCGAACCTGGTCCCCATTGCAGTACCCCACTGCTGGGTGTAGTAGTGCATGTCGTACTTTAAATAGTTGTGGTTTAAAATAAATAACATGTAATCCCTTAGAAAGTCTATTTGTTCATGTGGCAAGGAACAAAATTTCTTTAAAAAATATATAGCTGAGTCACAACCTTTCTCGTGCTCAATTACAGTATACAAGGATGTTATATCCAGAGTGCACAGGATATAGTGGTCCTGCCATTGAATCTCCTGAAGGAGTTTGAGGACATGGGTGCTGTCCTTAGGATAAGCGGGTAAGTGGGGTACCACTTCTTGTAGATGAAGATCCACGTACCGTGACAGGTTAGTGGTAAGACATTCTATTCCTGAGATTATAGGTCGTCCCGGAGGATTGGTCAGATTCTTGTGTATTTTGGGTAGATAATAGAATACGACAAGCCTGGGGTGGATGATGTTAATGAAGTCGTATTCATTTTTGTTCAGTAGCCCCTTGATAAAAATGCTCCAATGGTTAAGTTCTTCATTTCAGCCATAAACTTGTTAGTGGGGTCATTATTGATGCGTCTATATGTACGGGTATCATTCAGAAGGCGCATTGCTTCCTGATTGTATTCATTATAGTCTAGAAACACAATTCCCCCACCTTTATCTGCCGGACGAATTACCAGCCCTTATTTTTCTTGTAGAGATCTAATGGCTTTTCGTTCATTAAATGATAAATTGAATTTAATTTTGGAGCATCTCTTATCGCTAAATTTGCTGATATCATCTATGACATTTTTCTGGAATGTTTCCATAGAATCAGAGTATTCATTCAAAGGGTGAAAATGTGATTTGTTGCGTAATGAGGTATGGACATAGGAAGACTGCAGTGGTTGTTCATTTGGTACATGTACTTTGGATTTCATAAAATGTTTTTTAATGGCCAGTTTCCTCATAAATAATTTTATGCCAATGAAGGCTTCAAATTTGTTGAATTTGCTTCCTGGAGCACACTTTAGGCCTTTATTCAATAAGGAGATTTCACTAGCGTCAAGGTTATGTTTACTTAAATTATAGATGACTTGATCTGTAGGTTTGTTTAATTTTTTTTTTTTTTTGGTGAGTTTCCCCCCTCGGCAGCCCCTCCTACATTTCTTTTTGTGCCTATTTGAAAAAAAGGTTTAATTGATTGTTTCTTTTGAATCCGTGGTTTTGATTTACCTGATAAAGTTTTAGTGGATTTCCTAATTCCTCGTGAGGTTGATGGTTCATTTGGGGTAGCAGGATTAGACTCCAAGGTATGGAATCTATTAGAAGTGTTGATCGGTGTGGGAGGTAGTAGATTGGGGGGATTTTCATCAATAATAGTAGTGTTCGGATTGATCTGATCCTGTAACGGGCTTGAACATCTAGTATTATTAGCAAGTTTACACGAGGAGGGATTTTGATCATCTTTACTGGGGGTAGGATAGATGGAAAATTGATCCTCAGAGATATGAGAGACGGACATTCTGTTAGGGCTGGCGGAACGCACCAAATAAATATAAATAATAGGTGCGTTCGCAGCCCGGGGTCCACCGTGCAGGCAGAGCCTGCTGCTAGTAAGATGGCAGTATAAGCGAACTCTGTTACTTCACAGAGTCGCAAACATAGATGCTGTGGCACTATAAGGCGGAATAAGCAAACTCTGTTACACGACAGAGTCGCTGAGGTAGTGACGCAAAGATATTGTCACGTTTGGCTGCAGCCGCCGAGAAGCGGCCCAGCCCATAATCGCCTCCACGCTGACCGACCACCGTGGGGTGGGCGTCCCCCGGGGACGCAATATGGACCCTCCATACTGCAGAGGGGGACCCGGGCCTACCCAAACCAGGGAAGGGCAGAGACCGAGGTTCTGTGGAAGCTGGGCATGTGGACAAGGAAGAGACATGTAGAACTTGATTACACCGCACAACTTCAGGTATAGGGAAGTAAAGTTAACTAAAGTAAATAAGAGAAGACACAGTACATAAATCAAACATGACTA
>JARQOD010000001.1:110616234-110658113 GCA_033576555.1 Oophaga sylvatica | reverse complement strand
CAGGAAACATAAGCACCCTCACAGGAAGAAGCATGGTGGAGTTTTATCGGTTTCCTCAGCCAGTTCTCAGTTCACAATCTAAGTCTATGTGTGTGCTGCATATACCACTTAGCGTCGGTGGTGAAGAGAGCGATAGTCCTATGCCAATGACACAGCTGAGTAGTGCAGGGTGAGAGGAGTGCGTGTTCGGCCTGGTGCAGTGGGAACAGTGCACCCATCAATGCACCATGATGAAGATACCAACTAAAGCAGAAAAGTGGGTATTAAATGTCAACTGAGGCAAGCAAAACTACAAGAGGACAAGTCCAATGGCAACAAGGTTACAAACAAACATGAAAGATAGGCTTTAGCCACCCCAAACTTCTATGACATTGTCAACGTTAGATACTTGCATTTGACAGCTTCTTTCATTTCTGCAATGGGGCACAATGAAGCACAGTGAGAACACCCCTTTAATCCCAAACTTCTAGAAGGAATTGCAAAGGAGCAGCACAAACCAACTGCAATGAAAGATCCTCCAGAGTTGTTATTTCCAGTTTTTTACTAAGACAGACATGTCTGGGGAGGTGGCCGGTCCTCTCTGGGTATTTTTCATTTTTAGGTCACTTTTGAATCTATTGTACATTTTTCTAAGTCTCGGCTTCACATTTTCTCATTATTCTATGGCCGTGTAAGAAATGAAAAAGCCTCTTTGTAGCATTTATGACTAGTGAGTATACATTTCCTGGGCAGTTTTGGTCATTATGTCAGCATAACAGTCTTGATTATAATCTTTATTCCTCACTATTCCTCATCCTATGGCAAAAAAAGAAATGTGGTGTCAGTCTGTTTTCATCTCAGTTTGCAGTCCCCAGCCTGCTAGGCTTCTACTTTCTAGCTATCTTCCTGTCACTTTCCTCTGATCACCGGCTGTAGTCATGAATGCAGTGACACAAATCATTTGTGCTTCTTCCTGCAGCCTCCACATTGTTGACTGTGGCAGACACAACACCTATGTTGGGCAATGCTTGTGTCTTATTGTTCCAAAGTTCCTATTTTATGACATGTTTACCATTTACTGACAAGAGTCCGAGGGATATAACGACACACAATAGGACTTTCCAGGGTGCTTAGGTAGAACAATCACTTTCTGCTCAATATTCTATATTTTTTCCGGTTCCATAAACTTTCCATGGCATGTCTTCTACTGTATAATATTAGAGCTTCGTGCAATACTTAATTTAGGTAACAAAGGACGAAAAAATGTAGGAAATAGCCCGTAATAATATATATCAAAACTATACAATATCATGGAAAGCTTTTAAGGCAGTTCTAGAACATGCAACGTGCATCATAAATACTATTTTGTCAAAAAAAGAGGTTAATACCATCAGAATTCTGTTTATAGCTTCTTATCCTTGCATCTAGTGGCCACAAACCAACCAGAACTATGTATAAGTATAATCAAGTCCACAGTACGAACTTTATAGATATATGATCCAGCAATGGTACAAATGGCAAAAAGCATTGTACAGTAAGAGCCGCATGCCTTTCTTCAATAATAGTATGTAGATCTTTCAAAGACAAGTCCAGCAATACCTTAACATGGTCAGTTTGTTCCTCCATAATGGAGAAATCAGCATTAGAATTGTTAGGAAAATTAAGCTGTAGGTGTGAAGCCTCTGTCACTCCAGCTCTTTTCTCTGCCAAGCGACACCTCCTCCTGCTTAATTGACAGCCTCTATGCAGTGTGATTTTAGTCAAAATAGCCATTAGTCAAGCAACAGGAAGCAGTGCTGGCTGGGGAATAGAGCTGGAGTGACATAAATGTTGTAGATATACGGCACTCCTCTGTAAAGGTAGTGCTCAAGAAGACTTCCACTCTGTTTAAAATGTATTCAAAGTACTTGAAACTCCAAAAGAAAATGTGTTCAACTTTTTGTTTTATTTTAGGCAATCCAGAAAATGATATTTAATGTTTCAGTCCCAAAACCTTGACCTTCATCAGATACTGATGGATGTGTACAAGCTAAAGAGAAGAAGGAGGAATGAATGCAACCGTAGTCGCTATATGCAAGGCGCCTTGCATACAGTATACTCCTAAAGATGAAACATGAGAAAATCTCTTTGAGTTAATCTTTAAGTTGTCTCCTGAGATCTTAAAAACTGCTTTTTGGTCCCGGGCACCAGAAGCTGGGTAAAGTACAGGTATGCTACCCTGTGTGCAAATTGCCTCTTCAGAGAGGAAGAGGACTTGAACTCTATAGCACCACCTGTTGCAAGCAGTAATCCTATAAGTCACAATCAGCACTTTAACGAGTCTTGTAATATGACTTAGGATAAAAGCCAAATCAGTATCTCAATTTGCAGACACGGTGTTTCAGACTATTGGCCCTCGTCAGTGCAAAGTATGAGAACTGATTTGTCAAGGCAACAGGTGGTGCTATAGAGTTCAAGTCCTCTTTCTCTCTAAAGAGGCAATTTGCATATTAAGTCTCCTTACCTTGACATGCCAGAGCTGGTATGTTAAGCCCCCGTCTCACACAGCGATCTCGCTAGCGAGATTGCTGCTGAGTCACTAGTTTTGTGACGCAGCAGCGATCTCCCCAGCGATATCGCTGTGTGTGACATTCAGAGACGATCAGCCCCCCTGCTGGGTATCGCTGATCGTCGCTGAATGTCCTGGACATTTTTTTGATCGCTGGTCTCCCGCTGGCAGGCACGCATCGCTGCGTGTGACAGGCGGTATACCAGCGATCCGCTGGTAACCAAGGTACACAGCGGGTTTCCAGGCGCGGGGCTGTGCCTGGAAACCCGCTGTGTACCTTAGATACCAGCGCCCTGATGCAGGGAGCTGGTAACCAAAGTACACAGCGGGTTTCCAGGTACCGCGCAGCGCTTGGAAACCCGACGTGTACCTTGGTTACCAGCTCCCTGCATCAGTGCGCTGGTATCCAACATACACTGCGGGTAACTAGGCGACGTTACCCGCAGTGTCGCTGTCCTGATCGCTGCCTGTTTGGCAGCTCAGCAGCGATCATGTAGCGACACACCAGCGATCCTGATTGTTGTTGGGATCGCTGGTGTATCGCTATGTGAGACCCGGGCTTTACTCTCCACAAGGAGAAAAGTTACCCAGTTACCCCTTAAACCTTGTGTGTGCACCTCCCAAAGAGATCAATTAGACTTACAGAAGCAGTGGTGTTTGTGTAACTCCTAAGCTGTGGAAACAATGCAGCTCGCTGTGCTACACTATATCCGTAATGCTTATTAATTTAGTTATAGAATCTAATATATATAGCTACTAGGAGTTACGCTACTAGTATTTTGCAGCTACATTTGGTTGTCTTTGCACCCTCTCTTCTAGTGGCCGACACCTAGAAGCAGTTACTCCCATCTCAGCCAAGGAAAGGAAAAAAAGGGAATAACCCTCTAATGGCTGAATAATTACAATACCTGCTTACAACATTAGAATGGTAATGAGAAAAGTACTAACTGTTGGGCGCTACACTGTTATTTACATAGCTTAAAATAAGACCAGACATCAATGCCTAATTTATGGCGACACCTACTATTCCTCCATTATCGCCACGTTACTTTTGCATTATTATTATTATATTATTATCATCATACAAGTTTAGAAATCCTATGATTCTAAGTACTGAAATACCTGAATTTGAAGTAGAAAGTGGTCACTGGTTTTCCGGTTCAGAGCGGCTGCCGTCGTCATTACTCCCTGCTGGTTAATCTGAAAAGTATTATCCTCGTTTCCACTCAGAACGGTGAACGTAAATGGAGGGCCGTTGTGAGACGAATCCTTGTCAGTCACCACCAAGTGCAGAACGCTAAACCCAATCGGCTTATTTTCCTGTAGAGATATATTTTCAGACGATTATGATACTGTCACAGCTAGATGTATTTGTCTACAAGTGGACAAAAGTTTCTGGCTTTAGTTTACAATTTTACCGGCCAGGAAAGCGCCAGCATGGAGAATGGATCCTCACAGAGCCAATGAGACTGAACGACGAGCATAAAAACTGACAAGAACAGGAAAATTACACAAGACACTTTGTATCTGCAACCTGAATTGAATGTACTGAGAGAATGAGCTTGTTACAGTTTCAAGAGGGATAACAGCGGCTTCAAAGCGAGAATGAAGACAAAGAGGTAAAAATCCATTTTGCCGCTCGTTCATCTATATATGAAGTCCTATATTAATGACACGTGAAGATTTTGCTAGACACCACTCTGGAAACCTATTAGACTAATTTAAGTTTTCCGAGAACACAACTTGTGTGCAAAACTAAAGGCAGAACTTTGCTTAGCCATTGGCACATTCAGACTAATAAGGAAGACGAGCATAGACAGCCCAAAGCAAAGCCTCGGGTTCCTGACGACTCGGGAATCAGAATACAAAAACATTGAGGGCGGATATAAAGAGAACAACATGCAGGAAGATACATCTGCAGCCAAAATAAGCCTCTGAAGATGTAAGTCTCTTCTCAAGGAAATACTCTGGAGGTGGTGGCTGAGGGTCTCACGAGGAGGGCAGCATTTGCATACTAAACATATTCATACAGTCTATCTAGTGAGGCTCTGAAGAAAAGTGAACCAAAAAATAGTCTGCCTTCAAATCCCAGAGTACTGAATGGACACCGAGGGTTTACAATAAGGAAGGCCATGGAAAGTACAGGCAACCTACAGAATATCCATTAATGAATGGGAACATGTGCATTATGACAAATGGACATGTAGAATGCATTTATTACAGTGTAACCTCTGTAGCATCATTCAACGTGGCACTCATCATAGCAGTATATTCATCGCCAATAGAATGATAGTCTCCTGCTATTTATTTTACTGCGACAGTCAATGAAAGATGTAATCTTGCCCAAGACACAAGCACATATATGGGAGTAACCTGCATTGATAAAGACTGATGGTATTAAATGATATGCTAGTCCCCAAGACTTAATCATGCACCATAGAGGAACACTGAAGCTGCTATGGAGAAGAGGACAAGGGGATAGCTCAGGATGTTGCTGTACCTTTCCCTTGTGTGCTGTACAAGCAGTGCCTCTCTATTCATAGTCTCCCTTTCTATAACACTATTAACCAAGGGCCTCCTCTATGTATGCCGAAAACCATTCCTATTTAAAGGAGTAGTGAATGTAGAAGTAAATGAATAAATTTAACAAGAAATATACTTGTCCTCACTGTTTTTAGTCTACAGCCTTTACTATGTGATCCTGAAACAGTCAACCTTGTAAAAATAATGCAAAGAACTAGGGGGCTAATCTCTTTGATCAGTTCCAGTTTTGGCCTGCTAGAGTCCTACCTCCTTAGTAAAGGGGTTGAAATGAATGATTTTTTTTTCTACTGCAGGCAAGGCATAGCAGGGATGTTTCTGCTACAGCCGATTGTCTTACAGCCAGACACAGGACACTGAGAAGGGCGGAGGGAGGACATGACTGAGCTTCAGAGACACATAGAGAACATTTCTTATACAGTACTGTGCAAGAGTTTTAGACAGGTGTGGAAAAAAGCTGCAAAGTAATAATGCTTTAAAAAATAGTGTTAACGGTGTAATTATTTTCAAATACCAAAATGGAAAATTAATAAAGAAATCAAATCATTGTTAGGGATAACTGCCCTTTATCTTCAAAACAGCAACAAAAAATCAATTCATCTACGTAGACTTGCCCAAAGTTTTTAAAAGATCTCAGCAGGGAGGTTGTTCTAAAGATCTTGGAGAACTAACCACAGATCTTTGGTGGATGTAGGTATGTGCACATCTGTCTCTTCATATAATCCTAGACAGACTCGATGATGTTGGAATCAGAGCTCTGTTGTTACCAACTCATCATTACCAGGACTCCTTGCTCCTTTTTTCACTGAAGAGAGGTCTCAATGACATTGGCTGTATGTTTGGGGTTGTTTTCGTACTTCAGAATTAAATTTTGAGCTGAACATACCTGATGGTATTTCATGATAGATAAGTATATGCCTGTATTTCTCAGCATTGAAGACAAATTATTCTTGACCAAATCCCCAACCCCATTTGCTGAAATACAACCTCAAACTTGCAAAGAAAACCCACCAATCTTTACTATTGTCTGGAAACACTCATCATTGGGCCATTCTCCAGCCCTTTGGCAAACAAATTGACTTTCTATTTCAGCCAAATATTTAAAATTTTGAGTCATCTGTTCTGAGCCTTTGATGCTATTTTTCTGCACCTAATTTCTTATGTTTTCATGCATAGTTGAGTCGTTTGGCCTTGTTTCCATGTTGAAGGTATGGCCTTTTGGCCGCAAATTTTACAAATAATAGATGGGTGTCGCTGGGTTCCACTGGTTACTGCAAATTCTGACTTAATACCACTGCTATACATCTTTTGATTTCAAAGGGAAGAAAGCATGATGCGTCTTTAATCTGCTGCAGTTTGCAAGTTTCCTTGGACCACCACTTCATCTACAGCTCTCAACGTTGCCCTATTTTTGGTGCTTCTTTAAAAGAGCTTGAACAGAATATCTTGCAACAGCAGTTTGCCTTGGTGACACCTTGTTAATGCAGTATTAACTATCTTGAAAAAGATGGAATCATGACACTCCTGTTGTAGGTGCCAAGTAGGATATTATGTCATCAATAAAGTAGAGAAAAAATACTTGGCACTCATATGTTCTAGATAAAATTGTATTGTGCGCCTGCAATTCAAAATGTAGATGTTTTAGATCAATACATGACCTCCTTCAGTAATGCAGACGGCAGTTAGGACACTATCTACCGCTTTTCTTGGTTATGACACCACCTACCGCTTTTCTTGGTTAGGACACTACCTACCGCTTTTCTTCTCTGTTCCTCATTACTGCAATCCGTGTTACTGAGGAAGGTCATGTGTTGACGATAACATCTACATTTTACATGGCTTGCACCCAAAAAAATTTCATCTAGAACATATTTGAATGCCAAGTTTTCTCCACTGTATAACTATCTTTAGTTTTGTTGCTGTGCTCAGTCTTTTCATGGTGTATGATCCGTGACATGAAACTATCTTCTCCAACCTCACCTTTGTAGCAAAATTTGGTTCTTCACCCAGTTTTAAGCCTCTTACACACAGTTTATGTTTGAATTCAGGACTAAGTTCAAACTACATATGAAAATGATGATCATTATCATCTCCTTGGTATAATTCAATAATCATACACCTGCCTATATTGGAGACAAAGGGTGATCACAGCAGATCTTGATTTGATTTAAATTTCTCTTTTGTTCACTCTCTTTAGCTCATTGACAAAAATATACTATTAACATTTTTATTTTTGAAAGCATTCTTACTTTGCAGCATTTTTCCACACCAGCCTAAAACTATTTCACAATTCTGGATGTTTTTCAGTTTTATTTGTAACCTATGTCAAAACAGGATCAAGGAAAAAGTGGAAATTAGGCAAAGTTCTACGTTATTTTTGTTTTTGCGTGTGCATTGTCTGCATTTTGCGTGTTTCTTTAATAGGTTAACAGCTTAGTAGAAGATTTCATGATCAGACAGCTAGAAAAGAAAATAATCTGACACTTACCTGAATGATAATGCTGTAATTCTCTTTGGAGAACACAGGAGGGTTGTCATTGACGTCAGACACATCAATGTTAACTCTTGTGGTGTTCATTCTAGGTGGATTGCCATTATCTTCTGCCTTAATAGTCAAAGTGTAACCAGAAATCTGTACAAATATCAATATGATCGTATCAATCATTATGAAAATATTATATAAGGATACAGAGAATGGTACTTGTTAAAGTAGGAAGAAATTAATAAAATTAATGCTGGTGGAGTAACAATGCTTTAGAGGAAGACACTTGGGAGAAGAAGAATGCGACAAGACTTACCTTCTCTCTATCCAAAAGTTTATTCACTTTAACTTCCCCTCTTCCAGGATCAATGATGAAGGTATTCCCCAGGTTGCCATCTGTAATTGCATAGCGGATGTGACTGTTCAAAGGTCCATCGGCATCGTCTGCAACAACCTAGATAAAAGCACATTCTCATTTGGAGCAGACTCTGGTAGTGAACATTTTTGAAATAATTCTTCCTCATGTCCCAGTTTTAACTTATTAGATGATCTCCCAGCAGATTTATTTCAATACATTCCGTGTTACCTTCATAAACTCAACCAACTGAACAGAAAAAGTGCCCGAAGGAACAAAATACAATGTAACATCCTGCGCTATTGTTCTCGAAAAGTGATGTGATACATCCTTCCATGAAATCTTGCCAGAAAAACGAGAAGTTGAAATATAAATCCTGAGGCTATAATTATTATAATACAGTGATGATAATTTTAATGGTGCAAAAATATGCGTTAAATTACAGCATCTCAGCCCCACCTTACAATATTTGTCTGTGAAACTGACAATAACGGTTGATAAATCACACATCTCTCAACACTATTGTTTGAAATTACAGTAATGACATACGTACCGGCATTCTTCCACCAAAAACCTCTGCACAACTATCTATCCCCAGGGCTTCTTCCTTCTTCAGCCCCAGCTTGTAGGTCTCCTTCACTCTTGCTACATTAGCAAGAAAGTCTTGGAGATCATATTTCTAGTTTCACAAAACATACCTAATACCACCTAAATTTTAATGTAGACAAATGTAAGGTTCTGCAATAAAATGTGTAATTATTTACTAAATGGTAAAATACTGGGTAAATCTGACCTTGAAAAAGCCTTGGCCATATGAGAGAATGGCAAACTCAATTTTAATGACTAGCAGCCATGTATCATGGGATCCATTAAGACAGCCATGGCTGCTCATGACGAGAACATAGTTTTGCCACTATAAAAGTCACTAGTGTGGCCACACTTAAAATACTGTGTACAACTTTGGTCCCCATTGTATAAGAAGGATACAGCTGAACTAGAGTGGGCGCAGACAAGAGTTATCAAAGTTATTAACCCCTTCACCACCTCGAGATTTTCCGCTTTTGCGTTTTCGCTTTTTGCTCCCCTTCTTCCCAGAGTCCTAACTTTTTTTTTAATTTTTCCAACAATATGGCCATGTGAGGGCTTGATTTTTGCAAGACAAAGTTGTAATTTTGAACGACTCCATTAGTTTTACTATACAGTGTACTGGAAAATGAGAAAAAAAAATCCAAGTTCGATGAAATTGCTAAAAAAGTGCAATTCCACAATTGTTTTTTAGTGTTTTTTTTTACCATGGTCACTAAATGCAACAGACCTGCCATTATGATTTTCGGGATCATTATGAGTTTGCAGATACAAACATGTATAGGTTCTTTTTTATTTAAGTGACGAAAAAAAAATGGCAGCATTTTCCAATACCCATAGAGTCATGTGAGCCATGTGGTGAGCTGCATTTCTTGCTACATGTTCATAGACTTACCAGTGGAAAAGCCAAACTTCACATGCCAGAAATGCAAGCTTGTGTCCCTGTTGGAGGAAAAGTTGCAAAATCTGGAAGAGAGGTTATCTACATTGAAGACCATTAAGGAAGGTGAAGAGTTCTTAGACAGAGCAGAATTATCTCTTCATGGTACAGAAAGAGAAGAAATTCGAAGTGCAACTGAAGAAACAGAGAATGGAAGCATGTGACCCAGAGAAGCAGGAGGATCAGGAGGCAGTCAGCACCAATTCTGCTCAGGAACCAATACCAGGCTCTTACACAGGAGAACGATGAAGAAATACATCAGGATAAGACTTTGCCCACAAACAACCTTGTACGCCCTCAGAGTCCTCCTGAATGGAGAAAGAAAACTGTTGTGAAGAAGAAACGGAGAGTTTGTTGTTGAGAGGAACAGAGGCCGCTATCTGCAGACCGGATATAACCTCAAGAGAAATGTGCTGTCTTCCAGGTGCAAAAATTAAAGATGTGTCTGACAGGATATCAGGACTCTTCAGACCTAAAGATGACTACCCATTCCTGCTAATACATGTGGGGACAAATGACACCGCTAGAAAGACCTGGAAACCATCTGCAGTGACTTTTAAAACTTAGGTAAGAAAGTGAAAGAACTGGGAGCGCAGGTGGTCTTCTCTTCCATCCTCCCAGTGGATGGCCATGGAACAAGGAGGTGGAATAAGATTCTGCAGGTGAACAACTGGCTACGTCGATGGTGCCGTCAGCAAGGATTTGGATTTCTGGATCACGGAGTGAATTACCTATACGATGGACTACTTGCTAGAGATGGGGTGCACCTTACGAAGACTGGAAAACATGTATTTGGAAGTCGCCTTGCTACACTCATCAGGAGAGCTTTAAACTAGAACAATGTGGGAAGGGAAGCAAAACGCCAGCAAAAGCCATACACTTGACAAATACTATTGAGATTTCTGCTATTAGAAGAGAAGGGGAAGAACAAAGACAAAAAAATTTACATAATAAAAATATTGAAGGAAGAGAAACCAATCACAAACTAAAATGTTTCTATACGAATGCACAAAGCATGGGCAACAAACAAGGAGAACTGGAGCTACTAACGCAGGAGAAGAAATATGATGTCATTGGAATCACTGAGACTTGGTGGGATGATACACATGATTGGAATACAAGGCTAGAAGGATACAACTTATTTGCAAGAAACAGACTTGATAAACGAGGAGGAGGTGTTGCATTGTATGTTAGAAAAGCGTATATCTGCACAGAGATTGACGCTTCAGAGACTGGGAGTTCTGTGGAAACTGTTTGGGTAAGAATACAAGGACAGAACAATGGAAAGGACACCATTGTAGGCATTTACTACAGGCCGCCTGTGCAAGCTGAAGATATGGATGAACTCTTTATGCATCAATTGGCCAAGTTCTCCAAAAAATATGACATAGTGGTCATGGGAGATTTCAACTATCCAGACATTTGTTGGGAATCTCTCTCAGGCAAAACTAACAGGTCCAGGAAATTCTTATCCTCTCTTGCTGACAACTTTATCTTCCAAAAGGTAATGGAGAAAACAAGGGGATCTGCTACCTTGGATCTAATCCTCATAAACAGGGAGGAAATGGTGGAGGAGGTAAGAGTGGCTGGGACTCTAGGAGGTAGTGACCATGCTATTTTAGAATTTTGGATAACAAGAGGAGGAAGACCTGTGAAGACTCAGACGTCAAGGTTAGATTTCAGAAAGGCAGATTTTAAGGAACTCAGAAAGAGAATTGGAGGGATCCAATGGCTGGATATCCTTAAGGACAAAAATGTCCAGGAAGGATGGAAAATCTTGAAAAATGAGATTCTCAAAGCACAATCGTTAACAATTCCGAAAAGAGGGAAGAATGGGAAGCATTTAAGGAAACCAGGATGGATGAACATAGAACTTAAACACATGCTAAAAAGGAAGAAAGAAATGTTTATCAAATGGAAAGAGGGAGGCATATCTAAAGAAGAATATAATGCCGTCTGCAGAACCTGCAGGGCACAAATCAGATTATCTAAAGCTGACAATGAATTAAGGCTTGCAAGTGACGTCAAAAGCAACAAAAAAGGATTTTGGGGATATGTCAAAAGTAAAAGAAAAGTCAAAGATGCTATAGGATTTTTACAGCATGAAAATGATGAAATGGTAAGTCAGGATGTTGAGAAGGCTGAACTTTTAAATTCCTATTTTGCATCTGTTTTCTCTCAGAAAGGAAATGTAACATCAACTGATCTTCACTGTCCTATTAAAGGAATAGAAGAATCCAGGATATCTATAAACAGAAAGACAGTGAGGAAACACTTAGCTAACATAAATGAATTCAAGTCTCCAGGTCCAGATGAATTACACCCCAGGGTACTGAAGGAGATAGCAGAAGAAATTCTTGAACCACTGTCCATAATCTTTGAAAATTCTTGGAGAACAGGAGAAGTCCCAGAAGACTGGAGAAGAGCAAATGTTGTTCCTATCTTCAAAAAGGGGAAGAAGGTGGACCCAGGGAACTACAGGCCGGTGAGTCTGACTTCTATACCAGGAAAGATCTTTGAACAAATTATTAAAGAACATGTATGCAAGTACCTGGATAAGAATGAAGTGATTAAACAGAGTCAGCATGGGTTTGTAACTAATAAGTCATGTCAGACTAACTTAATTTCCTTCTATGACAGAATCACTGACTGGGTGGATCAGGGAAATGCTGTAGATATAGTATATCTTGACTTCAGCAAAGCATTTGACAAAGTATCTCACACAATCCTTATTGAAAAAATGACTAAGTATGGAATGGACAAGGCAACTGTTAGGTGGATTCATAACTGGCTTAGTGATCGGACCCAAAGAGTGGTTGTAAATGGCTGCACATCCAGTTGGAAGAATGTCTCAAGTGGGGTACCACAAGGCTCTGTTTTGGGCCCTGTATTGTTCAACATCTTTATCAATGATTTAGATGAAGGAATTGAGGGTAAACTGATCAAATTTGCTGATGACACAAAGCTAGGAGGGGTAGCTAATACTAGAGAAGAGAGAGAGAGGATTCAAAAAGATATACATAAACTGGAGCAGTGGGCAGCAACTAACAGAATGGATTTTAACAGGGAAAAATGCAAAAGTACTACATCTGGGCAATAAAAATGAAAAAAGCATATACAAAATGGGAGGAATAGGGCTAAGTAACAGCACGTGAAAAAGACTTGGGTATACTAATTGATCACAGACTTAACATGAGTCAACAGTGTGATGCAGCAGCAAAAAAGGCAAATGCAATTCTAGGATGTATCAACAGAAGCATACAGTCTAGATCACGTGAGGTCATTATTGCCCTCTACTCCTCTTTGGTCAGACCTCATCTGGAATACTGTGTCCAGTTTTGGGCACCACATTTTAAAAAAGACATCAACAAACTGGAGCAAGTTCAGAGAAGAGCCACCAGAATGGTGACCGGTCTGCAAACCATGTCCTATGAGGAACGGCTGCAGGATTTGGGAATGTTTAGCTTGCAAAAAAGAAGACTGAGAGGAGACTTAATAGCTGTCTACAAATATCTCAAGGGCTGTCACATTGTAGAAGGATCATCTTTATTCTCATTTGCACAAGGAAAGACTAGAAGCAATGGGATGAAACTGAATGGGAGGAGACACAGATTAGATATTAGAAAAAACTTTTTGACAGTTAGGGTGATCAATGAGTGGAACAGGCTGCCACAAGAGGTGGTGAGTTCTCCTTCAATGGAAGTCTTTAAACAGAGCTGGATAGACATCTGTCTGGGATGATTTAGAGAATCCTGCTTTGAGCAGGGGTTGGACCAGAAGGCCCAGGAGGTCCCTTCCAACTCTACCATTCTATGATTCTAGTCTCCATTTTTCGGGATCTTTGATTTATTCTTTTTCTATTTATATGTGTATTTTAGATTTTTTTTTTTTGCTATTGTTTTATTTTGAATGGGTCAAAAGGGAGGCAATTTGAATGTTTACATTTTTTTTATTTAAAAACCTTTTTTTTTTAAAACACTTTTTGTTTACTTCAATAGTATCCTTAGGAGATTTGAAGCTGCGATCTTCTGATCGCTACTGCTACACATAGCTGGGCTTCAGCTAAGTGTAGAAGTGTAGAAAAGGCCGGCACTCATAGGAGATAAGCAATGACAAGCACAGGGGTCTCCTGCAGACCCCCGGCTGTCATTCCAACCCACCAGCGCCCCGCCATCATGTGACAGGGTACCGATGCGCGGGGCTAGTAACGCGCATGTGGCAAGTGTATGTTAAATGCCGCTGTTAGGGATTGACAGCAGCATTTAACATGTTAACAGTCAAGGGTGGATCGAGATTTTACCTGCGGCTGTTAGGGGAACATGACAGCTGATCAGATCAGCTGTCATGTGCCTGAAAAAATGCGGGCTCAGCACCAGAGCCAGCATCAAAGAGGGGGAGGCGATTTATGACATACCTATACATCATAGGACGTAGCTATATGTCATAAGTCGTAAATGGGTTAAGGGAATGGGTGGATAACAAGACAGGTTATCAAACTTGGGATTATTCAATTAGGGAAAAATGAAGGTTTAGTGGTGAACTTATTACAATGTACAAATACAGAAATCTTTCTAATGATCTTTTTACACCTAGTCCAGCAACGATGACATGGGGACATAATCTATGTCTAGAGGAGAGGTTTAATCGTCACCACAGATGCAGATTCTTTACTGTAAGAGCAGTGTGATTATGGAAATCTTTGCCGCATGATGTTGTAATGGTTAATTCACTACAAAAGTACAAGAAGGGTCTGGATGCCTTGAAAAATGTAAGATTACAGGTTATCAGCACTAGATTCTGTAATGGGGCGTTGATACAGGGAACTAATTTGATTGCTGTATATGTAATCAGGAAGGAATTTTACCCTAATAAGGGGAAATTAGCAAAATCCCCATAAGAGTTTTTAACCTCCTCAGAATAAACAGGTAAGGTTATAGAAGAACTCTATGGACTTACAGTCAAGACCGAAAGTGTTGGCACCATTGAAATTGCTCCAGAAAATGAAATATTTCTCATGGAAAATTATTGCAATTACACATGTTTGGTTATACACATGTTTATTTCCTTTGTGGGTATTGGAACACAAAAAAAAGAGAGAAAAAAAAGGCAAATTGGACATAACTTCACACAAAATCCCCAAAATGGGCCAGGCAAAATTGTTGGCACCTTTCTAAAATTGTGGGTAAACAACTTTGTTTCAAGCATGTGATGCTTGTTCAAACTCACTTGTGGCAAGGTGTGGGCAATATGAAAATCACACCTGAAAGCAGATAGAAAAGGGAGAAGTTGATTCAATCCTTGCATTGTGTGTCCAGTGTGCCACACTAAGCATGGAGTACAGAAAGAGAAGAGAACTGTCTGAGGACTAGAGAACTGGAATTGTTGAAAAATATCAACAAACTCAAGGTTACAAGTCCATCTTCAGAGATCTTGATGTTCCTTTGTCTACAGAGCACAACATAATGGAGAAGATTACAACCCATGGAACTGTAGTTAGTCTCCCTGGACGCGGACAGCACAGAAAAACTGATGAGAGGTTGCAAGCAGGATAGTCCAGATGGTGGATAAGAAGCAACAATCAAGTTCCAAAGAAATTCAAGCTGTCCTGCAGGCTGAGGGTGCATCAGTGTGGACAGATGAGACCAAGATAGAGCTGCTTCGTTAACCCATCATTCTGTTTAGTAAAAAAACAATGAGGTCTGCAAAGTATTAGAGACCTGGATCAGTTTACAAAAGAAGAGTGGTTAAAAATTCTAGTTGAGAGGTGTAAGAAGCTTGTGGTTATAGGAAGAGATTGATTGCAGTTATTTATTCCAAAGGGTATGCAACCAAATATTAAGTTGACGGTGACAACAATTTTTGTACAATTATGTCCAATTTGCCTTTTTTTCTGTTTTTTTGTGATGTTAAAATACACACAAAGGAAATAGACATGTGTATAACAAAACATGTTATTAGTACTAATTTTCTGGGAAAATACTTCATTTTCTGGAACAATTTATAGAGTGCGAACACTTTTGGCCATGTATATAAATCTTTTGATAAAATGTGTGCTGTGACTAAATGTGAATTTTATCTTTTTCTAACTGGTGTCTCAACCTGATGTGAAATAATTATGTAGGGTTTGACATTAATACAAGTCAGAGGCGTTATCATTAATATAAAAGCTGGGATGTGAAATAAATGAGGCACCAACTAATAATTAGAAAGTGACAGCAATGCCATTTAATATTAATCTATGGAGTACCGTGTCAAAAAGGTGGTCACAATATGATGGTATGAGAATCATGTTAAAACGACCCTTTCTGTTCATTTTACATCTCATATACATGTATTTTATGAGGATAATGTGTGTATATGTATATATGTGTGTATATATGTATATAGAATATTGTATATATATTTATTTTTATTCCCCCTTCCATTATTGCACTTCATGACAGTTCCCCTTAAATGCCATTACTAGACCTGTCACCCGTCATTTCTCCTGTCACCCCTGTCATGCCTTCAAAAACTTGTTAATATTCATACATGTTGAAGTGCTACATGTATGATATTATATACATATATACACACACACACATATATATAGTGAAGGAAATAACTATTTGATTTCTTGCTGATTTTGTAAGTTTGCTCACTGACAAAGACACGAACAGTCTATAATTTTAAATGACCCAAAACATATGTGTCGCAAAGGTTGCTTTCCTGCGTGATGTGAAAACCATAAGTGTTTTCACCAGCATGATATGTGCTGAGAGCAATCCAGTCAGAGATGGGCAAGACGTCTACCCACCATACCTCCACCTCCAGGGTGTGGCTGTAGGGAGTTAAATGTCCAGTTTTCTTTTTTCATATGTCTGTGTTGTGTGGAGGAGAGGAAGACTCCAGACCTGCAGCTCCTGCGAGAGTTGCTGAGAGTTGAGAGTTGTTGTTCCAGAGGCACTGAGCAGGACTTTAAATTAACTTATTTTCATTTGAGCCAGAAAGGCTATTTTTTTGTTATCAGTTTGGGTTTTTGGTTTATGATACAATAAACCACCCAGAGAATTTAACCACATGTGTGCCTGTGTCTACCTCAAGGAGCAGCTAAGTGAGCCGACCTTTCACAATATATATATTGGTTTATGAGTGGGAGGCTTGGCAACACTGCCTGTTTGTTGGTGCGGAGTTGATTATATATATATATATATATATATATATAAATAATATATAAATTAAAATAAAGACTAAATTTATATATATATATATATATATATATATATATATATATATATATATATTAGGGTGCCAAGGAAATGCATGGTAAAAATTAAGTAGCAAGTTTTTGAAGGTCTTACCTCCTAATTTTGTTCCTTTTTGGTCATAGATATTTTATAATTTTCTTTTTTAAGATTAGTTACTATTTACTGGTTGCTCAATGGCACATCATATTGCAGTTTTAAATGTTTGTTTAGTATTTATAGTCATGCATATCCCGCGTTATGTATGGTATGTTATGCCGTTTACCGGTCAGATTAATTTTATATTTTGATAGATCGGGCGTGTCCGAAAGCGGCAATATCAAATGTGTGTACCGTATTTTTCGGACCATAAGACGCACTTTTTTTCCTCCAAATTTGGGAGGAAAGTGTGGGTGCGTCTTATGGTCGGAATGTAACGTGGGGAGGGGCAGCGGTGGAGTGAGATACCAGGAGGCAGGAAAATATCCCCTCCACTGCAGGAATCCAGTGCTGGGGAAACCACTGGTCCCGATACTTAAGTGCAGTGAATATTCATTAGCTGATTCCCCGCCCACCTATCAGCGGAGCAGTGAGCAGCAAATGACAGAGCCACATGGTTCCCCAGCGCCTGATTCCTGCAGCAGCTGGGCAGATCAGTGTCTGAAGTAGAAGGAGGCGGCAGGAGCAGAGTGCAGCAGGAGGCATCGCATACCTGACAGCCTGGGGCTGTGCTGATGCCATGCTGAATGATCCTGTGGAGGACCTGTGATGAGGTCATGAAAAGGGCGGGCTGGAGCATCACATGACCACACAAAGCCCTGCCTCTTCATGATGTCATCACAGGTCCTTCAGACACACTGTACAACAGAGAATTAATTAAAAGGTTAGTAATGACAGCACATAAAAAAGCACTCTGCCATCCTGTGGTGGACTATAACTCCCAGCATGCCATAGGATCTGTAGGACATGCTGAGAGTTATAGTTCTCCCATGGGATCTTAAAGCAGCACTCCAGTGTTATTTTTCAGTGCTGGAGTGGTGCTTTAAATATAAGCCCTGTGCCCCCATTCATATACTCACCCTCCAGCATCTTCACATAGTACTTTACAGACACCACACTGGTCCTGCAGCACCATCTCCTACCTGTAGCTTCCAACATAATAACATACTATTATATATAATAACACCACATATAATAGTATGTTATTTATGTTATTAAATATTTTACCACATTTTTTGCTTCAAATATATTTTTCCCTATTTTCCACCTCTAAAACCTGGGTGCATCTTATAGTCCGGTGCGTCTTATAGTCCGAAAAATACAGTATATATTTTTTTAACTCTTTAATTTTCAATGGGGCGAAAGGGGGGGTGATTTGAACTTTTAGGTTTTTTTAATTTTTTAAAAATAATTTTACTTTTTTTTTGTGTGTACAATATTGTGGAAAATAAGAAACATGGAATAATTCACATGCCTTGAGCAAGTGGTAAGTCTAAATTTAATGTCAACATATTTTACAAGGTGAATCCTTATGCCAAAAGGAACAAATTTGAGGGGTAAGACTTACCAATTTGCAAAGTTCATTTTTCCTTGGCACCCTAATATATATACAGTCATGGCCAAAAGTTTTGAGAATGACACAAATATTAATTTTTACAAAGTCTACTGCTTCACTTTTTCTAATGGCAATTTGCATATACTCCAGAATGTTATAAAGAGTGATCAGCTTAACAGTAATTACTTGCAAAGTCAATATTTGGCTAGAAAATGAACTTTATCCCCCAAAACACATTTCAACATCATTGCAGCCCTGCCTTAAAAGGACCAGCTAACCTCTTTTCAGTGATTGCTCCATTAACACAGGTGTGGGTGTTGATGAGGGCATGGCTGGAGATCAATCTGTCATGATTAAGTAAGAATGACACCACTGGACACTTTAAAAGGAGGCTGGTGCTTGGCATCATTGTTTCTCTTCTGTTAACCATGGTTGTCTCTAAAGAATCACGTGCAGTCATCATTGCAATACACAAAAATGGCCTAACGGGGAAGAGTATCGCAGCTAGAAAGATTGCACCTCAGTCAACAATCTATCGCATCATCAAGAACTTCAAGGAGAGAGGTTCCATTGTTGCCAAAAAGGCTCCAGGGCGCCCAAGAAAGACCAGCAAGCGCCAGGACCGTCTCTTAAAAGTGTTTCAGCTGCGGGATCGGGCTACCAGCAGTGCAGAGCTTGCTCAGGAATGGCAGCACGCAGGTGTGAGTGCATCTGCACGCACTGTGAGGCGGAGACTCTTGGAGCAAGGCCTGGTCTCAAGGAGGGCAGCAAAGAAGCCACTTCTCTCCAGAAAAAACATCATGGACAGACTGATATTCTGCAAAAGGTACAGGCAGTGGACTGCTGAGGACTAGGGTAAAGTTATTTTCTCTGATGAATCCCCTTTTCGATTGTTTGGGACATCAGGAAAACGCCGCATTCGGAGAAGACAAGGTGAGCGCTACCACCAGTCTTGTCTCATGCCAACTGTTAAGCATCCTGAAACCATTCATGTGTGGGGTTGCTTCTCAGCCAAGGGAATCGGCTCTCTCACAGTCTTGCCTAAAAACACAGCCATGAATAAAGAATGGTACCAGAATGTCCTCCAAGAGCAACTTCTTCCAACCCTCCAAGAGCAGTTTGGCGATCAACAATGCCTTTTCCAGCATGATGGAGCACCTTGCCATAAAGCAAAGGTGATAACTAAATGGCTCAGGGAACAAAACATAGAGATTTTGGGTCCATGGCCTGGAAACTCCCCAGATCTTAATCCCATTGAGAACTTGTGGTCAATCATCAAGAGACGGATGGACAAACAAAAACCTAAAAATTCTGACAAAATGAAAGCATTGATTGTGCAAGAATGGACTGCTATCAGTCAGGATTTGGTCCAGAAGTTGATTGAGAGCATGCCAGGAAAATTGCAGAGGTCCTGAAGAAGAAGGGTCAACACTGCAAATATTGACTTGCTGCATTAACTCATTCTAAAGGGTATGCCACACTAAACAGCGTCGCTAACGAGATCGCTAAAATACGTCACTATTTAGCGATCTCGTTCGTGACGCTAACGTGTGTGGCTGTAGCAACGACGTGGCCCTGCTGTGATCTCGCTGATCGTTCACTAGAGTCTGGACCGTATTTAGATCGTTGCGTCCGCTGGTGACCTATATCGCTGTGTCTGGCACCTTTGTAGCGATGTGCGCTGTTTTTACATCGCAATGACGTTAAAGTCGTTAATGAGATCGCTACCTTTGAGTCGTTAACGAGATCACTAAGTGTGGCAGCTACTAGAGACATTAAAACGATCACAAAAAACGATCTCATTAGCTGCGTCGTTATTGAGATCGCTAACGAGATCACTAAGTGGCAGTACCTAACTGTCAATATAAGCTTTTGTTACTCATATGTTTGCAATTATATTTCTGTCTGTGATAAAAACATCTGTCAAACACACACATAAAAACCAGAGGGCAGCAGATCATGTGAAAATATAATATTTGTGTCATTCTCAAAACTTTTGGCCATGACTGTATATATTATATAGGTATATATTATACATATATACTATATATATAATATATATATTATATATAATTATATTTACATACACACTGCTCAAAAAAATAAAGCGAACACTAACAGCACAATGTAACTCCAAGTCAATCACACTTCTGTGAAATCTACATCTCCAGTAACAAAGCAACACCAATTATGAATCAATTTCTCCTGATGTTGTACAAATGGAACAGACAACAGGTACAAATGATCGGCAATTAGCAAAGAAACCCCCTATAAAGGAGTGGTTCTGCACAGACCGCATCTCAGTACCAATGCTTTCTGGCTGATGTTTTGGTCACTTTTGAATGTTTGGTTGTGCTTTCACACTCATGGTACCATGACACGGACTGGACTGTACAACCCACACAAGTGGCTCAGGAAGTGCAGCTCATCCAGTATGGCACATCAATGCGAGCTGTGGCAAGAAGGTTTGCTGTGTCTGTCAGCGTTGTGTCCAAAGGCTGGAGGCACTACCAGGAGACAGGCCAGTACACCAGGAGATGTGGAGGGGGTCGTAGGAGGGTAACAACCCAGCAGCAGTACTGCTACCTCCGTCTTTGTGCAAGGAGGAACAGTAGGAGCACTGCCACAGCTCTGCAAAATGACCTCCAGCAGGCCACAAATGTGCATGTGTCTGCACAAACGGTTACAAACCGACTCCATGAGGATGGTCTAAGGGCCCGACGTCCACAGATGGGGGTTGTGCTCACAGCCCAACACCGTGCAGGGCAATTGGCATTTGTCAGAGAACACCAAGATTGGCAGATTTGACATTGGCACCCTGTTCTCTTGACGGATGAAAGCGGGTTCATACTGAGCACATGTGACAGACGTGACAGAGTATGGAGATGCTGTGGACAACGTTCTGCTGCCTGCAACATCCTCCAGCATGACGGGTTTGGCAGTGGATCAGTAATGGTGTTGGGAAACATTTCTTTGGAAGGCCGCACAGCCCTCCATGTGCTAGCCAGTGGTACCCTGACTGCCATTAGGTACTGGGATGAGATTCTCAAACCCGTAGTGAGACCATATGCAGTGGAGTGGGACTTCGGTTCCTTCTGATGCATGACAATGCTAGGCCTCATGTGGCTGTAGTGTGTCAGCAGTTCCTGCATCATGAAAGCAATGATGCTATGCACTGGCTTGCCCGTTCCTGAGACCTGAATCCAATCGAGCACAACTGGGACATCATGTCTTGCTCCATCCACCAACGCAAAATTGCACCACAGACTGTCCAGGAGTTGACTGATGCTTTAATCCAGGTCTGGGAAGAGATCCCTCAGAAGAATGTTTGCCTAGTCTGCATGTGTTTTCAATGGGCAAAGTAGAGTAAGTCATCACCACAGACTTCTGGGAACAAACGATTGGGCGTTGAAATTAAGCATGCCTGATCCTTCTTTCTTCTGAGATACGAGGCATGTATTACACTAGGGTGCCAAGGAAAAATGAACTTTGCAAATTGGTAAGTCTTACCCCTCAAATTTGTTCCTTTTGGCACAAGAATTCACCATGTAAAATATGTTGACATTAAATTTAGATTTACCACTTGCTCAAGGCATGTGAACTATTCCATGTTTCTCATTTTCCTCAATATTGTACACACAAAAACCACTAAAATTTAAAAAAATTAAAAAAACAACAAAAATAAACTAAAAGTTTAAAACACCCCCCTTTTGCCCCATTGAAAATTAAAGGGTTACAAAAATATATATATATATACACACATTTTGTATCGCCGCGTTCAGAACGCCCGATCTATCAAAATATAAAATCAATTAATCTTATCGGTAAACGGCATAACATACCATACATAACGCGGGATATGCATGACGATAAATACTAAACAAACATTTAAAACTGCAATATGATGTGCCACTGAGCAACCAGTAAATGATAACTAATCTTAAAAAAAGAAATTATAAAATATCTATGACCAAAAAGGAACAAAATTAAGTCTTACCACCTTCAAAAACGTGCTACTTAATTTTTACCATGCATTTCCTTGGCACCCTAGTATTACACATTAGTGGGCTGGTCACAGTGAAATGAGTGGGCTCAGCTGACTTTGTGTAAACGTGTTTGGGCACCTTTACTCAAAGAATTATAACAAGAAATTATAGGATGTAAATTACCATCAAGATGGACTGTCCAGACACGGCATCTTCACCAACCACAGCCGTGTAAGAGCTCTGGCTGAAAGCTGGAGAGTTGTCATTTATGTCTGTAATGTTAATGCCGATAGTGGCAACATCACTAAGTGGCGGCGTCCCACCATCCGTGGCCTCCACTGTCAGATAATATTCTGCTGATGCTTCATGGTCCAGACTTTCAATTATAAAGAGAATGCCTATTGGAAAAAGAAAAATTACCGTACGTAGAATTAGCACAATAGGTCTACGGGTTCTCTATAAATCAACATTTGTATGGCCAGCACCAGTGATCTTGCCAAGCAGAGACATCATCTTACATGCAGATGTGATTTATCTTTTCCACCCTACCTGCCTCAGCATAACATAAAGAGTCAAATAACAAAAATGTATGGGTGGATCGCGGTCATCTTCTAATTCTAGCCCAAAAATGGGATTTCTAACCAACACTAGTAGGCCATCAGACATTTTTTTTAAACATAGGAGCTTAATGGTGTTTATATAAGAAAATGACAAGATCACAACATTTTTGCAAATCTCTTTTTAAAATATTAAAAGGGGGTCTTCCACCTTTGGAGCCAATATATTTTTTCTTACTTAAATCCATATATCTTTGCCTAAAAAAAATTGCAATTGGACTGCATTTAAAATTTTCCACCATTTGCCTGCTGCAGCCCATGTATTGTGCAATTTATTGCTGGCAGCAGAATGAGTTAACTGAGAATCAGTCAGTGACTTTGTTGGACAATCCAATGGAAGAATCTGTAACTTCATTATTTTATTTTTACTTTCAACGGCAAATTTATCACCACAAACCACCTCAAAGCTGAATGTGCAGTGGTGGTGGGAAGCACGTAAAAACGAGTGCAAAACTTTTTATGAAACCAAATCGCAAAAATGATTTTGCAAAAAGTAAAAAAATAAACCCATTTATTTCAGCAGTGCAACATGCTTAAAAGCACCTCCACGTGTGAAATGCGTCTGCTCGAAATGCATTGGTTTTTGGATGCACAAGGAGCGGTTTTTACATTTCAATTTTGCAACTGGTGACGCTGGACTCTACTACCATTACATTGGGCCATCACCTGCTAACGTGCATCTGAAGGAACAAAAGATGCAAGTGTAGTGAGACAAGGTTTTTTATTTTATTACCAGTCTTTATATTATGTATAGATGATTTTTCTCTAGCAAGAATCAAAAAGGAAATTGGTTTTATTAAAAACACTGAGGGTCCAATTCCTTAGGAGTGGCGTTTCTGACATATTCTTTGATGAATTCGTCAGGTGGGCTTTGCAATCTTGCCACCTACCCCAGATCCCCCCAATTTGGCACACCTGGATGGACATAAAAATGCCAAAAGACGCTATGTTTTTGCGCATCTTTGCAAAAATTTGGTGACATTTTAGGAAGCGTCACTCCAAAGGTTAACATCTTGACTAATGTTGAGTGATCGTGCTGGGATAAGGTGTTATCTGACCATGCTCGGGTGCTAATAGAGTGTCTTCGGCGTGCTCTAATACTATGTTCTAGTCCCCGCGGCTGCATGTCTCGCGGCTGTTCGACAGCTGTAACACATGCAGGCATTGCCTAATAGGCGGCCGAAGATACTCTTAGCACCTGAGCGTGCTTGGATAACACCTTCTCTGAGCACATTCGCTCAACACTAATCTTGAGAAATTGGGCATTGGGCCTACATTTCATAAACTATTTTTACTCATCTGAATCTAAAGGCTGATGAATTCTCCAATTTTTAAATAAAGAAAAATTTTCAAAAACATTATCCATTCCTAAAGTGAAACGCTAACACACATTTGTTTTTCTACACTGATTTCCATCCGCATATGTACAACTGTGAGATGAACTGAGAACAGAAAAAAAAAAAACGGTGGCGGTCAGAAAACCAGCATTTGCCATTAAATGCCACTGCAGTCCTCCGAACACATTTTCTTCTGAAAGAAAAGCATGGCATTTTAAAACACTTCTGTGATTACAGCCTTTATCACAGCTCATAAATTCAGCGCCTGCAGTCTTTTTATACCTTGCGATAACACACACACAGGTTTCTAACAAACTCATACAAGCAAGTAGTGGATAATGGAGGCAGAGCTGACACTGGAGCTGCATTACGTTGTGGTAACTCAAGCCGATGCCTTACAGAAAAGGACAGACTCGGATGTATATGTGCCGTGCGTGACCACTGGCCATTGGATAAGTGTAGAGAAGAGTGAAACTAATGTTACCTGTTACTTGATTTATACTGAATTTTCCATGTTCATTGCCGCTGATAATCTGATATGAGATTTCCGCATTAGCTTCGATATCTCTGCTCGTGGCGTAAACCTGCAGAACTTCGGTGCCAACTTCAATATCTTCTGGTAGAGTCGCAATATATTCTCGGTGTTCAAAGACAGGTGGATTGTCATTTATGTCCAAGACTGACACCACGATACTCGCAACAGACGAAAGCTTTCTGGGTAAACCGTGGTCAGTAGCTCTAACCGTCAGCGTGTAAATTGCTTGAGTCTCCCGATCGAGAGGCTTTTCCAGACTAATTATTCCAGACACTTCATCAATGGAGAATTGACCTTCTGCCGAGCTGACTAATGAATACTGCACCTTTTGATTAAGTCCTGCAATAAAAAGATACATTGAAACACTATAATATTTTAGCCACTTGGCAGGAGACATGAGTCTGCGTCCATTCGAGTCTAAGATATGAATTATGGAAGGGGTTTTTCTCTTGATGGTGTTGAGCTGTCTGATGGCTTACATGCGAAGCCTCGTCAGCCAGTAGAAATGGGTCCATGTAAAGTACATAGAACTCAAGTATAAGGAAACGTAGAAAAATTCTACATATATGAGTGTCCATAATTTAGACACATTTTATTATTAGAAAAAAATCCTTTTAAAGGGATTAAAGGCAGCAAACTGCACAAAAAGTGCTCACAAAAAAATCCCTATCTTTCCAGAACGGCCATTCCAGTGGTCACTGTTGGTCCTGCAGTGCATCATTCACGTGACGGTTAGGCAATCACTGGCCTCGGTGGTTATGTGTCGTATTTGCCAGAAAGACAGCAAAGAAAGGAAACTAGCCACAGTGATCACGTGACATGTTGTCACTGGTGCAGGAACAACAGTGCTTTGAATAATTAAGTAGTGATTTTTTTTATATATATTTTACTATATAATAGTGTTAATATTTTTTTTTACAATTGCCCAAGTAGTAAGATTTTTATGACTGGCTCAAATATGTTCAATATGCTATTTATAAAGGTTGTCTTACTTTCTTAAATGGGTACAATTTCAAAGTGATAGTAAAGACAAAAAAATTGTACAACTTTCATCCTTTTAAAATTTTTCTACGTTCAAGAACAAAATTTTACAAATTATAGTTTAGAGCTTGATGGC
This sequence comes from Oophaga sylvatica, assembly GCA_033576555.1. Taxonomy (NCBI): domain Eukaryota; kingdom Metazoa; phylum Chordata; class Amphibia; order Anura; family Dendrobatidae; genus Oophaga; species Oophaga sylvatica. The sequence continues at coordinate 110,632,313 of JARQOD010000001.1, read as the reverse complement.
CACCTCTGCATTCTATCAGAGGTGGATGGATTGTGTGCTGCAAGTACTTCACTATATAGTATGCAAGCGCTGCCGGATCACCGGATCTAGCTAACTGCAGTGCCCCCCGTGCTCCTCCGATGCTGCCTCATATAACATCATCAGAGAGCACAGAGTTAGGACAGTGCCGCAACTATGCTACTTGTCCAAACTGACAATCAATCAGTAGCAAACTGCTCCCAACAAGCAGGAGGCAGGGGAGCACTTTGACAACAAAATACATAGGAAGCAAAGATTCAATTACTGTGCTGCTTGCTGTCATTTTGATAAAATCACTGTTTTCTTGGCTTCCGATTTAGCAGTGTTCAGAATGCAGAGTCCTGGGGAACCCGTCCACACCTCTGATTGGTAGCTTTATGGTCATGTTCAGCATACACAGAAGCTTCCAATCAGTGGTGGGACTGGGTTATACCGAGTTCATGAATATGAAGGACTACAAGGAGGCACACTAACTAGTGATCATCTCCTGCTAATAAAACTACAGAATGCAGTCCAGTGACACATCGCTGGAGTCAAAGTCTCTGCCTCTACATTAGGCTGCTCTTAGATTAGGTGTCAAAAAACAGATAACTTTTAAGAATATTACTGATAGGTTTAACACCTCCAGCACTTTTGAACCCACCTGCCACCATGAAAAAAAATGGCTTAGATCAAAAATTGTTTGGTGGGTTGTTTAGTAAGGAAATGTTTGAGGACTTTTGTGCACTAGTTAAAAATGACAAAAAAAAACAACATCCCAAAACTGTGTCCAGTGGTGGCAAAACACATTACCTGCATCCGCATCGATTGCCTGCACTCTGGTGACTGGGGTCTTGGGCTCGGTATTCTCAAACACGGTGACCGTGTAAGGATCCGCAGAAAACTCCGGGGCATTGTCATTTACATCTTCCAATGTCAACTCCACATTAACTTCACAGAAATGACCCCCTCCATCTGTCGCTTTTACCGAGAGGTGGTAGGCTTCCTGGATCTCTCGGTCAAGGAGTGATGAGGTCTTTAATTCCCCTGAAGAAGAAAAGTAGAAAAAATTTGCCAGTCAAAAAGTGAAGGCAAGTCCAAATCACAATGCTGCCTTAAGCTGAGCCCTTTAGAGCAAAGCATCAGAAACCGCCTTGGCTTTAATCTCAGCCATGATACATCATATTCTTAGTAGAAAAGCTATTACTACCAAAATACATTCCCTTAAGTGTGCTTACTTTAGCTTTCTAAATCCTCATAGTATTGCGGGGTGAGTTATGCTAACCTTCATGCATATGCATGCAGAAACCAGAGCTAATCAATTTATTACAGCTGATGTAGACTTTCCTTAAAGAATGATCTTACTAGCCCGTATTTTGTGCAGAGCTCCTTCATTTTAACAAGTCAGAAAAGTCTGTAGAAACAAAATTATTCGGTGAAGAACTGGAGAACATTAAAAGTTTTAATGTGTCAAGATATTTCAATATGTACAGCCAGAGATGGAACTAAATACTATTGAGAATGCCAGCGGTGAATTATTCATTTTTAACATTTATTATTTTTCTTATTCTGATACCACACTGACTACATACAAAGTAAAGCCGCCAACTTATCATTTTTGTAGTTGGAGAAAGGTCATTTGCCCTGAGCTGTCAGCTTCCAGTGGGTCCGTCTGAACTAGGTTTTCTATTTTTCCATTGCTGCTTATCTGTTCAATTGGATTATTACTGTGTTGGAAAATTTCAAATCATTTTATGTTGGGGAATAAGGTATGGAAATCATAGTTATAAGCTGTGGGAGAATATTATTAAACTTGCCAATGTCTCGTTACTAGAGAAGACTATAACATACTCCGTGACCTGCACTACACCTCGAGAAGTATCGATTGAGTCTATTCCAATTCCATATCCCTTTGATCAAGAAAGAACAAGGCTAAAAATGACTATTAGTGATGAGCGAGTATGCTCGTTGCTCGGGTTTTCCCAAGCATGCTCGGGTGGTTTCTGAGTATTTAGAAGTGCTCAGAGATTTAGTTTATGTTGCCGCAGCTGCATGATTTGTGGCTGCTAGACAGCCCGAATACGTGTGGGGATTCCCTAACAAACAAGCAATCCCCATATGTATTCAGGCTGTCTAGTAGCCGCAAATCATGCAGCTGCGGTGACAGAAAATAAATCTCCGAGCACTTCCAAATACTAGGGAGACCACCCGAGCATGCTTGGGAAAACCCGAGCAACGAGTATACTTGCTCATCACTAATGACTATACATATTCACTACCAACAGACTAAAAGAATAAAACATGTTCCACAAAGGTTTCAAAACTAAAACACATTTTCATCATTTGGAATCAATTCCTTTGCTACCGTAGACATAATTAAGAACAGTTAAAGGAATCTGTTAGCAGGATTTCACACCTCAACCTATTTATATGCACATGTAGCTCTTTAACAGACAAGTCTGCCATTCCTCTGTTATTGAGTGTTTGATGTGCAAATTCTGCTGAAGAGCTACATGCAGATCTGTAGCCTCTGTCACACCGGCTCTATTCCTTGACCAGCAATGACTCCACATGCTTCACTTGTAGAAATATCCACAACAGTCTCAAAGCATCAATTGCAAGGTGATTATTTATTCAATGATGCACATCCATAGATGTGAAGCATCTAATATACAGTTGTGTGAAAAAGTGTTTGCCCTTTTCCTGATTTCCTATTCTTTTGTATATTTGTCACACTTAAATGTTTCAGATCACCAAACAAAATGTAAATATGAGACAAAGATAACACACGTAATCACAAAATGCAGATTATAAATGAAAGTCTTTATTATTAAGTGAAAAAGAAATCCAAACCCACAGGTGCCTGCTCAGTAGAGCAGGGACTAGCTCAGCCTCGGAAACAGACGGCACAGACGATGCCTCATTTCCGGGTGGAGAAAGTGGCTACAGCCGTGACCCCAGCCCTGGCCCTGACGACATGCCGCTGGAGCTTCCCAACATGCACTAGTGATTCTCAAAGAAAACGTCATCAGAATGGAAGTAAAAGAATATTGCTTTATATTTGTTCCGTCATGCAATTAAAGGAATAAGATGATATTGCCAGTCACTTTTTCTTGTAGATAATTTTCCACTCCAGCCAGGAAGATTCTTCACCGTTTCCTACTAGCCAATCACACAATACACCCACATATTTCCCCTCCTCTGAAGAGACCTGCTTAATTAATGATGGGGTGAGGAAGAAATTCACTACCTGCTCATATCTTCTTGGTGCTCACTAAAGCTTAACTGAGTGGAAACAAGTCACAAACAGTTTCGTTGTACATTTTGAAGTATCTGCACTGAAGAGTGGATCTGTCATCAGAGTTCATGATACAAACTTACTGAATAGATCTCTTAAACCTGGTGAACCTGGGCTTCTTACTTTGAAAATCCATGTAAGAATGTCTGCATAACATTACGAATATACAAGCTGACTAATATCTGGATTATGCCAACGTTGCTGCTGCGGGAACTCCATAATGTCTATACTGATCACGTAATGTCTACTACAGATCCATTAATGCGATGTTGCTGCTGTGTTCCAGCAGCATCTGAAAACTTCTGGCCGCCACCAGTAACAGCTGAGCTCAGGAGGAGGGGCAGTCGGATATGGGATTGACAATGCCTTTAAAAGGACTTTCCAGGACTTTTTTCTTACTATGAGTCTAAAAACGAACAGGCAAGTAGTAGCTAATAGAGGCAACTACCTGCCTGTTCTACCCTGCGCCGGCTCAGAGTGATCACTGATCAATCCTGCTGGGGATTCATGATGACTACATCTCATCAAAGAACCTCTTCTGCAGCCAGGCTGCTCTGTCAACAGGGTGTGACAGCCAACGTCATGCTGATTGATAGCCGGTTCCCCATAGCTAGTCAAGGGGATCTGGCTGTCAATCAGCATGATGTCAGCAGTCACGCCCCGTCAACAGAGCAGAACGGGAGAGAAGCCACTGCTCTGTCGATGTGACTTCAGTGGAAGCCGCTGAATAGCCAGCAGAGACCGGTGGCGCGCACACAAGCAAGTAGATAGAAACCACCTGATTGTTAGTTCTTAGGCCCATAGTGAAAAATGTAATAGTCCTGGACATTCCCTTTAACAGTTTTTTGTGCAAGTGCCCATGGTTAAATACCTGACAATGTGAGGGTACTCCTGATAGTCTTTGTAGGCCTTTTACCAAAACAAAGATTATTATTGAAGTACCATAGTTCTGAAAGTAGATGTGACAACATGTGCCTACAGAAAATGGTCTATTGTTTAGATCAAGATTTTTCTTGCTAAACAACCTCAATAGATTTTAGTACTTTGTTTTTTTTAATTTTCCAAAGAACTAAATATATTTAAAAAAAAAAAACTCCTGAAATCTTTTTTTTATGGCTGACCTATTAGCCCAATAATAAAAGTTGACCGTCCTTCAGGTAGAGCTTCTATGAAGTTGTAAAATAAAAGGTACATAAAGATAAAATAGGATCCATTATTGACAACAGGTCGATGGCTACAGCTCACCTCCTCCCCCTCCCTGCACAATAACCTCTGGCCAGATCACAAATCATATGTAGAAATCAATCTACATTTCTCATCCATCGCTCCCAACCGCCCATACAGCTGCCCTAGAGCAGATCTCTAAATGTTGTTGTTAACAGAACGCAAGGCAAGATGTCCGTCCCCAAAACCATGTACAGAGAACAACATAAGAAAACAACAATCAGAAAATAAAAACAAATAAGAAAGAAAAGAGTATTTTTTTCCTGAATGTGAAATAGTTAAACTGCCTAAAAAAGGCAATCATAAAAGAAAAATACGGTCAAGGTTTTATGGGGTGGAAACGAGCATGTATTGTTTTTTTCCCTTTTTAATATCGGATTTACACAAGTCTATTTAGTTCCGCAATTAATACAATTCACGCAATTAAGTGACTATTCCTGCAGCAGGAAATTATGTCTGACTTCTCTTTGAAAAGAATTAGCGGTAATGATGTCTGTAAGACATAATTAAAAGGTCACAGCTAAGAGCGTAGAATTTATTACTTTTCTGGAACTCACCTGTAAATGGATTGAGGTGAAATTTCTCAGAGCCGGGTCCGTGCAATGTGTAAATGATCTCCGCATTAGAGCGAATGTCTGCGTCGCTGGCTGAAACTTGAAGGATTAGCTTCCCGGAAAGGGCATCTTCAGATATGGTCTCAGAATAAGAATCCTACAAAATAATAGTACAGGCACATTTGGAAATGTCATTAATAATTAAGCTCTTTTTATGTCTAGTTTTATGGGTCCACAGAACCAAATAAGGTCACAATTAAAGGGGTTGTTCAGCCTTAGGAATCAAAACCTAATAATTATGTTAGCAAAAAGCTACGCAACTGTTAACTCTATACAGTAAAAAGTAAAGCGATGTACAGTTTGTAGAGCTATAACATTCGGTCACCCTTTTGTCATCTATTGGGTCAATAATAAATCAGGTCCAGGCCATTTTCCACTGTTGACCAGGGTTGTTCCATACAGTCCATCGGTTTTAAGAGCTCTATCATTTTTTCTCATTTGATATTGAAATAATTGTTGCCTTTTCTTTTTATGATACATGGGGTCTAACTTTTATGCAGTTTGACATTCCTTTTATTTATGGATAATGGGAGGAAATGTATTGGAAAAAAAAGGAAACTTTCACTCCTCAGCATTAAAAGTGTAACAGCAAGAAGGAAAAGGCATGAAGTCTATGGAAATCTCTGGACTGATGGGCATATTAATGATATGCAAATGATGAAACATGGAAACAATTTTCGAAACATCTTGAATTATTCTGTATCGAGTACAAGAGCCATGTGCAGGAATACCTTGGCATGGAATCAGTAATGGTTGCCTTAGGAATGTTCTGCCACGCTGAATGCATTTGGGCCCGAAAATCATCAAGATCCGCTGCTGACAGCTCCCTTTGCAATTGCCAGATAATGTCGTTCCAGATTTGCTCAATAGTAGACAAGCCCAGAGACAATGCAGGCCATGGTAGCATGTTTAGGCCACGCAGGCTGCTCACAGTTGCACGAGCAACAAGCGACCTGGCATTGTCATGTTAAAAAATGGCTACTGATTGCTGGAGGCAATGTCCCTTCGGCGGAGGGCCTGTCATCCATCCTCGGACCTACACACGCCAACTTTTTATCGCTAGCACATGTACATCATGTCTGTCAGACCTTTATGGAGCAACATCGTCCCTTGCGGGCTGCCTCCAACTTGGAGCGGCTGTTGCTGGCACAGAGTCCTGTTAAAGGCGTGATCTCCACCATTTACAAATGGCTTATGTCTCTTCGCTCTGATACTGAGCCTACTTACCTTGCTGCCTGGGAACGGGAATTGGGGCACCCATTGTCCCTACGAGTTGCCAGGTGTATTAAAAGACACGCACTGGGATTTTCTAGGTGCGTTCGCATTAAAGAGAATTCTTATAAACTGATTGCCAGGTGGTACCGAACCCCGTCCTTCCTATTTCGCCATGGCTTGCAGACCTCTGACATCTGCTGGAGATGTGGGGCGGGCTCAGGAACTTATGCTCACATCTGGTGGGATTGTCCCCTCATTGCGCCCTTCTGGAATGCGATACGACAAAAAATCAAAGATATCTGCCTCCTGCCTTGTGATTTACCCAGGGACTCAGTCCTTTTTGGGTGCCGGCGACGGGTTACAACCCCATTAAGCACAAACTGGCGACCTTTATGTTGACGGCTGCCAAACTTCTAGTGCCTAGGCATTGGCTGTCTACTGTGGCGCCTTCTCTGGAGGAGTGGACTGTTGCTGTGGACCATATCAAGGACCTGTCGGCATGGATCAACCATACCCGGGATAAATTTCAGACCATCTGGTCCCCGTGGATTGCCTTTCGTACCCCTTCGCCTACATAGAGTAAGTGACTCATTGGAGTGCTATTTTTGTATGTAAGATTCTCTGCCACGTGGTGTGCTGTGGGCGGAGACCGAGGGTGCCCCCCCCTCCCCTTCTTCCTTCCCCTTACCTTTAACCTTCTTCCTTTTTTCTTTGTCCAGTTATTTATTTTTTATTTAGGTTCATTTAATTCCCTTATTTTTCTTTATTTCCCCTTATATTTTCTGTGTCTCCTTGTTTTATTTTGTTCTTAGTTCTTGTTCTTGTAGAATGTTATTGGGGTTCGTTAGTCCAGGAACCCAATTTGTGTGCCAAATCTCACGCAATACTAGTAGTGATCCTCGATCACGCTGTTTCATTCATATATATTGTGCTCTGTTTTATTGGACATGATCTGATATGATGACGCTTGGCTTATATTATGTGACATGTTTTGTTACTGTTTATACCCTTGATATGTGTTATACATGTGTGTTAATAAATACATATTCAACAAAAAAAAATGGCTACTGAGACACTTTGGATAAATGGCCGTACTACTGGTTCCATGACCAAATTAAGGCAACACTGCACCTGGAATGAAAACTGGAGGGGTTTGGCTACTGTACATTCTGCCACGCCGTTGCACAGGTACACGACGTTGCCCGTTTCTGTGGCTGTTGACTATTCAGCGACGTTACAAAACTTTAATTGCATCACTACGTGCAGAACAGCCAGACATTTTAAGTCATTGGGTGGTCCGTAAGCAGTTATGGCATAATGGATATGTTAGCTACATTTATCTGGAGATGTACCTACACATTTTCTAACGATACACTGCAAAAACAGTGCGAATGCATCCAGAGACATCTGAAACACACAGGTGTAGAAAACTTTAACTTGACAGTTAACCTATCACATACTATTGAAACGGTCAAGCTACAGTTTACTACAGGGTTCCCCAACTCCAGTCCTCAAGGCCCACCAACAGGTCATGTTTTCAGGATTTCCTTTGTATTCACAGGTGATGCAATTATCACCTGGGCAATACTAAGGAAATCCTGAAAACATGACCTGTTGGTGGGCCTTGAGGACTGGAGTTGGGGAACCCTGGTTTACTGCATCAAGGTATCTAATGAATTAAATTTAAAAAAAACTGCTAGATTTGTATATTAATTAGAATCAGCTGTTTTCTTTTATTCCCTTTTCCATCTTGTCTTTGTATAAGCTAATTAACACTATTAATCCAATGGGGCATACTACAATATTATGCTGTATAAGGGCATCTTAATGGTTAATGCACATTTAAATATTTAAATTTGATGTTCTCATGTTTCAGGAACATTTGTATTCATCAGTTATTTTTGTTTATTTCCTTGGAAATATAACTTTCAGCAAAATGCATGCTGTGCAATCGTTTTAGCAAATGCTTTATGCCATAAAAAAAAAATCAGCCCTTAATGTACCTGTCCTTGTACTGAATTTCAATGTGGAGTAGCGGCTTCTTGGGTATGCCCAGCAGCATCGGGAAGAGAGCAAAGCTAATATCTGCACACACGCACCAAGCAATAAAAAATAAAAATCAAAATAAATCAATATAACCTCACATTTACCAATATCTCCAGCACATCAAAGGTCCTTCAGGCTGCAGCATTTTCAATGTGCAATAGAAAATAATCAAAATCCAAAGTCCTCAGTGGTTGATACCTTTTAAAGGGAATCTGTCATCCCATTTTTGGAGTATGAGATGCGGCCACCGCCATCAGAGGCTTATCTACAGCATTCTGTAATGCTGTAGATAAGCCCCCGATGTTACCTGAAAGTTAAGAAAAACGAGTTAGATTATACTCCCAAGGGCAGTCCGCCGTCCGATCCAGTCCGATGGGCGTCGCGGTCCGGTCCGGCACCTCCCATCTTCTAGCGAAGCCCTCCTCTTCTCTGCGTCCCGGCTCCTGCGCAGGCGTTATTCTCTGACATGTTGAGGGCAGAGCAGAGTACTGCAGGCGCCGGACCTCTCTGACCTTTCACGGCGCCTGTGCACTGCAGTACTCTGCTCTGCCCTCACCAGGGCAGATCAGTGCGCCTGCGCAGGAGCCGTGACGGGACGCAGAGAAGAGGATGGCTTCACTAGAAGATGGGAGGCGCCGAACTGGACCGCGACGCCCATCGGACCGGACCGCCCCTGGAGAAGTATAATATAACTCATTTTTCTTCTCTTTCAGGTAACATCGGGGGCTCATCTACAGCATTACACAATGCTGTAGATAAGCCCCTGATGGCGGTGGTCCCATCTCATACTCCAGAAATGGGGTGCCAGATTCCCTTTAATGGCTAAATTGTGTGTATTTGATGAGGAGACCTAAGTAGTCTTAAAATCTTGTTATCATCTTTTCAGTTAGCCATTAAAATAGATCAGCTTCTGAGGACTCTCTATTTTTCTATCTACTTGCGAACATGGTGTGAAGTTATAGTTTTCCTTTAAAGCCTTTAAAGCAGGGGTCCCCAACTACCGGTCCGCGGCCCAGGACCGGGCCGTTGCAGCTCCGTTGCCGGGCCGCGGAGCCACGGCTCAGAATGCTGGACACAAGGGGAGCTGGCGGCTGTAGCATTGTAGTGACAGTTGCAGCCGCCGGCTTCCAGAAGACATCGATACTCACCCTCAGTTCCTGCATCCCTGTCCCGGTGCGTCTGCTTCACCCTGCATAGGCGTGGCGTCCATATTCATGACCTTAATGAGCGGTACCACGTGACTGCTCCGTTCAGGAAGAAGCTGCTGCGCCGGGATAAAGATGCAGGGACGTGCAGCGACGGAGCGAGGAGGGTAAGTATGATGGGTGAGGACGGGGGAGCCCAGCCATGTATACAAGGTTGGGAGCGGAGCCATGTATACAAGGGTGGGAGTGGAGCCATGCATACAAGGGTGGGAGCGGAGCCATGCATACAAGGGTGGGAGCGGAGCCATGCATACAAGGGTGGAAGCGGAGCCATGTATACAAGGGTGGGAGGGAGCCATGCATACAAGGATGGGAGGGTGAGAGCGGAGCCATGTATACAAGGGTGGGAGCAGAGCCATGCATACAAGGATGGGAGGGGGGGAGCGGAGCCATGCATACAGGATGGGACAGGGAAGCCATGCATACAACCTCGGCCATAGCCCCACCCCTTATGACTAAAGCCCCGCCCATGCCACACCTCCATTCCCGACCTGTCAGGCCATAGAAGAATTGTCTTGCTTGAAGCCGGTCCCTGGTGCAAAAAAGGTTGGGGACCACTGCTTTAAAGCACCACTCCAGGGTTTCTTTTTTTATTGCAGCGATGGAGTGGTGCTACTAACAAAGTCCCTGATCCTAATCAGGGCTGTGTAGTCGGTAAGCCAAAACACTGACTCCGACTCCACAATTTCCTTGACTTCCGACTCCACAGCCCTGCCTCATTACTGAGCATGAAGATAAAATGCAGCACAGATTCATCTCCACTAAAAGCCCAGATCCTTAGATCAGGAACAGAACAGACATTTATAGGACATTTTATAACTTTGCCAAATTATTATGAAAACATTTACAGCACATCCTGTACTGAACTACTGTACCCCATTCATTATATATTTTAGGAGTCAAAGTCAGTCCCACTCCACCAAAATGAACAGACTCCAACTGTACGACTCAGACTTCACAGCCCTGCTCCTAATATAATACTAACTACTTGCCATCTTCAGGTCTACCTGGTGCTTCTTTGTTTCTGATCCGCCATTTTGCGACCACAACATCTGACTGACAGGAAGTCTGAAGTAATGGTAACAAGAGCTCAATCTAAGTCTATTAGAGCCAGAGCGAGGCCCTCGTAGACTTGCGCATTGAAAAGTGACCTCCGGCTCCTCAAACAAACACTGAGCGATCTGACAGGTCACAAACTGCTGGAGACAGACAGGAGCGGTGCTGATAACAGCAAAAAAAGGCAGATGGTAAATGTAAGACTAAGTGCAGGGGCCTTACATTAGTAGCACCACTCCAGTGCTACAATAAAAAGAAAAACGTTGGGACATTTATCACTTATCCAGGAGTTAGTTAATACATGTCTGATTTTTGGGGGTTTCAGTACAGGATGTTTGTAATTACTAGAACAGGGGTCCCAAGCCCCCATTTCTCCCCTCTGCATGACTGCAGTACAGCATGGTGATCGGCTGTATCCTTCAGCCCCATAGACAACAAATAGAGTGGCAACATGAATGAATTAGACTGAAGCAAATTGGGTAACTTCAGACTTGGGGCCACGTTTCCATTTGTTTGCTCATACCTGTCAGAAAAATCTTTTGTCCATAGGAGATCTTACTTTTGCTATTTGGTGTCATCGAACACACATGCCCAATGTAAAGAAAAAAATCATTCACTAGGCAATCATTCAGTCACCGGCTGTTCTATCGATCAATCTGTTCCTATCCAATGTGTATGGTCACCTGTCAAGACATGTTGTGACAATACATACATATAAATGTACCTTTCACAAACCGGGCTATTGTCATTGGCATCGAGGACTTTCACTTCCACCACTGCTCTGCTGGCATATAGTCCATCTGTAGCAGTTATGTTTAGTAGATAATTGTCCTTTACTTCTCTGTCGAGTGGCTTTCGAACATACACTTTCCATTCCTGCTGCAAGTTCTCAATCGCAAATTGCCCAAGTGGATCCCCTCCTAAAACAGGAAACATGAATCACTACCTCTCTAATCTAAAAAACTAACATGTACAATTTAGACAAACAACAACATTCTGGGGTGCAGGAAAAGGAGAGAGAACATAACTGGAATTCCTGCTATCTCATTATGTTATCGGACATGTTTTTTCAATGGTGCTCTTTGTGAATGCCTCAGTAATTACATTTTGCAAGAACATAAATATTGAGGTCTAAGAACTGAAGATCTGGGAATAAATATGCAGAAATAGTCACCGGTCCTTGACGAATCACCATCATAGGCATTATGTGGTGTTACATTGATTAACATTTTAACAGTAAGTAATGCGGTTCTGGTTGCAACGTTAATGAAAATATCACTAATTATCATATGTTGAAAATAGATAAGGATGAGAAATGTGAGAAATGATGATCTGCTGCACAGACTGGGAGACAAAGACAAAGCTGCTCAAAGCTCAAGGGTTGTGATGGGAGGGGCGAACAGAGCTTTTGTAAATTAAGAATGAGGCAGCAGAAATGAAATACAGTCTGTATTCCCAAAAACTTTGTTTTTTACCAATAGTAATTAACTAAACAGCATAACCTTAGATTTCAAGGATAGTATGTGGGATGTATCGAAATTTACCGTATACTACAAGAGAAAAGTGGTCAAACATATTCAATGATTTCTACAATTATAAAAGATAAAGTTCTTACCTGTAATATACATTGTGACTTCTTTATGTATATCCTCAGAGTCATCATCTGTTGTACTCAAGATGGCAATTACTCCACCCGGAGGGTCATCCTCACTGACTGTGCCTTTGTATATTTCTGCACTGAAGCGTGGTGGATTATCATTCACGTCCATCACAGTAACTTCAATTATGGTAGATGATGACAGAACTTTATCACCGTGATCATAGGCAACCACTATAATGTTGTATTTGTTCCTAGTCTCATGGTCAAGATCACCAAGCGTAGTAACCCAACCAGTTTCCAAGTCTACTGAGAAAAGATCTTTAATTTCTTGAGGATCTTGTGCAGGTGCCAACATATAGGAAACATGTCCGTTCAGTCCTGAATCCGAATCAACAGCTTTCACCTGGATGACCTTAGCTCCTCCAGGAAGGTTTTCTACAATGAAAGCCTCATAGGGGTTTGCCTCAAAAACAGGTTTATTGTCGTTAGCATCTTTAACCTGGATGCTAACATCCACGGAAGAAATTACCTCGTGATCTCCGTGAATATTTTGAGCCAACACTGAAAACTGGTACCATTTTGTGGTTTCGTGATCCAATTGCTTTTCAAGTTTTAGTCGGCCATTCTGTTTCTCTATCACAAAAATGTCATCAATGTTACTTTCAGGTGTGTTTCCTTTTACAAGCTGATAGAGAATAGGCTGTTATTTTCTGCCCTGATAAAATCAAGCTCTGTACCAACAGGGGCATCTTCAGAAATGCTTAAAGTATAAAAAGGCTCTGAAAACTTGGGTAACTGCACTTCAGGTGGAAGAATTATAACAGAAACAGGGACAATGCTTTCTCTTGGTGGTGATCCTCCATCGGATGCCTTCACAAAAAATGGGAAGACTTCATCTTCTAAGCCAACCAAGCTTTCTTTAGTAGTTATGATGCCAGAATATTGGTTTATTTCAAAGTTTTCTTCTATACTTTCAGATTTGGCTTCAAGGATGTATGATATATCAGCATTAGCCCCCTCATCAATATCAGATGCTAGAATTCTAACAATCGAAGTCCCTCGAGGTACATCTGATGGAAAACTTAGTTTATACTCAGTAGAGCGGAATTTGGGATCATTATCATTGTAGTCTGTTAAAATGATATTGACAACACAGAATCCAACTTTTCCACCGCCATCTTTAGCCATTATACTTATAGGGATGACTTTATTAGTGGGACTCTCTCTATCCAGCTTCTCTGCTGTAAATAACTGCCCTCTCTCATTTATGTAAAAACTGTCCTTTGCAAATTCATTAAGAATATGGTAAGTTACCTGTCCATTAATCCCCGAGTCCTCATCTACAGCATTAAGCTCAGTCACAAGAGTTTGCACTGGGGAATTTTCCGAGAGCTCCACTTCATATTGATTTTGTGCAAATGTAGGGTTATGTAAGTTAGAACTTATTACAGCAATATGGACCTGAGCAGAACTTCTAAAAACACCATCAGAAATGGAAACGTTCAGGATGTACAATGGTCGCATCACCTCTTTCTTTAAATGTGAAACAGTAATTATTCCCGTTTTAACGTCAATAATAAAATTCATATCTTCATTTCCAGAAATTATTGAATAATCCAACTTTTCAGCATCTGTACTATCAGGATCTGTAGCTTTTACACTTGTTACAAAGCTTCCTTGTCTTGAATGCTCACTTATTTTGGCTTCATAGAGCTGTTGGGTGAATACTGGGGGGTTATCATTAAGGTCCACCACAAAAACACGTACGGTAGCATCACTGCTTAAAATAGGGACTCCATTGTCAACTGCCCGGACAAGGAAGGTATATTCATTTAAATATTCATAGTCTAATGGTTTTGCAATAGTTATCGACCCGCTATTGCTATCAATATGGAAAAACTGAGAACTATTTCCATGGTTGCTTACAATTTGATATGAAATGGCTTTATTTTGTCCAGAGTCTGCATCCGTGGCCTTTACTTGTACAACAGATGTTCCAATTACAGATGCCTCCGACAAGGTGGCAACATACGTTTTCTGCTGAAACATCGGTAAATTATCATTGACATCTTCTAAGATGATATCAACAAATACTTCTGCATGTGCTCCTGTGACAGAGTCTGTTGCTCGAACTCTGAGTTTATATGCTGGATGCAACTCAAAATCAAGGGGAGCTATAACGTTAATTACACCTGTGTTGAAGTTAATATTAAACTGACTGAATGGATCACCATCTGTGATGCTGTATATTATTCGAAGGCCTTCTGGGCTGTTGGCTTGCACATGCACAACAGGACTGTGGAGCTGAGTATTTTCGGCAATCACTGCACTGTAAAAAGGCTTCTCGAAAACTGGCATTGCTTTATTCATTACTGTAATTGGGACAACAATCTCTGCTGAATACGATGGGCTTCCTCCATCTTTTGCTACTACCGTTATAAAATATTCCTTATTAAACGCATCAGGATCAAATTGCTTTTTTAATGAGATTGCACCAGATGGCCCAATCTGGAAATTTTGTGAATGTTCTTTTAGATAGTAATGTATCTCTCCATTTCTTTCAATGTCTTTGTCCACAGCAGTAACATAGCGAATGATATTACCTACTTCAGCATCCAATGCAACCATGGCATAATATGGAAGGTTGACAAACACCGGCATGTTGTCATTAATGTCTTCAACAGTTACTTTCACTAAAACATGTGAAACTCTTGGCGGTTTCTGTTCATCTGTAATTTCCACAACTATTTCAAACAAATCCTGATGTTCCCGATCAAAAGGTATTCCTGTCGTTGAAAGGACACCAGAGGTGAGGCCAATTTTAAATCGGATGTCTGGGTTGAGGATACGGAAAAAAAGAGGCTCATTGATACGATTGCCAATTGCACTAATAACAGTTAATGTTTTTATCTGAGTGGCATTTTCCTGTACCAACGCTGAGTAAGAGCCTTGAGTGAATTTCAGGGAACTTTCTTTGCTTTCCTTTACATTAATCTTGACATAGGCCAGACTAGAGAATCGTCCATCAGAAGCTCGAATGGTCAGTTCATACCGACTCCTTAATGGACTTGTGCTCTGGACAGTAATGACTCCTGATAAGTGGTCAATAGCAAATTTATCACCGATGTTACCTTCAACTATAGAATACATGATTTCAGAAAAAGATCCAGAATCATCATCTGTTGCATTCACTTTAATCACCTTCACTCCTTTATACGTTGGTATCAAAATGGAAGCTTCATAGACTTCTTGAGAAAATACTGGAGCACAGTCATTGATGTCTACCACATATATAGTTACATTGGCTGCATGTTCTGCAAATAATCTGGGATAGCCCATATCATGCACTTGCACGGTAAAATGGAATATATTTGTTTGCTCATAATCTAGTCTGGTTAGAGAGCGTATTGCACCAGTGCTGGAGTCAATGGCAAAATACTTGTGGACAGATGGTTCAACGATCTGATAGACAAGAAGTGAATTTGCCTCTCTGTCAGCATCCGTAGCCCTAATAACCAAAGGGAAATTTTCATCAGTTAGGATGACACTGTTGACTGGTGCAGACTCACTGATGAGCCCGCGATAGTCTGTTTGGACAAAAACGGGAAAATTATCATTTTCATCCCGAATGTGGACAACGAGAGTCACATTTGTAGATAACCCAGCCATGTTTGTGGCTTGAACAGTGAGTGTATAAGATGCAACGGTTTCAAAATCAAGATGCTTCTGTGTTATGACCACACCAGAATTCGGATTAACCTCAAAGGCATTCATTACATTTCCACTTTTTATCTCATATGTAACGGAAGACTGGCTGTATGTGG
>JARQOD010000001.1:110593337-110616134 GCA_033576555.1 Oophaga sylvatica | reverse complement strand
CCTTTCCTCTGGTCATCTGGTCCTGCTACAATCAGTGGATTTACACAACTTTGATCTATTGTCTATGAAGATCTTAAAGGAAATTCATCCATAAGAACACCATTGTCCCTTCCCCCTAACTTGTTGTTGAGTTCTCTCACAGACTACAAGTTACATGGCTGTTTAAGGTCCTGGCAGGACAACCTACTGCTATCACAGCCATCTCCACAGCCATCTCTCAGAATCCCATATACACATGAGCGCTCAGCTTGGCCAAGCATTCATGTGTTTCCAGACTCCTCTCTGGCAGCAGTTTATCTCCCCTGAACACAAAGGGATCTTCTGATCAGTGTCCTGGTCCTTCTCTCCCTTGACATCATTTGTCTAGGGAAAGTCAGAAGGCCATGTATGCATGAGATGGTTGGCTGGTCCCACCAAAGTCTTCAGGTTCGGCCAACTTTAATGTTTAATTGGGAAGAGAGGGCTTAATAAAAAGAGATAACCCTGCTTGACATGATTTCACATTTAATGTGAATAAAATGTATATTTAAGTGAACTGTTTATTTCTAATTATTTACTATGCTTTCTTATAAATCACATTTTTGACTTAGTGCTAGATATCTACATTTGGAGCATTCTCAATGTACCCATTATGTGCGCCAGCAGGCAGGTTATGCCAATCGGATATGTCATGTAAATGGCTGCCAGCTTATTACAATAAAATGAGTAATGGAAATGAGAAAAGACAGCTACTGAAGTGATGTCAGTGCAGTTTTTACTGTTTGCATGGCAAGTGTGAGAACTGTGACCATATGGAGCATCGGCAATGTCACCTTGTTATCTGCTTCCTGCAACATATAACTGCTGGCAGTTAAATAAAATGCTTTATAAGTAATACTTATCTATTATCATTGGATAACTCCTATTTATTAACTGCAGGGCTATAGATAAATTATCCCTCTATCTACAGAGCTAGTTCCTGGCACCTTGTCTTAGAACTCGTACTTTGTCACTTTACCATCATGATGTGCTTATTGATTCATTGATCACGGCATTTGGCCATAATGCGATGTCTATCCCTTCTGTGTGTTTCGGCTTAAACTCATCCACTTTTCTCTTAACGTTTTACTCCTATTATTCCAATTTTCACCTGCCATGTCTTCTACCCTTATAGCGCCTTGCAGGTACATACTGGGGCTAAAATTCAGCCCTGGTATTTGAAATCACACAGACCCATGCTGTCCCCATCCACAAGCAGTAGATGGGATATATTACTAATATTACCCTGGATGGAGGAAAGCAAGATTTACTACAAGACAAATATTTCTAATGGTACCTCTGTTACAACTCTTCACAGTATTGGTGTCTTGAGAACAGCGATTCTGTTAACAACATAGCAGATAAGGTGGCCCATGACCAGACAGGCCCTTCTGGTATTTGCCAGAATTGCCAAATGGCCAGTCCGGCCCTGGCGCCTTGTATGTTTGGTGTCGAGCAAGACAAGTGAAAATTGCATGTAGATGAAGGAAATTTAATGAACATAAAGGAAATCCATTCTGCAAAATGAAATCTCCGGCTTGTCAAGTGTTAGAAGTCTGTTCTATTTTTACATGACGCTTAATTGTAAAGTGCTATGGAATATGTTGGCGCCATATAAATAAAATGATTATTAAATGTTTAACAGGTTGGTGAATCTGTAAATATGGAGAGTGGAATCTCCATCTAGTCTCACATTAAGAGATTTACTAAAACTAACCTTACTCGATGTGTCCTCAAAGACTTCTGCTATTAAGACTGCACGCTCGGCCATTTCCAAATATCTGATTTCTTCCAAACCTAAAACCAATTACAAGGAGACACTGTTTATTCTGAGGCCAGGTCATATCCAAACATAATTGGATTTCTCATTATTATGTATTGGATGGACTGCAAATTTTAGCCTGTAATCAAATATTTAGAAAATGAGAGCAGGAAAATGAAAAAGTGTTTTTCTTCCTTTTTTATAAATCCCAAATCCTCTGTTATCGCACACGGCCTATTTCTGCATTTATTTAACGAAGTAGGTCTTAAATATTCAGATTAACAACATTGGTAAAGGTCACGCAGACACATTTCGGACGGCCGATTTTTAGAATTTGACACTTTTGTTGGGAGAGTAAAAATCACTGGCTGAAATGATGACACTTTCTTTCGAAAATGGAAGGAAGGAGGTAAAAAAAAAAAATTATAAAAACAAAAGAAAGAAATGATTTAATGCAGATTGCCCGCTGATCGTGTTGTCTTGTCCTGCTGATTTTTATTTACTCGTTTATTTTAGTTTAAGATTTAGGAGTTTAATTCAGTTGCTGTCGGATGGCAGATCTATTGCTTTATAACAGCCGTACATGTACCAGCAGACTGGAGCCCTCGGAACAAAACACTGTTCCTAAGAGCGTGGATGGTGTAGGTCTTAACCCTGTGATTTGCTCCTTGTAGGGAAGCTGTTGGGAGAGATTGCTTTTGTTTTTCCGATCTTTTTTTTACACCTGTGTTTTTTTTTTTGTATTCTGAACTGGTTCCTACTATATATATTTTTTATATATATTTTAATCCCCTTTGCAGTATGTTTTGTCTCGGTCGGAGCACAGGTCCACTGCTTGCTCTACCAGAATCGTTAAAATGATTAACGCCTACAGGGTTAGCGCACATAAAGTTAACTGTTCTTTCCCAGGATCCACCTCCAATTCCTTTTTCTTTCCTAGCATGGGAGTCAGGGGATTCCCAGGCCTGCGCTCTCTTATTGGCAGGATTGGGCATTTTTTTCCTGGTGCTGTAGTTGTGTAGGAAAAACAAATGAGTAATATGACATTCTTCACTTATGTAAGCACATAGTCATTACATTAGGAATATTAACACTCTGTTGCTTGTAAGATTTTAGGGTGAGATGTTCGGTTTCTTCCACCCCAGAAAACAAAAAAATAAGATTAATTTATAATCTGCAGAATCTAGAATGTAATAACAGGCAGCAAATATATTGATTGAAAATGCATTAACATAAAAGAAATGTATTAGTAGAGAAGTGTGAAATGTTCACAATCAGTGATCATGTATAATGAGTAAGGCCCTTCAGACAGTTAAAGGGAACCTGTCAGCACTTTTGGCCGATATAAGATGCGGCCACTGCCTTTCAGGCTTATCTACAGCATTCTATAATGCTGTAGATAAGCCCCCGATCCAACCTGAAAGATAAGAAAAATAAGTTTTATTATACTCACCCGGGGGCTGTCCGGTCTGATGGGTGTCGCAGGTCCGGGTCCGGCACCTCCCATCTTCTTGCGATGCTCCCTCCTGCTTGCTTCACAGACTTCCCGGCATCGAACTCCTGCACAGGCGTACTTACCTTCCCTGTTGAGGGCAGAGTAAAGTACTGCAGTGCGCAGGCACCAGGACAGGTCGTAGAGGCCCAGCGCCTGCGCACTGTAGGAATTTGCTCTGCCCTCAACTGGGAAGAGAAGTACGCCTGTGCAGGAGCGCGATGCCGGGAAGCCTGTGAAGCAAGCAGGAGGAGGCATCACAAGAAGATGGGAGGTGCCGGACCAGGACCTGCAACACCCATTGGACCGGACCTCCCCCTGGGTGAGTGTAATAAAACTTGTTTCTCTTATCTTGCAGGTCGGATCGGGGGCTTATCTACAGCGTTATAGAATGCTGTCTATAAGCCCTGAAATGCAGAGGCCGCATCTTATGTCGGCCAAACCTGATGACAGGTTCCCTTTAATATACTTTGAAAGTTTCCCAGACCTGCCCTTACCTCGATTTTTTTTTCTATTTTTTTTACCATTCCTACATTTTCTATATATTTTTTTTGCCCTACCATGTCCTGAGATTTGTGTCATGAGATTACCATCTGAACATGATATTGTGATACTCTTGGGGGAGATGTTTCTTCTATATGTGTGACCACCTACTAGTTGTCTCAACGTTTTTGAGATGTATTGCTGCCGTAGCTTTCTAAATGAGTTAGACATTTTCATACTTTCTCCTTCTTATATGTGCTCTATGTTCTGTTGTGAACGAAATATGGCTCAAGGAGATTTTCAAATCATTGCATTATTGTTTTCTTTACAATTTACACAGAAACCCCACCCATTTTTAAATTGGGGCTGTAAATGTACATTTTTACAATTTTTGGCAATTAAGGAAAAAATAAAAAATAGAAATTGTGCAATTTTCACACTGGCCACAGGGGCTTTTTAAACTTTTACTTCCTCTTGTTTTAGGAAATTTACACGTACATTTGCCACAATGAACAGACCCTTACCCTATCTTTTGTATTGAAGCATCTAATGAGCGTGTGCTAAATTTTCTATGAAGAGAGGGGAGCAAGGTTAGCTGTGATATTTCCTACAGTGACTTGTGAATCATCTATTCTCTGCTGTCAATAAAGGTGCTATATGTCATAGTAATCCTGTCTATGATCATAATGAGCCCTGATAAAATCTTTCTCTGAAAGAAC
The DNA here is from genome assembly GCA_033576555.1 of Oophaga sylvatica. NCBI lineage: Eukaryota > Metazoa > Chordata > Amphibia > Anura > Dendrobatidae > Oophaga > Oophaga sylvatica. Next base: position 110,611,660 of record JARQOD010000001.1, on the reverse strand, counting down.
ATGAAGAAAGAGTCTAAAAAGACTCTAGCGGGCAGTGTGAAAATTGCAAGATTTCTCCTCTATTGTTTGCTTTTTTTTTTTTTACTAAAGATTGTGCTATGAAAGAAAAAAAAATCATTTTTTAAATACATCTAACACAAAAACCTGATTTAAACAATAGATCATTTTCTGATGTTGGCTTCCACTGGCCAAAAAGTCGAACCACCATGGTCAAACCTCTTTTACAGTATTTCTCCTTAAAGCCCATAAATGTAATAACTGGGATACCAGATGACTCTGTGTCCGTCACTTTGAATATTTATTTTCTTTGTTTAGTTGAGATGTCTGCAGTTGTGACGATCTCCGTACAACCTGGAGCCATAGTTAATGAGTGAATTCATGCAAAGTATCAAGTAATTCGGCTGAAATGGAAATTGAATTTTGACTATGGCAGATGGAGAAGTGGAATATATAGAATAACTGCACACAATACTCAATTTCTCCGTTTTGTTCTCTTTTTCTTTCTACAATCTGATTGTTATGATTCATGCCAGCCTTGGCGCGTTGGCAGTGGTAGGTTGTTTTGTAAGCCTTCATGGTTTGAGCATCCAAATTGCTCTATTGAAGGATTTTATAGATGGATATTTAGTTCAAGAGGAGGAATTAATGTTTCAGCTGTCTGCAAAACCCAGAGCTCAGGCTAATTCTCGATGATATGTCCCCAAGAGGTGAAAGCCACGTTCGGAATTTGTTCGATCTGATGTACTTACAGGGTTTCGTGTCGGCTCTAATAATACATAGGCCTTGTCTATACAAAACCCACTTGGAGAAGTTAGAGCTGCTAACATAATTCTGCGTGACGTGCAGTTCTACCTTTTTCAAGGTTTTTTTCTGAGTTTTCGAGATTGTGTTTTTAGTCAACTAGATTGTCTACAAGTATATTAAGATCTTCATTTATTGTACCAATATTTCATGACGGTATAATAAAACTCGCAATTTGCTAACGCAAAGTTGGTGAGCGCCACATTTCTTTGTAACATCAGATGCTGTTGATTATTTGTAACATTCAAGCAGAACCTTTCAAAAGCACCGAACAGTAGCTGCTAATATGCAAATAAAATGCAGAAAAAGAATCCGTCAGCAGAACTACTCTTATTCTGCTCTGCCCACTGTACATGGGAATCGATTTCCGCTTCACCTCGTATAATTGAAACCCAAGCCTGTGTTTCAGTCCATTGACACAAATATATTTAGCAAAATGACATTTCCTTTAAATGCAAGTTTTGCATGTAAACAGCAATTTCATAAGGATTGCAGAATGGCGGTATAAATGCAGTTTCCCCAGTTTTTAGCTTGTCTTACGGCTCGTGATAATACATGAACATGCATGGCTGGTAGTGCATATTAGAGAAGAGATTGGTCTTCAGTCCATGAATGTTCAGGTTTCAATTCTTCAAAAGCTCCTGAGTCTAAAGTTGTGAGATGTGAATGAAATCGCCTTGTCAACACCCATGTGCGGTTTATTTAAGAAACCACATTGTGGACAATGTATGTTCCCTTTATACAGGGCATTTAATTCTTCATATAGTTGTTGAAGGAAACACTGCCTCCCTCATCCGTGGTCTGTGTCTGGTACTACAGCTCTGGAACATTTCAGTGAGTTGCTCAATAATTAAAACTTATACACAAATATTAAAATTTGAGAGTCCTCAGTGGTTAATACATTTAATGGCTAATAGAAAAGACGGTACTACAATTTGCCTGATGAAGAGTAGTCTAGAAAGCTTGCTATTTGTTACTATCCTTTCAGTTAGCCATTAAAAGCTATCAACCACTCAGGATTCTCCAGTTTTAATATTTTTCTATCTACTGGCTAACACAGTACAAAAATATATTTTCCTGTAACTTGTACACAATAAAGGTCCCAAGTCCTCCATATGAATGGAGAGATGGTCCACTCTTGGTAGGAATCATGGAGATAGTGGAGTAAAGTATTCTGCTATCTTCACCAGATCCATACACAATAAAAAGGGGTCAAAGGACCTTGTTGTCATCTTAGGGGCTTACTAATAAGTGTCTAATCAGCCAAGATGGTAGAATACTTTTCTCCGCTATCTCCATCATTCCTACCAAGAGTGGACCATCTCTCCATTCATCTGGAGGACTTGGGACCCCAATGTCATCATCTATGATGACCCCAGTTGTGGGACCGTCAGTGATCAAATATTTATCACTTATCGCAGAGATCAGCAAAAATCAGATCTTTTTTTTTTAAAATCCTATATACCCTGCTAACTAAATGTGGGAACCAAAGTCAAGTACGGCATTCATTTTTGCATTTCCTGGACATATTCAGATTTGGTCAATTCCATTTTTAATGTCCTCCAATATTATCTTATAATATTATATAATAATAATAGCAGAATACATCGGTAATGATTTTATTTTTTTATCGTTTAGGTTTGATAACGACAACCTCAAGAAGACTAGACCGGGAGCAACAATCAGAGCATGTACTAGAGGTATGTTTTGTGACTCTTTAGGACTTACTTATGACTAGAACGAGGTCATTATAGCATTTCATGTACATGTAGAAAAGATCTTTGTTTCAATTTCAGTCTTGAGTATGACTTCAGATAAAGGAATTAGGGCGCTATTTCTGTCCTCATGTCGTTATGTGTTATTCAAGCGCTCCATAACCTCTACACTTGATATTTCAGCCGTAGTCAAAGTTCCTGAAAGCCAATAGTTCGTGAAGAATCAATTCCAATCTTATCACAGCTTTGGAGAAGTTCTGGTTTTTCATTAGTATATGAGCTGTGTACAAAGTCTTTTTGGCAATGTTCCATAGGAAAAGGGTATGCAAATATGCAAGCAATGTGCATGTTGGTGCCGCTTCCTTTTGTTCTGGGGGAGAGCTAATTTGCATACTTTTAGTATTGCCAATAAAATTCTATACACTGCTGGTTCACTTACTTAAAAAGCTGTGTTAAGCTGTGTCAAGGACATCTCTTTCCGAAAGCTAAGCTCTGTTCTGTACGGATTATGGGCTAGTACCCCACATATATCTGTCAGTAGGTGGGTGTCTTGCTTAATCTATACCTCTAGTCATCTTGCACCTCTCGGTGAAGGGCCGGACGTTGACGTTAACTAGCCGACATAAAGTTGCACTAGCTAGTGTTTTCTTTCATTTGGGAGACGCAGGTTGCTGTAAGCCACAGATCTTATATCTACATAGAGAATATTTTATCTTATGCATTCACCCTGGCTGATTACCGTGTACGAACAATCCTAAGAACATTTCCCAATAATCGGCAAGCGTAAACAGGCTGCCATTAATATGATGACAGAGCAAAATGAGCATGCGTCAGGTAAAATTATTTTTAAGCGCAATTAAAAATCATCCTTCTCAGCAGCACACAAGCAGGATATATGCTGCCGAAAACAATGACCGCACATTCTTTGTGGTCCAAACCGGCTATTTAACGACTTCTGATCATCAAACATTTAGGTCATTTTACAGCCACCATCAGCTAATGTTCACCCACCCTTAGAGATAAAATGGGGATCACACTAAAACCACTTACCATATATTACTCTATGGTGAGATCAAGCACGTTTGCTTTATTATATTTAAACCTGGAACATGGCTTTTCAAAAGCAATTATATTCTAAAAAATCTGAGAGAAAAGAATGTTGTTCTATCAAATACTATTTTACAGATACTCTCTCCTAGAAATACTTTAATAAGGTGTTACGTGGAAGTAAATGGAGCATCTTCAGCTTTGTCAGGAGCTTGTCTTACGTTTACACCAATTCCCGCTGGGTTGTCCAGGACTAACAAATTGTTGATCTATCTGTAGGATAGGTTATCAGTATCAGTTTGACGCCTGCTTCATCGGCGGCCAGGTGTAGTCAATGTACCGAGCCAGAACTGAACGAGAGCAGCCATATATTCAAAGATGTTATCCAAGACTCTTATTTTTTATTTATTTTTTTAACTATGCGCCTAAGAAGTAACAGACCACTCCTGTCGTCGATTCAACATTTTTCACTTGCGTCATGTAGCAGCGGCTTCTCTTCTGCTCAGCTTTGTTGAAGGAGTGTGACTTCCGACATCATGCTGATTGACAGCTGGTCCCCCGCTTCTTAACTGCAGGGAGCCGGCTGTCCAATCAGCATGATGTCGGCAGAGCAGCCTGGAAGAGGAAGAACTTCTCCGGTGATATGGGGCACCTGAATAGCCAGCCCAGCCAGCAGGGATGGTCGGTGAACTCTCTGAGCTACCACTACAGAGAACAGGCAGGTAGTTGCCTCTGTTAGCAACTTCCTGCCTGTTAGTTTTTAGGTTCGTGGTGCAAAAAAATAAAATAGTGCTGGAGAACCCCTTTAATATTGGCTGCTCCCACTCTTGTGTACTGCAAATTAGCTCCTATTCAAGTGAATGGGAATAAGGTACAGTACCTGGGAGCAGCCACAAAACACTGTACGGAGCTGCGCTGTTCCACCTCTTTACATTGTCTTCATCAGGGGTGGTAACAGCTACTCATCAGGAGGTGCCTTCTGTCCGAACCCATCTGATCTGATAATCTATCCTGTTGTTAGTTCTTGATAGCCCCTTTTTTACATTTATTTAGGTTTTTAAAGTATTATTTGTAATATTATTAGCGTAGTTTGTAAAACTGTACAGAGATTGTCATCATTGACGCGAGTTACCGCACCAGCATAAACAAACTGAAAGATGTAATACAACCCTTCAGGGATGAAAATTCATATTAACAAATTACCCAGGAGGGTAAATAAACCCAATTTTAAGGAATGTAATTAAAACCTTTTTTTCTTTTAACCCTAATAAAGCGTGGTCTTTATTATCTAATAACACTAAAGTGGTCCTGTATTCTTACATATCAAGAATACAAGAGCACTGAAGCTAAACTTAAGTTGATTCATAGTCCCCCCATCAAGTTTCGCTTTGACAGGCTTCCTCAGGGGGCTAAGGCTATAATCCATCAGGCTATAAAACCCATGTACTTCATCCATGGTTTAGGCAAGATAATAAAGCCTCAGCAATGTGTAGAGGTTATTAGTTGGTAGGGTGACCGAATTATAGGAACCCCTTGATATATAAGAATAATACAGGACCACTTTAGTATTTTATATAATAGAGACCACATTTTATTACAGTTAAATAAAATCAAGTTTGAATTACATCTCTTAAAATTTGGTTTATTTTCCCCTCTGGGTAATTTAAGTATGGCTCAATAATTATTACTCAACAACACTCACAATTTTATACGATTTCAATTAAACAATGAGTACATTTTTGGGAAATGAGAATATCCAGAGAAATTGCACATAGCCACAAGAACACGCAGACATAATAAAGATTTCACCCTAGAAGGGTTTCAGATATTAGACCCCCATTGCTGTAAGGCAGCCATGCGAACCCTTGATCCATTCCTACGTGCCATTTAGCATTGAGGCTGAGTAGATACGATCGGGAATATTGGGTCACAGTGTCATCCTGTGATATGCAGATTAATAAATTCAACTATATGTCAGAAACGGAGGCAGTAAACAAGATTTTTTGCTCCTGCAGCCATTTTGACGTTTTCGACCTCAAGCCAGAATAACTTTTAATAAACACTAAAATTGCCTGAATTTCAGTTATTGGCCTCTGCTGTTACGATCCATTTTTAATCTTTATTTACAAGGCACAATGCTTCTAGCAATCATATAGTCTCCATCCCTCTATTCCTGCCATGGGTTAATGTGCCAAAAAATATTTCTATGATTTTTGTAATTGGTTTATTTTTTTTTAATACTTTTTTTTATTTTGCCCCCAGCTGGTCTTTTTTGTTCTTCTCTTTTTGCCAGCTCAATGATACGGCAAAGGCAACATAAAATACTGTTATACAGTGTAATGCAAGCGTTAATGGTTTAATGGGCCTATTCCGATTTGTCTGTTTAATGGAGGCATGCTTGAATATGGTTTGGGAAGGCACCCAGAAACATAGTGGTATTTAGATTGGAGGAGCCACAGCCAAGTGTTTTGTGCATCTGGCAAATTAATTTAATGTTGAAATGTTGACCAGATGGGTTAGCGGCTTTTTTCCTTGTTTACAAGGAAATTTGATTCTCTACTACACTGTGGTTTAGTGATATATACAGCACAATCCCGAATACCATCCTCCTCTCAATGCAACCCAATTATTCTGCACGAAGAAGCTTTAAAAATCTAATCATTTATTAAATTAAGGGTGAAATGTGAGCAAACGATTCATTATTTATGATATTATTATTATTATTATTATTATAATTATTAGAGATGTTTGCTTCGTTTGGTGATAGACATTTTTCTCTTTGGTTGATTGATACAGCTACTTGTAAATTATTTAAATGGATTGTCCGGTCTTAGAGTAACTGCAGAATTGTAGCCTATGTGACTGCATATGTTAATCCTCGCATCGTGTACACTGTGAACATTGTCCGGTGCCATAACCAGGAGTGGCGGGCGCGTGATCGCAAGTTTGTGATTTGCGCGCAATGTGAGGCTTCCCACGGCTAGAGTCACTGCAGACTTATAGCCTAAGGCCGGGCAAACCCTTTAAAGTCCAGTCCTGTTTATAAAAAAAAATATGATCTTTCTTTCTATCCAAATATTAAATCAATTGGGACCAAAGATGTGCCCAGTGCAGATGTTATACATGACAGATTTAGCTGTATGCCATGGATAGCTGTCAACTGAACAATCGTCCGCTGACAGCTATTCCTCTTGACCCCCACCTCCCATGCAGATTTGGTCAAGAGTGCATACATTCTTCTTGATAAAAGCAGAAATCTACCATGGTAGAGCTTTCTTTACCCCAGTATCTAACATCATGGAATAGCACGGACACCCTTTTGCACATTAGGTGGTGGTTCGGTCCTGGCAAAAATCGGCAGGTTTGGCCAACATTCCTTTAATGTGTGTGGCCAACTTCTTTGCGCTTTAGAGTAAATGGAAAATATCAGTTTTAGAAAATTCTTATCCTAATAATAAAGACTGATGGCAAATGGTTTTTCAGTAGTTATTATCTGGATGTGCCCAGTCATGTGTGGAGTCAACAGGGGGGCATTTGGCACCAAGCTTACCTTGCGCAACTGGCATTTTGCTTGTGGTAGTTAATGAAGCAGATCCAGAGATCAGCTTTTGAAGCCAGAAGTTGATGTTTAGTCAGGTATTTCCACTTTAAGGGACATTATAGTGGGAATCTAATACTATGTAATAATCCCTTAAAGCAAACCTGTCACCTGTTTTGGCTGCTATAAGATGCGGCCACCGCCTTTCAGGGCTTATCTACAGCATTCTATAATGCGATCCGACCAGCATGATAAGAAAAATAAGTTTTATTATACTCACCCAGGGGGCGGTCCGGTGCGGTCCGGTCCGATCGTGTCGTAGGTCCAGGAAAGTACTGCAGTGCGCAGGCGCCGGGAAAGGACATAGAGGCCCAGCGCCTGCGCACTGCAGGAATTTGCAGATAAGTACGCCTGCGCAGGTCCGCAATGCCAGGGAGCCATGAAGCAAGCAGGAGGGCAGCATCGCAAGAAGATGGGAGGGAAGTGACGGACCATTACCTGCGACACCGTCGGACCGGACTACACCCCGGGTGAGTATAATAAAACTTATTTTTCTTATCTTTCAGGTTACATCAGGGCCTTATCTACAGCATTATAGAATGCTGTAGATAAGCCCTGAAAGGCAGTGGCCGCTATAAGATCTTATAGCGGCCAAAACTGCTGACAGGTTCCCTTTAATGGCCTCACAGTTATCGCTGATTGACTGGACAATGTTGAACTGTTGGGGATAAACCGTTTCCAAAAAGGGAAAGGTAATACCAAGTTGTCAATTTCTCAATTCATTTCCAGAAGGAACCACATAGGCCCCTCACTTCATATAGTTATGAAAAAAGTAATCTAATATAGGTAGTTCAGGGAGAATACAAGTATTTCATAGACCTAAAAAGACAGGATAGCAGCGCTGAAAGGGAGGGGAGCCAACATGACTTCTTTAAAGCGAACTGTCACCAGGTTTTTGCCACCTAATATGATAGCAGCATAATGTAAAGACAAAGACCCTGATTTCAGCGATGTGTCATTGGGATGCTGGCGATAGTTTTGCTAAAATTGCTATTTTAATCGATATTTTATCATCAGGAGATTATCACTAGAGGACTAGTAAACCTCCTGCCAGCTAGTCTTCCATATTCATGAGCTCTAAATAACACCGCCCCAACCACTTGATTGGCAGCTATCTGTGTACACGATGTATAGACAGAAAGCTACCTTTCAGTGGTGTGGGCGGGGCTATATAGAGCTCAGCATTCAGAGAACTGCTAGATTTACAGCAGAGAAAAGAGGGATTTGATCAAAATAACAGAACAGCTCACTAAGTGGTACATCGCTGGAATCGGGTCTCTGCCGCTACATTATGCTGCTCTAAAATGGAGTGACAGATTGCCTTTAATCACTAGTGTATAGTGAAAAAGACTTTAGTGCTTGTCAGATGAATGGAAAAATATCTGTGTTGACCATTACACCCAGAGGTAAGAGTCCCTGCTTTTATCTTCTAGTTTTTCTGTAGATAACCCTGCTAGCCACATTACACTATACTTAAACATGTATTTAATTTGAAATTACATCATGATAATGGATTAAAAAAAAACTTGCTTTTTAGTAGCCAAGAATGCAGAATTTGCAGTGGGGGCTGATCTGGTGTGGGCATTTTCTAGTATGTCTATCACATCATAGTCTGAGAATACAGATACAATTATCTTAGCAATGTAGAAAGCGAATACAATGTGAATTATTGACCCATTACAGATTACGATTCCTTAATAGGCCCAGAATATTAGCATAACCGCGCCGTGCTCCAGAATTTCCCGTAAGGATCCGGTTGAGAGGGAGTTTTATTTCAATGTAGGAAGTTGAATAACAAAATAATGATCCTCATGTCCACATAGGGTTCTTCATCTGTTCTGTGCTTTACATCCGTTTGTCACAATATCCGGTACTTATTGATGTGAAGATGTAACCAAATGGCAAGTGATTGGCAGGACTTAAGTAACTGATGACAAAACACGGGAAGCAGCGTATGGCCGTGCTTGCCGTTTCTGCAAACAGAAGCCGACGAGCCCGATCATCTCACGACAAGTATCAGCATTCTGTTTGCTATCTGTGACAAATGTTCTCAGATTAAGTCTTTTTTGAACAACCAATCACTTAAATCTCTTTCCAGATTTGTTTGCTTTTCTGGAACTGATTAAATGTTTAACTGCATACAAGAGTAATAAATTCCGTTCTTCCCTAAAGGAACATTTCAAGCTGTGCTTGTACTTCCAAGCTATGCATTAATTTAGGAAGACTTTAGAATGAACATCGCCTCCTAAAAAGAATTTTCTGAAGCATTTTTATATAGTGTTCATCGTACTTCAGGGTTTACCTCCTGGTGACAAATCGTAAAATGTTATTCTTGTCCGACCAGGTCACTATCACGGACAATGGATACCCTCCCAGGTCTACAGTTTGTCGAGTTATCGTCAAGGTTCTGGATGAGAATGACAACAAACCTTCTTTTCTTCAAAAATTTTACAAGATCCAACTTCCTGAGAAAGAAAGGACTGAGCGGGAAAAAATCGCCAAGAGGGATCCCATCTACAGAGTCATAGCCGTAGATAAGGACGATGGTCCGAATGCAGAAATTTCCTATAGCATTGAGGATGGAGACGAGCATGGGAAATTTTTCATTGAACCCAAAACTGGGGTCGTTTCCTCTAAAAAGTTCTCCGGAGCAGGAGAGTATGATATTCTTACGGTAAGTAGAATCCCATGTTTTAAAATTATATATTTTTCTGCAGCAGGCTGTAATATTAATATAATAATATATACTATATATAAGAGAGCAGTAATTCATGTAGAGGAAAAAAAATTACCTCTCTTGGCCTTTATCTGAATTATAACCCCCGAAAATTGGTTTAAAGATTATTGGAATTGGGTATGCTCAAACACCGTCTTCTTTTTTTTTTTTAACTTATCCTAAAGTTTTTATTTTTGGGCAAAATTAACATGATTAATTTGAAAATAACTAACTAACATATAAATATTAAATGGATGCCCATATTTTTAAAGATCTGTGTAAAGTGCAAAAACTTGCTAATATACTAAAAGAAGGTTACCTTGATCTCAAGATGTCGGCGCCGATCCCAGATCCTTTTTCAGTTTTATTTCCTTTTTATTTTGTTTAATCTTTTTACATTTTAATATAACATTCCTTCTACAAGCTGGACAACCTCTTTAATATCTCTGACACCCAAATTAGCTCCCCAAAATTCACATCAGAGTACTGTATAACAGACCATTTACACATACTTATTTTTTGTTCAGTTTTTTTCTTTTTAAATAAATGGTAAATTTTAATGAGTAAATGGTTATCCGATATCTGGGTGACATATTTGTAGCCATATGTGACACTGTCAAGTGTTAAAGCAGAAAAAACTATGTCCAGCACTGCATTTTATTTTTTTCCCCCAGTTTTTCTGCAGAATTTCTTCTGCAAGTTTTCCGCAGGTGTCCACATCAAAGCACGCAATATTAATCTAGTGTGTTTATTGTGTTTTTCTTGCCTTTAATATGTGGATTCCCATTTTTTTCACTGCATTTTTTGTGAGGATTACATAAAAGGTTTGTATACTTTTTTTTTTTTATTATGAAGATGCGCTGCAATTCCGCACTTTAAGGAAACCTGACCGCTAATACATGCTGCCCAATCTGTGGGCAGCATGTATCAGGCATTGGCTCTATTAATTCAGCCAGTTATGTTTGGCTCTGAAACGGTGCAGTGTTTCAGAGAAAAACAGCTGTAGACTGACACCACACTGTAGACAAGTCGGACAGGAGGTTCCAATTTGTTCATATAGGCCAGTGGTAGGAAACCTTTTTTTCTGCTAAGGGCCATTTGAATATTTATACCATCCTTCCGGGGCTGTACAAACTCTGCTCACAAAGTACATCCTGTCTCTGGCACTGGTGTCAGGACGTAATCTTTCATTGCATGACCTTCCGTGTTCAGTAGTGAACACTGCGTGTGTGTGTGATCACAGAAAAAGAAGAAATTAATGAGCTGGTGGCAATGAAAATACAACTCCCTGCCAAAGTACTGCGGTCTCTTAGAATCTGCCCGGGGCCAGATAAAAGGTCATCGAGGGCCGTAAATGGCCCGGGGGCCTGAGGTTCCCCACCCCTGGTATAGGCAGAGACCTTTTACTCCAGGTTAGTGGATGGGGAGAGGTTGGGAACCCTCCTTGCGCAACTAGTATACAGCATGATCTCGGTCCCTGGCGGTTTTTACAGTATGTTGTTCCCTGAAACACCGCAGCTGATTGGGCAACATGTATCAACTGACAGGTTCCCTTTAAAATGCAGATTTAATTGTCTGAACATTTCTCAGGGTCTCCTACAGAAGTGGGGTAAAAGCATAGCAAAAAATACACACCGTCTTAAAGTTCACAGTTATTGTTAAAAAAAGGGCATTTACTACACAATAGAGTGGGAAAAAACACAGCATTTACAACATGGGCACGTGTGTCATGGAAGATCCATAGTAGAAGAATGAACGACAGAGAAAACAGTGATGATAATGGCAGGTAGAAGATTGTTCAAGGTCAGTTGTTTGGGGAAAGGGTTTTATCCACCATAATTGGCATACGAAGGTAGGGTAGTGCCGCAGAGACGTCTCTGGGTGTTGTGTTCTAACTCCTTAATGATCTCTTGGAGCTTTGGACCCTCTTTAAATTGTTACTTTGTGACCAATTGCTTTCTGATACAGCTTTATTATGGATAACGCTAGTCTGTGAATTAAAGTTTATTATCCACATGTTCTGTTGTGTGATGTTCAGGAGCCATCACGGAGCAGAAGACGTAGGAGCTCAGGCAGGACACCAGGCATTCTGTGCAGCATAAATAATAATTACTGTTGTTTTATTGTTGCCGCTATTGATTTCTGCTCCTTTGATTTATGTGCTTTATGTTTCACTTATAGATTAAAGCTGTTGATAATGGGAGACCTCAGAAGTCATCTACTACTCGACTGCATATAGAATGGATTTCAAAACCAGCACCATTAATGGAACCAATTTCTTTTGACGAAGAGATTCACACCTTCACCGTGATGGAAAGTGATCCTGTTGCTCATATGATTGGCGTGATAACTGCACAACCTGGTGGTTCTCCATTGTGGTTTGACATTACCGGTAAGTATGTACAATTATTTCAGTCATGTGCAAGTAATACTCAATCCAGATACCTGTCTGAATAGTACAATAGGACAATATGCTTCTAGAGTTCAGAAAACGTTTTTCATCTGAAGGGTTTCTAACAGAAAGATTCCCTTTAAAAGATTGCTGCAAGGAGGTAAGGGTCAATATCACAAATGTCCGCTGGGCACTTCCCTAATATGCGTCACCAATTTCCCATACATACATGTATACAGAAAAAACGAAGAGATCCCAAAATATAAACGAAAAGACTTTATTAATCACTATAAAAACCAAAAATAAAAAAGCAAAATGCCGCAGGGGACACCAATGTAGAACATCCAAAGAAAAACAATATCAGCCATCCATAATCAATAAACACAATGATGTGAAAAGCTGCTACCACAGTACTCACATAAATGTAATATCGGTAACAATACCATCTATAATACAATATTAAGTCTGTGTTCAGTAGAAAGAATCTTAAAAATAGTTCAATGATGGCTTGAGAATATATTATGACGATATCACAATCTCTTTTTGTATAGGGTGCAAAACAAAGAAAATTGTGACAATATCATCACCAATAGAGACTCAAAAAGGATCACATTACCTAGTGGTGGTGGTGTTCGTGGTGTCCCCTCACCTCGACGCGCGTTTCGCTTCCTGCTTTTTCCAGGGGCGTGTACGTTTTTTATATTTGGAGTTTCATAGTTTTGAGGTTGAAGGTAGACTTAAATCCATTGACTTCAACCTATATGCTAATATGTTGATCCAGAGGAAGGCAACGACGCCATGGGGCAGACATTAATTGCTCCATATTGGGGGAAATATTCCTTCCCAACTCCAAATGGCAGTCGTTCTCCATAGGAATATTCCCATAGGGGAGTACCCGTTTAAAGAGCATTTACCTTCAAAAACTCTTAAGGAAGCCCTACCTACTTCCGTATCCAGCACCGTTCTGCTCCTCTTCTCAGTGAAGTCACGGTTCTGCAGATTCTACAGATCGCTCTGTTCTCTATATGTGAGCTGGAAGTTTCTTTTACAGTGGAGCCTTGTTCTGTGCCTCGTTCTCATGTGCCATAGGCTCAAATTGTAAAACCACATCCAGGTCTCGCAGAGAGCAGTATAGTCTGGTGTGTGACTTCACAGAGAAGAGGAGCAGAACGGCGCTGAATCTCGGAGAAGACAGCTGTAGTTGAGTATATTAACACACACAGTACACTACATACACATATATTAACAGATTTAATAAAAAAATTCATAGGAGACTTCTTTAAATGCTCTCATTGCTCTCACTGATCCAACCACAGACTTGTAGTTAACAGTGGGGCTACCAACTACAGAAAGCCATAGAATGACAACAGATGTAGCAAAGGTTATCATAACTCACATCGGTCAATTGTGATAACTTGTCATGAACAATTATTTCACTTTAGAATGTTAAGGTGACATAAAGGGTTGTCCACCACATTTATATTGATGGTCTATCCTTTTCTCTTACTGTAGGTCATCAATATCAGATCGATAGGGGTGCAACATCTAAATCCCCCAGTGAACAGCTGTTTCTGGTGCCGTCGGCCGCATGTACTCAATAGCCAAGCTGCACAATGTATCTGTCAACTGTATAGTGTCCGCGGCCGATATTGCACATCCGCCCCTATTCGTATAAATGGGAGTGGATCTGCACCAGCACCCTGCAGCCACTCTAGAGTTCACAGGTACGCTCTGCAGCTCTGCAACTGGTAAAATCTGGCCTCCGGATGTCACACTCCTACCAATTTGTTATACTATTCTTAGGATAATATAAAAATAGTGGACAACCTCTTTAACATTGTACAAGCCATTGACCAATGTCAAGTTAGGAGTCCAATTACACTTTTTGGTGTACAATGTCCCATTGGTGTCAAGGTAACCTTTGCTAGATCTGTATGTTTTTATTTAAGCTGAGAAATTAAGTATAGGAATTGTAGAAACTGAACACAAATAACTCTATGGAGTAAAGCTTTTTCCTTTGTGAGGGCTCCAGTGTTATCCTAGTGTACCGTGACGTTCATTGGGGTGTCTTGGCAGTGTCGACAGTGATCCCATGCCTTACTGTTTATGGAAACGATTCCATAATGATTCCAGGTTTCCATTCTCTTATTTTATACTGACTAGTCTTAAAAACAATACTACCAGGCATCGTGTTCCTGACATCCTTTCTGTATTATTATTCTGTTGTATTGCGATAAAACCCCCTAAAGTGAACTAGACTGCTGAAGAAGGTGATAAAGACCTTGAAAAATCTTAGATCTTCCTTCCTTATATCTTTGATTAAGAGATTTAGGCCGGGGTCACACTTGCGAGTGTGATGCAAGAAACTCACGCAACAATACCTGGCACTGACGCCGGCACTCGGACCGGAGTGTGCGGCTGCATAGAAATACATGCAGCCGCACATTCCGGTCCAGAGTGTCGGCGGCAGTGCCGGGTATTTATGCGAGAGACTCGCACGAGTTTCTCGCATCACACTCGCAAGTGTGAACCCGGCCTTACAGGGATTTACAGAACTAGAAAAACTCGTCTCACGGAATAACAGCGATTAGGCTGGTTTCACATTAGCGTTTTTTGTGCGCAGCACATCGTGCGCATCCATGTGCATGCGCCATGCATATGCATGGTCTTGCATTTGCATGCGTTCGTCTGCGTTTTCGTGCACATGCATTTTTTTCCAGGTGTGCGTCTACACGCGCTGGAAGCAACTTGTTGCATTTTTGGGTCCATCCAAAGACATCAAAAAACGCATGCGTACGCTTGCGCACAGAATGCGTCAAAACAACGCATTACAGTCTATGGGAATGCAGGCGTGCGCATGCGTTTTAACATTTTAAGAGTAAACATGTCTAGACACTGGTTTAAACCACCCCCTACACAAACAAACATTGTTTGGGGGGTAGTGTATATAAAAAGAAGGTGCTGGCAAGCAAATGCAAAAGCCTGAGACAGCGCAATGTCCAGATCCAAGTTGAAGCAAAAACTCTCCCAACGCAGATCCATGGTGACACAGGAAACAGCAGCAAAATCTGAAGAATTCAGCTGTAACAGGGTCTATATAAAGAATTCCCATGACACTCTCGCCCACTGGTGTCCCATTGGTGGAGTCTGTTTTCTAGGATTTCAGCTGCAGATGAAGGAAGGGAGACACAGTCATTACTAGTGGGTAGGCGGAGCCCAAATGAGATAGACACCTCAGATTAGAAAGAGTGTTGACCGGCCCCTCCAGCTCGGGCTCCTCCTACTCAGCTCTCCAGTTTACAATTTGAGGTCAGAGAAGATAGTCGCTGCTGGAAGCAGCTCCTCAGAAGATTTTATTATTTTTTATCGGACAAGAGACTTGGATCACCAAATGTGGTCTAGAGGTCTCAGGGGTCTCAGCGCTGCTGGACCCCAACCTCTCCCTTGGCGGATCTGTATTACCCTATATGGTGGTCCCTGCAGAACCCTGCCGGCCCGGGGGGATGAGGATGGCTTCCCTGGCGGGGGCGCAAACCGCGCTGCAGGGGTCACTGCGATCCCCGCCCTGGGGGGAAGCATGGGCACGCGCCAGAAACCCCTGGGGTCCCTGTGGCGCTTTCGGCTGGTGAGTACTCCACATTTAATATGTGTTTGAGTGTTTTCAGCGACTGCTGCGGCAGTCGCTGTTACAATATACATGCGGTGACTGTGTGTTTTTTGTCCGCAGGTGGATGCCTGCAGGACATAGGAACGGGGGAGAGAGGAGCTGCGCGCCTTTTTTATTTGAATTTCGCGCCGCTCTGAGCGCGCCTTTACGGCAGTCTCCTTTTCCTGCTTCCCTCATGAAGCACACGGAGGCACAGCGCGGCGGCCATTAGCCGAGTAATGCTGACAGGCTGAAAGCTCCCTCGGACATCGCTCTCCTCCCCTCTCGGAGCGCTGCACTGCGACCAGCTGGGTGAGTCGCTTCTACCCGTCTAGGGCAGAAGCTTAACCCCTTCACCCCCACAGCGCGGGTGCCTTTCTGAGGCACAAATGGGTGGCAGACTGCGCTGCCTGCAGCTGTTATCTCAAAGCTCGCACACCTTTTCAATATAAGAGGTTGTGGGAGTCTGCGACAGTAATACTGCCACTATACGTTCCTGCTAACACGACGCATACTATGCGATCGTTTGTGTGATCATTTTTAATGTCACTAGTAGCTGCCAATCTGGGCGATCTCATTAACAACGCATAGGCGGTTAGCGATCCCCTTAATGACTTTGGCGGTCATTGCGATTTACAAAACAGCGCAATTTTTTAGCGAATGTGACGATATTGTGAACGTTTCGTCTTGTTAAGTGTGGCATAGCTGTCTTATAGCTGCTGCCTTATAAGAGGCACTTGGGGCTCGCACACCCTTTTCATTATTAAGGTTGTGGGGAGTCTGCGACTTTAACCCCTTTTTAGGCGGTTAACTCTTAATGGGGGACAGCTGGGGTATCTCTCTCCTTAAGAGCTTTAACCCTTCAGCGTTTCGTTTTTTCTTTAAGAAACCACACTTTCTAATTACTGACAGGTTTAACCTGCCATATTCTGTGCAACCTTCTCTCAGATCCGCTACAGGATCAGTCTCGCGTATCTGACGCGCAGACCTCGACGGCGTCAAGCGCAGCGGTCGGAGGTTCCAGTGGTGTCAGCCCTCGCTAGTTTCTATTGATGGCTGTCTGATTTTCTATTATTGAGTGTCAGCTAGATCCTCTCATGTCAGGAAAGCGCACGTTGATGATAATTGGAATTCCTTCTTCCGAAGTGGATGTTCCTTTATCCCAGCCCATTATGGGCAAAAATCCTCCTGTTAAGGTGGAAAGGCGAGTCTTGCTAGGACCCGCTGGCAACAAAAAAACGTAGATGGCAGAAAAATCCATCTGCGAGGCCGCGGATCATGGATTCAGTATTAAGGATCCATGTGTGCTTGTAAAGTTTCCCTGAGCCGGTTGGACCGTCTACGGATGGCGTGGCAAGGTGGATCTCCTCTATCGAGGTAGATGGGCTTTTCCAGTTGTTGGGGGATACTGCGTCACTGCTATCCAGGGCGCAATCCTCGGCAGTCACAGTCAGAAGAGCACTGTGGCTTAGACAGTGGACCGGGGACGCGGTTTCCAAGCAGGGTTTGCTATCTTTAGCTTGCAAGGTGGTCAGCTATTTGGACCTGACCTCACGGAGCTGATTGCCAAGGTAAAGGCAAAAGAAACAGCTTTACCGCAGCGCAGAGCTGTGACTTCTGCTCTGGCAGGACTAGTGCCGGTAGTTGTCAGCGGTCCTTTCGGTCCAGGGGATGATTCAGTCAGCCCTCTGGGGTTCGGGTCGTCCCTCTCTTTTTAAAAAAAAAAAAAAAAAAAAGGAATTCTCAGAAATTCCGCATACCCTGGAAACAGAACTTCCGTTAAGACAAGCGGGAAGCTGGTAGAAAGCCCGCTAAGGCGGACTGACGCCTGGGTCTCACTCGAGCGCTCTCGAGTGGGGGGTCGTTTACTCCAATTCAAACCGACTGGGGCTTCCCGCATGTCGGACGCCTGGGTGACACGAGTTGTGTTGGCAGGCTACTTCATAGAGTCTCTTTCTCGACCCCCAGACAGTTTTTTTGTCAACCTCGCATTCCGTCAGAGCCCGAGCTTTTTGCCGCTCTGCTGCGGGAGGTAGATTCCTTTCTGCAGAAAGGTGTGGTGGTGCCGGTTCCGCGGAGGCCGGGGAAGAGGGTTTTATTCTAACCTCTTTGTGGTCCCCAAAAAAGAGGACAAATTTCGGCCCTTTCTGGATCTCAAAAGATTGAATCGGCATGTCCACGCCAGGAAATTCCGCATGGAGTCGCTTCGCTCCGTTTTGGCGGCCCTGTCGCAGAACGCTTTATTGGTGTCAATCGACATTCGCGACGCTTATTTGCACTTCCCAATCGGAAGGGCCCACCAATGCTTCCTTCGTTTTGCCATAGGTCAGGACCATTACCAGTTTGTGGCTCTGCCATTCGGGTTGGCCTCAGCGCCCAGAGTTTTTACAAAAATTTCTGGCGCCTCT
>JARQOD010000001.1:110467949-110593237 GCA_033576555.1 Oophaga sylvatica | reverse complement strand
TAGAACCATTGCATTTGATCTTGTTTTGATTCCACCACTTTTTTTGGGTTTTTTGGGGGTTTACTAACCCCCAAAAAAGGGGAAATCACACGACGTAAAATAAATCGTTCGTTTTTTCATCCAAAAAAGTTGGACGATTTTTCCTCATTTGTATCCTTTGCAAAAAGTTTTTTTTTTTTACAGCAGAAATTTTTAATCATTTACTTTCCCATGTTACAGAATTGTAATGTATGGGTAAAATCGGAGGGGTCATCTGGGGCCCATCACATCCAATTTTTTTTTGCACTCCCATAGCTTGAATGTAGGTCCCACCCATTTCGAAAAAACTAGCACAATGCGTTTTTTTTAAAATGGGTTTGTGTGAATTTTACCCTTGCAGTTTTTTTTTGGGGATTGAAGCATTGTTATTCAGGATCATTGGTATTTTGTACTAATACTTTTTTTCATATTTTGTGATATTCGGTATAATAGACTCTTTATTTTTGGGGGATGTCACAGATCTATTGATTAAAAACTGTTTTGGGAGGACTTTTTATTGTGTCATACTGATTTTTTGGAATAGTCTTTAAGGTTTTTTCATTACTGAATATCCCATTTGTTTACATCTTTAAATAAAAAAATATTTATTACACAATCTGCCCCCTTTTACATATGGCTTTCCGTTCTTTTAACTAAAAAAGGTGGTGACAAGATCAAAGCAGAGAAGGGGGGACACCCTTGTACCTATTAGGTATTTTTCCACGTAGCGGAAACCACATTATTTGCGGGTTTAAACGTTGCTCCCCACAGCGTTTAATCACAGGGGCCAGATGTTCCCCGCATAGTGGAGGGGTTTTTTATGAAATCCATCTCCACTATGCGTCCGATTACACGGGTGACACACGGTAAACCGGACATGCGTCGAGTTTTTCTAGACCACAGCATGTCTATTTACCTTGCTGCGACGCTCCGTTGCCGCAAGGTAAATAACACAGTTCTATGTGTATGGTGCGGCGATTCCGGATGTGTTCAATGAGCACATCCGGAATCACCGCGCGTACAGAAGGGGGCGGGGCTTTGGGCGGAGCGAGCTTTCCGCTCCGTCCAAAGCGCAGAGAATCTGGTACGTGGACACGTACCCTTAGGGTAAGCTTACACCAGGTGTTTTTTCAGCATATTTTTTTCTGCAGCAAAACTTGATCTCTTGTTTAGTGCAGAAAACAAAAAATCTTAATCTACAGAATCAGGTTTTGGCACAAAAAAAACACTGCAAAACATGACACCTGCAGATTGTCGGCGTTTTTTCACCACCCATTCATGTCAATGGGTGAAAAACGCTAAAAAAAAAAAAAAAAAAAAAAACCATGAAAGAAGTGACATGCTCTATTGTGCAAAAAAACATGCAAAGCACAAAATCCTGATGACAAAAAAAAAAACAATGTGTGAGCATGAGATTTCTGAGATCTCAGACATAGCTGGTAGTGTAAAACGCAGCAGAAAATATGCATTTAAAAAAAAAAACGCATTAAAAGACCGCCTAGTGTGAACTTACCCTAAGACTGACATGTGGATGAAAAATAGTTTTAACCTATTTTGGGGCATGAAAGCTGCCAGACCTGCTTGTACATGGCTTGGGGTGTAATCACAGGTACGTTTTATCTCTTCGCTCCTGCATTCCTAAACTAAGTTTACAGGATAAGCCATAAGTGTCCTCACAACAGTCTGTCTGCCAGAGATTCACTCATTACTGTATGACGCCAGAGATTTCCTTATCCTCCAGATAGACCCGTAACACGTACCTGCCTCTTATGGCAGTGCGTTACAGATGCCCCTATAATGGGCAGAAAATGCCAGAAATGCCACATAAAGTGCTGCAGCGCACGCCTGATGTAATGATGATGACATTAGCATTTGAGGAGAAAAACTATAAAATCTCCCCGGACAAGGTGTACAGTAGGATTTCTTATCCAATAAGACACATTACAGATTCCCGTTACTTATACAGGGGAAGTTATTAAAGGGGAAACTCATCCAGGTATATACAGTAGATAGTATATAAGAATGGTCGTGGTTCGACAGCAGTGACCCTCACGACCTCTAAAACAAAGGCCGGCCATTATAATCCATATTCCACCCACACTATCTATATATCTTGTGAGAAAAGTTGAAGATGGGAGATAATTTATTCTAATTTTCCGTGACTAAAACTAAAGTATACAATACAGTACTCACATAGTGATACAATAAGCTTTTATAAAAACTTTCTGACATATTCTAGTGACTAATCAAAGCTTATTCAATTTTTTTCAGTTTAAGGGGTAATGTTTCTCCTTGTGCAGAGTGACAAGTCTTGCCTGGCATGTCAGAGTGAGGAGACTTATAAGCCATGCATGCTCCTATGGGAAAATAAATATGCAAATGATCTCTTCGGAGAGGAAGAGAACTAGAACTCTACCGCCACCTATTGAGAAGTGATCCTAAAAGTCAATATCGACATTTTAAAAGCCTTGCAATATGATTGGATAGGATAGAAGCCAAACCAGAATCCCAGTTGGGATTCTTTTATCCCAAGTCATATTGCAAGCTCGTTAAATAGTCGATATTGACTTTTATGATTGCTGCTTTCAATAGGTGGCGCTAGAGTTCTAGTGTTCTTCCTCACTGAAGAGACAATTTGCATATTTAAGTCAGTTTAAAAGTTAAAGCGCCACTCTGGTGTTTTCTTCTTTTTTTTTAATTTCTCTAACGGAGTGATAACTCTAATGTAAATGCCCTGCACCTAGTATTATACTTATCAGTCGTCATCTTCAGTTGTTCCGTCATCTTTTTACCGTAGTTGTGACTGACCGGAAGTCAGAGGTAACGGTCACAAGCTTTCAGCGCAAGTCTATGTGAGCCTCCTGGTGGCCTCGTTCTGGCTCTCATAGACTTACATTGAGAAGTGGATCAGATCTAACAGTGGAGTGGAGCAAAATGGCCAAACACAACAGTAGAACAGGCCCAAAGCGGCACCGAGAACATCAGAAGACGGCTGCTTGTAAGCATTTTCTCATGGGTAGGAAACAGACAATAGTGATAAGTGGGAACTTTAATTGTAAGAGGGGTTGTCTTGACAGAACACTCATTTAAAGATGTTCCTCATCTATACAGATTCGGAGGTGTATAAACTTACTCGGCTGTTTTTGTATGTTCTACTCACTATAAGGCCGGAAACACATATGCGAGTACAATGCGAGAAACTCGCTTGAGTCTCTCACCTCAATACCCGGCACTGCCGCCGGCACTCGGGACCAGAGTGTGCGGCTGCATGTATTTCTATGCAGCTGAACGCTCCGTCTGAGTACCGGCAGCAGTGCTGGGTATTGAGGCGAGAGACTCGTGCAAGTTTCTCACATTGAACTCGCAAGTGTGACCCGGCCTAAGGATCAAAGTTCAAGCAACAAAATTTTTGGACAGAGTGCTGTCTATACAAAAACTGACAACACATGGGCAGAAGTACCGTAGGACAAATGTTATTCAATTAATCAGTACTTTTTTTCATAGACCGAATCTGCGAGTGAAAAAAATAAAAATAATCGCTCTTCACTGTTTTTGGGGGATGTCACATGACACTCACCTACTCAGGTCTATGAATGAGCACAAAATATAAAAATTTGGATCCCCTCTGTAGCAACTATATAGCATCTGATTTTTATGGATACACTTATTCTTTAACATAGAAACTGCATTTGGTCTTGTAAATTTTAACAATTGCTGATGTATAAGAATGGGTGCCATACGGATTGCATGTGGAGTCGGAGTCGGAAATCGGAGTCAGAGTCAGAGAAATTGAAGAGTTGGAGGTTTGGCTTACCTACTCCATAGCCCTGTTGACAACTGAGATGAAAATCGCCTTTTATTCCGGATGAAACTCTGGCGATTTTTTTTTATACTTTTGTGTGAACTTAACCAATCAGGGATTGACAACTCGTGTGGCCAACAGATTATCCGATAGGAAGGTTACCGGGCACCAATATCCAATCAATATGCCATAAATGTCTACAATGAGAAAACACCAGTATTGCAGTACTTGATTTATGCCTGGCTGATACTTCCAGACGATCTTCATAAGAATTTCGCACTGACAGGTAGAGGAATTGCTTTTCCTTTGTCCATCATGACTAGCATTGCTTTGTAATATAGAAAAGTCTGTTTTGTCTGATAAAAGTTTGTTTCAAAGTGTGTTCCTGGAACCTGCATTTACTATCCCCTGTCAGTATGCAAGCACTTTTCCTTCCATAAACCCAAAAATAAAAAATATAATAATAAATGGTATGTAACAATCAATAAAATATTCTTTTCACCAATCATACAATAATGCATATGATACATTTATATTTCTTTCTGCTGCATCCAGTCTATTTTTGAAAGTGAATAGGAATGCTGCAGTCAGATGACTTCACAACATGTTTATTTTCAATGTCCCAGGACACGATGCAGATCTCCCGCACTCCGAGTGTTTGTCGTTACCAATGGTACAAAATAATAAACAGTTTTCATTAGGAATATAAATCACTGGCTAAAAAAATTAAATAAAATCTCTAAAAATATAAATTTACAAATTTCTCTTGCTGACAGAATTCCTGATCCTGATAGTCAACTCACTAAATCTCTTGGTATGGGTTGAGCAAATGACTAACAAATGTACGGTAATCAGTTCTGAGTGACTGACACTGTCCAATAAAAGGCAGCAAATAGTCGGGGTCACTATTAATTTTTTCAGCAATGTATGCTGTTACGGAAGTGAGAAAATAATTTGCCGCAAAATCACATTTGCCACATGAACTGTAGGTATATGTAGAGGCTGAATTTGTCAAGTATCTGAAAACATCAAAGCATACCTCTAGTTTCAGAAAACTTTAGACATGTAACATGTGACATGTTTGGATCAGTGGGGGTCTTGGCGTGAAAACCACCACTGATTGCTAAAACAATGAGGTAGAAGCTGAGTGCTGTGACACTTTGGCCATGATCAGCTCCGTTCCTCCATTTTCTGAAAAGTGGGTTTAGCAATGGAGATAATCAAGACTTATGAGCCCCTACACTTTTGATTTGACTCTTCAATGAAGGCAGAGCTATGCAGAACATGACTAGTGTATCCTCACCCATCCCTGCAGACTGTGAGCCCTCGCGGGCAGGGTCCTCTCTCCTTCTGTACTTGTGTGTCCCTTGTCTAGCACACGTTTATTGTACTTGTCTATATTTTCCCTTTTCATATGTAAAGCGCCATGGAATAAATGGCGCTATATAAATGTGTAATAATAATAATAATAAAATAAAAGGGGCACAGGATTCAGAGAAGCACTTTTGTCCCTTCAGTGAGAGTTTGATCAATCACAATGTAAGTTTTCCGAAACTTGGAATAAGTTTTAACAGACATTTTGCTTCCTCTCCGAGTGTCGTAGAGAAAAATTGTAAAATCCATAAAGTCATCTACGGAGACGGGACATATCAACCTTACATTGAACAAATGGGATTAGTTATAACTGGGGAAATGAGATAGAGCTGATACTTCAACCTCAATTGAAGCAGGACAACCTGCCATGAACAAATAATTACAACAGGGGCTCTGCTGAGAACCAGCCAACAAGTCTAGGATTCGTATACTCAGAGGCGGAGAAGTACAGAGGCTTCCTCTGGTCAAAGGAATCTCAGACTCTATGGAGGCAGTGGCCAGTGATGAATACTGGGGTTTGCATCGATCTGATATTTATATGAGATATATTTTTGGTGTTTAGTGAAGGGAAGAACATGACGCATTCACTCACACACACAGTAAAGTCGGCCGAACACCTCTAACGTAATATCACAGATGGATGATGCTATCCTGCTTTGTTTCATCTCAACAGAAAGGTAAAATTGTGATACGAAACATAATATCTCCCTGCCTGGGACCTCCAGGGTGAAGATATCCTGAAAGTTTGGGATCTCATAAACTTCTAAAAGACCAAATACATCCCCCAACCAGCCCCCATATGAGCTCACCAAGGGAAGATATATGGGCGTAACCTTGATCTAATATAAGCAGACTGTGTTTTTGTCATTTGTCAGTCCTGGAAGATACAGCTTGCTGTGGTTCTGTCCATGTTCCTAAAAAAAAAAAAAAGGAGTGCCCTCCTCCGCTAAGTTCTGAGACATTTCCCTGACACAGATTTAGTATTTCTATATCTATATTCCATATGTCGGAATGGGAGGTGTATATACCATACGCTGACTGTTAAGTTCCCCAATAACCTGCCCAGTAACGGAAAAAGCCCTGGCCACATCCATCACTCTTCAGTCAATTACGTAATTGCCCTGACGATTGGAGGCAGTGAAATTGCGTTCCCTGACAAACTGGTGGAAGTGGTGAGATTTGTGTGATCTCTCTTGGTGTTTTCCCTGATACCAAGCAATATTGGTGAAGGAAAACTTTATTGATTACATTTCAAGGCTGAAAATCCTGCTCTAAACTAGTCCTGGTGACACAACTGTAGGGTTGGACAAAAGGTGGGTTGATCAAACTCCAATTTACTTTGTGAAGAAGAAATTGGCTCTTTATTCCATTGGTGCAGACTACATTACACCATATTCATAGGAAAAGGAACCCAGTGGTACCACATGCAGTGGATGCACTATAGGGTTGATACAGTGTTTTAGTGAACGTGTCAGTAATCAGTATGGAGTTGAGGACAGGCTTACATAAGATTTCTTAGACTGATACATTTTTTGTTATAATCTTATTAGGAGCACAGATAATGTAGTTCACGATCGTAAGATCTTATCATCCATCATCTTGATTATTATACTTTGGAACTTTCATTTCTTTATGATTTGGTAAAGTACAATACAATAGAGAACCATGGATTGTCCACCAAATAAAGAATCTCTTGGAACATCTTTTATGGCTCTGACTCTAGACAAAAGAAGCCATTAACTTTGTCTTCCTCTTTCAGACCCTGCACAACAAATAAGTGGCCATACAAAACGGTGTTAATCTGGAAATCCTTCCTGACAAAGAGAGGGGTCACATTATAAACATTCTTTAGGATGGCTAGGGGGAATGTTCGTCAATGATTAAACACTGAAGCTCAGGCCAGCGGAGGTTTATCACACAAAGGAATTCCAGTCCGCACCGCTCTGTACACATCTAGGCTGCACAATTACATGGAGGCAGCATACATGGAATACATTACACTCTTTACGTCATCAAGTAAAATAAAATGCCGCATACAATCTCCATGGAAACCTTTAATTTCTTAGAATAGCAGCCCAATCCATTCCCTTGGCTTTACGAACAACGTAAGGCAGGAATACATACATAATAGGGCTATAAATGTGAGTAAATGGAGGTGGCAATTCATCTGCCGCTAATACTTCTGAGGCCAAGTAACATGCACATTCCTGCCTTATCTAGTATCACAGATGATAAAAAACACCTTTTATTACAGGAAGGAGACAGAGAATTACTCAATGCAAGTTCACCTGTCCCTCAGAGAATTGCGCTCCTACACCGGATACACGGCAGCCGCACATTCTTACCGCCATCGGAAAGGAATTTGGGGGCTTTTCAAACCTCCAAAATACTGATTTATAAAAGTGATAAAAGAAAATGATATTCCGATGAAATCACTGCATTCTTCAAGTTCCTACACAAATTCATGGAATAACTTATGTTAACCATGCAAAAATAAACTGAAGCCTTAGTATGTGGGAGAGAGGCGCTTACATCCTAAATAATCTAATGAAAGGACGGTGAGAAGTACAAGACTTTATATTTATCGATTTTGTTCATAAAAAAATGTATTCTATCCAACAGATGGACTAAGAGAAAAGGAACATGTCCCCAGGATTTAACTCTACACGTATGATAGACAAGGTAAAGATCATTCTAAATGTAGAATCAGGGGTCTCCAATAGTGCCACATTACTATTAAATAAAATTTAGGGAAAAAAATCTCCTGCTCCCCATGTTAAGTAGGGATCTGGGTCTGCTGGGTGTATCCAGACTTTATAAGCATTTAGGTCATTCATCACTTAGCCAGCCCCTCTTCAGCTCCTACATCATCCATGGACTCAACAAAATCTCAGAAAACTGGCGGCTGTGAAAAGCGTTTTCTTTTTGTTCTGCACATTTGACAATCAAGGTCTAGCTTCTGAGTCATCATCAACTTCCTCACTCATTCTGGATTATGGCATGAACAGATTAAGGCTATGTTCACATACCTATCCGTTGACTAAATAGTTGTGCAGCCAAACTTTTTTTTATCCAGCTGAAAACAACTGATTTCAACTGGATCTGTTTTTTAACATTGAAGTCTATTGAAAAAAAATCCATTTATTAGCCATTTGTTTTCTGTCATTTGAAAATGATTTATTTTTTGGCCTACAGGATCAGTTTCAAATGGAAGAAAATGGATGGCTACTTTAAGCAATTTTCCATAGATTTCAATGCTAAAAAAAAAACCGGGTCCAGGTGAAATCAATTTTTTTTAGCTGGACAAGAAACGGATTGTTTTTGAATCCGCTTTAACATCTGATTACAGGACATGTGAATATAGCCTAAAGGGGATTACTCCTAATTTAAAACTTGTATATGGGCCTTAGATGGATAATTAGAAATATAAAACCTTCTTTGGTCATAATGTGAACACTTCAGCCATTGAATGGTATTGATTATGCCAGAATAACAGTGGGAAATACAGACGCCAGTGTGAAGGAACAGGGTCATAAAGAGTGCAGGGTGGGTGTTTTTCTTTTCTTTTCTAAATTGCCCACCCTGGGCCTATACATCATACATTTTAAAGTAGGGGAAAGAACCTATTAAACAGGTTAGATAATGAAAAAGATAAAGATGATAGACAGATAGATAGATAGATACAAAAGAATAGCTAGAGAAAACAGATCAAAATGTAGTTCGATAATTAGGTATATAGATAGAATAGATGTTTAGAAAGATGACAGAAAGAGAACATACGGTAGATATAGAAGGGAAAATAATACATAGATATTAGACAGATATGAACTTGTAAATTTATAAAATAATAATTATCTGGTTAAATTAACCTAGAATGATAGCAATTATCGACAAAACGGAAAAAGCCCCGTAGACATAAAATAATTAATAAATAATGTTGTACAAACTTTTACTATTTTAGAACAAAATCACTAATCAAGAGGTAACTGCACAGAGGCGCTGATTTCCTGAGTAAGAAAGTATTCCAATACCTAATTCCCTCCATGTCAGGGCCTTGCCTTCCCCCACTAGTTATTTGAAGGTTGGGTATGTACTCGGCCTCACCTTGGTAAATGCTGATGCCCTTTTGAACGGCAACAACTGTGCAATCATGGACACTTCCGGTGCATTAAGGCTCAGGGGTCAAGGACAGGCCGGGCTAAGGACGAGCTTCAACACATGAATGTTTAGTGTTCGCCATTAAGGAGGGCAAAGTACTAAAATACACACCAAAGGATAGTTCTAGTGGAGATCCACATAGCAAGCATGTACCAAGCTGTTCCTAGGAAATATTCCAGAAAGATGAACCTACTCAGTAGCTTTTTGAACTGATCCAACCATTGTGTTAAAACAGCGTGGATTTTTGCTATTGTTTTTACTGCGATCGCATCAATTTTGACAGGATTGCAGACAATCTCAGATCAATGGCATCAGCCCAATTCCTACACATTAGGAAGTCATTGAAGACACCTCTCATTGGTGCAGCCGCTATATTATGTCTACAACTATCTTAACCTAGTAAATGGTCATTAGCATTTTCTTTATTATTGTCACAGTAAAGAGCCAATTGATGAATGACAAGGATTTACAGACAATCGTAATATCAATAGGAGTCTAATGGCTCATTAAGAGGAGTCAAGAACTGGGGAAGGAGCATTTGTAGAAAAACTTGTTACCTATGATCAGCTCTTCTAAACAGGCCTGCAATCATCTAAAGAACGAGCAAAACACTCATTTGTCGGGCGCGTTGATTTTTTATCAGAACATTTTCATTGAAAACGACAAATACAAATTTTCCATTTTCAGTTTTGTCTGACATAATAACTCCATATTGTAAAACATGGACAAAACATCACAACTTTAATTCCTTAAGCAGATAATTTTTTATGCAGCACATCATCACCCCGTCAAAATGGGATGTGTGCTGCCGATAACATGATGTTCTATGCTCAACAAACAATTTTATTAAATCACAGCCAATTGGGCTCTATATATCAAAATTGGGGGTTATTTTTGTGGCCTGGATTGGCCTATGTGAAAGGATAATAATCAGCCATACTATCTCTACCGGTGGTAAAATGCATGGACTTTTAATTCTGGATCAAAGAAAATAAAGTTGTGCATAAGCAGGATCATAGTTTTAAAGAAAATGAATGTGAGACTACCATAATTTTATAGACAATCATCTTGGCTATCTCATACATAAATTTGACTTACAACTATTTAGCATACAATTAGTTATGCAGATACCCTTTTGCTCGTCAGTGTATATGTATGACATACGAGAAAAGGTTGCACTCTAACATACTAAAGCATACAATATGGAATATATAAAAAATTTGAATAGCAATACGGCTTTGGACTATAAGGAAAATTTTGAGACGCTTAGTATAACATTTGGCCAAATATTATTAGCCCACCAACCATCGTCAAGGTGGTCTCAAGTCTGGTGAGTCCCTGACCTATGTGAACATACCTCTATTAGGCTGATATCTGAATTTCTGGGTGAATGTGGTCTAAGGGGTAAGGTCTCTCCTTGTGGAGAGTGACATACCAGCTCTGGCGTGTCGAGGTAAGGAGGCTTATTCGCCGTGCAATGCTCCTCTGGGAAATTTAATATGCAAATTGCCTCTTCGCTACTTCCAATAGGTGGCGCTATAGAGTAGAAGTCCTTTTTTTTGAAGAGGCAATTTGCATATGGGTGAATGTGGACACCTCTCTCAGTAATGCCTGCATTAATGGGTTTGGTAGGAACCTGCTGTAATTAAAACCACTTTGTGGGGGCGGAGTGCTCGGTCAGTAAGCTAACATTCAAAAGACAAAAACACCTGACTGGCACATCCAGACTAATGTGAATTAGGTGCAAACCAAGGGGAAATACCCCTATGTAAAACATACGGGAAAAGGTTGCACTCTAACATACTAAAGCATGACAATATGGAATACATGAAATTTTGAATAGCAATACGGCTTTGGACTATAAGGAAAAATTTGAGACACTTAGTTTAACATTTGGCCAAATATTATTAGCCAACCAACCATCGTCAAGGTGGTCTCAAGTCTGGTGAGTCCCAAACCTATGTGAACATACCTCTATTAGGCTGATATCTGAATTTCTGGGTGAATGTGGACACCTCTGTCAGTAATGCCTGCATTAATGGGTTTGGTAGGAACCTGCTGTAATTAAAACCACCTGGTTTTGTCTAGTGTATATGTATGGGCATCAGAAGGTGCCCTTTTGAAAACATAAGTAAGCTATGGTGTATGTCTATACTGGCAGCGGGCGCTGATTGACTGCTGCTGACGTGTTCTTTCTTATGGAGTGAGCAAACGATATGATTAAATTTCAGTGTTCAAAGCAAAGAGCAAACATTACCTAATCATTCTCAGCCTTTTGTTACTTTGACCCAAGAAAACACCTTTAAAGTAAAGCAGATGTCCTACTTCAAAACATAATCATGTATCAAAGACCAAAAATGCATGGAGAGTAAATATTCTTGATTAGCTCGTTCGTGTTTTTGTTAAGAATCAAAACAAAAATGTAAAAAAAAAAAAATAAAAAAAAAAGACAGCATCACGGGTTTGGCTTAAAAAAATATTGAAGTCACCAATGATAGAAGAACAGTCTAGTAATATATTATATTATATATTATTATATATATAATAATACACTGTATGTGTGTCTGAGGTCAGAGGAACATCTAATTTTTTATTATAGAAAACCAGGAATAAATTTTCAAAACCTTTTTAGGGTACATTCACTCGTGGCAGATTTTGTGCAGACATTTCTGGGACAGTCCTAATCATCTGAATGAGTCTTGCAAAAATCCAGGTGTTTGTTACCAAAACAACCTCATTTAGATCTTGAAGCTGATCTTTAACCCCTTAACGACCACAATATGCCTTTTAAACGGTGGTAGTTAAGGGTACTTAAACCACAGCGCCGTTAAGCTGTGGTAAAAGTGTATAGCGCCCCCCAGAGTCGGATTTTCTCTGGCGTCTCGACTATCGGGGGTAGTCGAGACCCCAGAGAACATGATTCGGGTCGGTTTTTACTGACCCAGGGGTTGCAATTGCCGTTATTAACCGTATAACAGCGATAACAAGAAAAAAAATCCAATCTGCCATTTAATTTCTCTCCTCTGATGTGATCGCACATCAGAGGAGAGAGAAATAGGGTCCCCAATCCCCCCCGTCCCTCCCGGTGGTCCTCGGGCCCTCCTGCATCCTCCGGTGGGCGCCGCCATCTTCTTCCGGTCAGAAGATGGTTGGCGCATGCGCCGTGCGCCGGCCGCGATCTGCCGGCCGGCACCCGGCAACAATAGGAAGATTTTTCCTATTGATTCATTTTGGTCACTGTGATAAACGCTATCACAGTAATCAAAATAAAAATATAGTAAATAAACCCCCCTTTATCACCCCCTTATTTAGGGAAAATAATAAAATAAAGAAAACATATTCATTTCCATTTTTCCATTAGGGTTAGGCTAAAGTGAGTTGGGCTAAAGTTTTAGGGTTAGGGTTAGAGTTAGGCTAAAGTGAGTTGGGCTAAAGTTTTAGGGTTAGGGTTGGGATTATGATTGGGATTAGGGTTAGGGGTGTGTTGGGGTTAGGTTTACGGTTAGGGTTACGGTTAGGGTTGGGATTAGGGTTAGGGGTGTGTTGGGGTAAGGGTTGTGGTTAGGGTTGAGATTAGGGTTAGGGTTGTGGATAGGGATATTGTTAGGGTTGGAGTTAGAATTAGGGGGTTTCCACTGTTTAGTTACATCAGGGGGTCTCCCAATGCAACATGGTGCCACCATTGGTTACAGCCAATTTTGTATTCAAAAAGTCAAACAGTGCTCCCTCCCTTCTGAGCTCTGCCATGCTCCTAAACAGTGGTTTACCCCCACATATGCACAACTTTGGGGGTCTAATTTCTCCTGTTACCCTTGGGAAATTAAAAAATGGGGGCTAAAAAATCATTTTTGTGGAAAAAAAAAATTTTTTATTTTCATGGCTCTGCGTTATCAACTTCTATGAAGCACTTGGGGTTCAAAGTGCACACCACACATCTAAATAAGCTCATTGGGGGGTCCAGTTTCCAAAATGAGGTCACTTGTGGGGGGTTTCCACTGTTTAGGCACATCAGGGGCTCTGCAAATGCAACATGATGCCAGCAGACCACTACATCAAAGTCTGTATTTCAAAACGTCACTACTTCCCTTACGAACCCCAACGTGTGCACAAACAATGGTTTCCCCCCACATATGGGGTATCAGCATACTCAGGAGAAATTGCACAACTTTGGGGTCTAGTATCTCCTGTTACCCTTGTGAAAATAAAAATTTGGGGGTAAAAAGATCATTTTTGTTGAAAAAATATGATTTTTTATTTTCATGGCTCTATTTTATAAACTTCTGTGAAACGCTTGGGGGTTCAAAGTGCTCAGCACACATCTAGATAAGTTCCTTAAGGGGTCTAGTTTCCAAAATGGTGTCACTTGTGGGGGGTTTCCACTGTTTAGGCACATCAGGGGCTCATTTTGCTTTATATTTCCAGTACATTGAATTCAGTGACTGCTTTTAATACTTTCACAAAACAGTTTCCAGTTAAGCGTCTGCCTTTCAGTAGGGAGTCATATGATATAATACATTTATCTGTAGACTGTAAAGTAAAGTAAATAAAGGGATGCTAACACAAAGCCTTAAGGTACTGCCACACTAAACGCTCCCGCTAACGATCACAATAACGACGCATACCAATGCGATCGTTTTTGTGATCGTTTTAATATCGCTAGTAGCTGCCACATTTAGCGATCTCGTTAACGACGCATAAGCGGTTAGCGATCTCCTTAACGACTTTGCGATGTAAAAAACAGCGCAAATCGTTCACAAAACGTGCCAGACACAGCGATATAGGCTCACCAGCGGGACGCCAACGATTAAAATACGGTCCAGAACCCTAGTGAACGATCAGCAAGATCACAGCAGGGGCCACGTCGTTGCTACATGCCACACACAACAGCGTCACTAACGAGATCGCTAAATAGTGACGTTTTTAGCGATCTCGTTAGCGACGCTGTTTAGTGTGGCATACCCTTTAGAAAAACTTCAAAAGATATATATTTGCAGGCAGTAGATACAGAAATAATATTAACGGCTTTACATCTCACCTTTGAATCAAGGTTAAAACCACCTATGCATTTCTACTTTGATGCAAATGTGCACAAACATCTCAGAATTTCATGTCTCATGGATCTACTTTTTAACAATTTGTACTTTTATCAACTGAAAAAAAATAATGAGGCTCAGCCTTTTCTTTTAGTGGATAGTGAAAACAAACCAATGGTCAAGACTAGGCTTTCATTGGCTAATATTCTGCCTGGACCTATTGTCCAAAATACCCCTGTAATTCTAAGTGGAATTTAGGTGGGTGCCTTAAATATACAGTTGGCTTATTCTGCTGCCAATATATTATGTGACAAGACACCAGGAAAAGTGGATTTGACCTTGCACTGCTGAAATATTAGTCAAGGATCCTAAGACCAAGGATAAATAAAAGTGGTTTATTGTCAATGCGTTTCAAAGTCAGACTCCTTCAGGACAACCACGTGACAACCACATTGCCTATCCTGCCTAACTTGGATAAGACCCTGTTTGCGCTCTATGATTCTTTTAGCATCAATATAATATGTGACACTCAGTCTAATATCAAGATTCCACAGAAGTAACACCTAAACATTAGATTTGTCTGATATGTATGTATTCATATTAGCAAAGGTTATGGTGAGAACTAGAGTTGAGTGAAACAGGTCGTTCATTTTCAAAAGTCGCCGATTTTCGGCTAAGTCGGGTTTCATGAAACGAAACCAGACTGTGGAGTGAGTTCCGTCACGTGTTCGGCGACCATTTTGCTGGAGTCGGTTTTCCACTACACTTAAGCCTTTTCTCGGCCAATGAGCAAGGACGCAGGCTGTGGGCAACGGGATGACATAGGCAGCGGCCTGCACCATTTTAGAGAAGGGCATTGCAGCGATTGGCTGGCTTTCAGTGGCGTCACAGTGCATATGAAATCCCTCAGCACCAACCGCCATTTTACATCTGCCGAACTCAGTGTAGGGAAGGTTGCTGGCGGTGCGTCTGAGCAGGGAGAGCGTTAGGCAGGGCCTAAAAAAAAAAATTACTTTCTGCTGATAGCGATTAGCTGTACTGTGACTGTGCAGTGAGAGGGGAGGATTTTGCTGTGTGCAGCAATGCTGGTTCTTAGGCTGCCTGCCTGCCAGTGATGCTGTAGAAATTGCTTGTGTGGAGCATCACATCTGATTAGTAGGCTGCCTGACTGTGATAAGGGGGCAATTAATTTGATGGAGTAGCAAAGCTGCCTGCCAGTGACAGTGTACAAATTGCTTGTGTGGAGCATCACATCTGATTTATTCCCCATTGACTTGCATTGTGGTCGGATTTTCGACTCCGACCCGACCATTTCCGTTAGTCGGCCGACTTCGTTCGACTTGACTTTTGAGAAAGTCGGGTTTTATGAAACCCGACTCGACCCGAAAAACGGGAAAGTCGCAAATCACTAGTGACAACATCACACCCACGGACTAAGGCATTCAACAAGTATTTTTTAGACTCCCCTTGAGGAAGAGGAGCGGCCATCAATGCCCAGTCTATAGCAAAACAAAATAAATCAGGCTACAGACCCTTAAATACAGATTCTACAATTACGGTAAGAAATGTGTTAATACCTTAGACCAAGCTCAATAGGTAATAACAGCAGACAACAAAGACGACATACCTGGGACAAATAATAAAGCAAAACTTGGGGACAGACACTAAACTGGAATATGTGGGTGGACACAGAAGCAGCAATTCAAGGCAGACATTGGTATGTGCACACGTTGCAGATTTGCCTGCAGAATTTTCTGCACATAATCTGCACCTCTTGGCAGAAAACGCACATGTGGATTTGATGCGTTTTTGATGGGGATTTGATGCGGATTTTCATACGTTTCTTTCATGCATTTTTGTAAGCTAAATAAAGATCTATTAATTAACAAAACAAAAATTGTGATGTCATTTCTTTGTTCAACCTCTTATTTTGCATACTCCATTGAAGAATACTGTTTACACACACAGATAGATTAATAGATGATAGACAGATAGATATGAGATAGATAGATAGAGGATAGATATATCTATAGATAGATAGATAATAGATAGCTAGATAGATAGATAATAGATAGATCTATAGATAGATAATAGATAGATATATCTCTAGATAGATAGATATATCTATAGATAGATGGATAGATAGATCTATAGATAGATAGATAACACCAAGCCTGATGTTTAGTAATAAACATAATAAAATGGTACATAAAGAGTTAAGTAAAGACACACACACACACACACACACAAAATCTGCACAATATCTGTTTAATTTAAAAAAAATTGAAAAAAAAAAATGGAGTGTGCTCCAGCGCAATTTTCTGCACCAGAGAGGGAAAGCCAGCGACTGGGCGCTGCTGTTTATAGCCTGGGAAGAGATTAATACCCATGGATCTTCCCAGGCTATGAATATCAGCCCGCAGCTGTATATTTAGCCTTTATCGGCTATTAAAATAGGGGGTACCCTATAATTAATAGCCAGAAAGGCTATGCAGACAGTTGCGGGCTGATATTCATAGCTTAGGAAAGGGCCATGGATATTAGCCCCCCCCCTCGGCTACAAACACCAGCTCTCAGCCACCCCAGAAATGATGCATCTCTAAGATGCGCCAATTCCGGCACTTAGCCTCTCTTTTCCGCACAGCCGTGTAGCGGTGGCATATGGGGTAATAAGGGGTTAACGTCACCTTTGTATTGTAAGGTGACATCAAGCCCGGTTAGTAATGGAGAGGCGTAAATAAGACCAATCTATTACTAATCGTATAGTGGTAAATGGGTTAAAAAAAGACACAGCCAGAATAAAGTATTTTAATGAAATAAAACACCACACAGTTTTCCATCTTTATTGTACGCCTAATTCCTGCGATGCCCTCGTTCTCCTGTAAAAAAAATAAAATAAACTCAACCGTATACCCCCTGTCCGACGTAATCCATGTTATAATGAGTGTCCCACGAGGATCTCCCGTATAGAGCGGTCACATCAGGGGCTGTGACCGATCTATAGGGCCTCTAGTGACACACTGCCAGGAGACAATGGCTCCTGCAGTGTTATCACTGAGGGGTCACTGGAGTTCATCTTCTCACTTGACGGCAATGCTGCGTACGCCTAATTCCTGCGACGCCCTCGTTCTCCTATAAAAAAAAAAAATAATAAACTCAACCATATACCCCCTGTCCGACGTAATCCATGTTATAATGAGTGTCCCACGAGGAACTACCCTATAGAGCGGTCACATCAGGAGCTGTGACCGATCTATAGGGCTCCCAGTGACACACTGAGAGGAGACAATGGCTCCTGCAGTGTTATCACTGAGGGGTCACTGGAGTTCATCTTCTCACTTGACGGCAATGCTGCGTGAGAATTTTCCCACGAAGCAGGGTAGCAAGTGACAGAACGAACTCCTGTGACCTGACGGCGGAGTGATACAGTGAGAAAGGATACCTTCCTCATTGTATCACTGGAGGCCCCTGGAGAGCAGTCACATCCCCTGATGTGACCGCTCTCCACGGGAGGTCGTCATGGGACAGTCGTTTTTATATGGATTATGTCAGAACAGGGAGTATACGGTTGTGTTTATTATTTTTTTTTTTTTTTACAGGAGAACGATGGCTTCGGGGATTAGTTGATTGGGGAGTATGTACTCTATGTTATATGTTGTATGTACTGTCTGTAAACTATGTTATATGTATGTACTGTATGTTTATATTTTTCAGCTGCAGATGGAAGGAAAGGAGACACACTAGTTCATAACTAGTGGGTAGGCGGAGCCCCAGATAGGATTGACACCTCAGATTAAAAAGAGTGTTGACCAGCCCCTCCAGCTCGGGCTCCTCCTACTCAGCTCTCCAGTTTACAATTTGAGGTCTCAGAGGATAGTCGCTGCTGGAAGCAGCTCCTCAGAAGATTTTATTATTTTTTATCGAACAAGAGACTTGAATCACCAAATGTGGTCTAGAGGTCTCAGGGGTCTCAGCGCTGCTGGACCCCCACCTCTCCCTTGGCGGATCTGTATTACCCTATATGGTGGTCCCTGCAGAACCCTGCCGGCCCTGGGGGATGAGGATGGCTTCCCTGGCGGGGACGCAAACCGCGCTGCAGGGGTCACTGCGTTCCCCGCCCTGGGGGGAAGCATGGGCATAGCGCCAGAAACCCCTGGGGGTCCCTGTGGCGTTCGGCTGGTGAGTACCACGCATTTTTATTAATGTGTGTGTGAGTGTTTAAGCGACTGCTGCGGCAGCCGCTGTACAATACATGTCGGTGACTGGTGTTTTTTGTCCGCAGGTGGATGCCTGCAGGACATAGGAGAGGAGTGCGCGCCTTTTTATTTGAATTTTCGCGCCGCTCTGAGCGCGCGCTTTACTGCTGTCTCCATTTCCGGCTTCCCTCATGGAGCACACGGAGGCACAGCGCGGCGGCCATTAAAGAAGCAGGCTGAAAGCTTCTTCTGGCTCTTCTCCCTCCTCCCCTCCCGACAAGAC
The DNA here is from genome assembly GCA_033576555.1 of Oophaga sylvatica. NCBI lineage: Eukaryota > Metazoa > Chordata > Amphibia > Anura > Dendrobatidae > Oophaga > Oophaga sylvatica. Next base: position 110,574,373 of record JARQOD010000001.1, on the reverse strand, counting down.
GTTACACTGTTACCAGCTGGGTGAGTCGCTTGTAGCTCGCGGGCAGAAGCTTAACCCCTTCACCCCCACAGCGCGGGCGCCTTCTGGGGCACTAATGAGTGACAGACTGCGCTGTCCTGCGGCTGTTATCGCATAAGGGGCTCGCACACTCTTTTCAATAATAATAAAGAGTTTGTTGGGAGTCTGCGATTTTAATACTGCCACTATACGTTACCACTAACGATCCTGATAGCGACGCATACTAATGCAATCGTTTGTGTGATTATTTTTTAATGTCACTAGTAGCTGCCAATCTGGGCAATCTCATTAACATCGCATAAGCGGTTAGCGATCCCCTTAACAACTTTGGCGGTCATTGCGATATACAAAACAGCGCAATTTTTTAGCGATCTTGTGGAACGTTTTTCTGTTAGTGTGGCATAAAAAGCTGTCCTGCAGCTGCTGCCTTATAAGAGGCACTTGGGGCTCGCACAACTTTTTCATTATCAAGGTTGTGGGGAGTCTGCTACTTTAACCCCTTCTTAGGCGGTTAACTCTTAATGCTGGGGTAGCTCTCTCTTTAAGAGCTTTAACCCTTCAGCGATTGTTTTTCTTTAAGAAACACACTGTTCTAGTTACTGACAGGTTTAACCTGCCTTATACTGTGCAAGGACATGTCAGAATCTGACACGCAGACCCCCGACGGCGTCATGCGCAGCGGTCGGAGGTTCCAGTGGTGTCAAAATGGAGGCCCTCGCTAGTTTCTATGATAGCCTGTCTGACCTTCTAGGTTATGGAGTGTCAGCTAGATCCTCTCAAGGAAGCGACACAAATCGGTGTCTTCCTTCTCGCGTAGCGAAGATGTCCGTTTCGGACAAGGAGGATCGGCAGGGACACTCCGCCTCTCTCATGGACCGTACTATTGGAGCCATGAGGGCGTTACAGTTACCAGAGAGAGGTAACTAGACGTCCTGGTAAGTCGGGATGTTTCAGGAGTCGCATGGGTCGCGACGGCTTTACAAACTGTATCCGTTTTCTCCTGAAGTGAATGTCCCTTTATCCCAGCTTAGCAAATCTTCCTGGTAAAGGAAGGCGAGTCTGCAACAGAACAATATCCATCTGCGAGGCCGCGGGTCATGGATTCAGTATTAAGGATCTATGTGTACTTGTAAAGTTTCCCTGAGCCGTTTGGACCGTCTACGGACGGCGTGACAAGATGGATCCCCTCTATCGAGATAGATGGGCTTTTCAAGTTGAAGGATTCTGCGTCACTGCTATCCATGGCGCAATCCTCGGCAGTCACAGTCAGAAGAGCACTGTGGTTTAGACAGTGGAACGCGGTTTCCAAGCAGGGTTTGCTATCTTTAGCTTACAAGGTGGTCAGCTATTTGAATCTGACCTCACAGAGCGATTGCTGAGGCAAAAGAAACAGCTTTACCGCAGCGCAGAGCTGTGACCTCTGCGTCTGGCAGGACTAGTGCCGGTAGTTGTCGGCGGTCCTTTCGGTCCAGGGGATGATCCGGTCAACCCTCTGGGGGTTTGGGTCGTTCCTCTCTTTTTTTTAAAAAAAAAAAGGGGGGGAATTCTCAGAAATTCCGCATACCCTGGAAACAGAACTTCCATTAAGACAGAAGCTGGCAAAAAACCCGCTAAAGCGGTCTGACGTCTGGGTCTCACTCGAGCGCTCTCGAGTGGAGGGTCGTTTACTCCAATTCAAACCGACTTGGGTTTCCCGTGTGTCGGACGCCTGGGTGACACAGGTTGTGTTGGCAGGCTGCTTCATAGAGTTTCTTTCTCGACCCCCGGACAGGTTTTGCCAATCTCGCATTCCGTCAGAGCCGAGCTATTTGCCGCTCTACTACGAGAGGTCGATTCCCTTCTGCAGAAGGGTGTGGTGACACCGGTTCCGCAGAGGACCGGGGAAGAGGATTCTTATTCCAACCTCTTTGTGGTCCCCAAAAAGGAGGACAAATTTCGCCCTATTTTGGATTTCAAAGATTGAATCGGCATGTTTACATCCCGAAAATTCCGCATGGAGTCACTTCGCTCCGTTGTGGCAGCTTATTTGCATGTTCCCGTCGGAAGGGCTCACCGGCGTTTCCTTCGTTTTGCCATAGGTCAGGACCATTACCAGTTTGTGGCTCTGCCATTCGGCTTGGCCTCGGCGCCCAGAGTTTTTACAAAAATTCTAGCGCCCCTCATGGCAATTCTTCGAAGACAGGGGGTTACGATACCCTACCTGGACGACCTTCTGATTGTGGCGTCCTCAAAGGAGGAGGCGGGGATGGCTCGCAATCTATCCCTTCAGCTCCTGGAGGATTTTGGGTGGCTGGTCAATTGGGAGAAGTCGTCTCTGGAACCATCGCAGGTGCTGCGTCGGATCAGCCTGGAGAGAATTCCGGCTATGTTGATAGCCCCGGATTGGCCAAGGAGGACGTGGTTCTCGACACTGGTGTCGCTTTTGGCGGCACCGCCATTCCCACTTCCTCCTCGCCCGGACCTGTTAACCCAGGGGCCATTCGTCATCCGGACTTGAAGTCTCTGCGTTTGACGGCGTGGCTCTTGAGACCAAAATATTGACCCGTAGAGGTTTTTCAGTCTAAGTCATTGCACTCTGCGAGCTGCCAGAGGTCCGGCTACTACTAAGATTTATCACAAGACTTGGGAAGCCTTCTTTTCGTGGTGTTCGGGTTCTTCAATGAATCCGAGGATTTTTTTCCATTCCCAATTTGTTGGCTTTGCTGCAGTACGGGCTGGTCAAAAGGTTTGACAGTTAGCACTCTGAAAGGCCAGGTTTTTGCCCTGTCCTTGCTGTTTCGGAAGGCTATCGCCTCGCGTAGGGACGTACGTTCCTTTTTTCGCGGAGTAACCCGTCAGTTTCCACCGCGGAAGGCGTCTGTGTCTCCTTGGCGGCTCAACCTTGTCTTGGAGGCTCTTCAGCATGTACCTTTTGAGCCTATGGGTTCTGCTAGCCTTTCTTTAATTTCTTGGAAGATTTCCTTCTTAGTGGCGGTAACCTCTTTAAGAAGGGTTTCTGAGTTGGCAGCTCTTCCCTGCTCGCTTCCTTTCCTGGAGTTTTACCCGGATCGAGTAGTGCTTCGCACACGGGGCGACTTTCTACCTAAGGTGGTGTCGCAATTTCATGTTAACCAGGATATTGTATTGCCCTCGCTTTGCCCGGGCCCAAGAAATGCAAAGGAACGGGACTTGCACAAATTGAATTTAGTGCGGACCTTGAAGTTCTATTTGTCGGTTACTCAAGGTTTTAGGAAGTCAGATTCTCTATTTGTGATTCCAGCAGGTCGCAGGCGTGGTCAACAAGCTTCCGAGGTTTCTATAGCTCGTTGGATTCGGTCAGCCATTTTGGAGGCTTACCGTCTTAAAGGCGAACCTTGCCCGATTAAGATTCGAGCTCACTCCACGAGGGCTGTGGCTTCATTGTGGGCCTTTCATCAAGGGGCTTCGGCAGCTCAGCTCTGCCGAGCGGCGACCTGGCGCTCCGTCCACACATTTACAAAGTTTTATAAGGTGGACGTCAGTGCTTCCGGTGATGCGGCCTTAGGACGTAGGGTCCTGCAGGCAGCGGTATTTTAAGTTTTAGTTAACTTGTATTTGGCGCCTGTTGCGCATTTATCTAGGTTGATGGGTTTCTGCCTCTTTTGTTTTTTTCCCACCCTAATTTTTGGACTGCTTTGGGACGTCCCACTAGTTATGAACTAGTGTGTCTCCTTTCTTTCCATCTGCAGCTGAAAGACGGATTTTGGTAAGAACTTACCTGTAAAATCCTTTTCAGCGAAGGAAGGAAAGGAGACACACATCCCTCCCATGGCAGAAATGTGTTGTTGTATTACAGATGCAGCGTGACCCTTCTCTGATAGCGATTTTCTGGGCTGAGGTCGACGCGCTACGGCTCTGTTCCAGCATTGCCAGCTTATCGCGGTAGTCAGGTTCAGTGAGTAGTACCTGGAACTGTGTGATTTTTGCCTACATGCATGCATAACCTATAGAAACATACTCTGGAACAGAGAAAAATTGAAACTACCATTTTTATAAGGCGAGATGCTCTCCTAAACAATACATAATACCATAAGAAGCAATTGGGAGCTTAAATCCCTAATGTATAGAATAACTAGTGTAAATGAAAAATGCATAACCAATCAAGAAATAAAGTGATTGCAGAAAGTAATTCAAAAAAATATATATATACTTTATTTCAAAATACAATACATAAAAACATTATTACACACCATGTACAAAGATAATAAAAAACAGTGAAAAGATGACATGGCCGTGGTGTGGCAACTGCAGACATATATATAAATATATAACATACGAAAAAAGTCTAGTGATTAGGATGAGTCAAAACAGTGTGCACATTACCAATGACCAAAAATAGAACGTATGATAATACATTCATATGTATGTAAGGCATAGGGGTGTATTCCTCCTGATCAAGCAATGTAAAGACTATGTCTTGGATAAAGAAAGGGGAGAAAAGCCCACATATCTAAGAAGAAAAGTGCATACGCTCCCAATATCTCATAAAGGTCACTGACTGACTGCCATAATGAGAGAAAAGGCAGTCACATCCATTGTAACTGAAGCACACATCAGAACTCACCCATTGTATAAAGCCTGCGTGCCACACCGAGGCCCCGACGCCGTTTCGCGTTTCCGCTTCCTCGGGGGGCAGTATCAGTATTTTTTTGAATTACTTTCTGCAATCACTTTATTTCTTGATTGGTTATGCATTTTTCATTTACACTAGTTATTCTATACATTAGGGATTTAAGCTCCCAATTGCTTCTTATGGTATTATGCATGCATAACCTGTACTCTTATGTTTTTTTCTCTGAAGTCCTTCAGAAGGGGTTATGTTGCTCCGCTGGTGATATTGCTCTTCCTTAAGCTTGTGTACAACTGGAGAGCTGAGTAGGAGGAGCCCGAGCTGGAGGGGCCGGTCAATACTCTTTTTAATCTGAGGTGTCAATCCTATCTGGGGCTCCGCCTACCCACTAGTTATGAACTAGTGTGTCTCCTTTCCTTCCTTCGCTGAAAAGGATTTTACAGGTAAGTTCTTACCAAAATCCGTCTTTTTACTACTAAACACATGCATTGTCTGATGGGACTACTTTCCCATCATCGGAAATGCTATCACTGTGAGCATTCATTGCCGGATTGGAGCAGTAGTCCCATCAGACAATGGCTGCTTACACAGACACGCACACAGCAGCACACACACAGGGACCCACAAAGACACACAGACCCACACACACATACACGCAGACCCCCGCACACAGACACGCACACAGTCTCCGCCCACACTCCGCACACACACTTCAGCGTTTCTGCAGCAGATCTGCAGCGTTTCTTGCACCCACATCCGCACCAAATCCGCAATCTTTTGTAGACCTGCGGTTTTGCTGCAGATGTGCCTGACTCAATACAAGTCAATGGGTGCAGAATCGCTGCAGAACTGCAAAAAGAATTGACATGCGGAAAAAAAAACGCTGCGTTTCTGCAGCATGTGCACAACAAATCTACATTTCCCATTCATTAACATTGGCTGTGTACTACACTGCAGATTTGATGTGAATCCACATGTCCAAAAACGCTGCGGATCAACATCTAAATCCGCAACGTGTGCATAGTTAAAGAGGGTTCCTGAGGCTCACAATGGAGAGGCAACGGAGACATATACTGAAAGGGGCAGCAGCACAAGTCATGAAGATCAATCTATAGGCAACTAAGTACAGTACTTCAGGACGATATTAAAGGGGTACCTTGCAGCAGACACTGACGGATGCATTCAGGAGGAACACTAAACGACAACAAACTAAAGCAGGGGTCGACAAAGTTGTTCAGAATCTAGGAGCCAGCCAAAAAATTTAGGAGCCAGAATTTTTTTTTCATTTCATCATCATCATTGCCTCCTCCTCATGATCATCATTGCCTCCCCATCATCATCATGGCCTCCCCATCATCATCAATGCCTGCCCATCATCATCATTGCCTCCTCATCATCAATGCCTCCCCATCATCATCATCGTCTCCCCAATCATCATCGACTCCCCATCATCATCATCGCCTCCCCATCATCATGAATGCCTCCCCATCATCATCATCGCCTCCCCATCATCATCATCGCCTCCCCATTATCATCAATGCCTCCCCATCATCATCAATGCCTCCCCATTATCATCAATGCCTGCCCATTATCATCAATGCCTCCCTATCATCATCATCGCCTCCCTATCATCATCGCCTCCCTATTATCATCAATGCCTCCCCATTATCATCAATGCCTCCCCATCATCATCATCACCTCCCCATCATCATCATCGCCTCCCCATTATCATCAATGCCTTCCCATCATCACTGCCCTCCCCCCACCACCATCACACAGACAGCACCGCAGCACACAAGCACTCTCTCACATACACACACAAAGCACCGCACTACATACACACACACTGATACAGACACACACAGACACACACACACACACACACACACATATCTCACCTGTCCGGCGTCCGCGCGCTCTCTGCCACAGCCGGCCACTGAATGATGAAGTCATTCAGCGGCGCTGCTGTGAGAGGAAGCGCAGGCGCCCCCTGGAGCCCGGAGCTGCGGCAGCGGAGGCACGGGGAGCAGTGAGTATTGTGCCAGCTGCTGCCGGGGCCCTGAGCAAGTGGGGGGGGGCAGTGGCGGCGCTGACACCGCTCTCCTCCGCTAACGGACCCCGGGGTGCCCGACGGCGAATGGGCCCCCCCGCCTGCTCAGGGCCCCAACAAACCCGGGCGCCAGGCATGATTTTCTAGGCGCCACTGGCGCCCGGGTTTGTCGTACCCTGAACTAAAGGCACACTTGGGTCATACACTTAGAACCAATGTCTCCACAATTGGAGGAGGTAGTGTATTAATTATAGAAAGAAGCATCCCTAATCCATGTATTTCCTCAGGACTCCTTCAAGCAAAAAAAAGAATACATTTGTCAATAGCAATCAGATATGTAAAAAAAATTGTGCTCATCTCTCCTCAACACCATCCATGGTGGACAACCAACTGACCTACTTGTCCTACCAGGCTTGGCAGACTATCAGCCCAGTCTTGTCTTGCTGCTATAGGATCATTATTAGGATTTGTGGTGATCACATGTTTTGAGTGCCAGGCCATTTACAGTGTCTTGTTGAGAAAGAAGTGCAGGCACTTATAATGGTGTCCCAACAGCTTTAGTTTTGCATAGACTTGTAAAAAGACACTATAAGCAAAGACAAATTGTTGCCTGATCCAAATTACACCCAATACCCAAATGCAACTTAAAGGGGTTGTCCATTACTAGGACAACCACTTCTCATATCCCATGATTGGATCCATTAAAATAAAAACAATTATATTCACCTCCCGTGCTGGCGCCGTTCCAGCGATGTGGGCACTCGCGTTCCCAGGGCTCATGTAAAGTTGTGCATAATCAGTGATGGCATCACTTTCCCCACACGTGGAAGAATAAGTATGGTAATCATAGAATGGTAAGAGTTGGAAGGGACCTCCTGGGTCATCTGGTCCAACCCCCTGCTCAAAACAGGATTCACTAAATCATCTCAGACAGATGTCTGTCCAGCCTCTGTTTGAAGACTTCCATTGAAGGAGAACTCACCACTTCTCTTGGTAGCCTGTTCCACTCACTGATCACCCTATCATGAGCGTGGTGAGCAGCCAGACGCAGCTCCAACTTTCTATTGATTAGATACTGTATACGTCCGAGACTGGGGATAGTGACACTAACTAGTACTGATTGGCACCGGAGGCGAGAATAGGTGTTTTTTTCCTTAGAACGGGGCCAAACATGGGAAATGAGAAGGGGTTGTCTTAATAGTAAACAGTGAATACTTTATGCCAGCCGGAAAACACTGGGAGTCAAAGAAACAAGAAACTCCATATATCGCCTCATCAGGCCAATGGGCACAACAGAGTATACCAGGTTTAAAAGGAACCTGTCAGCGGAGCCATGGTGACTGAATCACGGACAGCATGAATCAGAGACAAGCTTCATTATTGGAGACATGTCAATTTTACGCCGAAACACTGCAGTCAATCAGAAGAGGTTTACTTCAAAAATGCAGAGGACCAGAGGACTATGATGACGAGTCCAAGAGGAGATTCCCTGTTGGCTTTTCCCCACTCCATTCAGTTACTGTGATGGTACGTGCACACGGTCCGCCACACGGTAGCCCGGGGTATCACAGCTTGTGATCCCTCCGTGCCGCAAATGTGACGAAAACGCGCACACACACGACGGCTGCTGCCGTCCGACCCAGTAAACTGCAGGGATTTATAATTATCCCACTTCCACTTAGGAACTTGCAGCTCTCTTGCGCCCCCCTTACCCTCAGGTCAGTCAGGGAACTGCACCTAGGATAATTAGTCGCCAGACGGGTCACTTGGATGTGTGCTGGCTATTGGGCACGCTGCAGTGAGGGAATTATAATTACTACGGGCCGCAGCCGGGCAATACACTTATAACACCCACTCCGTTACTGCCAACGCCACCCCATAGGTCAACACTTCACACCCCTTCTTTTAAGCTGCCACCAGCTGCGATTTACTTAGAACAATTTATCAAGAGGGTCCGCAGCAACCCCAGAGCAGTAGCGTAGTACTTCAGGCACGTGCAAATTCGTTTATAGAGCAGGAGAATCAAACTAATAATTTTATAGGTTTATTCCTTAAAAAAACAGGCAGTGCTTATACAATATAAAAAGATGGAACAAACTGAGACAATATCGTTATGTACAAGACAATTAGAAAATAAAAGGGGTTAACATAAGGAAGATCAACTTACAGTTCTTAGATCATAGTAGGCAAGCCATGCGGTCGGGGGAGGGGAGACATCACAATGCATCCCAGAGCTGCTATAAGTCTGGTGTCCAGGGCAGATCTGAGCCATAATACCTGGCCCCTACTTTATAGACCTGTGGCCGTGACATCATAAACGGGGTGGAGTTACCAGGGTCCTCCTCTTGCTCTAAGGGTTACTCTTAGTTCAGAAAACTCAAAACTTTCATAAATAAGAGATGGAGTCTCATACAGCGATGCAGAGCATACCATTGTACTCCGCAAGATGTTGGCGTGCATTTAAGTCTAAACGCAGAGTGCCTGGGTGGATCGGCTAAGCAGAAATCTGTTTCTTAGGTTCTGCTGGTGCCAGCGCTTAGAAACTTCACTGATCACTGGATTCACCGATGAATTGGCAGATATGAAAATTTCATACTTATAACATACACAGGAGCCAAGATTTTTGATCTTGAATAACTACCATGCAACAAAGGAACAGACCATGTGGCTTGTTAGCCGCTTTCAGCCGGCCTCCCTGTGGGGGCTAGCCACCTGGAATCAGATTACACAGAGTGTGTAGTGAGCTGAAGGGGGGGGGAAGCCCACAGGCTGCAAAGCCTAATGAATGCAGTAGCTGTGGAGACTTCTAGAGAAGTACAGGATATGGAGCTTGCAGGATCATCACACCTCCCCCCCTTAGAGGGCGCTAAGGAGGCATGACCTGCCGGTAATCTGACATGCGCACCTCAGCGGGTTCGCCACGTCGTGACAACCCATCAGCATTCCCATATTCGCTGCCTTTCTTGTGTTGTACGGCAAAATCATACTGCTGTAGGGCAAGGCTCCAGAGTAGCAACCTACCATTGGTTCCGGACACTGTGTGCAGCCAGCTCAGAGGGTTGTGGTCGGTGACCACCTTGAAGGTGCGCCCGTACAGGTAGGGCTGCAAACGTTGCAGTGCCCAGACCATGGCCAGGCACTCCTTCTCGATGGTGGAGTAGGCCACTTCCCTTGGCAGAAGTTTCCGGCTCAGGTACAACACGGGGTGCTCCTGGTTCCCCGAATCAACCTGGCTGATTACAGCACCGAGGCCAAATTCGCTGGCGTCAGTCTGTACCAGGAATGGCCGACTGCTGTTGACGGCTTTCAACACCGGAGAGCTGCACAGGGCTGTTTTCAAAGCTCGGAATGCCGCCTCACAGCCATCTGTCCAGCTGACTGTTTGGGGTAGACCGCCCTTGGTGAGGTCCGTCAAGGGTTTTGCAATGGCGCTATAGTTCGGTACGAAACGCCTATAGTACCCTGCAGTGCCCAGGAAGGACTTCACCTGCTTTTTGGTCCTGGGGGTGGGCCAGGAGACGATCGCGTCCACTTTCTCGGGCTCTGGACTCATGGAAACCCCGCCTACCCAGTGCCCCAGGTAGTGGACCTCCCTCATGCCCATCTGGCATTTTCCCGGCTTGATGGTCAGACCTGCCTGGTGAATACGCTTGAGCACCTCCTGGAGATGCTGAAGGTGTTCCTCCCAGGTGGAACTGAAGACGGCAATGTCGTCCAGGTACGCCACAGCGTACTCCTCCAGTCCCTGAAGCAGGTGGTTGACCATCCGCTGGAAAGTGGCAGGGGCATTCTTCATGCCGAAAGGCATGACCGTGGACTCGTACAGTCCAAAAGGGGTGATAAAGGCGGATTTCTCCTGCGCCTCAGGGCTCAGGGGAATCTGCCAGTATCCCCGGCTTAAATCCATGATGGATATGTACTTGGCATTCGCCAACCGCTCCAGCAGATCCTCGATGCGTGGCATTGGGTGCGCATCAGAGGTAGTGATGGCGTTGAGCCCCCTGTAGTCCACGCAGAACCGGGTGGTCCGATCCTTTTTTGGCACGAGAACTACAGGTGAGGCCCACGCGCTTTTGGACTGCTGGATCACCCCCAGCTGCAACATCTCGTGGTTCTCCTGGGCATAATCTGCTGCACTTCCTCAGAGATCCGATAAGGTGTCCGCCGTAATGGGGCATGATCCCCGGTGTCCACCTCGTGGACTGCCAACTCGGTCCTTCCGGGTCGGTTCGTGAACTCGGCCCGGAAGGGTTCCAGAGTGGTCAGCAACTGCAACCGCTGGGAGACGGTTAGCGAGGCATTTACCTCCATGTCCTCAATGGACCCATTGGCATTAGCTTGGGCCAGCATGTTTAGGAGGGGATCCTCCTCCCCGTCCTCGGGAAGGTTGCAGACCGGTAGGACGCAGGCTTCACGTTCGTGATGGGCCTTCATCATGTTGACGTGAAAGGCCTTGCGCCTACCCCGAGTGTGGTCAAGCGTAACCACGTAGGTGACTGGGTTGAGCTGTTGGTGCACGACGTACGGGCCTTCCCAGGCTGCCTGAAGCTTATCCTTTGGTACGGGGACCAGCACCCACACCTTTTGACCCACCTGGTAGGTCCGCTCCCGGGCGTTCTGGTCGTACCAGTGCTTCTGGTCAGCCTGAGCCTGCGTCATGTTGTCATGCACCAACTGCGTCAAGGTCTGCATCTTGTCGCGGAAGCGCATGACATAATCCACGATGGACACTTCCGTGGGGTTTGGCTCATCTTCCCAGGATTCTATCAACCCAAGGGGTCCCCGGACTCGCCTGCCATACAGGAGCTCGAAGGGGGAGAACCCCGTCGAGGCCTGCGGGACTTCTCTGTAGGCAAACAGCAGGTGTGGGAGGTACCACTCCCAATCGCGTCCCTGGGTCTCAACCAGCATGCGTAGCATCTGTTTGAGGGTACCGTTAAAGCGTTCACACAAACCATTGGTCTGTGGGTGATACGCACTCGATACCATACGCGTCACCTGCATTTTGCTGCAGAGAGCCTTCATTAGGCGAGACATAAATTGGGTCCCTCGATCGGTAAGCATCTCCCTGGGAAATCCTACCCGTGAAAAGATGGTCACCAGTGCATCCGCCACCTTATCTGCCTTAGTTGAGGACAGAGCTACTGCCTCCGGGTACCGGGTAGCGTAGTCTACCACAGTAAGGATGTATTGCTTTCCAGAGCGGCTGGGGACGGCCAGCGGGCCCACAATGTCCACCTCGATCCTCTGGAAAGGCTCCTCTATGACTGGCAACGGGATCAAGGGAAGCCTTAAGAGCAGGCCCCGCCTTCCCCACTCTTTGACAGGTGATACAGGAGAGGCAGTAGTTAGTCACATCTGTCCCCATCTTGGGCCAATAGAAGTGTTGAGACAGCCGTGCCTTAGTTTTGCTGACCACCAAGTGTCCAGCGAGTGGAATCTCATGGGCAATCCTCAACAACTCACCTCGGAGCTGGTGCGGGACGACCAGCTGTTTTTCCCTCAACCACTCCTTTTGGGAATCTCCGGGTACTGTCTCCCGGTACAACCTTCCTCGTTCCCAGAACACCCTCACCTTATCAGTCACGGAGGTGGGCGTCTCGGCGAGGTTTCTCAAGTTCTCCAGGCTCGCATCTGAGTGCAGAGCGGCCTGGAACTCCTGGCTGGAGGCAGCCAGAAGTGACGTCAGGGTTCCTTCCTCACTGGGACCCTCTGGGACCGGCTCTGGGTCCACCTCTGGTTCAGTCTCTCCTGTAGCGGAGGAGGGTCCAGATGGCAGGGCGCTACCTGCGATCCGGATCATCACAGTTACAATGACAGTTCTTTAGCTATACACACATAGGAGAGACCTATCAATCTAGGTGAGCGTAAAGGCTGGTGATGGGAAGCTACATAAGCTTATTCTGTTGTGCCTAGGAAATGTTGCACTGACTTAAATTAGAAATAATTACTGTAGAAAAATCCATTTTTATGGGACTTTCTCTGTGATATGAAATAGCATAAATAGCAGTTGACTAATGTAATGATATTATTGGAATCACTCCTTGTAGCCTTGGGAGCTTTCCAATAATAACATGAAAAGATGAGGGAGTTCTTACAATTCCCATAGTGCAGAACCCTGCTGAACAGTCTCCGGCCTGAGAATATTCTCCACGTCTCTCCCACAGACCAGCTTCATAAAGCGATGATTTATGTTAGTTTGCATCAAAAGGACTATTCGGGGGGGGGGGGGATTTCAACTTGAATGGGTAATGTCTAAAATATCCCATAAATTGGCATTCAAATATTGGTAAGCATGTTTAATAGTATCTAATCCTCTGTCTAATGCATTCACATTAATATATAACTTATTAAAAGTGTCTCCCACAGAAGGGCATAGCTTGAATTTATTCTTGACACAAATTCCCTCACATGTCCTCAATGAGATTTTTCCACCACTGGAAGTGGAATGAAAAAATTTTAGCAATTACTCACAATAACCTTTCAAGTTTATTCTTGCAGTTTTTAAAAGTCCTATAAAAAAATGTAAGGTTCCAATCCAGGTTGCCAGAGACAACTGCTCCATTTTTCCCAAGAACCAGTTTTCACAGATGTAAGCAGGTCTTTTGTTGTAAACAGGATATTTTATTTTACCGATTGGATTCTGACTTTTGCATTTTGATATATTTAATCCTTTTCTTACTGAGGACAGCATCATTCCATTTACGGTAAATATTTGCTCAAAAGCGGTCATATAGACCATAGGCAACAATTGGCAGGATCTGCTCCAGACCTCAAAGAGAGTTTTCTAGACAGCGATCTGCGCAGAGGTCATTGTGCGGGGTGGGGAGAATGTGATCCCTGATCATCATCGATTTTGAAAATTGTGCCCCTTTGTTATTGGTCCTATGCAGAGATATTACCTTTAATTCTTATCTTGCCTATAGGAATATTGACTGCGGAAAAGTTATCTCAACAGAACAGGAAGTGTCAGGACAGGGTCAGGCAGACTTAAAGGGGTATTCCCATCATAAAATCCTATCCCAATATTATCATAGAATCATAGAATGGTAGAGTTGGAAGGGACCTCCTGGGCCTTCTGGTCCAACCCCCTGCTCAAAGCAGGATTCTCTAAATCATCCCAGACAGATGTCTATCCAGCCTCTGTTTGAAGACTTACATTGAAGGAGAACTCACCACCTCTCGTGGCAGCCTGTTCCACTCATTGATCACCCTAACTGTCAAAAAGTTTTTTCTAATATCTAATCTGTGTCTCCTCCCATTCAGTTTCATCCCATTGCTTCTAGTCTTTCCTTGTGCAAATGAGAATAAAGATGATCCTTCTACAATGTGACAGCCCTTGAGATATTTGTAGACAGCTATTAAGTCTCCTCTCAGTCTTCTTTTTTGCAAGCTAAACATTCCCAAATCCTGCAACCGTTCCTCATAGGACATGGTTTGCAGACCGGTCACCATTCTGGTGGCTCTTCTCTGAACTTGCTCCAGTTTGTTGATGTCTTTTTTAAAATGTGGTGCCCAAAACTGGACACAGTATTCCAGATGAGGTCTGACCAAAGAGGAGTAGAGGGCAATAATGACCTCACGTGATCTAGACTGTATGCTTCTGTTGATACATCCTAGAATTGCATTTGCCTTTTTTGCTGCTGCATCACACTGTTGACTCATGTTAAGTCTGTGATCAATTAGTATACCCAAGTCTTTTTCACATGTGCTGTTACTTAGCCCTATTCCTCCCATTTTGTATATGCTTTTTTCATTTTTATTGCCCAGATGTAGTACTTTGCATTTTTCCCTGTTAAAATCCATTCTGTTAGTTGCTGCCCACTGCTCCAGTTTATTTATATCTTTTTGAATCCTCTCTCTCTCTTCTCTAGTATTAGCTACCCCTCCTAGCTTTGTGTCATCAGCAAATTTGATCAGTTTACCCTCAATTCCTTCATCTAAATCATTGATATATTTACTAGGTGTAATAATAATAATAATACAAACAAATACCTCCATTTATAAATGTAGTATCATTTTTTCATTTGCCATGTCTATTTCCTCATGTGCAGGCATTGCATGATCGTATCCAGGGTTACGACCGCTAGCAACTAGCTGTCACTTCATCAGTAGACGAAACCATGGATACCTAAGGTCCTGCAATGCCTGCACATGAGGAAAGTGACATAGCGATTAAAAAAAAATATATATATATATACTACATTTCTAATTGGAGGTGTTTGCATATATTATATACTCCTATTAGGATAGGATTTTGGAGAAGTGAATACCTCTTTAAGGTTCATTTAAATAAAAATATTGAGACAGGTACATGTGCTTATAATTTGGGGTGCGACATCCTACTAACAGATTCTTTTTAAAGGGAACCTGTCAGCAGGATTGTGCTCAGTAACCTACAGACAGTGTCACGGTGGCGCCGTTATACTGATTACAATGATACCTTGGTTGATGAAATCCGTCTTGTGGTTGCTGTGTAATCTTTATTTTTAGTTTTGAGTTAATGATATGCTCGTGCTCTGGGGCGGAGTCTTTATATGGTGCTCTGATTAGATATTCATAATGCAGACTGATGACAGGTCACTGATCCCTGATCTGCCCCTAATTTGCATAATGATTATATATATACATATTGAGAACAAAACAAACCTTCTGCAGACAGTCGCCAGCCTTCACACCTGCGCTGCAGCGTAATCACATATGTACTGTGTATATAATAAATATGTTTGTGGTTATCCTGATATTCAGAAAAAAAATCCATTTGAAAATGGAACCTGCTGTGCCTGCGCAGTAGCATCTATCGGTGATCTGATAGCAGCTACTGCGCTGGCAGCGCCATCTTGCTACAAAAAAAAATTTCCTCTTCCAAGATGGCACCGCCACCATCTGCGCAGTAGCAGCTATCAGCGAACGACCGATTTTGTTTCAAAAAAGGCGTGCTCCAATAGATGCTACTGCGCCGGCGGTGCCATTTTGCTAGAGAAAATAAAATTTACTCCACTAAGACGGCGCCGGCAGCGCCTGTGCAGTAGCATCTATCAGATCAGAGAGCGCCATTTTGAGAAAGAATTTATTTTTCTTAATAAATTTATATCAGCAAATAAAACAATTTCATGCATATTATACATCAATCATGTTACAGCGCAGACGGCAGCACCGCCTGCCTGCTAGATGTGAATTCTATTTCACAAAATTATATTCAGCATGTAAAAAACGAGGCAGGTCACTGAGGGATCAGTGACCTATAATAAGCCATCAGCATGAATACCTAATCAGAGCACCACGTGAAGGCTCCGCCCAACCGCTGCCCCGGAGCACAAGCATATCATTAACTGAAAATAAAGATTACACAACAATCACAAGACAGATTTCATCAAACACGGCATCATTTTTATCAGTTTAACGGCGCCATCCTGACAGTCTCTAGGTTACTCAGCACAATCCCGTTGACAGGTTCTCTTTAAAGGTTACTTATCACCCCCACCCCAAACTATTTAAATGTACATGTAGCGCTTTCAATGACAAGTACTGAAATGCCTTTAAATGGCCAATCTGATCCTTTTTTAATAAATAACCACAGTTTGAATTAATATGCAAATGAGGTTGAAACCACTGTCACTACACCTCTATTCCTCACCTAGCATAGCCTCCTCCTGCGTGACTGACAACCTTCATGCTTTGTGATTTCAGGCAATGGAGCAGGAGAAGGTGGCGTGGGGTGGGAAATAGAGCCGGAGTGACAAAGGCTTCAGATCTTCAACCTTATTTGCATATTAATTCAAACGCTAATTTCTCTGTAATGGAGGAATGTACTGACCATGTAAAGGTATTGCTGGACTTGAATTATCTGGACTTTATTATTATTTGCTTATAATCCTGCCAATAGGAATACTGACTGCTGAAAAGTTATCTCAAGTTTCAGGACAGGGTCCGAAAGATTTGAGGTTCATTTTTAAAGGGAACCTGTCACCAGGTTTGGCTGATATAAGATACAGCCACCAACTTTCAGGGCTTATCTACAGCTGTTGATAAGCCCCCGATCCAACTTGAAAGAGTTGAAAAATAACTTTTATCATACTCACCCAGGGTGCGGGTATGTAAGTGTTGCGGGTTCGGCGCCAACCATCTTGCGATGCCACCCTCCTGCTTGTTGAGCGCAATGCCGGGGAGCCTGTGACGCAAGGAGGAGGGCAGCATAGCAAGAAGATGGGAAGTGCCAGACCCAGACCTGCGACACCCATCGGACCGGGCCGCCCTTCAGCTGAGTATAGGGGGCTTATCTACAGCATTTTGGAATGCTGTAGATAAGCATTGAAAGGCAGTGGCCGTATCTTATATCGGTCAAACCTGCTGACAGGTTTACTTTACTGACATGGAAAATTTGTAAACTTTAATCAAAAAATCCTCAAAAAATTAAGATTAACTTAAAATCTTGATACAAACAATATTTCAATTTTCTAATGCCGCATTTCCTTTAAGTACATTTGGGAAGGAATTTTGCTATAGCGTTCCTGTTTAAAGAGAATGTGCCACATTTCTTGACATGTCAAATTTAGTAACTTATTACATTCTTCATGAAATAATATTTCTGGAAAATCTTTTCTTATAGCTCTCTGTTGTACTGTTCCTCTGTTCCTCCTAAGAATGTCAAGTGGATGCACCCATCACTGTCCAATCAGTACTGATAGTATCAGACTGGGTACAGACACGTCCTTTTGACCAGTTAAAAGGTAAAACCTAGTTGTCAATTTATTCATCAATTTCTAGATGGAGAAACAGAGGAACGAAACACAGAATTTGGAGAAAATATCTAGAATTTTTACCTTTTGTTTCACAAGTTGGAGAGCTGTTTTGTGCAATGAAGGCAAATTTTTCATGTTGAAGCTACATAAATCTTTAATAATTATAATAAACAATAAGAATATTAATCCTATACAAACTGTATTGATGAACTTTATAAACTAGGGGCATTTTATACTCAAAAAACGTGGACTTTTCTAACGTTTAGTGTGGATTTTATAAAACCACATGTAGGAGCGGGGTTGGTGGATTGAGTTGACAATAAATGAATGTGATAAAAGACAAAATACGGGTGGGGACAAAAGTTCCATCTATTTACCTGCCATCCGGCCTCACTCAGCAGGATGGGAAAAAAAATGTTTAGGCTGCTTCAGCAGATTCCCAGCCCACAGCAAAACAAACATGTTTGCTTTAGATCATCAAAGAAGGCCAAGCAGTTTAGAAAAAGCTATAGAATTTAAACACCGATAAAGGCGTAATATAAAGTACACAACAAATTCATAGAAAATGGATCTAGAGTTAGTCTTTGAGATAACAACATTTAATTATTTGCTTTTCATGTATAGAAGAAAAAACATAGCATGTACTTCTGATAATATATAGACTATAATTTTCTTCACTTTATCTTTCTGAGTCACACTGAGAAAGGAAGATGGCAAATACAGGTACAAAGAATTTCTTCAAAAATTTGCATAAAGGCTTTACTGAAAAAAATGTCCAGAAGAGAAGATGAGAATTCAGTTTCTCTGCGGTAGTAATTAATGGGAACCTGTCCCTTCTAAAAAACGTTATTTACTGGCTGGTACACAGCGTTTAAATTATGTCTGGCTGACTTACAACAGCTGCGTCTACAGGGAGAAACTGAACTTTCATTCTCCCTGCAGCTGCTTGCTCCGAGTCTTCAGGGCGGTGTAGAGAGCAGTTATAGTCGCCGCTCACTACACGGTGAGCACAATGTAATTGCTGCCGAACAAACTGATTGACAGCTTGCTCTGCACACATAGGCTGCACACATACAGGCTGTCAATCAGTTTACAGGGGAGTCATTACAAGACGCTCACTGTGTAGAGTTGTCACTCTAACATTTGTCTGCACCGCCCTGATGAGTCAGAGCTAGCGCTTCAGGGAGAATAAAACATAATTTTGTTCTTGTCGCAACTGCTCCACTAAACAAGCTAGACATAATCGAATCTCTCAACCGAAAACAGGACACAGCATAAATATATTGTAAATTGGGCTGGGAACATAACCCTCTGATATGGAGCTCCTCCATGAAGTATCGTAATAATGATGGCGATGTGTTCCCATACAAATTGAAATACAGAAAAGAAGCAATGGAGGAATAGAGTAAACTACCCTCACCAAAAACATGATGTAAAAATATGTAAAAAAAAACAAAAAACAAAACCACTTTATTAATGCATATTAAAATATAAAAAATAGTACACCATGAGGTCAAGCAAATAACATCATAAGTAAAGATAGAGGAGGGTGATCTATAGAGGTGTGGGGTCTTTACTTATATTGGTATTTGTGTGAGCTCATGGTGTACTATTTCTGTAATTTTTAATATGCATTAATGCAGTGTTTTTGTTCTTTTAAATATTCTCATATCTTTTTGGTGAGGGCAGTTTACTCCATTCCGTCTTTTCTGTATAATTTAATCTATTTAGCTGCAGATTACAAATATACCTGCATGTGAATAACATTTTTGGAGGTAATATAGATACATTGGAAAGGAAACCTAATTTATTTACTTTCAATCTAAATAGGTCCTAATTAAGTATTTTTGGACTATAAAACATACTGGACCATAAGTCGCACCCCAAATTTTCAGGAGGGAAAAAAATGGAATGCGTAAAATGGGCGTCTGTCTTACAGCCCGAATTCAGCTTACCAGTGTGGGGGCGGTGGTGAAGTGGGATCACAGCAGGTGTTTGGAGGTGTGAAGCTGTAGGGTGATGTTGCGAGTCCCATCCCAGGCCAGAAGGGGGTCTGCCGATATTTTGTGAAAGTACGGAGCCAACGCACTTCCATGGTTTCAATTTGGTGGACTCTGGCAAAATGACCTGGAGATGAGATATCGGTGCCGAGATCTCAATCTGCGCATACGCTGCCTCCGGCGGATGTTTTCCCGGAGTACACCAAATTGAGACCATGAAAACGTGTTGGCTCTGGACTGTCACAAAATATCGGCAGAGCCACCACACGGTGGAACACCTCCTTCTACCAGCCTGTAATTCACAGAATCGCCCCACAGCGTCGCACCTCTGAACACCCCCTCCTCCTAACCCATCGCCTGCCGTATCGCCCGACTCATATCGCAGTGCACCCGGTAAGCTACAGTCAAACTATAAGATGCACCCCATTTTCCCCCCAAATTTGGGGGAAAAAAAGAGTGTATTATAGTCCGAAAAATACAGTATGTTCTGGAAATATTTTTTTCTTCTAAAGGTTTGCACATGTTGAAAACACTAATAAAATCAATAAAAAATAATAATAAACACACCAATATGCAGGCCCAGCACTGACTCTCTGCTGCCACTCTGGTCTTTGTTTATTGAATGCTCGTGACCGCTGCAGCCAATCATTGCTGATGTAGAGCTTGAGAAGAGTGAATATCAAAGTGTTTAATATATTCAACACGTGCAAACATTTACAAGAGAAAAAAATATTCTTTTACTATTCCATTAACAAATATAATTATATAGATTGAAGTTCAGCTTTTCTGATACCGATTTCCAAATACTCTGCATTATTTTACACAGCCATAGGGTTAAAGCATATCTATCAGTTCAGAAAACACATATCGTGTGACATGTCAGAAGTTTTAATTGATGGAGGTCCAGGTGCTGCAATCCCCACTTCACTGAAATGAAGTGACAGAGGGGCTCAAGTGAGAACTGTATCTTTTGCATCTATTCAGCTTTCAGGATCTGGGGTTGTCGACAAGTCAAAAGCAGCCACTTTTAACTCTCATTTTATTCCTGCTGCTCCCCAGTAGTCAGGGTTTTTTAAACTGTTTTTTTTTAATTGGTCCCAGAGAGCTGGGCCTTTATTTATTGCGAACTTTAATAGTCTTTATAAGGGGCATTTTTCACAGGATAATAAATCAGAGGAGACTAAAGACATGGCCCTTGAAAATCCCGCGCCCCATTTGTAACAACCATAAACATTAATACTAAATAAAAAGGCTGTATCTCTAGTACTGTATGGCGGTTTAAAAAAAAGAATATTCAGGGGATCAAATGGAATAAAAGTAACAAAAACTGGTCACTTTTGACCTGGTGACACTTAAATCAACCATGGCAGATTGGACTGGTATACTGCAACATATGCACAGCAAAATGTCTGCCCAACATTGTTGTAAATCTATGTGCTATTGTGGAATAAGATATGGCTCATCATTTCAGGCCACCTCAGCACTTCCAAGGATCATTAGTTGGACACTGTGAAATATTTTCTCAAAGTTCACAATATAGGAACATATCTACAGTAAATTTCGATAGCGTAGATCATAAAACTTGACTTATATTTAACTGCAAATATACATGAAAACAGTTCTACATAACAAGTAATTAACTCTTACCTTTTTCTTCATGAATGGTAAAGACTCCGACCCCAGATCCATCCCTTATTGAGTATCTGACTTCACCATCCCGTCCAGAATCCTCATCATGAGCCGAGACCGTCATCACAGGTGTTCCAATGGGAACATCTTCTCTGATCATCGCTTTGCTCACAAAACTAGAGAACAATGGCAAATGCAGGTTCTCATTCACATCAACAACTTCAACAGTGATGGAACAAGTTGATGAGAGAGAAGTCGGTTTTCCTCGGTCTTTGGCCCGGGCAGTCAAATTGTAAACCTGTTTTTCTTCATAATCTAACTCTTGTATTATCCTTACTGCTCCACTCAGTTTATCTACTTCAAACTTTCCATCACCATTTTCCAGAAGGCTATATCGGACTTGACCGGAAAGTCCTATATCAGAATCATAAGCATCGATCCAAGTCACCAGGGTTCCCACAGGAAGGTCTTCTCGAATTTTAACATGATAGTTGGGTGGAAGGAACATTGGGGAATTGTCATTTACATCTTCAACTAATACTTTTAGGAACTTGGTAGCAAACAATTGGGGTTCATTCTCTGCTTGGTCTCTGGCTTCAATTTTGAGTAAGTGCATGTGTTGCTTCTCTCTGTCTAGTGAGCTAAGAGCTTTTACTATTCCCGTCACGCTGTCTACTGTAAAGATATTAGTGTCTGTAAGGATGGAATATCTCACTTCACCATTAGCTCCCAGATCACTGTCAGAAGCTTCTATTTTAATAATTGCTTGGTTCCCTTCCTCATTTTCCATGACGTCAACAACATAGCTTTCTTGTAGAAACTCGGGTGGGTTATCATTGGCATCAAGAACTCCAATGTCTACAAGGCGCCAAGCAGATTTTTGTGGTATTCCAAGATCATAAGCTGTGACATTCAAAGTGTATAGATCTTTGAGTTCCCTGTCGAGTGGTGAAAAAATTTGTATCCAACCATTATCCATATCTATAGTAAAACAACTATCATCATTTCCTCCAGAAATAGCATATACCAACTTGCCATTGAAGCCAGTGTCAAGGTCATTCGCTTCCACATGCATTATACGTGTTCCGACTGCTTCGTTCTCCTTGACTACAATTCTGCTAGGAATTGTGCTTTTAAATTGAGGGGCATGCGAGTTTGCCAAGTGAGTGTCAAAGTAAGCTTCCTCTTGTGATCCACGGTTAAACAACTTATTGGCCTGCAGAAGTTTCTCAGCAAGCATTTTGGCAACTCCAGTTTCCTCACAATTTAAGTGAACGACCTTGCGGCTAGAAGTTACAGTAATATTAATATAAATTGGTTTGGCCAAGAGCTCACCATCCGTAGCTGTAATCCTTAAACTATGAAACGAGACTTTTGCTGCCGGGCCTTCTGAAAGAGACTGTTTTAAAGAAAGAACTCCAGAACTGGGATTCAGAGTAAATAAATCTAACTCATTTCCAGATTCAATTTGGTATTTTACTAACTGAAGCTCATCCGCATCAATAGCAGAAACAGTAGTGATTTGATCTCCAATGCCAAGATCCTTGGGCACTGAACCTTCACAGTTTATCTTCTCGAATAATGGTGTGTTGTCATTTAGGTTATTTAAGGTCACTGTGATGGAAATTTCAACTTCTCTTCGGTACGGCAGACCCCAATCTGATGTCCTAATCTTTAATGTATAGACTCTTGGCATTAATTCGTAATCCAATTCTTCTGCCGTGCTAATGATGCCCGTAAAGGCATCAATGACAAATGGCACAGGATTTACGTTGGCTATGCTGTAGGTGACATATCCATTCTCCCCTTCATCATAATCAATGGCACTGACAGTAAGAACGTGACTACCTACGGGCACATTCTCATCAACCACAGCCTTATATGACATCTGGGTAAGCTCTGGGGTATTGCTGTTCATACCAAGCACTTTGATCATCACTTTTGTTGAAGCCTTTTTGTCACTAGTAATAATATCCAATTCAATGTGTGAGGCATATTTTGCTTTTAATGGGGCTAAAGTTGTAATCAGACCAGTATTTGGGTTTATACTGAATCTGGTTCTGTCTGCAGTATGTTTAAAGGCATATTTTAAATGTGGGTGACTGGGAACTGCTTTCACCATTACAATGGGCGTATTGGGAGGTGCAAACTCGCTCACTTCGGCCCTGTAAACATCTTTCTCAAACTTCACTGGCCCATGTTTAAATTGAGAAGATCTAATGTGGATGACCTTGGGTTGGGAAAACTGCGGTGGAGCGCCCTTGTCTTTAGCTTGTAGGGTCAAGTTAAAACCAAATGGATGGGTATCCCAATCAATCTCTCTTACAGCTACAATCTTATATTCTTTACTTCCCGGAGAAATCCTATTAGTCCTGAAGTACTGTAGAGAGTCCCCTGCTATGATACTTAACGAAGCTATTTCTCCATTGGTGGCTTGGTCCTGGTCATCCACATTTACAATTGCATATGTCAAGTCTTTATCAAGTTCTGAAGGAGTGAGAGTAACAGTAGAGATGACAGGGGCATGCAAATTTGCTTGTTCCACATGTATAATTAGCCGAGCCATACTGCTAATTCCGCTGCTCCCATATAACTTCATGCCTCGGTCTACTGCAAGAATTTCCATGTCATACTGCTTGGTCTCTGAGTAGTCAAGTTTGCCGGTTAGAATAATAGCACCGCTAGTTGGATGAATAGCAAACATTTCAGTTCTCTCTTTAAAACTGTAATAAAACTCCCCATTGGTTCCAATGTCGGCATCAGTTGCACTGACTTTAGCAACACTGCTCCTTATTGCTGTATTTTCGGGCAAAGAAACGCTGTACAATGTCGGTGAAAACAGCGGCCGTAAGTCATTTGTGTCTAGTACCTGAACTCTAACTCTTGTGCGTGTTTCGGCATTTGAGCTCTTCTCCACCGCTTTGACAGAAAGGAGGTAGTGATCTCTCACCTCTCGATTAAGAATTGCTGTGTTACCGCCCTTGGTACGTATCCTCAGGAAGCAAAAATCCCCCAAGATGTGCTCTTCTGCTTTAAAAATATTCTCATTGTCTCCAGAGACTATTTTATATTTGACGTCCCAATTAGGGTTTTTAAGATAAATACCCATTTTGGTTGGGTGTCCGACGTAAGTCTTTGCAGCGGAATTTTCATAGATAGTGGCATTGTACTGGTGTGAGGTGAACTGAAAGGATGGGGAAAAATGCAGTCCATGGCTTTCATCGCAATCACCAAAATGTTCAAAATGTTCCAGTAACATCAATAAGAAAAGCGAGGTCAAGTATCTCCCCATGATGGATGACGTTGCACAAAATCACCTGGAGAAGAAAAAAGAAAGAAAATAAATTAACCCGCAGAACACAATGATTAAATAGTTATATCATCGTAATAATTAAGAATCCTAACATTTATTCCGTATCCTTGCCTTAAATTGACTGTGTCAGGTGGAGACCACCAAAGGTGTATAATTAATTATACGTTCAGCAGTTACCAAAAGATTAATTTCAGAATTCTTGAGGGATGATATCCGAACCACTGGGTGGCAAAAAGAAATAAGCTAGTATCATTACGACAATCAATGCTCACACCGCTGGGTGCCATGCAACAAATCATCTGATCCCATTAAGCCCATATCATTTCAGGTTCACTAATTTAATTACTGTGGAACCTAACTATGCATTGGGAATATAACTTCTATTAAATAGATGTGAAGAAGGTTCAATGGAAGCTGAGATCATAACTATATACAAGATAGAAGACGCATCCATCTAAGGCTATGTTCACATGCAGCATTTTTTTTTTGCTTTTGGTTTCATCTGCTGAAAAGAAGCTGCATTTTACAGTACCAGCAAAAGCTATGAGATTTCAGAAATCTCATGCACAGGCAGCTTTTTTTTTTCCAGACTGAATTTGAGCACTGCAGTGTTTTAAAAAATCTGCAGCAAGTCAAATATTCCAGCGTTTTGCAGTATTTTTTCACTCGAAGAAAGAAAGAAAAAAATGAAAAACACTACAAAAAAAACACAACATAACATTTTCTGTGTTTCTGGTGACTAAAACTAATTTTTGTTAATACCTACTGTAGATAAATCACATTTAAACCTCCAGAAAAACACATAAAAAAGAGAGAGAAGCTCACCATCGCTACTGCCAAGACTAAAAATGCTAAGAGGACCTAAATGCTTGTTCACACAGAGTTTTTTCTGCATTTTTTTCTTTGCCAAAAACCAGAGTAGTGTCAGAAACAACTCTGCATACAATGCACACATGCACACAACTACTGCAAAAACGCTGAAAGCATTGACATGCGGTGTCTTGGCAAAAATGCAACAGGGTCAAAAATACAGGCTAAAAAAAAAACCTGCACGTACATAAGATTTCAGAAATCACATTGATTACGCTGACTACTGTTAAATGTTGTATACTTTGTGCACCAAATATGCTGCATAAAAGACGCAGCAAAAACGCCAAGTGTGAATTTACCCTAACTTTCCTTTCATATAATATTACATTTTTGCTAGTATTACAACACATTTGCTAAGAGAATTGACAATTCAGATAAATTAAAGAGGTTGTCCAGGCTTTGGGTAAAAATCGTGCAGACTTGTGAATCCTCACATCACGCAGCTTTGTCAGGATTCTCTGATGCCAGTGTCGGGAGCAGGCGGGTGTGATTTGCATACATGCGGTCATGTGCAAACTAGACGTGTACTTTCTCACTAAATACAAGTGTTTTTAGGAAGACCAGATGCGTCTAGTCGGAATGTGGCCAGAAATATGCAAATCATATACTTCTGGTCAAATGATCGCCCACTCATGGCGCTGGCAAATCCTGACAGTGCGCAGTGCGCACACTGTTAGAATTCACAAGTCTGCAGTCACATAGTGTAACTATGTAAGTCTGGCCAACCTCTTTAACTATAGATATAGGATAAGATGGATTTAGAAATGACAATGGGTATCAGAAACTTTTCTGTGCCAGCACGGCATCGTAGCCAATTCTTTAGCACTCTTGCGCTTGAAGAAATAGGTCCAAGTAAGTAATAAGATTAAAAAAAAGTCTATCAAATTCAACCTTTACATAATTATGAAAGGGTAATGAGGCAAAATGAAATTACTAGACAGTGATGATAATCATGGTTGTCATTTCTTGGCATTGCATACTCTTTCTTACACGGGAAAGATTCAAGAATACTTGTATTTTATGGATGGCCATTTATCTAAATGGGGGCCATGTAGTGGCCACTAAAGGATAAATACCTATCTGGGCACAACCTCCACAGCCAAATCAGATATTAGCCAGGGACCGGGCGCTGGACCGGAGATGGCCAGACCATGCAATCATAGCAATGCCAGGATCTCATGTCATATGCCAATTCCAAGTTTGGCCATCATGTGGATAAGCCGATTCCCGCCTTGTCCTCACACTGAATTTGATCAGGTCTATGATTTCAAGCAGCACAGCCTCTGTGAGCAATGTTTTACGTCAATAAGGAGCTAGCGTGTCTTCAGTGAGGCCAGTTGGGGGATAGTTCACACTGGATCTTTATGTCATCTGTCTAAATGAAAATGCAAAGTGGTATACAAGAATAAAATGAGTAGAAAAGGCTAGTAAAAGTTTACTACAGGGATAAATCGGAGTGGCTTGTCAAGACAAATGCGGCAATTGTTTAGAGAAGAGGGGAAAAAAGATGAATAGGACCTCTGGGGAAATGATTCACAATGTACATACACCTACCAATTTTAGTGTCACTTGTAGTCTTAAATCAGTCTACCAACTTGTCACATCTAACAATGGTTAACGGCTTATTGACCAATTCACTGTGCGTGCTTTGTACTTTCTGTCAGCACCAAGGGGAATATTAGAAAATCTATGAAACTTTCTCTTTTGAGATGGGAAGAGCTGTGCATCTTCATTTACCTAAAGGTCAATATTACACAGGTGTTTTAGACTCAGAAGGTCTGCAATGAAAAGAAACCTAGATATGTTCATCATTTGAAATGACCCAACAGACTTGATCTTGCGTTCATGTTTTTTGGGAACCAATGAAACTTTGCAAAAGATAAATGTAGAACTACTAGAAGGAAAGTCTGTTGGAAACACAGGGAGAAGCTTAGGAGTTTGATAGTGTCTGGTATTCAGCCATATACATATCAGAGGTCGGACATGGAAAAACAATGTAGTAGGACACTAGTAAGATTTGAAAGAGGCCCTTCCACCAAGTCAAAAGTGGACAGTTTTTGCTCCTATTTTATTCCCATTGCTCCCCTGAGTGCTCGGTTTTTAATTCGGTCATATTATTCCAGAGATATGGGACTTTATATTTTGTGCTAATTTTTGGGGTTTTCAGAGTAATAATGCAGAGCATCCTGAAGACACGCGCCAAGAGGATACAATGAGCCATTCCCTCTTGTAAGGACATGAAAAATTAGCAATAAAAACAAAGGCCCATATCCAAAAAGGAGGCAGCACATCCAAAATAGATATCAGCTGATGTTGGTGAATACAGGATCCAGTGTTTCTGGTGCGTATAAAACCCTTAAATCACTAAATGCACCAAAAACGCGTAGGCGCTACTTGCTGGTCAGTGGATTTTTTCTCATGTTTTCACTATTTTATTGCATTTCAATAAAGTATGGAATTATTTTACTCCGTTTTGAGCTGGATCTCCTCTTTATCCTTAACCATTTGATGTCCACGGCAGTGACTATATTCCGGGCTCCCGAGGACATATTGTTGCATTGGTGAGCTGGCTTTTCTTGTGTATTAATATATTTATATATTTAGAATAATCAAGGGACCAGCAGGAATAAAATAAAAGCAAACACTGTCCAATTTTGACTTGATGACAGGTTCTCTTTAAGATGCCCATACACCTTAAAAGCCGTCACTCAAATGTTTTTCAGTTGACAGCAATTTCTCTGGACCTACCATTAACATACTTGTTATGCTCAGCCAAGAATACATTTGTTCTCAATAAGCAAAGTGGAGGAAGCTAAAATCTCCCTTTTGCTTTTCACCTTAAAAAAATGTCACTTTTCCAACATTGCATAGATCTGTTGGATCCACTGTGGTTATTGCCAGTCATTGTAGGTACTAATGTAAATCAATCCTTAAGGGATTGTCCTACACATACCATTTGCCACCTATCCATGGGATAAATGATAATTGCATTATTAATGAGTTCTGGTTCCTGAGACCCAAACCAATCCAGGGAATGGTGGTCCAAAGGTCCCTGTTGGAAAGTAGCTGTATTGAGCACGTGCAAATGGAGCAGTGGCAGCACATGCTCACTACCACTCCACTGATGGCAATCCTAGAACTTCCATTTTCAGACTACGTGAACGTCCCAGTGCTTAGACCCAGTAGGTGATCTAAGCAGCTCTGCCCGAGTGGATGGCAGAAGCAGCTCTGCCCAAGTGCATGGCATAAGCAGATCTGCCGAGTAGATGGCATAAGAAGATCTGTCGAGTAGATGGCACAAGCAGCTCTGCCGAGTAGATGGTACAAGAAGCTCTGCCCGAGTAGATGGCACAAGCAGCTCTGCCCAAGTAGATGGCACAAGCAGCTCTGCCCAAGTAGATGGCACAAGCAACTCTGCCCGAGTAGATGGTACAAGCAGCTCTGCCGAGTAGATGGTACAAGCAGCTCTGCCCGAGTAGATGGTACAAGCAACTCTGCTGTTGTGAATAGGCTGGAAATGAGTTCTGAGCAGAAGCTCCCTCTGGTGGTTACAAACGGTACTGGACTGTCCAGTGAAGATTGTGAGGATTGGGAATCAGGTGTTACTGACTGGTCTTATATAAGGGAGTCACCTTCCCATCAGGGTTGCCGGTGATCAATTGTTCTGGTCTCAATCCTTGATTCCTGTTTCCTTGGTAGCCTGCTGTGTCGTGTCTGAATCTCCTGCTAACAGATAAGACATTTTCTTCTTTTTGTTTTTGTGCTTGATTTTTGCATTTTGTCCTGCACTTCTGTGGGGGCCTTCAGGGTCCCCTCTGGGGGCTTTTGCCTCTCAGTTCAGTTCAGCCACTGATGTTTGTACATTTGCTTTTTCCAGTTTTTTCAGTGGCTGCTGTTTTGTTTTTGGTTACACCAGAGAACTAATTTAGGTGGTAGAGGTTGTGTGATCTCAGGTGTTTTTGAAATTAGTAGAGTTGGTGCTTTTCAGGGTTTTTTGGGATTGCAGTAAGTACCCTTCCTATCCTTTTCTATTTAGTAAGTTTGGGCCCCAACGTTTGCTCATACTATTTTCTGTCTGTGTCAGTATTTCTTCTTGTCTAACCGCCATTACATGTTTGGGGGCTTTCTATGTTCTTTGGGGATCTGCTCCGCAGCAGATAGCTTTCCTCTTTCTATCTTTAGGTGTAGTTAGTTTCTCAGGCTGTGACGAGACGTCTAGGACCAACGTAGGAACGCTCCACGGCTACCTCTAGTTGTGGTGGTTAGTCAGGGTACTGCAATCTCATAGTTTCCAACTGCTCTGGTGTATTTCCTTTTTTGCCTGCTCTCCTCAGCTACCAAATCATAACACTCTGCCGAGTAGATGGCACAAGCAGCTCTGCCCAAGTAGATGGCACAAGCAGCTCTGCCCGAGTAGATGGCACAAGCAGATCTGTCGAGTAGATGGCACAAGCAGCTCTGCTGAGTAGATGGTACAAGCAGCTCTGCCCGAGTAGACAGCACAAGCAGCTCTACCCGAGTACATGGTACAAGCAGCTCTGCCCAAGTAGATGGTACAAGCAGCTCTGCCGAGTAGATGGTAGAAGAAGCTCTGCCCGAGTAGATGGCAAAAGCAGCTCTGCCTGAGTAGATGGCACAAGCAGCTCTGCCCAAGTAGATGGTACAAGCAGCTCTGCCCGAGTAGATGGTACAAGCAGCTCTGCCGAGTAGATGGTACAAGCAGCTCTGCCCGAGTAGATGGTACAAGCAGCTCTGCCTGAGTAGATGGCACAAGCAGCTCTGCCCGAGTAGATGGCACAAGCAGCTCTGTCCAAATAGATGGCACAAGCAGCTCTGCCCGAGTAGATGGCACCAGCAGCTCTGCCCGAGTAGATGGCACAAGCAGCTCTGCCCGAGTAGATGGCACAAGCAGATCTGTCGAGTAGATGGCACAAGCAGCTCTGCTGAGTAGATGGTACAAGCATCTCTGCCCGAGTAGATAGCACAAGCAGCTCTACCCGAGTACATGGTACAAGCAGCTCTGCCCAAGTAGATGGTACAAGCAGCTCTGCCGAGTAGATGGTAGAAGAAGCTCTGCCGAGTAGATGGCAAAAGCAGCTCTGCCCGAGTAGATGGCACAAGCAGCTCTGCCCAAGTAGATGGTACAAGCAGCTCTGCCCGAGTAGATGGTACAAGCAGATCTGCACAAGTAGAGGGCACAAGCAACTCTGCCTGAGTAGATGGTACAAGCAGTTCTGCCGAGTAGATGGTACAAGCAGCTCTGCCCGAGTAGATGGTACAAGCAGCTCTGCCTGAGTAGATGGCACAAGCAGCTCTGCCCGTGTAGATGGCATAAGCAGCTCTGCCCAAATAGATGGCACAAGCAGCTCTACCCGAGTACATGGTACAAGCAGCTCTGCCCAAGTAGATGGTACAAGCAGCTCTGCCGAGTAGATGGTAGAAGAAGCTCTGCCCGAGTAGATGGCAAAAGCAGCTCTGCACAAGTAGAGGGCACAAGCAACTCTGCCTGAGTAGATGGTACAAGCAGCTCTGCCGAGTAGATGGTACAAGCAGCTCTGCCCGAGTAGATGGTACAAGCAGCTCTGCCTGAGTAGATGCACAAGCAGCTCTGCCCGAGTAGATGGCACAAGCAGCTCTGTCCAAATAGATGGCACAAGCAGCTCTGCCCGAGTAGATGGCACAAGCAGCTCTGCCCGAGTAGATGGCACAAGTAGCTCTGCCCGAGTAGATGGCACAAGCAGATCTGTCGAGTAGATGGCACAAGCAGCTCTGCTGAGTAGATGGTACAAGCATCTCTGCCCGAGTAGATAGCACAATCAGCTCTACCCGAGTACATGGTACAAGCAGCTCTGCCCAAGTAGATGGTACAAGCAGCTCTGCTGAGTAGATGGTAGAAGAAGCTCTGCCCGAGTAGATGGCAAAAGCAGCTCTGCCCGAGTAGATGGCACAAGCACCTCTGCCCAAGTAGATGGTACAAGCAGCTCTGCCCGAGTAGATGGTACAAGCAGATCTGCACAAGTAGAGGGCACAAGCAACTCTGCCTGAGTAGATGGTACAAACAGTTCTGCCGAGTAGATGGTACAAGCAGCTCTGCCGAGTAGATGGTACAAGCAGCTCTGCCCGAGTAGATGGTACAAGCAGCTCTGCCTGAGTAGATGGCACAAGCAGCTCTGCCCGTGTAGATGGCATAAGCAGCTCTGCCCAAATAGATGGCACAAGCAGCTCTACCCGAGTACATGGTACAAGCAGCTCTGCCCAAGTAGATGGTACAAGCAGCTCTGCCGAGGAGATGGTAGAAGAAGCTCTGCCCGAGTAGATGGCAAAAGCAGCTCTGCACAAGTAGAGGGCACAAGCAACTCTGCCTGAGTAGATGGTACAAGCAGCTCTGCCGAGTAGATGGTACAAGCAGCTCTGCCCGAGTAGATGGTACAAGCAGCTCTGCCTGAGTAGATGGCACAAGCAGCTCTGCCCGAGTAGATGGCACAAGCAGCTCTGCCCAAATAGATGGCACAAGCAGCTCTGCCCAAGTAGAGGGTACAAGCAGCTCTGCCAAGTAGATGGCACAAGCAGCTCTGCCCAAGTACTCTGCCCAAGTAGATGGTACAAGCAGCTCTTCCCAAGTAGATGGTACAAGCAGCTCTGCCGAGTAGATGGTACAAGCAGCTCTGCCCAAGTAGATGGTACAAGCTCTGCGAGTAGATGGCACAAGCAGCTGTGCACGAGTAGATGGCACAAGCAGCTCTGCTCGAGTAGATGGCACAAGCAGCTCTGCCCAAGCAGATGGCACAAGCAGCTCTGCCCAAGTAGATGGTACAAGCAGCTCTGCCCGAGTAGATAGGACAAGCAGCTCTGCCCAAGTAGATGGACAAGCAGCTCTGCCGAGTGATGGCACAAGCAGCTCTGCCCAAGTAGATGGTACAAGCAGCTCTGCCTGAGTAGATGGTACAAGCAGCTCTGCCCGAGTGATGGTACAAGAGCTCTGGCCGAGTGGATGGCACAAGCAGCTCTGCCCAAGGGATGGTACAAGCAGCTCTGACCGAGTGGATGGCACAAGCAGCTCTGCCCAAGTAGATGGCACAAGCAGCTCTGCCAAGTAGATGGTACAAGCAGCTCTGCCCGAGTAGATGGTACAAGCAGCTCTGCCCGAGTAGATGGTACAAGCAGCTCTGCCGATAGATGGTCAGCAACTCTGCCGAGTAGATGGTACAAGCAGCTCTCCAGTAGATGGTACAAGCAGCTCTGCCGAGTAGATGGTACAAGCAGCTCTGCCTGAGTAGATGGACAAGCAGCTCTGCCGAGTAGATGGCACAAGCAGCTCTGCCAAATAGATGGCACAAGCAGCTCTGCCAAGTAGAGGACAAGCAGCTCTGCCAAGTAGATGGCACAAGCAGCTCTGCCAAGTAGATGGTACAAGCAGCTCTTCCCAGTAGATGGTACAAGCAGCTCTGCCGAGTAGATGGTACAAGCAGCTCTGCCCAAGTAGATGGTACAAGCAGCTCTGCCTGAGTAGATGGCACAAGCAGCTTGCCGAGTAGATGGACAAGCAGCTCTGCCGAGTAGATGGACAAGCAGCTCTGCCAAGCAGATGCACAAGCAGCTCTGCCCAAGTAGATGGTACAAGCAGCTCTGCCAGTAGATAGCACAAGCAGCTCTGCCAGTAGATGGACAACAGCTCTGCCCGAGTAGATGGCACAAGCAGCTCTGCCCAGTAGATGGTACAAGCAGCACTGCCCGAGTAGATGGTACAAGCAGCTCACCGAGGGATGGTACAGTATCGCGAGTGAGCACAAGCAGCTCTGCCCAAGTAGATGGTACAAGCAGCTCTGCCGAGTGTATGGCACAAGCAGCTCTGCCCAAGTAGATGGTACAAGCAGCTCTGCCTGAGTAGATGGCACAAGCAGCTCTGCCGAGTAGATAGTACAAGCAGCTCTGCCAAGTAGATGGTAAAGCAGCTCTGCCGAGTGATGGCACAAGCAGCTCTGCCCGGAGATGGTACAAGCAGCTCTGACCGAGTGGATGGCACAAGCAGCTCTGCCCAAGTAGATGGCACAAGCAGCTCTGCCCAAGTAGATGGTACAAGCAGCTCTGCCAGTAGATGGTACAAGCAGCTCTGCCGATAGATGGTACAACAGCTCTGCCAGT
The DNA here is from genome assembly GCA_033576555.1 of Oophaga sylvatica. Lineage (NCBI taxonomy): Eukaryota > Metazoa > Chordata > Amphibia > Anura > Dendrobatidae > Oophaga > Oophaga sylvatica. The sequence goes on along the minus strand of JARQOD010000001.1, from coordinate 110,541,021 downwards.
AGATGGTACAAGCAGCTCTGCTGAGTAGATGGACAAGCAGCTCTGCCGAGTAGATGGCACAAGCAGCTCTGCCCAAATAGATGGCACAAGCAGCTCTGCCAAGTAGAGGGTACAAGCAGCTCTGCCAAGTAGATGGCACAAGCAGCTCTGCCAGTACCGCCAGTAGATGGTACAAGCAGCTCTTCCCAAGTAGATGGTACAAGCAGCTCTGCCGATAGATGGTACAAGATTGCGGTAGATGTACAAGCAGCTCTGCCTGAGTAGATGGCACAAGCAGCTGTGCCGAGTAGATGGCACAAGCAGCTCTGCCGAGTAGATGGCACAAGCAGCTCTGCCCAAGCAGATGGCACAAGCAGCTCTGCCCAAGTAGATGGTACAAGCAGCTCTGCCCGAGTAGATGGTACAAGAGATCTGCACAAGTGAGGGCAAAGCACTTTGCCGAGTAGATGGTACAAGCAGTTCTGCCGAGTAGATGGTACAAGCAGCTCTGCCGAGTGATGGACAAGCAGCTCTGCCCAGTAGATGGTACAAGCAGCTCTGCCTGAGTAGATGGCACAAGCAGCTCTGCCCGTGTAGATGGCATAAGCAGCTCTGCCCAATAGATGGCACAAGCAGCTCTACCGAGTACATGGTACAAGCAGCTCTGCCCAAGTAGATGGTACAAGCAGCTCTGCCGAGTAGATGGTAGAAGAGCTCTGCCCAGTAGATGGCAAAGCAGCTCTGCACAAGTAGAGGCACAAGCAACTCTGCCTGAGTAGATGGTACAAGCAGCTCTGCCGAGTAGATGGTACAAGCAGCTCTGCCGAGTAGATGGTACAAGCAGCTCTGCCTGAGTAGATGGCCAAGCAGCTCTGCCCGAGTAGATGGCACAAGCAGCTCTGCCCAAATAGATGGCACAAGCAGCTCTGCCCAAGTAGAGGGTACAAGCAGCTCTGCCAAGTAGATGGCACAAGCAGCTCTGCCCAAGTACTCTGCCCAAGTAGATGGTACAAGCAGCTCTTCCCAAGTAGATGGTACAAGCAGCTCTGCCGAGTAGATGGTACAAGCAGCTCTGCCAAGTAGATGGTACAAGCGCTCTGCCTGAGTAGATGGCACAAGCAGCTGTGCACGAGTAGATGGCACAAGCAGCTCTGCTCGAGTAGATGGCACAAGCAGTCTGCCCAAGCAGATGGCACAAGCAGCTCTGCCAAGTAGATGGTACAAGCAGCTCTGCCCGAGTAGATAGCACAAGCAGCTCTGCCCGAGTAGATGGCACAAGCAGCTCTGCCCGAGTAGATGGCACAAGCAGCTCTGCCCAAGTAGATGGTACAAGCAGCACTGCCCGAGTAGATGGTACAAGCAGCTCTACCCGAGTGGATGGTACAAGTAGCTCTGGCCGAGTGGATGGCACAAGCAGCTCTGCCAAGTAGATGGTACAAGCAGCTCTGGCCGAGTGTATGGCACAAGCAGCTCTGCCCAAGTAGATGGTACAAGCAGCTCTGCCTGAGTAGATGGCACAAGCAGCTCTGCCCGAGTAGATAGTACAAGCAGCTCTGCCAAGTAGATGGTAAAAGCAGCTCTGGCCGAGTGAATGGCACAAGCAGCTCTGCCCAAGGAGATGGTACAAGCAGCTCTGACCGAGTGGATGGCACAAGCAGCTCTGCCAAGTAGATGGCACAAGCAGCTCTGCCCAAGTAGATGGTACAAGCAGCTCTGCCCGAGTAGATGGTACAAGCAGCTCTGCCGAGTAGATGGTACAAGCAGCTCTGCCGAGTAGATGGTACAAGCAGCTCTGCCTGAGTAGATGGCACAAGCAGCTCTGCCCGAGTAGATGGCACAAGCAGCTCTGCCCAAATAGATGGCACAAGCAGCTCTGCCCAAGTAGAGGGTACAAGCAGCTCTGCCAAGTAGATGGCACAAGCAGCTCTGCCCAAGTACTCTGCCCAAGTAGATGGTACAAGCAGCTCTTCCCAAGTAGATGGTACAAGCAGCTCTGCCGAGTAGATGGTACAAGCAGCTCTGCCCAAGTAGATGGTACAAGCAGCTCTGCCTGAGTAGATGGCACAAGCAGCTGTGCCAGTAGATGGCACAAGCAGCTCTGCTCAGTAGATGGCACAAGCAGCTCTGCCCAAGCAGATGGCACAAGCAGCTCTGCCCAAGTAGATGGTACAAGCAGCTCTGCCGAGTAGATAGCACAAGCAGCTCTGCCCGAGTAGATGGCACAAGCAGCTCTGCCGAGTAGATGGCACAAGCAGCTCTGCCCAAGTAGATGGTACAAGCAGCACTGCCGAGTAGATGGTACAAGCAGCTCTACCCGAGTGGATGGTACAAGTAGCTCTGGCCCGAGTGGATGGCACAAGCAGCTCTGCCCAGTAGATGGTACAAGCAGCTCTGGCCGAGTGTATGGCACAAGCAGCTCTGCCCAAGTAGATGGTACAAGCAGCTCTGCCTGAGTAGATGGCACAAGCAGCTCTGCCCGAGTAGATAGTACAAGCAGCTCTGCCCAAGTAGATGGTAAAAGCAGCTCTGGCCGAGTGGATGGCACAAGCAGCTCTGCCCAAGGTAGATGGTACAAGCAGCTCTGACCGAGTAGATGGCACAAGCAGCTCTGCCCAAGTAGATGGCACAAGCAGCTCTGCCAAGTAGATGGTACAAGCAGCTCTGCCCGAGTAGATGGCACAAGCATCTATGCCCGAGTAGATGGTACAAGCAGCTTTGCTCAAGTGATGGCACAAGCAGCTTTGCCCGAGTAGATGGTACAAGCAGCTCTGCACCGAGTAGATGGCACAAACAGCTCTGCCCGTGTAGATGGCACAAACAGCTCTGCCCGAGTAGATGGCACAAGCAGCTCTGCCCAAATAGATGATACAAGCAGCTCTGCCCGAGTAGATGGTACAAGCAGCTCTGCCCGAGGAGATGGTACAAGCAGCTCTGCCCGAGTAGATGATACAAGCAGCTCTGCCCGAGTAGATGGTACAAGCAGCTCTGCCCGAGTAGATGGTACAAGCAGCTCTGCCCAAGTAGATGGTACAAGCAGCTCTGCCCGAGTAGATGGTACAAGCAGCTCTGCCCGAGGAGATGGTACAAGCAGCTCTGCCCGAGTAGATGGTACAAGCAGCTCTGCCCGAGGAGATGGTACAAGCAGCTCTGCCCGAGTAGATGGTACAAGCAGCTCTGCCCGAGTAGATGGCACAAACAGCTCTGCCCGAGTAGATGGTACAAGCAGCTCTGCCCGAGTAGATGGTACAAGCAGCTCTGCCCGAGTAGATGGCACAAACAGCTCTGCCCGAGTAGATGGTACAAGCAGCTCACCCGGGGAGAGTGAGTAAAGCAATTTTTATTTTTTTACATAAATTGTTACTGGATATAGGGGTTTTCTGGAACTTTAATATATTACACAAAAGGAGTGCTTTCCTTAATTACAGGCTCAAAAAAACTCGCTGCAGGGAAGTAAAATCCTTCCCTGCTGTTCTCTTATGACTTGATACTCTCTCAATAAATATTGTATTTGTATATCCTTTGTGTTCACTTCCTAGGAATGCTCTCCATGAGCATAATAATACATTGTACAGTATTACATTAAAGAAACAGACATTGCAAGGATAAAAGCAAATCCAAGAAAGCATCACGTTTAATAAAACAATATGTGCATGAAATATACAGGGATGAAAGTGGCCGAGATCTTCGAGGCAGAGGGCTCTTTCTGTAAAATGTGATGCTGAGAGACACAGAAACCGCTGGATTTGGAGGATGTGTATGAGCGAGTTCCCAGCACAATGCATTTTCTTACATTAATCAAACTTCACAGGGAGACGCTGTTACTCTAAAGTCTACATGATCTACATATCTTTACAGAGCTGCGCTCGCAATAGGAACGGATTCACTGCACAGCAATACATGAAATTCTAAGAAAGGAGGGCAAAGGTGTCATGCAAAACACTCTGCCCACTAAACAAGTATAAGGCTGTGGTTCCACGGTCCGGAACCACAACGCTTTGGACGGAGCGGAAATTCCGCACCGCCCAAAGCCCCACCCCCTTTCTGACGCACGCTCTTTCCGGATGTATTCCGGACACCTCCGGAACACATCCGGAAAGAACGCAGGGCTGCATAGCCCTGTGTTATTTACCTTGCGGTGACGCAGCGTCGCCGCAAGATGCTAGGACATGCTGCGGTCTGAAAAGACGCGCCGCATGTCCGGAAACGCAGGTCTTCCGCCTGCGTATTTTTACGCATAGTGGAGACGGGATTTCTTGAAATCCCCTCCACTATGCTGTAACATCTGGACGCTGCGTGTTTGACGCTGCGCCAACGCACAGTGTCAAACACGCAGCTAATCCGGAGTGTTTCCTTATCGTGGAAAGATACCCTTAGGCAGCAACCATAAAAGTAAGAAAATTCATGAAAGCACAAATAAGTGTTTCCCCGATTGTAGGTGGCCACAAGTGAATCTCCAAGAGGACATGAATTTCAGGTAGTGCTGCACACATACAGGAGTGCATGTGCGTATAAATCATATAATTACGGTATATATTTATTATATGATATCACATATTGTAGTGTCAAGTGGTGCTGTATATTACATTCCTATGGTAATGGTCTTAAGGCACATAAATCAAACTCTGGCCCGCGAGGCGAGAATATTCAACATGTGATGCGGGGTGGAAGCCTTTAGTATATTTGGCCAGCGACGCCACAAAAGTCCCCCGACTGGCATTGCACTTTCCATTTTACTGTATGGAGCACTATGCATGTCTCATATACTGTATGGAGCATTATGTGAGGCCATGATACTGTGTGGAGCACTATGTATGGCCCATATAATATATGGAGAATTATGTGAGGCCATTACACCGTATCAAGCATTTAGTGGGGTAATTGTATTGTATGGAGTGTACGTGGGGCCATTATACCGTATGGAGCGCTATGTGGGGCCACTATACTGCATGCAGCGTTATGTAGGGCTATTATACTGTATGGAGTGCTATGCAGTATGGAGCACTTTTTTGACCATTATTCTGTATGTGGCACTATGTGGGACTATTATACTGTATGGATGGCAATGCAGGGCCCCATTATAATGTATGGAGGATTATGTGGGGCAAATTATACTGCATGGAGGTCTGTGTAGAGGTTACAGTTGGAGAATCATACAGTGATGGTGTCATCATTCTTTGTTTGGGGGATTAAGGTAGTAGGGGTACAGTAGAGTCATCATATCATGTGTGCAGAGGGTACTGTGCCTCTGTCTATTTGAGTTTGACATCCGAGTTTTAAGGGAATGAGTCGCACAACACCAGATGTGGGTACCAGGGCTATGGGGTACTCGGCATCCGAGCCCATGGAAGTCTATGGGGGATGTCACTGGCAGCAGAGCTCGTCCGTGGCCGTGGGCGCTCATACAATGGGGGATATATTTACAGGGGATTGTAGTAATAGTTGTTGTGACGCCACCTGTGGTTTCTGATCAGATAGACCAGCGCTGCAGTGTTAATCTTCTGAGGGGATGTTATTAGGCAGCTTGATGTTAAGTCCCCCACAGGTGGGACTGTTCCATCAAAGTCAATGGTGTTGCAGGATGCAGATAATAAGTCAGTCACACACAATTCAGTCTCTTTCCATACCTTTACTGATGTTGTTGGCAGGTATGTCCCGGGAAGCTGGTCAGGTTGGAGAATGCACATTCAGGGGATTGCTGAGCAGGTTTAAGGCCTCCTTTCTCCTTGAAGTGTATGTGAGTCCTAACTTGCATGAAGTCAAGTTTAACTCCTACTGTAGCAGCTACGCACGGCTGACATTGTGGTAGAGCCTTCTCCGTCTCTGATAATCAGATGTTGAAAAGAACGAAGTCCTCTATGCAGTGCACTTGCTAAAAGTCCTTGTTCTCCCTGACTCCAGTTACGTATCAACGCTTAGGGCTACCTTCTGTGACTTGAAGTCCAGCAAGGATTCCGGTGTTTCTTATTACTAGCCGTGAAGTACTAGCAATGCTTCGGACCCCGGTGTCCGGTTAATTAAGTGAAGGTGATCTGTCACCTTGGTCACTTGTCCTTCTTTCTCCACTCGCCTGTCGCCCTGCTCTTGCCCTTAACATAAGCACGGGTAGCAGTAGGTGTAGTTGTCAGTTGTACTTCCAAGCTCACTGACCTGTTCTCAGTTGCCTCGTTGTTATAACTGCTGTAATCCCTTTCCTTCTTTTCTTCAAAGACTCTGTCCAGAGTGGCTATCAGGAACTCTGTCAAACTGATTTCATGCTCGCTCTGAGAGTCACTTTCCACGTTCTTAGGGAACACAGGCAGCTTGTTCTGAGTAACAGCTTCAGATTCAAATGTAGCTCTGACTAGGCTAGAGTGATTCCTTTCCACTCGTACTAGCCTCCACTTCAGTACAAAATGAACTACCTGAGCTCTGTCAGGAATCAGTCTTCTCTTCTCTCTACAATTCCATGTCTAGCTCAGACTGAGCTCTGACTAGAATCTCTCTACTGCTACGTCACACTAACTTAAATAGTCTAAGTTGCCCTCTGGTGGCAGTGTTGGAAGTGTGTGATGTGAATGAATATCAGGCTTCACAATTACCTTATCTGTGCACTCTCCTGGAGACATGTGTGCCACGCGCAGCTGGGCCACACAGGAATATAGATATAAAAAATATCATTTAACAGCCTTGTAATTTAGTGAAAAAATAAATATTCCAGAGATGTGTCGCTTTACATTGCTGCTTGTTTCAGATTCAATAAAAATCAGTGTTTTATCAGCAGGAGATAATCAATAGACTAGTTGTTCAATGCCATGTAGTCTTGCTCTGTGTAACCACACTCAAACCAATGATTGTATAGGCAGAAAGCTGCCACAATGTACACAGAAAGCTGCCAATCAGTGATGGGGGTGGGGTTATACAGAGCTCAGCATTCAGAGAACTGGTAGGTCTGCAGCAGAGAAAATAGGGATTGCATCAATATGACAGCATGCAGATTATTAAGTGATACATCACTGGAATCAGGGTATCTACAGGTTAGGATTTATATTATTCACAATTTTTTGTGACAACGGATCAATGAGAAAAGGTAGTTCAACTGTATAAAACAGGAAAAGGAAACAAAAAGATATCCAAGGAATTGATAATGCCAGTCAGCAGCGTTCAAACTGTGATTATCAAATGGAAAATCAGGGGCTCTGTAAGCACAAAACCACGGTCAGGTACACTAACAAAAATTTCGTCTACAACTGCCAGGAAAATTGTTCGGGATGCAAAGAAAAACCCACAAATAACATCAGCTGAAAGACTCTCTGAAAACTAGTGGTGTGGCGGTTTCAAGATGCACTATGGAGGCACTGGAAGAAAAATGGGCTGCATGGTCAAGTCGCCAGAAGAAAGCCATTACTTCGCAAATGCCACAAAGTATCTACAATATGCAAAACAGCACAGAGACAAGCCTCAAAACTTCTGAACAAGGTAATTTGAAGTGATGAGACCAAAATTGAACTTTTTGGCCACAACCATACACGTTACAACGTTACATTTGGATAGAGGCCAACAAGGCCTATTATGAGTGAACACCATTCCTACTGCAAAGCATGGAGGTCGATCGCTGATGCTTTGGGGATGTGTGAGCTACAAAAGCACAGGAAACTTGGTCAAAGTTGAAGGAAAGATGAATGCAGCATTTTATCAGCAAATACTGGAGGCAAATTTTCAATCAGCCCGGAAGCTGCACATGGGACATACTTGAATGTTCCAACATGACAACGATCCAAAACACAAGGCCAAGTCGACCTGTCATTGGCTACAGAAAACAAAGTGAAGGTTCTGGAGAGGTCATCTCAGTCTCCTGACCTCAATATCATTGAGCCACTCTGGGTAGATCTCAAGCGCGCGTAGTTCCTGCTAGACAGCCCAGGAATTTACAGGAAATGGACGCTTTTTGCCAAGAAGAGTGGGAAGCTTTACTATCTGAGAAAATAAAGAACCTAATCCACAACTACCACAAAAGACTTCAAGCTGTCATTGATGTAAGAGGGGGGCAATACACTGTATTAAGAAATGGGGTATGTAAACTTTTGATCAGGGTCATTTGGATGTTTTGTGTTGTCTTTATGATTTAAAAAGAGAAAACACAGTAGTTTGACAATAAAAGGCTTCACCCAATCACTAACCATGAGTGGAGAAAAAGTTTTGGTGTTATCTTTCATATTCTCTGACAAAAAGGCCAAGAAAGCAAAAAATCTGCCAGGGTATGTAAACTTTTGAGAACAACTGTACTTACTATATGTTTACATATGAAATAATCTAATGTGATTTTGTGCTGAAAAAAAATACAGGACTGCAGGTTTGTCTGCAAAATTAGGTCCATATATATACATATATATATACAGGTCCTTCTCAAAAAATTAGCATATAGTGCTAAATTTCATTATTTTCCAAATGTAATGATTACAATTAAACTTTCATATATTTTAGATTCATTACACACCAACTGAAATTTGTCAGGTCTTTTATTGTTTTAATACTGATGATTTTGGCATACAACTCCTGATAACCCAAAAAACCTGTCTCAAAAAATTAACATATTTCAACCATCTAATAAAATAAAAGTGTTTTTTAAAAACAAACAAAAAAACCATCAAATAATAAAGTTCAGTTATGCACTCAATACTTGGTCGGGAATCCTTTTGCAGAAATGACTGCTTCAATGCGGCGTGGCATGGAGGCAATCAGCCTGTGACACTGCTGAGGTGTTATGGAGGCCCAGGATGCTTCGATAGCGGCCTTAAGCTCATCCAGAGTGTTGGGTCTTGCGTCTCTCAACTTTCTCTTCACAATATCCCACAGATTCTCTATGGGGTTCAGGTCAGGAGAGTTGGCAGGTCAATTGAGCACAGTAATACCATGGTCAGTAAACCATTTACCAGTGGTTTTGGCACTGTGAGCAGGTGCCAGGTCGTGCTGAAAAATGAAATCTTCATCTCCATAAAGCATTTCAGCCGATGGAAGCAGGAAGTGCTCCAAAATCTCCTGATAGCTAGCTGCATTGACCCTGCCCTTGATGAAACACAGTGGACCAACACCAGCAGCTGACATGGCACCCCACACCATCACTGACTGTGGGTACTTGACACTGGACTTCAGGCATTTTGGCATTTCCTTCTCCCCAGTCTTCCTCCAGACTCTGGCACCTTGATTTCCGAATGACATGCAAAATTTGCTTTCATCAGAAAAAAGTACTTGGGACCACTTAGCAACAGTCCAGTGCTGCTTCTCTGTAGCCCAGGTCAGGCGCTTCTGCCGCTGTTTATGGTTCAAAAGTGGCTTTACCTGGGGAATGCGGCACCTGTAGCCCATTTCCTGCACACGCCTGTGCACGGTGGCTCTGGATGTTTCTACACCAGACTCAGTCCACTGCTTCCTCAGGTCCCCAAAGGTCTGGAATCGGTCCTTCTCCACAATCTTCCTCAGGGTCCGGTCACCTCTTCTCGTTGTACAGCGTTTTCTGCCACATTGTTTCCTTCCAACAGACTTCCCATTGAAGTGCCTTGATACAGCACTCTGGGAACAGCCTATTTGTTGAGAAATTTCTTTCTGGGTCTTACCCTCTTGCTTGAGGGTGTCAATGATGGCCTTCTTGACATCAGTCAGGTCGCTAGTCTTACCCATGATGGGGTTTTGAGTAATGAACCAGGCAGGGAGTTTTTAAAAGCCTCAGGAATCTTTTGCATGTGTTTAGAGTTAATTAGTTGATTCAGAAGATAAGGGTAATAGGTCGTTTAGAGAACCTTTTCTTGATATGCTAATTTTTTGAGACAGGTTTTTTGGGTTATCAGGAGTTGTATGCCAAAATCATCAGTATTAAAACAATAAAAGACCTGACAAATTTCAGTTGGTGTGTAATGAATCTAAAATATATGAAAGTTTAATTGTAATCATTACATTATGGAAAATAATGAAATTCAGCACTATATGCTAATTTTTTGAGAAGGACCTGTATATATATATATATATATATATATATATATATGTATATTGCAAGCACGAATGTACAGATGGAAAGTGATGTATTTTGAGTAAACTCATAAGTTGCGTGCTGATGGTATCCTTCGTGTAATATTTCATTTTTTATCTACATCTTCAGAATTCCCATAGGATTCTTCGCTATTGGATACAAAAGTGATTAAAGGAAATTACAGTATAAAATTAAACAAGTGCGACACAGAACACACAGGCATGTCCCTGGCTTCCTGTACAACGTTTAATAACTTCCTATTGAATTTTCAACAGCCGGACTCAGAATCCACTTTTCTTCTTTCAAGACCAAGAGTATTGATTTGTGCTCTTTTAACAAAAGATTTGGCCTACAGCAAAGTATCCTCAGAATAGATTCTATGTTTGGAAAACTACCAGTAAAATACTTCATAAAACCAAATTAAGACAAATACTGAACCAAACTGAAAGATGAAGAGAAAATTTCCCACTGTATCCTAGTAGCACAAACGTTATAACTACCAGGGGTGAAGGAATATATTAACAATATACAAATCATGGTGTGCCAAACTCCATCCAGGATATGTCTTGGCAGAACTAAAGTTATCAGTCACCTTAAATATAGAAAGATATCAATGCCTGCAAATTCTTCTATGGTTAGGTTTACTTTCTTCTTTAAGAGGTTGTGACGAAACAGCAGTGAATGATAATTATCCAGATGTCTATTTTCAGTAGTCCAGGAGACATAGGCTATTATCTTTATGTTGACTACTGAATGTGTGTGTTCCTTTCTTTGGTTGATCAAGAAACACAGACTGTTGTTCCTATGAGCCTGGATATTGACTTTTGAGTTGATGTTTGTTGGAACTTATGGTTATCTTCGAGGAACATGGACATAGAGTAATTGAAAAACAGATGTTTGTTAATATGTTGATTACACATTGTACCCGGCCAGCTAGTTTGTTGACCTGCAAAACAGTGGAGGACAAACTAGGCAGATTGATTAAATACTCAAACAATGCAAGTTAATCTCATCATACCTTCCCCTTGACCTGAAGATGATGACTTGAAAGACAGTTGTGAACTATATAAGGGGGGTATGTCTGTGTATCAGAGTGACTTGACAGAACAACAACCAGGACACCATGACTTCATAAAGGAACACTCTACCAGGATAACATGGCTCAATCAAGAGGGACACAGATTTGACATTCTACAGGATGTCAGTTTAGGGGACCATTACCCCAGCTGAAAGAATACAGATCTGCTCCATTGACTATCAGTGACCCCCCCCCCATAGATACGTTTGGAGAAGCCAGGTTAGGACCATTCAGTCACCTCGATCAAATAGATACATTTGGGGAAACCATGTTGGGATTCACCGGCCACCAGATCCCGTGAATGGAGAATCCAGGTTGGGACCATCTGGTCACCTGGCTCCATGGAGATGTTCAGAGAAGTCAGGTTGGGACCATCCGGTCACCTGATCGCATGCCTCAATGGACTGTCAGCTTCCTAAGCCTGTTGTTAGCTACTCTCTGTGGGTGCCCGTCAAAAGTGGGGTTCCACAGGTGGCAGTTGGTCCTGGAATCCCAAAGTTGCAGCTGTTCTAATCCCAGTGAGCTAGTGGAAGCGTGAGACTGTAATTTTGCACCATCTTGGCTATTTTTCTGGGACTTTTTTATGTTATTGTCTTTATTGATGGCTTTTCCTATACACTGATCGGTGGAAGTCCCACTCTTGACCCCGCCGTGTTTAGCAGCTGGAAGGTGCATTGTCACCAAGTCAATCATGTGCACTGTCGCTCCATTCACTCTAATGGGAGTGCTGAAGACCATCCTAGCGCAACCATTGGCATTCTACGGTGCAACCATTAAGAGTGAATAGAGCAGCAGTGCACTTGAGTAACCAGAGCTCCATTCACATGGGCTTTTCAGAGCCCCAGTTCTTGGGTTCGCTTGGGCACCCAGCATTCAGAACCACAGTGACCGAAAAGTTATCCCTAACCCATAGGGGACAACTTTAAAACTTAAAGGGAATCTGTCACCCCAATATTGCCATATCAGATAAAGATATGGCTGAATAGTGCGTCCCATAACAAAGCTAACGGTAGGTATCATATATCCTGACACCCCCGTTTTCATATCAAAATACCTTTGTAAACTTCGGTTTCTGCGCTGTCAATCAGGGTGGTCAGGTCAGGAGGGCGGCGATTTCTCTCTCTCCCCCCCCGCTCCTAGGCATCAGTTGCGTATCGCCGTCTGTGAATCCCACAGACGGTGTTTGGCTTCCCGCAATTGCGCAATTCAGATTCGGGCCGGCGCATGCGCAATGGGATTCACAGACGGCGATACGCAACTGATGCCGAGGAGCAGGGGGAGAGAGAGAGAAAACGCCGCCCTCCTGACCTGACCACCGTGATTGACAGCGCAAAAACCGAAGTTTACAAAGGTATTTTGATATGAAAACGGGGGTATCAGGATATATGATACCTACCGTTAGCTTTGTTGATGCACTATTCAGCCATATCTTTATCTGATATAGCCAAAATGGGGTGACAGATTCCCTTTAAGAAAACTCCTTTAACGAAGTTGTCCACTACTTGGGCAACTCCTTGTCACACCCCACACTTGGCTCCAATAATAAAAAAGCCTATATTGACCTCCCGTGCTAACGCCATTTCTACGGTGTCAGCACTCACTCTCCTCAGGGCTCCCGTGTGGTTGTTGTGACATGTGAGCTGTCGAATTGAACATGAAGAGGAAGTCAAAGATTATCCTCAATCCGGACTGCCTCTTCATGTTCAATTCAATAAAAGGATGGGACAGTGACGCCAGCGTTGATTGGGCTTGTGTCACAACAACCACACGAGAGCCCCGGGATAGCGAATGCCAAAACCGCAGGGACGGCACCGGAACGTGAGGTGAAAATAAGCTTTTTTACTTTAATGGGATCAAGGGTGTGCTAGTAGTGGACAACCCTTTAAAGTAAGAATTGAAATCTGTGTGATTTCAGCAAAAACAAGCCCATTCAGGTGAATTAAACAGATTTAATATCTGCAACACATCTACCCTATGGTTTTTATACTTTGATTAAGTAGCTCCCAGTGGGCATTAAAGTTTCCTCTAATTTATAACACATGTTGATAACTTATCAGTCTTTCCAGAGAATCACCAGTATACTGTAGTTCATGTTTGTTTTGTAGCTCTGTGAAAACTATAATGTAAACTCTCGGGGCAGAAACTGGTGTGACTGAATCAATATTGAGTAACTGCATAAAGTATTCTAACCATATCATTACTATTAGTATTGTTATTTGAAATCAAAGCCTATGAATGATCATCTATATCTGTACCCATTGAGATAAAACAGAGAGGAAGGGCATTATTCATATAATGTGATGCTTCACTGTCAAACTGAAATAAAGAAATATAGTGAGAGGGATAAAACGCCTTAAATGTCCTACTCTGGCCCGACAGCCAAATCTGATTCACAGGATGAGCATATTTGGCACGTGACGCCGGACGTGCCCCCCCCCCGACATGGCACTAAATGGCCCGACATGGCATTTTCAACTATATCAGCATCCTATATTCAGTGTAAGGTTTCAACTCACTCGGCTGCTTCAGAGGTAATCAGGAGACACGTTTCTTATCCAAAAATCATCAGGTTTATTACATCATAAACCTCACAGTCACATGCAATACAAATCTTCAGTACTTCAGCTCCTGCCTGGAGCCTCATTCCTCATAGACACAGAGACCTCTCTGTAATGTCCCATCTGGACGCATGGAAGTCTGTCCACACTGGCAGACTCCCACAACACTCTCTTGACACAGAGTCCTTTCTGTAAAGTCCCATCTGGACACATGGAAGTCTGTCCACCCTGGCAGACTCCCACAACACTCTATTCAGACACAGAGACCTCTCTGTGATGTCCCGCCTGGACACATGGTAGTCTGTCCACCTGGCAGACTCCCACAACACTCTCCCTCAGGTGCCAACAAACTCCATTACATAGGTAACCCGCCCATAGGTGAGGTCAGGATCACATGGTTAGGTCACCTGATCATGACCTCATCACAGGTCCTTCAGACACACACAAACCATGCTTCCATGCATATCTCGAGGAGCATACACAGTGCCCTCTAGCTGCAACAGGGGTCACTACACCACATCAGATACACTTGAAAGCAATGATGGAGGATGGAGTATCAGCTGATGCTCCTCTCCAATCATTCCCCTTCAGCGTCTAACGTCTCAGCACAGTGGGCACACGCCGCTGCATCGAGATGTGCAGAAGATCTGAAGACAATGAAAACACGAAGCAGCGGGGAATGGTCAGAGGTTTTTATTTTTAATGTGGGACCTATTATACCGTATGGAGCACTATGTGGTGCCATTATACCATATGGAGCACTATGTGGTGCCCATTTACAGTATGGAGCACTATATGGGGCCCATTATACCGTATGGAGCACTGTATGGGGCCCATTATTGTCATGGTCTGTTTGGAATCTGCGGGCCGGTGCTCCAGGGGTTAATACTTGGAGCCTCTCCTTGGCTCTGGGAGGGCTTTATATACTGCTGTGTCCAGCTCCACTCCTTGTCAGTTATACTTCTGCCTCGGCTGAGTTAGTTGACCCTGAATGCCTGTGCCTTGTGCCTGATTTGTTGTCTGATCCATGCTTTGACCCGGTCTATTTACCATTGTGCTCGTCTTCTGATTTGGCACTGTGTATGTGTTTGCCTGGTTTCCGACTTCAGTTACATCCCTGAGTAATCTCCTGTCTACACCCCTTGTACTTTGATTGCCCTCACGGTTTGACTCTTGGCCTGACTTTGACTTCCCTCCTGTTTAGTGCTCATCGGCGCCCCTAACTACCTTGCCTTCCAACAGGTCTCCACCGCGTTTCTGGTTTACGACTTCAGTTACATCCCTGAGTAATCTCCTGTCTACACCCCTTGTACTTTGATTGCCCTCACGGTTTTGACTCTTGGCCTGACTTTGACTTCCCTCCTGTTTAGTCGCTCATCGGCGCCCCTAACTACCTTGCCTTCCAACAGGTCTCCACCGCGCTCAGAGACTCCCTCAGGGAGTGTAGTGGCTGGACCCGCCCCCAGTCCACCTCCGGCAGTCACGTGCCGCAGGTCCTGCTGGCCGGCGGTCGCGTCTACCCTATAGCTCCCGCCGGGCTTGGCGCAGCCTCGTTGTGTCCGACCTGAATCAGGACCCTTGCACTGACCGGTACATCAGTCACAGGGTCCTGACATTTATACTAAATGGAGCACTATGTGGTTCCACTCTACTGTATGGAGCACTATGTGGGCCCCATTATACTGTATAGAGCACTATGAGGGGCCCATTATACTGAATAGAGCACTATGTGGGGCCATTATACTGTAAAAAGCACTATGTGGGGCCATTATACTGTATGGAGCAGTTTGTGGAGCCATTATACCATATGGAGCACTATGTGGTGCCCATTATACAGTATGGAGCACTATATGGGGCCCATTATACCGTATGGAGCACTGTATGGGGCCCATTATTGTCATGGTCTGTTTGGAATCTGCAGGCCGGTGCTCCAGGGGTTAATACTTGGAGCCTCTCCTTGGCTCTGGGAGGGCTTTATATGACTGCTGTCCAGCTCCACTCCTTGTCAGTTATACTTCTGCCCTCGGCTGAGTTAGTTGACCCCTGAATGCCTGTGCCTTGTGCCAGATTTGTTGTCTGATCCCATGCTTTGACCTGGTCTATTTACCATTGTGCTCGTCTTCTGATTTGGCACTGTGTATGTGTTTGCCTGGTTTACGACTTCAGTTACATCCCTGAGTAATCTCCTGTCTACACCCCTTGTACTTTGATTGCCCGCACGGTTTTGACTCTTGGCCTGACTTTGACTTCCCTCCTGTTTAGCGCTCATCGGCGCCCCTAACTACCTTGCCTTCCAACAGGTCTCCACCGCGCTCAGAAACTCCCTCAGGGAGTGTAGTGACTGGACCTGCCCCAGGTCCACCTCCGGCAGTCACGTGCCGCAGGTCCTGCTGGCCGGGGGTCGCGTCTACCCTATAGCTCTCGCCGGGCTTGGCGCAGCCTCGTTGTGTCCGACCTGAATCAGGACCCTTGCACTGACCGGTACATCAGTCACAGGGTCCTGACATTTATACTAAATGGAGCACTATGTGGTTCCACTCTACTGTATGGAGCACTATGTGGGCCCCATTATACTGTATAGAGCACTATGAGGGGCCCATTATACTGAATAGAGCACTATGTGGGGCCATTATACTGTAAAAAGCACTATGTGGGGCCATTATACTGTATGGAGCAGTTTGTGGAGCCATTATACCATATGGAGCACTATGTGGTGCCCATTATACAGTATGGAGCACTGTATGGGGCCAATTATTATCATGGTCTGTTTGGAATCTGCAGGCCGGTGCTCCAGGGGTTAATACTTGGAGCCTCTCCTTGGCTCTGGGAGGGCTTTATATGACTGCTGTCCAGCTCCACTCCTTGTCAGTTATACTTCTGCCCTCGGCTGAGTTAGTTGACCCCTGAATGCCTGTGCCTTGTGCCAGATTTGTTGTCTGATCCCATGCTTTGACCTGGTCTATTTACCATTGTGCTCGTCTTCTGATTTGGCACTGTGTATGTGTTTGCCTGGTTTCCGACTTCAGTTACATCCCTGAGTAATCTCCTGTCTACACCCCTTGTACTTTGATTGCCCGCACGGTTTTGACTCTTGGCCTGACTTTGACTTCCCTCCTGTTTAGCGCTCATCGGCGCCCCTAACTACCTTGCCTTCCAACAGGTCTCCACCGCGCTCAGAGACTCCCTCAGGGAGTGTAGTGACTGGACCCGCCCCAGGTCCACCTCCGGCAGTCACGTGCCGCAGGTCCTGCTGGCCGGCGGTCGCGTCTACCCTATAGCTCTCGCCGGGCTTGGCGCAGCCTCGTTGTGTCCGACCTGAATCAGGACCCATGTACTGACTGGTACATCAGTCACAGGGCCTGACATTTATACTAAATGGAGCACTATGTGGTTCCACTCTACTGTATGGAGCACTATGTGGGCCCCATTATACTGTATAGAGCACTATGAGGGGCCCATTATACTGAATAGAGCACTATGTGGGGCCATTATACTGTAAAAAGCACTATGTGGGGCCATTATACTGTATGGAGCAGTTTGTGGAGCCATTATACCGTATGGAGCACTTTTGTGGTCATTATTATACTGTATGCAGGGTTGGGTGGTGATTACAGTTGAAGATATTGTGATGGGTCAACACTCTTTCGGGTCGATTGAGGAAGAGTGGTACAGTAGCTTCATCATATCGTGCGTGTGGAGGGTACTATAGAGGAATTCACTGCGGGGGTAACTGTCACGCTGTGACGTCTTCAGTAAGGAAAAGAGGCCTAAAACTGTCCCTGGAGCTGGGACCCTAACTATCTATGTCCCTGGGGTACTCTTAAAAGGTAGAGAGAACAAAGTCTCTGACCTTACCGTGCTCCTGCAAAAACCCTAATCTGTCCCTCACCTACTCCATGAGGCATGGGACCGAAATGAAAGGTAAAACAGACACAAAGACAAAACATGGATAACAGAAAATTTCTATCACAGGGGTCGACAAAGTTGTTCAGAATCTAGGAGCCAGCCAAAAAATTTAGGAGCCAGAATTTTTTTTTAACAAACTTGGTTTTTAATTTAACAAAAAAACATTACAAACGTTATAACCATTTAACTTCTAAAGATAATAAATATTATATTTTGATATATTACCGTATATACTCGTGTATAAGCCGAGATTTTCAGCCCATTTTTTATGGCTGAAAGTCCCCCTCTCGGCTTATACGCGGGTCATATACGGGGGTCGGCGGGGGAGGGGGAGCGGGGGGTGTCGGATCATACTCACTCCTCCGCCAGCGCGTCTCTGCAGACCCCCTGCTTCTCCCACGATCTCCGGCTCCTTCCTGCAGCGGTCACATGGCACCGCTCATTAAAGTCATGAATATGCACATATTCATGACTTTAATGAGCGGTACCATGTGACGCTGTAGGAAGGAAGCGCTGCGGAGAGCGCCGGGAGAAGCGGAGAGGCTGCAGAGATGCGCGGAGGAGGGGTGAGTATAGCGATATTTACCTGTCCCGTTCCACTGCTGCATGCTGCGTCCTCATCTGACTCCTCTGGCTGTGAATGATCAGGCAAAGGGCGCGATGATGTCGTTAGTGTGCGCCCCGCCCCCTGCCAGATCATTCACAGCCAGAGGATTCAGACCGAGGACGCAGCGTGCAGCGGTGGAACGGGACAGGTAAATATCTCAGGTGCCGGGGTCCTGAGCGAGCGGTGACACCGGCACCTGTCCCCCATAGCGCGCCAGTGTCACCGCCTACTCAGGACACCGGCACCTGGCCCCCAGCGACGAGAGGTGAGTATGTCATTTTTTTTTGCAGCAGCAGCAGCAGATGAGGCCTATACTATGGGGCATATGGGGCATAATTGTGCAGCATATGGGGGCATAAGCTGTGGAACATATGGGGCATAATATGGAGCATATGGGGGCATAATCTGTGGAGCATATGGGGGCATAATCTGGAGCATATGGGGGCATAATATGGAGCATATGGGGGCATAAGATGTGGAACATATGGGGCATAATCTGGAGCATATGGGGGCATAATCTGTGGAGCATATGGGGGCATAATCTGTGGAGCACATGGGGCATAATCTGGAGCATATGGGGCATAATCTGTGGAGCATATGGGGGCATAATCTGGAGCATATGGGGGCATAATATGGAGCATATGGGGCATAACTGTGGAACATATGGGGCATAATCTGGAGCATATGGGGGCATAATCTGTGGAACATATGGGGGTATAATATGGAGCATATGGGGGCATAAGCTGTGGAACATATGGGAGCATAATCTGGAGCATATGGGGGCATAATCTGGAGCATATGGGGCATAATATGGAGCATATGGGGGCATAAGCTGTGGAACATATGGGGCATAATCTGGAGCATATGGGGCATAAGCTGTGGAACATATGGGGGTATAATATGGAGCATATGGGGGCATAATCTGTGGAACATATGGGGCATAATATGGAGCATATGGGGCATAATCTGGGGAACATATGGGGGTATAATATGGAGCATATGGGGGCATAATCTGTGGAACATATGGGGTATAATATGGAGCATATGGGGGCATAAGCTGTGGAACATATGGGGGTATAATATGGAGCATATGGGGGCATAATCTGTGGAACATATGGGGGCATAATATGGAGCATATGGGGCATAATCTGTGGAACATATGGGGGTATAATATGGAGCATATGGGGGCATAATCTGTGGAACATATGGGGCATAATCTGGAGCATACGGGGGCATAATCTGGGGCATAATCTGTGGAGCATCATATGGGGGCATAGTTTTCCCAGTTTTTTGTGGCAAAATTAGGGGGGGTCGGCTTATACATGAGTATATACGGTAGATTTTAGGCAACATTCTAGTTTTATAGGGGGGGTCGTTACGGACGCGGCAATACCAAATATGTGTGCTTTCATTGTTTTGTTTTGTTTTATTTACAGGAATAAATGAATTTATTAGGAAATATTTTTTTTTTTATATGATTTTTTTTAACACTTTTTATTTATTTTGTTTTTACTTTTTTACTGTGTCCCAGGGTGGGACATCACTGCATATTATACATGGTATTATGCAGTGTATAATACCAGATCGCTGGTGAGACAGTGTGCACAGCACTCTGTCACACCAGCGATCGCTCTGGCATCGCTGCAGGCTTCTCAGTGCCTGCTCTCAGCAGGCACTGAGGAAGCCGCCTCCCTGCAGGACCCGGATGGACCCCGGCGCCATCTTGGATCCGGGGTCCTGCAGGGAGGAGGGACCCTCGGAACAGCGCGACACATCGCGCTGTTCTGAGGGTCTCAGGGGAGCGCGCAGGGAGCCCCCTCCCTGCGCGATCCTCCCCTGTGTCCCCGGTACAACCGCGATCATGTTTGATCACTGTGTGCCAGGGGTTAATGTGCCGGGAGCGGTCCGTGACCGCTCCTGACACATAGTGCCGGGTGTCAGCTGTGATAATCAGCTGACACCAGGCTGCGCTCCTCCCGGGCGCCAGGCATGATTTTCTAGGCGCCACTGGTGACCTGGCGCCCGGGTTTGTCGAACCCTGTTCTATCATACAAAAGCACTAACCAACCACACGAAGGAGGATAGGGACTGGGATGAATAAACTAAATGGGAAAAGGGGACCAGGAGATAAACACACTAGTACAACAGAAAACTACAGAACACCACAACTCCAACCTTCAACTTTTTAGCACAGCACAGCATCTACTAAGAACAAGAAGGAGGGCTTTCACCTGCAGGACAGAGAGGGTCTGGCCAGGTTTTATAGGAAGAGTTAATGACCAGATCAGAAGAAGCTGAGATGGAGCTGCATGTTTCTGACCAGCATAGAAAGGATTGTTAACCTCTTCAGCACCAAAGGAAACCAAATTAATTTAATATGGGATCTAAATACACAGGCTAAATGGAAGATCTGTGATAAAAATATGCAGTGATCTTCTGCCCCCAGATCTGCCAGGTTGGCGTGACACACTCGTGATAGTTCCATACCGTGTTTGGGGGCACTTTTGCTGGCATCATACTTTATTACCTGCATCATTCAAGGTTTTTTATCCTTAATTTAGGTCATTGGGCCATATGCTTTTTACATAACATATTATTCCCATACTTTATCCTAAGATCTATTAATTAAAATGTACTTTGCTCAAGGGACAACCCCTTTTAGTTTGTTTCCATATGAAAAATGTCATCATTATATTTAATAAGGAAAAGCTTTCTAAATTGTAGACTTTTTTAAATAAATATCAAAGTTGGCCTGTGACTTTGTCCAAGTTTTTAATTTTGGTCCTCTGTGTATTTGAGGTTGACATCCCTGCTTTAAAGGGAATCTGTTAACCCTCCTGAGCTGTCAATATGGGCATGCAGGTCATAGAAAGCTGAATAAAATGATACCTTGATATGAACGATATATCTTATTCCAGAGAAATAAACGTTCTTCTTAATATGTAAATGAACTGTTAAGATCTATGGGCCGGACAATGATCAGCATGAGAATCTGCCTCTGGGACTGCAGCGGCGCTGGGAAAAGCTGAAGACGGCGGCTGGTAAGTATAAATATTATATTAGTGGCACCACTCCAGAGCTTGAGTGAAAAAAAAAAATTGCTGGAGTGGTGCTTTAAACTTGCTCTGTGTACCAGGATGTGCTACATCGCAATCTATTACCCATCGTTCTATGTGCATCAGAAGTGCGGTCGGCCCCTGTGTACAAGCTATTTAATTAAACCACTTCAACTCAGCAAACATGTAGCCAGCCGATTATTTAAAAGCCGTCATCTGCCTGCAAACAAGCCCTTATGTCACTCCGGAACTGCTGAGACATTAACATACTGTAACAATACACTTTATTTTCACACCTTAAAGGGTATGCCACACTAAACAATATCGCTAACGGATCGCTAAAAAACGTCACTATTTAGCGATCCCGTTAGCGATATGTTCAGTGCGGCAGCTTCCAGCGACGAGCTTCCTGCTGTGATCTCGCTCGTCGCTGGAATCGCTCCGGACCTATTTTCTCGTCGGCGCCCGCTGGGTAAGTATCTTATCGCTGTGTGGCACCTTTCTTAGCGATTTAGCGGTACTTTTGTACCGCTAAAGTCGTTAAGAAGATCGCTAACGGCGATAGCGTCATTAACTATATCGCTAAATGTGGCCGCATTTAGCGATATAGAAACAATCCCGCTAGCGATCGCATTAGTATGCGTCGTTATTGTGATCGCTAGCGGGATTGTTTAGTGTGGCAGTACCTTAGTCTGTTTTCCTCATCTGACTTATTTCCACAGCAACCAAATAAGAGATAAGAGGAAAAAGTTGTGTGTTAGTAAGAAACAGATCAATAGGCCCGACATAGCAGGGCCTGTGGTGAGCTATCAATTATTTGCTTATTGACAGCAACCATGCAATCCAACACAGGAACGGCGAGCTTTTCTAACAGGAGGTTGCACACCTATGTTTGGTCAAGCGAGATACGAAAAATGAATCACGATGCAATAATTACAAAACAGTGAACCTCAGTTCCAATATACAAAAGAGCAAAACTAGTCAGAAAGCTGAATATAATGTTAATTTCATGTATAGGAACCTGACAGCTGACACAGGCTGCCTTATCCACAGTCAGCATGTATCAGTCACTGAACGGATGATCTCAGCCATACGTGTTTAACTCTGAAACGCTGCAGCCTGTCAGAGGAAAACACAATTCAACAGCCGCCGGGGACCGAGCCACATTGGGAGTCTGGTTGGACAGGCGGGTCTCCACAGGCTTCTCCCCACCGGCTGCCCTGGAGTGACAGGTCTCTCCCTGAGCGCATGTATTCAACCACCATGTGCCAGGTCTGTTTTGGAGTTTAATTGGGAATTACCCAACACTTGGATACCACTTGGCTTTGTCCTTTGGCAAGCTCATCCGTGGATGCAAAATAATGGCTGTATTGTGTATTAACTATCAGTGGAGTTGTACTCACGTGGCACAACCTCTGAAAGTGAGCACTCCTAATTTATGTGGATCTGCTTTGTTACCATAAGGCTGGGTTCATACTGTGTTAATGCAGTCCGTTTAATGGATTACGTTACATCATGGCATAACGCGATGTAAAGCAGTCCGTTAACCCTGCCATTAATTCCCATTACCGAGTGCATCGCTAACGCATGCCATAACCGGCATGCGCTAGCGATGTGCCGTCATTCTGTGACGGACCCTCGGACACGGGCTGCTGTGTCCGAGGATCTGTCACCGCTAGCACAGATGAAGCATCTGCGCTAGCGGTACAGCATAACGAGATCGCGTTATGCTATCGAGTTAGCGAAGTCCGTCAACGCTATGCGTTGAACGGACTGCATGAACGCAGTATGAACCTGGCCTTACTCACCCTATGTGTGCTCCTACTGTTGCACAAAAACCTGTCAGTCACTGGCAGTAGGCAGGGAGAAGCCGGCAGGGACCAGCATCTCCGACCAGTCTTCAGCAAGGTTCGGTCCCCACCTTTCCAACTAGTCCCCAGCATGGTTCAGTCCCTACCTTTCCAACTAGTCTCCAGCACGACTCGGTCCCTGCCTTTCCAACTAGTCTCCAGCACGACTCGGTCCCTGCCTTTCCAACTAGTCTCCAGCACGACTCGGTCCCTGCCTTTCCAACTAGTCTCCAGCACGACTCGGTTCCTACCTTTCCAACTAGTCCCCAGCACGACTCGGTCCCTACCTTTCCAACTAGTCCCCAGCACGACTCGGTCCCTGCCTTTCCGACTAGTCTCCAGCACGACTCGGTCCCTGCCTTTCCAACTAGTCTCCAGCACGATTCGGTCCCTGCCTTTCCGACTAGTCTCCAGCACGACTCGGTCCCTGCCTTTCCTACTAGTCTCCAGCACGACTCGGTCCCTGCCTTTCCGACTAGTCTCCAGCACGACTCGGTCCCTGCCTTTCTGACTAGTCTCTAGCACGACTCGGTCCCTGCCTTTCCAACTAGTCTCCAGCACGACTCGGTCCCTACCTTTCCAACTAGTCCCCAGCACGACTCGGTCCCTACCTTTCCAACTAGTCCCCAGCACGATTCGGTCCCTGCCTTTCCGACTAGTCTCCAGCACGACTCGGTCCCTGCCTTTCCAACTAGTCTCCAGCACGACTCGGTCCCTGCCTTTCCAACTAGTCTCCAGCACGATTCGGTCCCTGCCTTTCCGACTAGTCTCCAGCACGACTCGGTCCCTGCCTTTCCTACTAGTCTCCAGCATGACTCGGTCCCTGCCTTTCCGACTAGTCTCCAGCACGACTCGGTCCCTGCCTTTCTGACTAGTCTCTAGCATGACTCGGTCCCTGCCTTTCCAACTAGTCTCCAGCACGATTCGGTCCCTGCCTTTCCAACTAGTCTCCAGCACGACTCGGTCCCTGCCTTTCCAACTAGTCTCCAGCACGACTCGGTCCCTGCCTTTCCGACTAGTCTCCAGCACGACTCGTTCTCCAGCAGCTATTGAACTGTTTTTTCTGAAACGACGAGGCATTTCAATGTCAAGCATATATGGCTGAGATCACAGAGCCAGTGTCTGATACTTGCTGCCCGAGGATCAGGTTCACTTTAATGTATTTACTCCAGTTATCTGGCATATGTGAAAATATGGCATTTGCATCCAATCGTGTAATCGTAGAAGCCCCTTCAGCATATGTTAAGGTAATATGTGGGGCCCCCATACATATCAGACTAAAGTCGGCTGAACACACCAATATCAATGTGTTCGGACAACATTCTAATCTAATGTGTACAGGGACCTCTCTTTTATCCGGGGACAGAAGGATCCAACTTATCTGACTGCCCTGGCTCATACACATATTGGGTTGGTCGGGTTGTGTATGGGGGCCGCAGACAATGGATTGTCAGAAGAGTGAAGAAGCCGGCATGTTCAATTATGGTAACAACTGTTTTCTGGGACATTTCATTTAAAAAAAAAGAAAAGTAAATCATTAGCTCTGTGGCCTAATTAGGGCAATAGCCGGGCTCTGCACATGTGGAATAAACAGCCTACATGGGACTTTTAGTTCTCCAACAGCTGTGAAGCCACAGGATAATAATGCACTATAAAAGCCCAATGACACGGCTATAAAAGTAATGAATTATTGCTTGAACTCTTCCATCATTCCATAATCTCTGTTCAGACTGTTGCCCATGCATTTGCAGGGTGCGGAGACTGCTCCCTTTGTTTCTTGTTTACATACCCCTCCAGCAATGTATAGGTTAATGTTACAATTAGACTTTCCATTGTGCCCTATATAGTGTGAGCAGATCGGGTAACACTGTGTCCTGCATTGTTAGAGCCATGCAGAGGTAATAAAAGTTTTCATTTCTTTCTCTTCACCCTAAAGGGAGCCTCCTGTTCTTCCCCAGCTCATGAAGTCCTGTCCCTGCCCCCATTCACTGGGATCAGAGCCAACAGCAACCCCCCCCCACCACCACCACCACTCAGACCAACATATCTGTCTGCACCCCAGCAAACAGCCCTCATCCACCAGGCTCTATCTCAGGGCATCAGTTTTCTGGTCACTGGAGGCATGCATTTTTAATTCCACCTTTCCCCTTCCTCCAGGGGATCCCAGAAAAGTACCGCACAATTTACACAATGACACATTATTGTGTCTGATAGGAACCTCCCCCACTTTATGAGATCTAGAGTGTAAGCTTTGCTGCCCACCTCCATACTCGTCCCGTTCTGGGGGACCTGACCAACTTTTTAGAAGTTCTACATATTGCGGGTCCAGCATGGTGGTCTTGGACTCTTGTCTTTCTTTCTTTGCTCTCCCCTCCCCCATCACTCATGGACAGCCACATCACACTCCATGTGCTGAGGCCCAGGCTAGGAACTATTTTCTCTTGGCACAGTAAACTAAAGTGCAGTCTGTGTAAAAGCTGCAGGAGCCATGTGGCTGCTGGAAGATTATAGCCCTGTGTGAATACAAAAGCATACGCCTAGAGTCCTAGATCACAGTTACTGCCAGGACTTGCTACTTCCACCCAGTAACTATAAAGAAAGTCTAAAAACTGCGGCCTGGTTTAACCCTTTTATTCTCTTTGCCCCTGCAAAAAAAAATCCAGAAAACTTTCTAAAACAAGCAGAATATTATGTTTATACGATACTAATGTAACATTGTGATAATGTCTGTAAAGCGCTGCGGAATATGATGGCGCTATATAAGCAAAGCATAATAATAAATAAAGCATTGCGTAGGGGGGGATACTACCAGCCACAAGACCCCAATAATTCCGGAAGCAGACACAGGTGGGGGACAGGTCGTAAAAGAGATGATCCACAGACAGAAGCATATATGAGTGTCATGTACCCTGCAGCAAAAAAAAGCACTAAACTTAATATTACTGGCTCGTAAATCAGGGGGTAGAAGGACAAATTCTCGGCTTGGTAGACACAGGTTTAAGACTATGCAGTATTTGTCAGCCTGCTGTTACATTCCTTCCAGTAAGGTCACAGATGTGGGGGGTCAGCAGGCGATCCAGGGCGACTAAATGGACTGTCAGGTATCATTGGAGCGGTGGTAAAGGATGTGCACAGCTGATTACTGCAGGCACCGGCGTTTCTTCACCATGTCACCTACTTGTCTACGGGCCTAGTCTCAACCATCACCGGCTAATAACTCATGAATCAAAGCTATCCCATTTTTCAGGGAATGAAAGACATTTGGTGGCATTTCCCTAGAGAGCCTGAGTCTGGCAGATAGTGATAGAGGACATATGTATACGCCTGAATCACTGCTTCAATTAGGGGGGGAACTAGAGAGTCCTACAGAACTTCCATCCTCAACTCAGAGCATGTCTAAGGCTTAATCACTCCGCTCCTCATGTTAGGCATTAAAAGGTATCAACCACTGAGGACTCTCAATTCTAAATATTTTTCTATCTACTGGCTAACACGGTACAAAGATATACATCCTTCCGCTTCTCATGGTAATGTGCGATACGCAGGGAACGAAAGTACAAAAGGTCCCCAAACGAGCCAACGAGTAGTGCATTCTGAATAATGGCCGTGTCTGAGAGATCACTAGGATCAGATGGGTTCAGCTGGTGGGATTCCAAAGTTTCACTGACGGTTAATTGCGATTTACAGTATTTCACCCTTTGGTCACACCAGAAGCACTGAACCTATTGGTCATTAAATATGTGTATGATCCAGGGAGCAAATAATCACAATTTAATGCTTTATTTATTGGGTAAACTTAGATGATGCTGTGATATACAGTACAAAGCATAAATTCTAATGTCGGGCAGGTACTGACCCAATGTAAATGATAACTAGTGCACTGTACATAAGAAATGTTTTCCCTTCCAAAATGTATCATGTATATAAATAAATAATCTAAAAATAAAATGTGACAATTTGTGCTTAAATTAGTTATTAATCATTTGGTACAGTTCATGTTTATGATTCCAAAGATTATCAGACACGTGATACTTCCAGCTAATGGTAGGCAGCATAGTGGCTCAGTGGTTAACACTACAGCCTTGCAGTTCTGGGTTCAAATCCCACCAAGGACAATATCTGCAACATCTGTATGTTCCCCCTGTGATTTTGTGGGTTTCCTTCCAAGTTACTCCAAAGACATACTGATAGCGAATGTAGATTGTGAGCCCCAATGGGGACAGGGTTGTGAAGTATCTTTTTTCATGGCATTCGGCTCTATCTCAAGCCATGGTGACTTAATGGATGATCGATCTCATGCAAGCCCACGTAGGTCCACCACCAGGGTCCTCTTTTTCATTATCTTGATATTGGTGCTATTTAAGCAAACATAATAAATAATAAATAAATCCATTAAAATGCAAAAATCTTCTGGATAAATACTGCTACGGACAGTTTTGTTTCCGATACCGATTATGGCTCAGCATTCAGGTCATCGCCTGGATTAGGTGAGAAGTCAATCAGCCTGTGATTGACTAATGTCCCTCCAGTGCATGACATCCCGGGAAGACAAAGCCAAGAAGCTGGATCCCTATAGTGTGTAGAATGGCACATTATGAATGATCGCTAGCAGTTTTCCTGGTAAATTCTTGACTGCAGGAGAAGGGGACTATATACCTTAATTATTAACCATCCCCTGCCTAGTGGGAACAATACAGACCTGATCTGATAATGCAGAACAAACAGCACATCTAAAACATCCCTGCAGAAATGCCAAAGTCATCCCAATCCACATGCAGACACCCTAAACCAGCACTTACCTCCCTCCTAGTATTTAGGTTCTGTCTCCTTTAGTTTGAGGTAGAACACATAACTCCATGAGGACTTTCACCTCTTTCTTTTCTTTCTCAACATATCCACAGACAGTAAAGCAACAAGTCCTAGAGCAATCCACCATCCTGGATCATGGCCCCTCCAGATGCTCTGTACTAAGAGGAGACCCCTCTGTGGCAACAATGGAGCAGCACAGCCTCCTCCAGAGAATCAGGACATGTCCCAGCAAAGCTCAAGTGCTAGAAGTTGTTGGAGGGAGTGTGGATCCCCTGTGCCTCCTCTCCTGCACTGGGACAGGGCTCAGGAGAGCTGGTGACATCACATCCTTCTCCTCCCCCTCACTTTTGTGGAAATTTCAAGGGGGGAGTTACAAGGTGTCCTGGGCTGCAGCAGCCTTGTGTGCTCAGTACTAGAACTGCTGTACTTCTACCTACAGAATACAGGCAGTAAAATGTCATGTAAACCAGGCCGGCCATACCATGTCATAGTAGAAGAAATATAGATTATATCAACGTTACACCAATATTTACTAACAGAACACATTCTTACAAAACACAAAATAGAGATTTTCCCCAATCCCAATGTTTAACCAGGTTCTTTATAATAAAAAGAAAGTTTTCAATAAATCAGGGCAGCCCATAGAAATCACTGCAGGCTTGGATTGCTCACTTTTCGCTATCAGTCTTTATCCTCAGAATGACTGAGACTATGTCACTCGGCCTATGACAGGTCTACAGTCATGGCCAAAAGTTTTGAGAATGACACAAATATTAATTTTTACAAAGTCTACTGCTTCACTTTTTCTAATGGCAATTTGCATATACTCCAGAATGTTATAAAGAGTGATCAGCTTAACAGCAATTACTTGCAAAGTCAATATTTGGCTAGAAAATGAACTTTATCCCCCAAAACACATTTCAACATCATTGCAGCCCTGCCTTAAAAGGACCAGCTAACCTCTTTTCAGTGATTGCTCCATTAACACAGGTGTGGGTGTTGATGAGGACATGGCTGGAGATCAATCTGTCATGATTAAGTAAGAATGACACCACTGGACACTTTAAAAGGAGGCTGGTGCTTGGCATCATTGTTTCTCTTCTGTTAACCATGGTTATCTCTAAAGAAACACGTGCAGTCATCATTGCAATGCACAAAAATGGCCTAACAGGGAAGAGTATCGCAGCTAGAAAGATTACACCTCAGTCAACAATCTATCGCATCATCAAGAACTTCAAGGAGAGAGGTTCCATTGTTGCCAAAAAGGCTCCAGGGCGCCCAAGAAAGACCAGCAAGCGCCAGGACCGTCTCTTAAAAGTGTTTCAGCTGCTGGATCGGGCTACCAGCAGTGCAGAGCTTGCTCAGGAATGGCAGCAGGCAGGTGTGAGTGCATCTGCACGCACTGTGAGGCGGAGACTCTTGGAGCAAGGCCTGGTCTCAAGGAGGGCAGCAAAGAAGCCACTTCTCTCCAGAAAAAACATCATGGACAGACTGATATTCTGCAAAATGTACAGGCAGTGGACTGCTGAGGACTGGGGTAAAGTTATTTTCTCTGATGAATCCCCTTTATGATTGTTTGGGACATCAGGAAAATGCCTCATTCGGAGAAGACAAGGTGAGCGCTACCACCAGTCTTGTCTCATGCCAACTGTTAAGCATCCTGAAACGATTCATGTGTGGGGTTGCTTCTCAGCCAAGGGAATCGGCTCTCTCACAGTCTTGCCTAAAAACACAGCCATGAATAAAGAATGGTACCAGAATGTCCTCCAAGAGCAACTTCTCCCAACCCTCCAAGAGCAGTTTGGCGATCAACAATGCCTTTTCCAGCATGATGGAGCACCTTGCCATAAAGCAAAGGTGATAACTAAATGGCTCAGGGAACAAAACATAGAGATTTTGGGTCCATGGCCTGGAAACTCCCCAGATCTTAATCCCATTGAGAACTTGTGGTCAATCATCAAGAGACGGGTGGACAAACAAAAACCTAAAAACTCTGACAAAATGAAAGCATTGATTGTGCAAGAATGGACTGCTATCAGTCAGGATTTGGTCCAGAAGTTGATTGAGAGCATGCCAGGGAGAATTGCAGAGGTCCTGAAGAAGAAGGGTCAACACTGCAAATATTGACTTGCTGCATTAACTCATTCTAACTGTCAATATAAGCTTTTGTTACTCATATGTTTGCAATTATTATATTTCTGTCTGTGATAAAAACATCTGTCAAACACACATAAAAACCAGAGGGCAGCAGATCATGTGAAAATATAATATTTGTGTCATTCTCAAAACTTTTGGCCATGACTGTAGACTGCGATTCCTATTTATTACGCTTTGCTTATTTGGTCCCATCATATTCCACAGCAGTTCAGACATTATCATCACTGTCCCCATTGGGGCTCACAACCTAAGTTCTCTATCAGTATGTCTTGGGACTGTTCGGGAGGAAACCCAGAGGAGAACATACAAGCTCCTCGGTGGGATTCGAACCCAGGACCCCAGCATTGCCTACTGTCCATGATTTACATGAAAATTTTTACCTTTACTACGGCTAAAAAAATTTCACAACGCAATATATATATATTTATATATATATATATATATATATCACTAATAAGTCATTTATTGTAGCTTTTTGGCGGTGTCATTTCCTCACACAGACGGCACTTGTTACAAACATATATATATATATATATATATATATATATATATTGCATTAATAAGTCTTTTATTGTAGCTTTTTGGTGGTGTCATTTCTTCACACAGATAGCACTTGTTACAAACACGTGAACTGCAAGTAAATGTCTTTCTGAATTGCAATGTATCAGTTGTGCTGTTTGCAACAAAATTGACAGTAGATATAATTCCTCCATACTGAACAGGAGTAAAGTCCATATGAAAGCTCTAGCTTGTCTTTTCCAATAAAAAATAATGTCACATCTGTTTCCTAAGAATCTCCTCCCACCAGTGGATTGGTAAGCGTATGTGATTTTTGGCAACCACCTGTTGACCCCAGTATATACTAGCATGGCCCCATAACATTGGGAATTTCATAGCTATGCTGAAACTTGGTACCAGGGTTATAGCTATACTATTGGCAACTGACACTAAGGCTACTTTCACACTTGCGTTTTTTTGCGCTGCGTTTCGAGCGCACATGAAGCGCATTAAAAAAACGCATGCAAACGCTTGTAAACGCTGCAATATTTAGTCGCATCAGCATGCGCATTTCGACAAAAAAATGCAGCGTTTGTCTGCGATTTCATGCGTTTTTGCATGCGTTTGCGTTTTTTTTGGCGCATGCGTTTTCTATTTGTCACATTATCATCTCTGCCTCCATCATCTCTGCCTCCATCAGCTGTCTCCATCATCTCTGCCTCCATCAGCTGTCTCCATCATCTCTGCCTCCATCATCTCTGGCTCTATCATCTCTGGCTCCATCATCTCTGTCTCCATCATCTCTGTCTCCATCATCTCTGCCTCCATCATCTCTGGCTCCATCATCTCTGTCTCCATCATCTCTGCCTCCATCATCTCTGGCTCCATCATCTCTGTCTCCATCATCTCTGGCTCTATCATCTCTGCCTCCATCATCTCTGGCTCCATCATCTCTGCCTCCATCATCTCTGGCTCTATCATCTCTGGCTCCATCATCTCTGCCTCCATCATCTCTGGCTCCATTATTTACAGAAAAATCGCGTGCGTGCAAAAGCGCTGACGAGCGCAAAGCCATGCGCACGCCAGCGCCCCCATAGACTGCAATGTTATTTTTTGCGCATAGCGTGCGCACGCGTTTTTTTAAAGCGGATGGGCGCACACCGGGAAAATGCGCAGCGCACGACAAACGCACATGAACGCGTGCAAGCGCTAGACCCTGCGCCCGCCATGTTAAAGATAGGGGAACATTGCGCATGCGTCCGATAGCGCAAGATGCGCTGCGCAAAAAAACGCAAGTGTGAAAGTAGCCTAAGCTAAGAACTATGTCACTGTTACCAGACTTCTGGAGAACCGTTAAAGATATTTGGTAACTCGGCCGGCACCACTAACTTGAGCTAGTATTTTTTATCATCTCAATAATAATAATAATCTTTATTTTTATTTTAGCGCTAACATATTCCGCAGCGCTTTACAGTTTTTGCACACATTTTTGCCGCTGTCCCCAATGGGGCAACCAATCTAGATTCCCTATCAGTATGTCTTTGGAGTGTGGGAGGAAACTGGAGAACCCGGAGGAAACCCACACAAACACGGGGAGAACATACAAACTCCTTGCAGATGTTGTCCTTGGTGGGATTCGAACCCAGGACTCCAGCGCTGCAAGGCTGCAGTGCTATTAGAATATAAAACATAGAAAAATATTTTTCCCAATAACCAAAATGCTTAAAATCTCATGGTTCAACTTCTCAATAATAACCAGCACTTTATTGGTTTCTGTTAAAGGGGATTTCCTACTACAACAATATTGATGACCCATCCTAGGACCTATCATAGGGATAGGTCATCAATATCAGATTGTGGGACCCAACAATGACTTGCACCCCGAGCGATCAGGTGCTAGCATCTCCATTAGTGGGCAGATGTAAACACTATGGAAGAGCTGAACAGCACCACTTGTGTTTAGTGGCTGATATCAGGTACTGCGAATCAGATCAAATTAATGAAGCTGATCTACAATACCTCAGGGCGGCCAGTAAACAGTGTGACAGAGCTGTGCTACTCAGCACCATCACAAAGTTCACATCCCGCTGCTGGAGCTGCTAGTCTATGGTTCCTAGGGGTGCCGAGGAGAGGTCATCAATATCAGAGTAACTCCATTAAAGCCTATAAGAATCCTGACAACTTTCAGACACTCATTAACATTGTCCAGGATTACGATCTTGATGACCCATCCCTAGGGTAGGTCAACAGTATCAGATCTGGGTGGATCATTGGGGTTCATTTAAATAGGAGCATAGCTGCAACTCTCAACAATGGCCACTACAAGGTGTGTGGAGCTGTGCTATTCTGGCTCCATTCACATCCGGCTACCACTGACAATAGCTCATCAGTGGAGGTGGTAGGTTTCAGCCCTCCAATCTGATTTTGATTGCCTATTACAAAGATAGATTATGAATATCATAAACCTGTAATACCACCTTAATTAAAGCTGGATTCGTTTTGTGAGATCAAAGCTAATTATTTTGCATTTTTAGACATTATATTCCCTTGATAATGGTTTGTTTGTTTGTTATTGATAACAAATAATCCATTTGTTGAACTAATTTATAAAAACATTTTCTAATCTACAATTTCCATCATTGCCTATTTTTTCTGTAATGGCTCATGCATTTGACTAGAAGTATATGGTGTCCTGCATACAGAGATATACAATGTTTTCTCTGTTGGGTTACTTAGAAATCTGACTCGAAAAACAATGACCCATATTCTATAAGGTGGAGCATTACGGAGGTATTATCGTGCAGTTTTATGGTGCGGAGGCACGCAGATTGCCCAGGCTCTGCTGTGTGTATAACAGTGAATGTGGCTTAAAACCAGGGCCAGGACAAAGTATTTTGGTGCCTTGGGCAGATGAAGCTAATAGCAAAGCAAAGGAACCACCATAAGTATACGAATGAATGACCAGAACCAAGAGTACTTAAATACAAGAGCCAAGATTAGCACAACAATCCATTATTCATCAAGTCAGCACCATAAACAATTGTATCGCATGAAAGTACAACCCTACAACTCCCAGTATGTCCTTAACAATGTTTATTGCCCCATCTGCACAGCCCCTCATTTTATTCCATCTGCACAGTCCCTCAGTTTATTTACCCCATCAGCACAGCCCGTCATTATATTTCCCCCTTGCACAGCCCCTCTGTTTATTCCCCCATCAACACCAACCCTCACGTCAATTTAATATTCCCTATCTACAGAACCCCTAATTTTATTCCCCCCATCAGCACAGCCCCTCCCCTAATTTTATCCCCACCATCAGCATAGGTGTTATCTTTCGGTAGCTGAGGAGGACAGGAACAACAGCAGGGCAGCCGAACACCTGAGATATTGGTAACTGATGGGTTGCAGATTCCTAAACTAACGACACAACTAGAGGTAGCCGTGGAGCGTTCCTACGTTGATCCTAGACGCCTCGTCACAGCCTGAGAGATAACTACATCTAAAGGCAGAAAGATGAAAGCTATCTGCCCCGGAGCAGATCCCCAAAGAAAATAGGAAGCCCCCAAACATATAATGGCGGTTAGACAAGATGAAAATACAAACATAGGCAGAAAATAGACTGAGCAAAGCTGGGGCCAAAAGCTGACTAAATAGGATAGGACAGGAGAGATTACTTTCTGCAACCCAGAAAACCCTACAAAAATCCAACAATTCTGATTACAAAAATACTGAGATCACACGATCTCGCCGCCCACTAAATCAGATCTCAGTGTGAACAAAAACCAAGCCGCAGCCGCTGAAAAAACAGGAAAAAGCAAATGAGCAAATAACAGTGGCTACAGACAAACTGTGAGGAGCACAGGCCCCAGGAGGGGACCTGGCTGACCTCCACAAAAGTGCAGAAAACAATGCAAAAAGCAAGCACAAAAAGAAAAGCAAAAAATATCTTATCTGAAAGCAGGAGATGCAGGCAAGACTCCAGCAAACTTCCAAATAAACCAGGAACCACAATTGAGACAAGAACAATTGATCACTGGCAACCATCATGGGAGGGAACCTCCCTTATATCAGACCAGTCCGTGATCCCTGATTGCCACTCCTCGCTGAAAGGTTCAGTACTGTCTGTAACCACCAGAGGGAGCCTCTGCTCAGAAACCATCTCTAGCACATTCATAACACATAGGCCTTCATTTTATGCCTCCCTGCATGGCAATATAATTAAAAAAAGCTCATACTCACATAATCCTGGCCCATTGTTCACCATCACCTCTTCTGTGAAGAGCAACAGTGGACGCTGGCGGGGCGATGATGTCACTGCACCGTGCCATCCAACCTTTCCTGCGTGCGCCTTCTCCAATAAAAGATCCGGGAGAGAAGGTGAGAGGACAGCTCCTTTGGTCCGATCCCAGGCAGTGCACACAGCAACTGCATTTGTGTCTGATAGATGCAAATGCAATTGAGAGCAGTAAGAAAGCGATGGCCGGGGTGCAGGACAGAAAGAGGGGTGAGCGGTGTCAGTGATTGACAACGCTCACTTCCGTGCCCTTGCCCGTCACTGTGCTGAATGTCTGACGTTTATGTTAGGTGACCGCAGACATTCAGCATTTTACTTTTCGAAGTGCACCCCTCTTAGGTAGGCAGAAGGTGATGCCCTAGGCAGGAGCCTACCCTGCCTAACCCTCATCCTGACCCTATTGAACACCATCTAAATACAGCTCCCAGTATAATGATCCATATAAGTGTATGTTCGAGGTTGTTTCAGAGACTCAATTGCAAATTCCATTAGATTTGCCATGAAAAGCAGCCCTGGATACATCACTGCTCTACCCATCATAACAAAGAAAACTTTAAGACAACCCAAAGAACCCCTTTATAAATTAGTGGGTGCCAGTGGTATTAGAGTGTTACATTATACAGAAGTAGGTTGATGGTTGAACATCTGTTGAGTAAATGATCACCTGTGGAACGATCATTATGTTGATGCATAACATGTCCATAATGACCATTGTATTAAAATTGGCCATGAATGTTCAATGACATGGGCGAAAGGTGAGAATTTTTGAGAATGTTTCGGCAAGATTCTTTAACTGAAAGTACACTAGCTCCTTTAGGGCAAAGATTTTAACCATGACCACCAAAATAAGTAACTATGACACCTGTCGAAAATTCTTTTACGCTAAAATTAACCATTTTCAGCAACTTTTGCATGTCGCAGGTCTGACATGGTGCTGTGGATTTAATTTTAAACAGACTAATTTACCAGCATTGTAGGAAAATAGTCACAAAAATGAACACAATATTCCTTATTCATCCTCTTAAACTCAAAAATAAATGTCAAATTGTATAAAGTGTAATTCTGAAAATAAATGTGTGCCTTTACAGACGTTAGATGTGCATTTCCAAACCCTTATTGAAAAACGACACAGACCCTTCTGTTACAAAGGCGCAGTGTGTTGTACATACACATATATATTGTATACAGGTTTTGATGTAAAGGTTGATTCATGATGACAGCTCTACTTTGAATACACTGACCTATTAACAGTGCCGGAGGCATCACATAACAAAAAAGATCCACACATATTTAAGTTCTAAGGGTAATGTTAATGCTGGTTCAAAGGGCAAATGCAAGGACCATGTGGAGATTTTTAAAGACGTTACAACTATATAAGTCCTAGTACTTTTCATCAGACTGTAAATTAAAGGGGTTGTAGACATTAACAAGCCTGTCTCACATTACTGACTCTCTTACCGAACACTTGAAGCACCCTTTCAGTCATTTTTGGCAGGGGAATAACATTTTTTATGCCTTTGTATACAATGCTGCAGGCAAAACTTAGTGAAAACTCACAATAAAGCCTCACATTCATGAAAAAATGGTGAAGGTGTCATCAGTGTTCTGGATCAGGTTGTCATCAGTGTACGGTCTGCCTGTCCGTTTTTTACCATCAATGTGTAATCAGTGTTTTTCATAGATGGATAAATGTAAAAGCTTCTCCTATTCTTTGCAATGATAAATATGGTCAGCATACTGATGACATCCATGTGTTTTATGTGTTTTTCACAGACCCAAAGTCTTATATTGGTCTTTTTCTCAATGATACCAAGAAAAACAGACATGTTT
The DNA here is from genome assembly GCA_033576555.1 of Oophaga sylvatica. Taxonomy (NCBI): domain Eukaryota; kingdom Metazoa; phylum Chordata; class Amphibia; order Anura; family Dendrobatidae; genus Oophaga; species Oophaga sylvatica. The sequence continues at coordinate 110,504,396 of JARQOD010000001.1, read as the reverse complement.
GTGCATGGGCACACGGTCTGCAAAAATAAATGGACATGTGAATATGAGCGACACAGGTTTCTGACTGAGGCCTAAGATATAAGGACATGTTCTTCATGTAGCAAATAAATATACAGCCCTTTGGTGCTGAGAGCTGCACTGGATGCAGAGAAGAAGGTGTTAGGGCACATCTTCCAAGTATTCGTTATTGATGCTGAAAGTAGCGCTCAGCGATTGGGTCTTTCATCACTGGTTCCTTGCTTTTGGTGAAATGTAGTATATAGTGTAAAGATTTAAAGAGGTTCTACAGATATAGAAAATAGTAATTAACTAAAATAAAATGTAATTATTTATAAATTCTTATATAATTTTATTTAGAAGATCACAATTGTTTCATTTTGGAAGTTTATCACTATAAAATTAAAATGGTCCCCATCTTGCTGCGCTGAAAGAAACCTGTCCAAGAATAGTAGGACAGGAGCCTATGAGCATGTGCAGTAGACAGCACCTCTGCTGTGACCTGGAGATACCTATACCATGTACAGGTCCTTCTAAAAAATTAGCATATAGTGCTAAATTTCATTATTTTCCATAATGTAATGATTACAATTAAACTTTCATATATTTTAGATTCATTACACACCAACTGAAATTTGTCAGGTCTTTTATTGTTTTAATAGTGATGATTTTGGCATACAACTCCTGATAACCCAAAAAACCTGTCTCAAAAAATTAGCATATCAAGAAAAGGTTCTCTAAACGACCTATTACCCTAATCTTCTGAATCAACTAATTAACTCTAAACACATGCAAAAGATTCCTGAGGCTTTTAAAAACTCCCTGCCTGGTTCATTACTCAAAACCCCCATCATAGGTAAGACTAGCGACCTGACTGATGTCAAGAAGGCCATCATTGACACCCTCAAGCAAGAGGGTAAGACCCAGAAAGAAATTTCTCAACAAATAGGCTGTTCCCAGAGTGCTGTATCAAGGCACCTCAATGGGAAGTCTGTTGGAAGGTAACAATGTGGCAGAAAACGCTGTACAACGAGAAGAGGTGACCGGACCCTGAGGAAGATTGTGGCGAAGGACCGATTCCAGACCTTGGGGACCTGAGGAAGCAGTGGACTGAGTCTGGTGTAGAAAAATCCAGAGCCACCGTGCACAGGCGTGTGCAGGAAATGGGCTACAGGTGCCGCATTCCCCAGGTAAAGCCACTTTTGAACCATAAACAGCGGCAGAAGCGCCTGACCTGGGCTACAGAGAAGCAGCACTGGACTGTTGCTAAGTGGTCCCAAGTACTTTTTTCTCATGAAAGAAAATTTTGCATGTCATTCGGAAATCAAGGTGCCAGAGTCTGGAGGAAGACTGGGGAGAAGGAAATGCCAAAATGCCTGAAGTCCAGTGTCAAGTACCCACAGTCAGTGATGGTGTGGGGTGCCATGTCAGCTGCTGGTGTTGGTCCACTGTGTTTCATCAAGGGCAGGGTCAATGCAGCTAGCTATCAGGAGATTTTGGAGCACTTCCTGCTTCCATCGGCTGAAATGCTTTATGGAGATGAAGATTTCATTTTTCAGCACGACCTGGCACCTGCTCACAGTGCCAAAACCACTGGTAAATGGTTTACTGACCATGGTATTACTGTGCTCAATTGGCCTGCCAACTCTCCTGACCTGAACCCCATAGAGAATCTGTGGGATATTGTGAAGAGAAAGTTGAGAGACGCAAGACCCAACATTCTGGATGTGCTTAAGGCCGCTATCGAAGCATCCTGGGCCTCCATAACACCTCAGCAGTGTCACAGGCTGATTGCCTCCATGCCACGCCGCATTGAAGCAGTCATTTCTGCAAAAGGATTCCCGACCAAGTATTGAGTGCATAACTGAACTTTATTATTTGATGTTTTTTTTGTTTGTTTTTAAAAAACACTTTTTTTTTATTGGACGGTTGAAATATGTTAATTTTTTGAGACAGGTTTTTTGGGTTATCAGGAGTTGTATGCCAAAATCATCAGTAAGTATTAAAACAATAAAAGACCTAACAAATTTCAGTTGGTGTGTAATGAATCTAAAATATATGAAAGTTTAATTGTAATCATTACATTATGGAAAATAATGAAATTTAGCACTATATGCTAATTTTTTGAGAAGGACCTGTATTGTCATTCAGAATAACATGGTGGACAGCAATGTGAGCAGCCTCTTCTTACATCAACACTCTTGGAATCTCCAGTATAAGATCAGATAGACAGGGTGTACAGCAGTTTGAGCAGCTTCTTCTTATCTCATCACCCCTGGTATCTCCAGTATTAGATCAGATAAACAGGGTAGAAAACAATGTGAGCAGCCTCTACTTACCTCAGCACTCTTGTAATCTTCAGTATAAGATCAGATAGACAGGGAGGACAGCAGTGTGAGCAGCCTCTACTTACATTAGCACTCTTGTAATCTTCAGTATAAGATCAGATAGACAGCCACTTCTAATCTTTGCTCCCCTCATATCTCCATTTAGATCAGATAAACAGCGTGGAAATCAATGAGAGCAGCCTCTTCTTAACTCAACACTCCTGGAATCATTAGTATCAGATCAGTAAGTCAGGATGAACAGCAGTGTGAGTTGCCTCATCGCACCTCAGCACCTCTAGAATCTCCAGTATTAGATGAGATAGACAGGGTGGACAGTAGTGTGAGCAGCCTCTTCTTACCTCAGCACCCCTGGTATCTCCAGTATTAGATCAGACAGGGTGGACAACAGTGTGAGTGGCCTCTTTGTACCTCAGCACCTCTGGTATCTCCAGTATTAGATGAGATAGACAGGGTGGACAGTAGTGTGAGCAGCCTCCTCTTACCACAGCACCCCTGGTATCTCCAGTATTAGATCAGACAGGGTGGATAACAGTGTGAGTGGCCTCTTTGTACCTCAGCACCTCTGGTATCTCCAGTATTAGATGAAATAGACAGGGTGGACAGTAGTATGAGCAGCCTTTTCGTACAGCAGCAGCTCTGGTATCTCCAATAACAGAAGTGTGAGCAGCCTGTTTTTAGCTCAGCACCCCTGGTATCTCCAGTATTAAGGTACTGCCACACTACACAATCCCGCTAGCGATCTCTTAGCGTCGCATACTAATGAGATCGCTAGCGGGATTGTTTCTATATCGCTAGTGTCGGCCACATTTAGCGATATCGTTAAGGACGCTATCGCGGTTAGCGATCTCCTTAACGACTTTAGCGGTACAAAAGTACCGCTAAATGGCTAAAAAAGGTGCCACACTCAGCGATATAGCGATACCAGCGGGACGCCGACGATAAAAATAGGGTCCGGAACGATCGCTGTGATGAACGAGATCACAGCAGGGGCCACGTCGCTGGTAGATGACGCACACAACAACATCGCTAACGGGATCGCTAAATAGTGACGTTTTTTAGCGATCCCGTTAGCGATGTTGTTTAGTGTGGCATACCCTTTAGAGCGGATGGACAGCAGTGTGAGCAGGTTATTTTTACCTCAGCACTCCTGGTGTCTCCAGTATTAAATCAGAAAGGCATGGTGAACAGCAGTGTGAGCTGCCCCTTCTTACCTCAGCACACCATGGTATCTCCAGTACTAAATCAGATTAACAGCGTGTTCAGCAGTGTGAGTGGCCTTTTACCTCAGCATCCCTGGTATCTCCAATATTAAATCAGATATATATGGTGGACAGCAATGTGAGCAGCCTTTTCTCACCTCAACACCCTGGTATCTTGAGTATGAGATCAGATAAGACAGTGTGGACAGTAGTGTGAGCAGCCTCTTCTTACCTCAGCACCCCTGGTATCTCCAGTATGAGATCAAATAGACAGGAGAACAGCAGTGTGAGCAGCCTCTTCTTACCTCAACACCCCTGGTATCTCCAGTATGAGATCAAATAGACAGGAGAACAGCAGTGTGAGAAGCCTCTTCTTGCCTCAGCACCCTGGTATCTCCAGTATTAGATCAGATCGACAGGAGGACAGCAGTGTGAGCAGCTTCTTCTTACCTCAGCACCCAGTATCTCCAGTATTAGATCAGACAGGGTGGACAGCAGTATGAGCAGCCTCCTCTTACCTCAGCACCCTATGTTTCTTCATTATTAGATCAGAGTATCCACTATAGGGATATCTTCTTCCACATGAACTGAGGTGTGGCTCTTCATACTGCACATTCTCACAAGCATAACATTCTAGGACAAGTTTTCGTTAATGTAATAAGGTGGAGGCGCAACAAGGTAACGAGGTGGTTAATTCTATGCTGATTTCCTCCTTATAAAAACGAGTGTGATTTGCTAATTAAAACTGTTTAGGAATTTATTTATAATGACATTTCTTTAAGTAATTTATTTTTTCAATTTCTTGGGAACCTCTTTAAGGTCCTAGCATGGAATAAATGTCTGATGGAAAACGTGTTGAGGGAAAGTTTGTGGTTGTGAATGTAGGCATGATCTGCCTACCAGTGACAGACATCATAAGTGAGTGTAGTATCGCGCTTCATGTGTGGGGATGCTGATCTTTTCATATTTAGGTGTTCTACTGATCTACAGTAACCTAAGTTTGATTTAGTAGAAAAGTTGGCAAGGGAGTGGGAGTCATTTTGATAAGGTCAAATGCACATGAATGATATACAAATATGAATAACTTGAAGATCCTCTGGTCCAGTGAAAACTCTGCGCACCCCAACTACTATCCATAGTCATACTAATGGTCTACTCATATCGGGCAGACTAACCTTTTTTCTCTCTTCTCAGATTGTAGCGCTCCGTATAACTCTAACCTCAAGAGTTATTCTTCTGCCTGTACGTATCTACCAACCCAAAAGCGTAATATGACCCAATGTCTTCCTTATATGACACACTGATGCCTAGAGAAATGAACTGGAACATACAGTGGGTATGGAAAGTATTCAGACCCCTTTACATTTTTCACTCTTTGTTTCATTGCAGCCATTTGGTAAATTCAAAAAAGTTTATTTTTTCTCATTAATGTACACTCTGCACCCCATCTTTACTGAAAAAAACAGAAATGTAGACATTTTTGCAAATTTATTAAAAAAGAAAAACTGAAATATCACATGGTCATAAGTATTCAGACCCTTTGCTCAGTATTGAGTAGAAGCACCCTTTTGAGCTAGTACAGCCATGAGTCTTCTTGGGAATGATGCAACAAGTTTTTCACACCTGGATTTGGGGATCCTCTGCCATTCTTCCTTGCAGATCCTCTCCAGTTCCATCTGGTTGGATGGTGAACGTTGGTGGACAGCTATTTTCAGGTCTCTCCAGAGATGCTCAGTTGGGTCAGTTTGCTCAGTTTGGCTGGACGGCCAGGTCTAGGAAGACTTCTGCTTCTTCCATTTAAGGATTATGGAGGCCACTGTGATCTTAGGAACCTTGAGTACTGCAGAAATTCTTTTGTAACCTTGGTCAGATCTGTGCCTTGCCACAATTCTGCTCTGAGCTCCTTGGCCAGTTCCTTTCACCTCATGATTCTCATTTGGTCTGACATGCACTGTGAGCTGTGAGGTCTTATATAGACAGGTGTGTCTTTACAAATTAAGTCCTATCAGTGTAATTAAACACAGCTGGACTCCAATGAAGGAGCAGAACCATCTCAAGGAGGATGACAAGGAAATGGACATCATGTGACTTAAATATGAGTGTCTGAGCAAAGGGTCTGAATAAATATGACCATGTGATAGTTCAGTTTTTCTTTTTTAATACATTTTCAAAAATGTACATTATTGAGAAAAAAATGAACTTTTTTGAATTTACCAAATGGCTGCAATGAAACAAAGAGTGAAAATTTAAAGGGGTCTGAATACTTTCCGTACCCACTGTAAGTTGGCATACATGTAATGTGTAGGACCATGTTCACACAGGACATTAATCAGACAAAACCTAAGATCTTAGATCAAGACACAGTGATGTACTATACATCTTTTATTGTACAATCCCAATATTATTCCCATGTCGCCTTGTAATGTTACATTAGGTAAACTTATGTGACAAGATAAAATGTTTCCAGGCTCCGTCACATTGCACTTAGCAGGCCCTGCTCCCGGTGCTGACAGATGTATCATGTCCTCTACATCCCAGATAAACTGTAGGATTTTCTGCAAGCAGCTTCACCAGAAATGTAGATAATCCCATTCTACAAAGGCCAGATATAAATACCATTCATCAGGGGTCTGAGAAAACACCCCGACATCTATCAAGCACTTGAAGCCATTTCCATAAATAGTCATTTACCATAACAGAAGGAGATTCTGGTAGCCCACCAGAGACCCGTAGACAGAGACATATTCCTTGAAGTTTAAATTAGCTGTGCAGAGTACGACGGGACAAAGACACTGATATTTTGTAAATAGCTCCCGAGCGTTATGGTGGCACTTCAGTCATGGGGGTGAGTGGGAAAATCATCAGTAAATATATCTGACACGTGAGAAGGGCTGTGCTTTGACTCTGAAGTCTCAGGAGACTTTCATAAATCTAACTGTGACTGGCAAATGTCTTTACAGGCTGGACTTTGAAGTTGTAAACTTGGTCTTTAGGTATCTTAACAGGGCAGCCATCAGAAGTATCCGCGCCCTTTAGTCCATCTTGCACCCCATTGTATGCCTTTGATCAACACCTTCTGGTTTCCTTTTTTAAAGATTTTATTACCCCATTATCTCATACAATGACCAATGGGTCCTGTAATCTATAACTTCCATACCATATTTAGTTTATTGCTGGCGAAAGGGGAATAAAAGACTAGATGGAAACGGTTTTGTTGGTGCCATCTAGTTGAGGTTGAGGTTGCCACATTCTCTCAAAGAGAAAGCCAATTTGCATGTTTTTCCCATCTTTGCCAACAAGGCTCTATACTCAGCTGGGTCTCTATAAGGGCTTGTGCAGACGGCTGTATTATTGGTCAGAGTGCGATCCATCGGATGGAATCGGGACTAATGTTAGTTTATGGGGCCAGACACAGGTACGATATTTTCCTTGGCCAGAGTCTATCTAAAGAAAAAAAGCTGTACGTCCCAGTCCCGATATTCGGATCGCACTCTGACATGCAAGTCAGCGAGTGTGTGGAAATCATCAGACTGCACTTGGATGACATCTGAGTGCAGTCCGATTTCCGTGCACTGACACATTGGAGAAGGTAGAACAATTTTGTTCCCCATCTTCTCCTCACAGTGCGCTCTGATTTTCTCTCATTCGAAACAATCGTCCCACACTCTGATTAGAGTTTGATCAGAGCGCCATTTGCTCAATCGGCCCACATCTCTCAGATGAGAGAATCTACGATTGTCGGCATGAGCCTTAATTGTGGTTTCACTTACATTACAGAGGACGTCAGTTTTCACATAAAATCAGGCCACATGCAAGTATGCCTTAATGAATAGGAAAAAAAAGCCCTGCCTCGCCACTGACCAGTCACAGCTGCTCCCCGCCATGTCTACAACATGTGACCGCTGCAGCCAGTCAGTGAGCTCAGCCGTGTCATGGTATGTAACTTGGCATCAAAACTGAGCTCAGTTACTGGCAGCAATGCTGAAAAAGAAAACCAGCAAAAGCTGCAGAAAGCTGGCACTGGGGCGGCAGCGGATCACACAGGCAAAGTGCTTACTTTATTTTAAAGCATTAATTGATTATAGCCCAATTTTGTGTAAAAAGGGACAAACCCTTTAAGTTAACATGTCTATTTCTACCTTTCACATATGGACCACGTCAGAAATTCTGATGATAGGCCTGACCCAAGTATGTAGGGGAAGTTCCATAATATTGTATCATAAATCGTAGGGTTTCCTTTGGGTTGTTGGAGTATCGCAACAGCTGCAGACGTGTCCTGGAGGGACTATGTGGAGCAGGCGGCAGATGGTGCCATGGGAGTTTGTTTAGTCTGTACTGTATGACTCCTCAGTGGTTTATTTTACGTCAGTTCTTCCCTATATCCTCCATGTCGTGATGATGTAGATATGCTGATGGCACTGCTGAAAGCTGAAATTTGCAACATGGTGACCTTACATCTGGTTGTGGTTAGTTAGGAAATAGCATGTACAGGAATTCTCTAATATTCAGTTATGATCAGAACAGACCAGGCGATCTCGGGACAGCAGAATGCAGACTGCCATTCACAGCCTGTATTCTGCAACCTGACGCCGGCCTCTGTGTTGCAAGGAACTGAAATCAAAAGATTTTTTTTTACTGGGTTTTAACAATATTGATACAAAAGCAGAACATCCAATAAAATTCAATAATAACAATAAAAAAGTTGACGGTTGTTAATATTAAGTTATCGTTAAACATTGGAATATCGGTCTAATCAGCCTGATGAGGTATTAATATCAGCTCTTACATGAAGCAGGTAATTACATGTGTGAGCTAGAGGAATGTAAAGAAGAAAGGAGGGTGGAAAGAGAAAGGGATGGAAGGAGGGGAACAAAGGAGAAAAAACCTAAAAACCCACGACTTATTGAAACCAGCACTTCCGAGGAGACCAAATCTACCACGATGTTCTAAGAATTATTTTTGGACACACAGATTGCCAGTTCATTCCCCCCACTGAATAATATCCAACATGTCCATTGGCGATGAAAAACTTCAAGGCGATTGTTATCTTGTGCAGTCATGTTTTCCTAGCAACATCAATCCTGTTTCTAGGGGACACCGGTACAGTAATAACAGTATATTACGGAATTGCCATTAAACAGTTTCCTAATATTTTGACTTTTGCATAGTATTACATATGACGCCCCCATATTCTTATGCGTAGAAACAGTAGTCTGTCCAATTTGAAGAACAACATTGTACACGCACAGTGATTCCCTAATTAAAGGTTAATTCCCATCTTCAGCAATGGGTCTTGTAGGATAGAGGTTGAAGGTACTGTTTAGGCAATTTTATGACTGAGGCCGGCGTCACACTTGCGAGTTTGATGCGAGTAAGTCGCACGACTTTCTCGCATCAACACCCGGCACGGCCGCCCGCTCTCGGACCCGAGTGTGCAGCTGCATAGAAATACATGCAGCCGCACACTCGGGTCTGAGAGCGGGCGGCCGTGCCGGGTGTTGATGCGAGAAAGTCATGCGACTTACTCGCATCAAACTCGCAAGTGTGACGCCGGCCTTACTGCTTAAAATGTTCAACCGTCCTTCAGATATTACCACTTTTCTTGTGTTTACAGCTCACTGCCATGAAAACCGACCACCGATGCTCAACAGCAAAACATGCGCAGGGCTTACAAGCTCCTTTCTATTGAGCTTGTAAACACTGTTTTGAAGCTGGCCACCAGGATCGTTGGAGCACTCTATTACCTCCTACCCTTGGTCAGCTGCAGTGTTTACAAGGTAGGCAGCAGCGGTGGTCGGTCACCTAGACAATGAGCTGTAAGCAAAAGAAAAAAAGTGTTAATATCGCAACAACGGCTACAAATTTCAATAAGCAGCAAACGGCAAAAGTGCCGCTTTTACAAGCACTATCCGACAATATCCATCTATAACCAAACACCCTTTTACACCAGTAATATTGTGGTTGTGCTCTTGCTGAGTTTGGCTGCCCATGAATGAGGACGACCAAGAGATGAGATGATTTTTGCTACAGTTCAGGATACATCTTTGGTGAACGTATATGCTATGTCATATGATATAATGATGTTACAAAATACTTTTTCATACAGACAGTGCCGGTAGTAAAATGACAGACGATTTGCAGACCGTGCAGGGGATGAGGTTCCCACAATATTTCCATAGTTACAGCTATTAAGTTTACAAAACAGAACATCTTGCGTTTAGTACAGACATTCCTACATGTCTTCTACAGCAGAACTAAATTTAATGCAGTAGGGAGGCTACATCATCTGCTTGTTAAGATGCCAATGACGGAAATCCCTCCAAGGGTGGATTTAGCACCAAATAGATGACTATTTTCAGAGGACAGTGTAGATTAATATGTAAGTGCTATCACAGCTATAGCTGTCACTGACCAGTGATGGCGGTGCGACAGAGCATGCACTGCAAGAAGTACAACCTAAATCTACCATGAATTTCACCAAATCTTTGTCAAAATCCACAATTTATGCAAAAAAAAAGGTGAGAATCCACAAATTCATTAACATGTTGTGGATTTTTCTGTTGGTTTTCTATCGGCATGGACATAACAAAGTGACCTGTCAATTAAAATACAATTTGGGATTCATCAGTGAATAAAAGAGTTTACAAACACACGGTCAACTGTTGAACAGCTCAGTGTCTTTATACATACCATCACACCAGCTACATAGTGGACTTTCACAGGACCTGCATGTTAAACCAGAGCTACAAAGTCTATAAAGCCATCTTAGGTTTTCCCATAGAGTACTCCATGCAACCATGGTGAATTCATGGCAAAGATCAGTTTAGAAGTCATCAAGAAAAACCTGACATCAATCGACTAGTTATCTATATCATGTAGGATGTACCGTAATTTCATGTAGCAAGATCTTGATCAAAGGATAATAGAATACAGTTACCACTGGTCACTTTGGTTAAAATAAGGGGATACAATTCCACTGATATGAGTTTGGGATACATTCCACTCTTATGGAGGCTTGGAGATATGTACATCCAAATTATGGAGGGTTGGAGAACATCCCAACTTATGGAGGTTGGAGATAATCCCACTTATGAGGTTGGAGCTACATCCCACTCTTATGGAGGTTTGGAGATACATCCCACTCTATGGAGGGTTGGAGCTACATCCACACTATGGAGGGTTGGAGATATATCCAACACTTATGCAGGGTTGAGAAACATCCCATCTTAATGGAGGGTTGGAGCTAAAATCCACATTTAGAGGTATCAGAATATATCCCATCTTTATTAAGTATTGGATAGACCACATCTTATGGAGTGAGATACATCCCACTTATGGAGGTTAGGAGATACATCCACTCTTATGGAGGGTTGGAGTACATCCCACATTATGGAGGTTGGAGATATTCCCACACTTATGGAGGGTTGGAGATACATCCCACACTTATGGAGGGTTGGAGATACATCCCTCTCTTATGGAGGTTTGCAGATATATCCCACTCTTATTAAGGATCTGTGATAGGCCCATTCTTATGGAGGTTTGGAGATACATCCCACACTTATGGAGGGTTGGAGATACATCCCACACTTATGGAGGTTTGGAGCTACATCCCACACTTATGGAGAGTTGGAGATACATCCCACTCTTATGGAGGTTAGGAGATACATCCCACTCTTATGGAGGGTTGGAGCTACATCCCACACTTATGGAGAGTTGGAGATATATCCCACACTTATGGAGGGTTGGAGATACATCCCACACTTATGGAGGTTTGGAGATACATCCCACACTTATGGAGGGTTGGAGATACATCCCTCTCTTATGGAGGTTTGCAGATATATCCCACTCTTATTAAGGATCTGTGATAGGCCCACTCTTATGGAGGTTTGGAGATACATCCCACACTTATGGAGGGTTGGAGATACATCCCACTCTTATGGAGGTGTGCAGATATATCCCACTCTTATTAAGGATCTGTGATAGGCCCACTCTTATGGAGGTTGGAGATACATCCCACTCTTATGGAGGTTTGGAGATACATCCCACACTTATGAAGGGTTGGAGATGCATCCCACTCTTATGGATGTTTGCAGATATATCCCACTCTTATTAAGGATTTATGATAGGCCCACTCTTATGGAGGTTGGAGATACATCCCACACTTATGGAGGGTTGGAGATATATCCCACTCTTATGGAGGTTTGGAGATATATCCCACTCTTATGGAGGTTTTGAGACACATCACACACTTATTAAGGTTTGGAGATACATCCCACTCTTATGGAGGTTTGCAGATATATCCCACTCTTATTAAGGATTTGTAATAGACCCACTCTTATGGAGGTTGGAGATACATCCCACACTAATGGAGGGTTGGAGATACATCCCACTCTTATGGAGGTTTGGAGATACATCCCACTGTTATGGAGGGTTGGAGATATATCCCACTCTTATGGAGGTTTGGAGGTACATCTCACTCTTATGGAGGGTTGGAGATACATCCCACTCTTATGGAAGTTTGGAGATACATCCCACTCTTATGGAGGTTTGGAGATACATCCCACTCTTATGGAGGGTTGGAGATTTATCCCACGCTTATGGAGGTTTACAGATATATCCCACTCTTATTAAGGATTGGTGATAGAGCCCACTCTTATGGAAGATTGGAGATATGGACCACTTTTATGGAGGATTGGAGGTGCATACCAATCTTATGTAGGATTGGGGATACAGCTCAATGTTATGGAAGATTGAGGATAGATCCCTCCCACTCTTTTGGAGGATTGGAGATATATCTTACTTTTATTGAGGATTGCAGATAATTTTCATTCTTATGAGGAACATCACTGTACAATGTTCCTCAGCTCTTACTGCTTACGCAATATTGGCTGCTGGTGGTCAGTGATATTTCATTTTACAAGATTGTCCATTTTTATTAAGATATGCTACAAAAGTCAGGGAAAAAAAATGCTGCAGCACTAAAGTGAAGGCAGAACTGGTTGCTGACAGGGACTGATGTGAGTGGGCTCTCTGTACAGCGCTGCTGAATATGCGGGCTCTAATGTCCAATAAATAACCCTTTCTTCTGCATTCCCTTGATGTTCTCCATATTTAGAACAATGCAAAACAACGAGAATAAGTTCCACAAGCCATCATTTTCTGATGATGTCCTGCCAGCTGATCTTTCAGATTCTCTGTTGGATACATCAAGAAAATAAATGACAACATTGTATCTCTATTCTCCCACTACCAAGGTGTCCCCCCATTGAGAGAGGAGCTGCTACATGTCTCCTCTTGATGAGATCTCATACTGAGTGCAGTCTATAACAGCCGGGAAGACACCAACGCTGTCTAAAATAAATCAATCAAGTGTTCTGCACACATCCCACCTCTACGCAGCACAGGCTTTAATCCAAGCATATGGTGTGCAGAGTTGTGAGAGTCCCATTAATGAACATATAATTGTTTTTCACATTTTTTATAGATGCTTTGAGTATTATGGCTCCTATAACACAAACATATCAATCTATGACCGGTAGGAAACAATTTGAGGTGCGGGTTAATCAGAGTCTTTCAGGATGAGCGGCCCTTTCATGCATTGGAGTGTGAGGCATATTGTACATACTTATGTGAACAAAGGATCCTTGGTGTTGTAACTGGTTCTTACTGAAGCAACACAGTACTTCTTTGATGGCGGTAAATGTTTCCTTATGAGTGGTGCTATCGTACTTCAATGTTCAAACAAGGACTTCATGAAAAATGCATATACTAATATACTGTAGGATGTATTTTTCATAAGCATCAAGGAGGTATCAAGGAAACAAGGAAAAATCCCGTTCAATTAATCTGAATCTCCTCTGCAATTATATTGGATGGCAATCTCAATTTAGAATGCCATGTTATGTGAAGGGGTTATTAATGTTCTCTGACAAAGGAACCAGTGGTGAATTCACACTCTCTGCGAGTCATAAAGCAGGAATAGACGGACTAATGAATAATTTGATTAGCGAAGCAGATGGGTTTGGTTTATTTATTAATTTATTTATTACTTTAAATTAAAAATCTGCTCTGCTGCGGGTCTACTATAAAAAGATATAACTGAGAGGAGCAGATCTGTGCAAATTCCATAAAGCCCTGAGACGCGAGATGCAGATTAGCAGCAAGTGGTCTGAAACACTGGGATATGGGTTGTGTGTTATGTTCCATCAAGGGTGAATATATTCTGTGACTATTTGCCAGGCTGTATACCTATAGCTGATTTCGTATCAGGAAGGTTAACACTGGTTAGTTGGAGTGGCTGTCCCATTGTAAGGAGGTGGCAGGGAACCTCACGTGCCTCCTCTCCCCGGTCGCTGTTCACACGATTACATGCGGCACCTCATTGTTTACTAATGTGAAATGTAATGTTCATGCATTGTAATGTTTATGTATTGTGATGTCATGTAATGTCATGTGTACAGGTTTAGGATTAGGGGTAGAAGTTAGCATAGAGTAACAGCAGGGTTAGAATAGAAGGGAGGTACATTAGAGAATAGATAGGAGTGTAAGTTGGATCAGGTAGCATAGGATTTAAATAAATGTGAGGGGCCACAGAGCAGAGAAGCATAGAGTAAGGAGGTATGGGACAGGCACTTCCTGATTAAAGCAGAAGCCCAGTCAGCCTTGCCCAGGGCAGGTTGTGTGAGAAGCAGTGGAGCAGACAGTAACTGGCTGTGGGGAAAAGTCTGCTACGGCAATAAGGGGCCCCAAGTGCAGACTAGTGCAGTCAGGCACCAGCTCAACAGGACCATCCCCAGGAAGGATCTGGGGTCTAAGACCAGGGCGGGAACAGCACAGATGGCCTTCCCTGAACCTTTCCCAATTGGAACCGGATGAGGGGCTGGCAGGGAGCTGGTGACGTCGATGGCTTGGATGGGACACGAATTGTCCAAGGAGACGGCAGCGATTGCCAGGAGGAAAGAGAGAGAGATTACGGAAAGAGTAGAGTCTGCCCGGAAGGCAGGCAAAGCGCAGGATACGTGGCTCTGTGTGCATTGTGCTGCCAATATGATGAGTGTCCTTTTGATAAGTAAAGTTGAACTGTTCAAAAAAGACTGACTCCAAAGTGTTTTGTGGAACTTGGAAACATGGAGCTGGAGTGACAGAACTGGAAGGAACTCGGACAGTAACCGTAAGTGTTCTGCTGCATGTGCAGCAGAAGGGACATTGCAATTCATCTGTGGGGCGCCAGGGTGTGGGAACCATACAACCCATAGCCATCACTACCACCCTGGCAGCCTTACACAATCATGACAACACTTGCCCATATGGCTTATATGTTGCAGATTTCTGCTTTCAGCAGAATAACCAGCACTCAGACTTTGTGAGAGAATGAACTGTTATACTTGGGATATATGGTATGGCAATCATTATCTTCTTTACCGAAATATGGAGGATTACAGGAAGAGAACAAAGAACAAACCATAGACGTCATATACTGCAGATTAGCATGGAACTACAATCACATAAACAAACTATGTCACTTAGGCCAGGGTCACACTTGCAACAGCAAGGCGAGAAACTCGCGCGAGTCTCTCGCCTCAAGACCTGGCACTGCCGCCGACACTCGGACCGCAGCGTTCAGCTGCATAGAAATACATGCAGCTGCACACTCCGGTCCCGAGTGCCAGCGGCAGTGCCGGGTATTGAGGCGAGAGACTCGCGCGAGTTTCTCGCATTGCTGTTGCAAGTGTGACCCCGGCCTTAAAAGGAGATATCCGGGACTTTGTAAAAAAAAAGTGCTTAAGCACTAACAGGCAAGTAGTTGCTACCTACCTGTCTGTTGTGCTCGTCATCGTTCTTTGCCGGCACAGAGCAGTCACAGAAGGCTCCTGCCAGCAATTCAGCTGCTTTTGCTGATGTCACATGAACAGAGGGTGAGCTTTTTTTTTTCATTCTGCTCTTTTGACAGGGCAGAACTGCCGAAGTAATGCTGATTGACAGCCAACTCCCTACTGCTTAACTGCGAAGAGCCGGCAGTCAATCAGAATGATGTCAGCAGTCACGCTACGTAGACAGTGCAGCTCAGAAGAAGAAGAGCTGTGGTTTGACAGGGAGCAGCTGAATTGCTGGCAGGAGGGTCAATAACCTCTCTGTGCTGGCGCCAGGTACAACAGGCAAGTAGTTGCTTATATTAGCAACTACCTGCCTGTTACTTTTTTGACTAGAAAAGTTCCACCCAGACCCCCCCCCCTTTAAGACAGAAACGTCTCCTATCTTAACCTAGTACTTCCAAAAAGTTGCAGCTGTTTCCAATACTCCAACCATATGCACAATATACATGTGACCAGGAGCCCCCATACGAGCCAGAATGGACAGAACTGATTTGTCCTTGTACTAAGTAGACAGTCTCTCATCTGCATGATGACCATGTAGCAATGCAGGGAAAAAGGATGTCAGGATCATTTCTGGAAAAAACATCTATTTGTCAGGCCATATAAGAAGCGGGAGCTCAGTCGAACAGCTGATCACAGCTCTAGTTGGAGTAATACTTAGGCTTTCCTTTAGCTTATACAAAAACTTAGTTTTCTACCCAACATATCTGATTATTTTGGCCAAAACAACCACTTATTATATTCATATTAAAATCATAGAGGAGATGCTACAATTGGGATCTTCTCCTATGAGATAGTGCAGAGAAGCAGTAACAAAGATGGCGCTTACTCTGGTCAACATGTCCTATGCCTGTAAACGATGGAACTCATTCATCAGAATGGCATGCATAAAACACTAGATTTCTAAAAACCTCTGCAGTCTACACATCTTCCCCGATAATGTCAGAACATCGCTGAGGGCTTCTTAAACTAGATCCATATTGTTCAGCTGACTGCCATGCCAAAATCCAGAAAGATGTTCCCTCCATGAGAAAACCTCTTTCACAACATTTGAGGAGTAAGAATAGAAAACAAGATACTCCATTTCATCAGTAATAAAAAATAGGAAAAGTAATTTACCGGTAGTTCCTTTCAGTAGGATCGAATGCTGCTTGCTAATTGTGCGATGTGTAAGCAATGGCGTGTGGATCTATAAAGGTAAAGGTTATTGCAGATTAATCTTTAGGTAAAAAGCGGGATGACCAGTTATAAAGAGCATTGGAGACCTGTTTAATGAGGAAACTCATAAAGATAAGTGAGATGGCCAGTTTATGATTTCGTCCAACAACGCTTCAGAGGATTACTGTCCTCAGTAGGAATAAGACGAGATCTAGGCAGCGTCGTTGGATAAGGCTCCTTCACACTTCCAGGTTTCTTTTGTTCCATCAAAGCCATTTTATACCCTGTGATAAAAACCTGCGTGCAGCTGTATATTCCTTCTCTAAAAATCAGAATACATGCTCCGAAAAAAGGCCAAAGAAAAGTTCAAGTTTCTGTAAATGGCAATATATAATTTTCTGTACCTTACCATTTCTGACATTTACCAGACAGGATGCAAATCATAGACATAAGCCCAGAAACAATTTGCACTAATCCTCCTAAGAAAGACAGGGAAGTTAGAACAATTACAATCTGCTTACACAAACGGTTCCTTGTAATTAGCCAACGTGAATCCCATCTATGCTTCCATGATGTGCAAAAACAACAGATTACTTAATACTTAAAACATTGTCGGCATATTTGAAAATATTAGATTCTTTCATGCTGTGCCATGATTTCTGAGCTCTTTTTTTTTTTTTTTTTAAATTTGTCATTTTGAAACCCATAGTGAACTCCACCCAAACAACCAGCGAGTGCCAAGGTTTCATACATACGTCTGTTGTAACATATTACACTGGCATGCTGCCTACAAAGACTATGTCTTACCCCAAAATATAGAATTGCTTTGTACTAAGAACTATTTGTACAGTGTTAGTACTAATATTATACAATAGCTCTTTGTTAATGCTTTATCTAAGGCCATTTGTACCACACAAGCAACCCAATGGCTTAGCTTTGCCCTATCTTCATTCATCATGGTTCCCATGAGCCTGTACAGCTTCATAATAGTAATTTCTCCATCTCCTCCATTGTCAGGGTTAGCGTATATCGCACATCACTTTGATGCGTTTTCTCACATCTCACCCATAGGCTTATATAGGTGCGAATGAGCCGACACCCGGCCGAGTGTCGGTGACAATTGAAGCATGCTGCGATTTCACTCGCACGTTGAAAACGGCCGAGGAAAAAAACGCTGATGTGATCTGCCCCATAGATGAATATTGGTCAGAGTGCTATGCAATGTTTTATCTCATAGCACTCGTCCGTATTCATCGCAAGTGTGACCCCGGCCTAAAGGGTATGCCACACTAAACAACATCGCTAACGGGATCGCTAAAAAAGTCACTATTTAGCGATCCCGTTAGCGATGTTGTTGTGTGCGGCAGCTGCCAGCGACGAGCTTCCTGCTGTGATCTCGCTCGTCGCTGGAATCGTTCCGGACCCTATTTTCGTCGCTGGCGCCCCGCTGGGTTAGTATATATCGCTAAGTGTGGCACCTTTTTTAGCGATTTAGCGGTACTTTTGTACCGCTAAAGTCGTTAAGGAGATCGCTAACCGCGATAGCGTCCTTAACGACATCGCTAAGTTAGGTAGCCACTAGCGATATAGAAACAATCCCGCTAGCGATCTCATTAGTATGCGACGCTAACGAGATCGCTAGCGGGATTGTGTAGTGTGGCAGTACCTTAAGGGTTAATTCCTGTGAACCACCACTGGTTGATGGTCCCGTTGTGAATCCTACTATAGGATCTCAATTTGTTTCTCCTGAAATTTCAGCTGTTTAAAATAAAGACAAGATGTTTATTTCCATTGCAAATGGTTCTTAAGGATTACTATACATCTAAAATGGAAATTACTGCCATTATATACAGCAGGTGAAATAAGTATTGAACACATCACCAATTTTCTAAGTACTGTATATACTCGAGTATAAGCTGAGATTTTCAGCCCATTTTTTAGGGCTGAAAGTCCCCCTCTCGGCTTATACTCGAGTCATATACAGGGGGGAGGCGGAGCGCAGCTCTTCTATATACTCACCCTTCCGCCGGCGCCGTCTCTGCAGCCCCTGCTCTTCTCCCACGGTCTCCGGCGCCAGTGTTCAGCGGTCAGGTGGTACCGCTCATTAAAGTCATGAATATGCGCATATTCATGACTTTAATGAGCGGTACCACGTGACCGCTGAACACTGGCGCCGGAGACTGCGGGAGAAGAGCAGGGCAGAGACGCGCCGGCGGAAGGGTGAGTATATGCGATATTTACCTGTCCCGTTCCACCGCTGCTCGCCACTGTGTCCTCGGGTCCTCTTGCTGTGATGTTCAGGCAGAGGGCGCGATGACGTGGTTACTGTGCGCAGCGCCCTCTGCCTGATCATTCACTGCTGGAGGACAGCGGCGCTCAGCGGTGGACCCGGTGACAGGTAAATATCGCAGGTGCCGGGGCCCTGAGCGAGCGGTGACACCGGCACCTGTCCCCCATAGCGCGCCGGTGTCCCCGCCTGCTCAGGACACCGGCACCTGGCTCCCAGCGACAAGAGGTGAGTATGTGTTTTTTTTTTTTTTTGCAGCAGCTGCGGCAGCATAAGGGGCCTATTCAATGCAGCATCTATGGGGGCATAATACATGGGGCATCTATGGGGGCATAATCTATGGAGCATCTATGGGGGCACAATCTATGGGGGCATAATCTATGGGGGCACAATCTATGGAGCATCTATGGGGGCATAATCTATGGGGGCACAATCTATGGAGCATCTATGGGGGCACAATCTATGGGGGGCACAATCTATGGAGCATCTATGGGGGCATAATGTATGGGGGCACAATCTATGGAGCATCTATGGGGCATAATCTATGGGGCACAAGCTATGGAGCATCTATGGGGGCACAATCTATGGAGCATCTATGGGGGCATAATCTATGGAGCATCTATAGGGGCACAATCTATGGGGGCACAATCTATGGAGCATCTATGGGGCACAATCTATGGAGCATCTTGTGGGGCATAATACATGGAGCATCTTGTGGGGCATAATACATGAGGCAGCATATGGGGCATAATCTCATTTTCCACCCAAGGCTTATACTCGAGTCGATAAGTTTTCCCAGTTTTTTGTGGCAAAATTAGGGGGGTCGGCTTATACTCAGGTCGGCTTATACTCGAGTATATAAGGTAAATATATTTCTAAAGGTGCAATTGACATGAAGTACTCACCAGATGTCGGTAATAACCCATCCAATTCACACAGGCAAATAAATCTAACCATAAATATCCATAAATTAAGTTATGTGTAGAAATGAGAAATTACACAGGAAAAAAGTATTGAACACGCTTACTATAATTTATTTCATACTTCATACAAAAGCCTTTGTTGGTGATGGCAACTTCAAGACAGCCCCTGTATGAAGAAACTAGTTGCATGCATTGCTCAGGTGTGAATTTTGGCCCAATTGTCTATACAAACACTCTTCAAATCCTAAAGGTTCTGTGAGCTCCTTCTATGAACTCTGACCTTTAGTGCCTTCCATACATTTTCTATTGGATTCAGGTCAGGAGATTGAGCCATTCTAGCAGCTTTATTTTCTTTATGTGAAACCAATTGAGAGTTTCCTTGGCTGTGTGTTTGGGATCATCGTCTTGCTGAAATGTCCTCCCTTGTTTCATCTTCATCTTCGTGTTAGATGGCAGCAGATTTTTATCAATAATGTCTCAGTATATTTGTCTAGTCATCTTCCTTGAATTATATCCAGTTTGCTAAAATACAGCTCCAGACCATGATGATTCCACCTCTAAACTTCACTGTTGGTAGGGTTTTTTAACATTGTGAGCTTGCATACAGGCCATGGAGGTTGAGGGCATTACTTATTATTTTCTTTAAAACAATTGTACCTGCTGATTTCAAGTTTTTCTGTAGCTCTTCACAGGTGGTCACTGGCCCTTGAACAACTCTTCGGATAATTCCTTTAACTTCTCTGTCTGAAATTTTGCTGGGAGTGACGCGCACCACATTGGTGGTACCAGGGCTATGGGGTACTCGGAACCGAGCCCATGGAAGTCTATGGGAGTTGTCACTGGCAGCAGAGCTCGGTCCGTGTCCCTGGCGGTCATGCAATGGGGGAATATTTACAGGGGATTGTAGAATAGAATAGTTTGTGACGCCACCTGTGGTTTCTGATCTGATGGACCAGCGCTGCAGGGTAGATCTCTGAGGGGATGTTATGGCAGCTAGGTGTTAGGTCCCCCACAGGTGGGACTGGTCCCTCAAAGTCTATGGTGGTGATGCAGGGTGCAGATAAGAATTCAGTCACACACAATGCAATCTCTTTCCATACCTTTACTTGTAGATGTTGCAGGTATGTCCCGGGAAGCTGGTTAGGTTGGAGAATGCACATTCAGGAGAACTGTTGAGCAGGTTAGAGGCCTCCTTTATCCCTTTAATGTGTGTGAGTACAACTTGCATAAAGTCAAGTGCAACTCTTTCAATAGCAACTGCGCCCGGCCAATATTGTGGTGGAGCCTTCTATGTCTCTGATTATCAGATGTTGAGAGAACTAAGTCCTTACTTTTGTCGTGCACTTGACTCAAAGTCCCCATTCTCCCTGACTCCGTTTACGTATCAGCGCTTAGGGCTACCTTCTGCGACTTGTAGTCCAGAAAGCCTCCGGTTATCTTATTACTAGGCGTGAAGCACTAGCAACGCTTCGGACCCTGGTGTCCGGTTAACTGAGTGAGGGTGATTTGTCCCTTTGTCACTCTTACTTCTCCACTCGCCCTTCGCCCTGCTCTCGCTCTTAACATAAGCACGTGTAGCAAGCGTGCCAAGGTCAGATTTCCTTCAGTGCTCACTGACCTGTTCTCAGTTGGCTCGTTGGTATAACTGCTTTGATTCCTTTCCTCCTTCTTCCTTAGGAACACGGGCAGCTTGTTCTGAGTAGCAGGTTAAGGGTAGCTCTGACTAGGCTAGGATGATTCACTTCACCCATACTAGCCTCCACTTTCTTATCAGATGAGCTACACAAGCTCTGTCAGGATTCAGACTTCTCTCCTCTCCCTCCGTCTGTCTGACTGGAATGAATCTCAACTGCACTGAACAGAATGTGCTCACTCCTCTCCTCCTGCACAGACTGACTGGATGGGATGACTCACTCCTGAGCCACCCTAAGCTTGACTGAATCACTATTGCTACGTCACACTACTAAATAGTCTGATTTGCCTCTAGTGGCAATGCTGAGAAGTGTGCGTGAATGAATATCAAGCTTTACAGTTACCTTCCTGTGCATTCTCCAGGAGACAGGTGTGCCTTGCGAAGCTGGGCCACACAGGAGCACCTAGTCATGGCCAGTTTATAATGAAGTGATGTTCTTTCTGCTTCTGTATTATGGCCACAACAGTGCTCACTGCAACCTTCAGCACATCAGAAATTCTTCTGTAACCAATGCCATCAGTATGTTTTGCATCAATAAGGTTGCAAAAGTATTGAGTCAGCTCACTCGTTTTACCCATGATGAAATGTGTTTTGTGTGACACCTTGGTATTGAGACACCTTTTTGTAGGCCATTAGTTGAACCAGCTGACATTCTTTTTCACTAATTCTAGTTTTCAGTTGGTGTCATGACTTTTTGCTCTTCTCTTTCCTCATGTGTTCAATACTTTTTCCCTGTGTCATTTCTCATTATTATGCATAA
The DNA here is from genome assembly GCA_033576555.1 of Oophaga sylvatica. Taxonomy (NCBI): domain Eukaryota; kingdom Metazoa; phylum Chordata; class Amphibia; order Anura; family Dendrobatidae; genus Oophaga; species Oophaga sylvatica. The sequence goes on along the minus strand of JARQOD010000001.1, from coordinate 110,482,158 downwards.
CTTAATTTATGGATATCTATGGTTTGATTTCTTTGTCTGTGTGGATTGGATGGGTTGTTACAGACATCTGGTGAGAATTTCATGGGTACAGCACCTTTAGAAATATATTTACTTAGAAAATTGATGACTTATTCAACACTTATTTCACCCGCTGTATATGTATTTTATTAAAACATGTAACAGAAAATATCTGTGTTGCATCCACTCATAACACAAATGGTTAAATTAATTAAGGAAACAAATGACTGAAGTAGATTTCGACATGCTTTATTCAACCCAAAATTACAAGTTTTCTTAATCTTCGACAACCCTTTTTACTTCAAATAAGTACAGACATGGTACTATAGAATATATAAGCCTGATCAGTGGAGGACACAGATGGAAGAGGGACCTTGTGAAAGAACAGTATCTCGGCACCTCTTGGTGTCTGTGACAGGACCTGCTTGCTGATTTGAAGGTGAAATGTTATTAAAAAATTTTCTCAATTCTCCATTGCCTCCAAAACCTGTGGCAAAAGGCCTAAATACTCTGCCCCAGGTAAAAGTAGTAACACCAGCTCGGAAGCACAAAATGCTGCTCTAACAACTAAAACATTGTCCAGTCTAACAAACTGGAACATTTATGAGGACATGTACCGGGCATTTTAATATGTTTTAAATAGAATATACAAAATAGAATAAATAGTTAAGTTTTTTTTTTTTACTTTAAATCAATACCATTAAACAGCTCTTTATGCTACACAAAATGTATAACAAATAATCGGAGATTAGGGCATCTCAGAGGTTTTCATTAGTCGGGTTCTTGAGCTATGATCTCATAAATCACTAAAACTTAAGGTGCATGGATTTCCCTTAGGAGGCTTTTTTTTTAACTTAAATGGATGTTTTTTAGCTAAACATATTTTTTTCATTAAAAATCAACAATTGTTAAATTTCACCCAATGAATGATCATTTTGGTTGCCATCATCCATTTTGACCAACTACAGACCAATGTGTAGGCCGATCCCAACGCTGAATAATAACACAATCCCTTTACAGAGGAATTGGATGAACTATTTTTTAAGGTTTTTACCACCCCATCTGAGAGCAGCATGATGTAGGGGCAGGTACCCTGATTACATTGATCTGTCACTTACTGGGCTGAATGTAATATTTTATGAAATTGCAGTTTTATCTTCTGCAGATCTAGCAGTTCTCTGAATGCTGAGCTCCATATAACTCCACCCCCACCACTGATTGGCAGCTGTGTGCACTATGTATAGGCTGAAAACTGCCAATCAGTGGTGGGGCGGGGTTATACAGGACTACCTGTCAGCAGGTTTACTAATCTCCGGCTGATAAATCAGTGATTTTTATCAAAACTCCAGCAAGCAGCCCGGTGAGTGACACATCGTTGGAATCAGGGTCTCTGCCCCTTCATTATGGAGATCTCAGATTAGATGGCAAAAACTTGGTGACAGATTTCCTTTAAACACAAAGGGAAAAGATTATTGCTTGATTGATGAGACAGGGCAGAGTTATATTGTGTTACACTGTACTTTTCCAATGCAGTATACAGTTTTGTGCCGCTGTGTGAAGCCATTTTTCATCTACTATTTAAGTCAGCTAGAGCGGGTCATCGTTCACGTCGTGTAGTGTAACGCTCCAGATAGATGGCTACTTTTACCGTACAATGCCAGGATTAATTCCCAGTTTCCACTAATTACTGGAGTTCAGTGATTCTGCTGCGTGCACTTAATCATGCTCATTGTGCCCTCCTGGGGGATTCGGAGATGTATATCCAATGTAAGTGATTTAATTAGTGTTTATAGGAAATGTAATATTGAAGATGATTATGTATACTTAGTAAGTTGTGTATGACCCTATAGGTGAAGGTCGGGAGATGTAAATCCGATGAAAACCAGCGCCATATCACGTCTCTCTAGCAATAGCTCAGCTGCCAATCCTCAGCATGGACCCCTTCTCACTATATTCTAAAAAAGCTTCCGCTTTGGCAGCTTAGAGGACCCAGATCCCACCTTTTTGGACTCCATACAATGAAAATGATGCTGAGGCAGCCTCTCTTTTTATAGCGACTAGAAATTTTCTCACCTTGCCATTAAACCCTGCCAATAAACTCACACACAGACATAGGAATGTTAACCCAATGCAGAATGTGCAGAGAATAAAGGCGAAGCAGTGTTTAATGGAAACCCACAAAAGGCACATTTGTAAAAAGCGATCTATACACCCCCTTGTATCGGCTCAGCACTGAGCTACAATAATGGGTTATAGTGAGATGACTGCTTTACTCCAATGCTTGTACTCAGTACCGAGAGCTGCTGCGTGAAGTAGCCATCATTATGGCAGGTATTACCCTCCGCCTATATACATAATACTATAGAACTGTTCCGATCGGGTACACCTTGTTGTGGTGGGATTGCTTTTATGCTTTTGTTAAGGGGAATCTGTCACCCCTTGGGACTCCGGTAGCAGTGACTCGCCGGTGCCTGCGCAGAAGAGCAATGAAGCCAATGCCAATGGAAGGGCGGAAAAGGTGCGCATGATGACTGTATTGAAGGGCGCAGTCGCGGGATTCTGGGACCACCAGTATACACCATAGGGCACTGTGATGCTGATGAGAGGGAGGTGGTATTGTAATGAACACTGGAGACAGGCACCACAGCCTGGAAGAACTCATCACCATAAAGGATTAAAAGATTATTTCTCAACCACAAGACTCCAGGTAGGACTATTATGGACACCTATATGTCCATTTTAATAGTTTAAAAATGTCCCGGGGGTGACAGAGTCTCTCTAAGTACCCTATGTTATTCTCATGCACTATTACCATTACTTACTACAGGGTATATGCTGATTTTGTTTTCATCTGGTAAATGGCCATAATGTAAATGTGCTCCTACACACTGCACTTATGCCAACACATATTCCGGCTCATTTCTTTGGTTTTGCTTTAGATTTTTGTACTTTGTACAGACAGGGGTGTGGCTCTCCCTTTTTGAGATGGGCATTTTGTCTATATAGCCTTCTAAAGGCAGGTGTCCAGCCAGTAAAGTCTGGGTCCTGCTCCGCCCCCACCTATATTGACTTCGCTAACACATAACACAGGTTTAGTACTAGAGATAGTATCATCCGGATGGATACACCTTGTTGTGGTGGGACAGCTTTTATGCTTGTTTTTATCCAAATTGTGTTAACTAAGTACTCTATGTTACTTACATGTACTATTACTATTTATTAATTTACTTACTACAATGTATATGTTCATTTTGTTTTTATCTTAGGTTTGAATTGCAGGAGCCAGAAGCAAAGGCAAAGGGGTTTTATTTGTGATATTGACGTTGTCCTTGTTATAAACAGCGTGCATCAGATTAGCCAGCAAACCGGAAACAACTGCAAATCTTTGTTCAAAAGGAATGTGGCATCAGAAAATGATAATTGTTTACATCAATTTTTTATGGTAAACTTATATTGTAAAAATTGTAGTTTTTTTTTTCTATATTCCAAGTCACAAAACTCTACCACAAGTGAGACAAATCCTCTGTACTGCTGTTTACGGCGAATGTGACCGGTATAAAGCATATTTCTAGATGCCGTTAATTCCGCATACATTATCACCACTGGGGCTCACAATTTTAATTTTCCTATCAGTATGTCTTTGTAGTATGGGAAGAAACCAGAGAAGACAGAGGAAACCCACGCAAACATGGCGAGAACATACAGACTCCTTGCAAATGTTGTCATTGGTGGTATTTGAACCTAGGACCCCAACGCTGCAATGCTATCCACTGAGCCACCGTGCTGTCCATTATATGACTTGAATCCTGCATTTTTACCAGTTTTCCCCTCTGCAAGCTCTATATCTAATTTGCAATCTAGTGGGAGCTGGTGAGACGAGACAAGATGCTGTGATCTCTCTCATACACAGCATAACACACAGAGAGGGATTCCTGCTCCTCGGTCATATTTTGAGACGAGCAACAGCAACATTAAAAGAGTTGAGTTGTGTGGATGTGAATCAGCTGTGGGGTGAGGTAGAATAGTTATTACAAAGGTCAACGCGCTTTTTTCTAGTTTTCCATCTGCCTGTTTCCTCTCCCTGCTCCTCACTTATCTTCCCCTCTCTATAGAGCATAGTATGCTCACACTAGAAACCTGCAGGCCATCTTATTTGAGGACGATGAATTTGAGCTGTTTTATTTTCAGAGAACATGACAAGTTCAGACGGCAAAGGAAGAAGTGCCTGATAAGTGGGGAAGTGTTTAAGAATAGGCAGAGACACAAGCGCAGAAATAGGGTCTTATCCCACAGTATAATAGGCGAGTCTTCAAAACACTGCTCACCTGGTAGTCAGTAGTTAAAACACATCAGGGCTGCCGCAGATCCACAAGTCGGTGACCAATGCAAAGCAGTAGGTATAATGGAAAAGGTGGATTTCATTCGCGCTGCACAATTCATAAAATTCCAAAGGATAGTTGGTGTTAAAAGTAGTTTATTTTCAACGCGTTTCAAGGTTATCGTACCTCTTCTTCAGGAAATACCACGTAAAACATACAGAGATAGTGCCTTCACAACATTTAAATACAGACAAATTTCTGTATGAAGAAGAGGTACGATAACCTTGAAACGCGTTGAAAATAAACCACTTTTAACACCAACTATCCTTTGGAATTTTATGAATTGGGCAGCGTGGATGAAATCCACCTTTTCCATTATATCTATTGATAAGTGGGGAAGGAAGTTGATATCACTGATAAAATACATTGCAATGATTCTTAAATTTGTGTCTACTATTGATTTATGCAAAGTTTGTTGAATGCACAGTCTCTTTTTAAGCTCATAAATGACATCAACCCTGAAACTCAGCAGGTAGACACTTTCCGCACTGTGTATACAGTGACCATTTCTCACTTATTTCATGTTAACTACAATACAGCACTGTACAGAGACTTTCCACACTTAGTCCTTACCCCAAATGGCATCACAATCTATTTATTAAAGAATCTAAACTTAGAACCATGTGTGGGGTATAATTATTAGAGAAGATGAATATGAGAAAGGGGAAAACATGTAGAAAACGTGTTCACATTGTTTTGGTTGAATATGACCGCATGATCTCCTATAGATCTGCTGTATATGTAAAATCATAGGACTACTGTATGTAAGTAGACTCATGACTCCTACATTACCACTCATCCAACCACTTATTGCTTATCTCCAGGGAGAACAAAAAAATCAGACGCTGAGATTCAACAGGTCAGAGCCTTCTCTTTCCCCACACAGTCTGTCGGGTAATAGTTGGGAGACCCACAAAACATTAGACCGCTGAAATCTAATCCTGCCAATATTGGAGATTTGGCTGAATTTAGCCTAACTTGCAGCCTTAATAATCAGAATATGCGAATTTGGCATAGAAAACATTTTAGTAATATGTCATCAGATTTTCGTTACCAATGATACTACATGTTTTATTATCCCCAATATTCTGTATATTTCATTATTATTTCCCTTTAGACTGTCATATAACTCCCGTAACCAGTATCAGTAATTGTAAAGTACAGTCCATTTAATTCTATGGATAGCTTTGATCTATTTTAGTATGAGCACCACAGGAAGTTTAATAATGTCAGACAATCAGCAACTGGTAGGAAATGTGCTCTAAATAAGCAATCGCCTAAGAAAACAATGGCGCGTTGCTGCTTCCTAGACGGACTTTAATAACTTCCTATTACATTTGGAACAGTATACTTGTTGCTTCTCTACTCAGAAACAAAGTGAATTGTTTAAACCTATTTGTTATAAACCTCAACAAACCCTTATCATATTCCAAACCTCCGGTGATCCTACTGCTCAGTATCGTATGTAGGTATAGTTACAACAAAAAGAAGAATCTCTTCCGGGAGGCAGATATAAAATATGATTACAGCAGAATGGCCATTGTTAGGATGGGTGGTGCAGGTGTAAACTGAGATTATACTAATACTACAGAATAATCGCTACTGCAAAACTCTCGTTTTCAGGTACAGCTTATATAACCTTTCTACGAATGTGACCGGCTAAAAAGTGTCTTGATTTTTCTCTCTCATATCTATCTATCTATCTATCTATCATCTATCTATCTATCTATCTATCTATCTATCTATCTATCTATCTATCTATCTATCTATTATCATCTCTTAAGAAGAAAAGAAAGCAGCACCATACAGATTCAAACAAGAAGAAGGTTCAAGCCTCAGATTACCGACTAAGCACAGATCTTCTGTGAGTGTAGTTTTGCACAAATCCTTTAATTCATAGTGCCCCACTCAGACTGAATTATATTGAGATCAAGCCTCTGTGGGGGGCCATATCATCACTTTCAAGACTCTTTATCCTTCTTACAGTGAAGATAAATTCTTAATTACGTAGGCTTTTTTCTGGGGTTGTTGTCTTGCAGGATAATAAATTTGGAGCAAAACAGACTCTACTGGATTGTGCGATGAATTTGTTTCTCAGCATTGAGGACACAAAAAATGGGCAATGTTGAGGACTATAGAGAAAGTGGTCAGCCTGCCAGGTAAACTTAGGGCAGCAGATGAAAGACACATGATGCTTACTTCTCTTCAAAAATTTCCAACAGTGCCATCAGGTCAAAATTGTTGAGTGTATAGTTGAGTTGCTTGGCCTTGTTTTCATGTTGAGTTCTGACTTTTTGGCCGTAACTATTTCCTGAAACCATTTCTGGCCAGACTTCTTGGTACAGTAGTTGGATATAGCTGAGTCACACCATTTGATGCCTTTTCTGAGTTAATGGCACTGTTGGGTAGCTTAGGATTTGAAGGAAAGTAAGCATAATGTGTCTTTCGTCAGGTGCACTGTTTCCTTGGCCTATTACTGTGTCTACAGTTTTCAATGTTGCCCATGTATTGGTGCTTCTTCAAAAGAGCTTGAAAAGCAGTTCTTGAAACCCCAGACTGATATGAAATCTTTGCCTGAGAGAGACATTACTGATGCAGTATAACTACCTTGTGTCTTGTTGCTGTGTTCACGATTGCCGTGGTGTATGGCCTGGGGCAATAAAAAAAAGAGCTTAGTAAGTAATTAATAATTTGGGCCCCACAATGAAGTATATGAACAGACATAAGGATTTGCACAAACCCACATCAAAAGAAGAGCTATGGTTGATTCTGCAAGATGTTTTGACCAATTTCCTGTTGAGTTTCTTCAAAAATTGTCCACAAAAAGAATTGAAGCCGTATTAAAAGGAAAGGGTGCAAATGATAATCACACCAAATATTGTTTTAATTTCTCTTTTATTCATTCACTTTGCATTTTGTGGGTTAATAAAAATAAGCTAAGAACGCATCTCTTTTTGAAATCATACAGAAAAACTCAGTCAATATTTGTATATTTTATAACCTATAAATGAGCAGTCACTCGAATATCATTTATTAATATTAGTAAAGTGTTATGTTTATAAGTTATTGGATTTTTAAATGACTTTTCTATAATTTCATACATAATGAATACTTTAATGCGAGAATTGGTCATCTAGTTTATACAAGGGACAAAAGGTGCCGCTAATTGGCCCATCAGAATTGATAGCTGAACCAGCAGAGGCTCAAGATGTTCTAGCTGGAACCAGGAATTCATATCCTGCTCTTTATATATGACAAGATTTACTGAAACCTATCAGGTAATGGTGACCTAACGTAACGACATGAATATATGTGCGCCTCTCAGACATACTGTTGGGTTAGGTCTTGTCATGTTCAAAGAACAACACTGACACGTCTCGGACAAGTTCATGGACTCTGAACCCTGACTTTCTCTATTTAAAGAAAATGACAGTCAGAGTCACACCCTAGTAATAAACAGTGCAGGCTTATAACTAAGAGAATATTATCTCTTATAGAGCAATCAACACATTGGAACAAAGTGCAAAGTTAATCACAAGGCCAGTGATGTGTAGATGATTTATTGCAGTGTCCATCTATAATGTCACATTCAGTTCCCTGTCTTATAACATCTGATCAGAGCATCTGTATGTACTGTAGCTGTTACACAATTATATTGACTGTAGTGGAGTCTTTATGTAGACACTGCAATAACTCTCAATTATCTTGCACCCTATGATGTCAAGGTTAATATGACAACATTTGTCACCTGTGTTTTAGAAGAATATGTACTTCTTAGGCAACTTGCCTATTGGATTTGGTCATTTTTGTCATAATATTTTGTCCTCTTACCTACTGTATTATTTATTTTACTTGCTCATATAGCGCCATAAATTCCACAGCGCTTTACAGACATTATCGGCACTGTCCCCATTGGCGACAACGTACAAACTTCTTGTAGATGTTGTCCTTGGTGGGATTTCATTCCAGGACCTACAAGGCTACAGTGCTAACCAATGAGCCACTGTGCTGCCCATTACAAACTTCTTCTGCGGTCATTTGTAGAGAATAAGGATAATATAGTAATGATTAGGAGACAACATGACTGTTCATCTATAGTGAACCAATGAAGGACCAAAGTTAATGCTTTAAGTGGTTGCTCGGGAGTAAAATATAAATGACCTCTTCTACTGACAAGTCATCAATATCAAACTGGTGTGGGTCTGCTGTTATCTGCTCTAGTGGTGGCCCGATGTAGACAATGGTATGGAGTGGAAACAGCTACATACATAAGATGATAACCACTCTCAGGTCCTTCAGCTTAGCCCTTAGTCAAATGAATGAGAAATAAACTGCTGTACTCAAAAGCGACCATTAAACAATATATGGCACCACAATGTTCTTGCCGTGTTCATCTAGTCACTGTTGGAGCAGATAACAGCTGATTCGTGGGGATACTTGATGTCGAAACCACATCAATCTGATTTTGATGACTTATCCTTTGATTATATCAATAATATGCTAATACCGACAACCCATGTAATTTAAACAATAGGTGCACCTCAAGGAAAGAAATACGTATGTCACAAGCCGAGGGAATGGAAGAATTCAACATGCCTGGTATTTTGTTCCAGCAGAAGATAAGCGCTTTCCAGAGGAGCCTGATGGATGCTTAGCTTACCCCTCTCCCTATTGACAATTTATGCATGCTGGACTGGGCAGAGCATGGTTGTGCTTTGTGCTGGAGGAAAATTTGTCTGACAGCTATCTTAAATATTTTTTAACCTTATAACAAGAAGCTATTATTGTCCATGGGTGGACATGTCATTGGTGCACTCTGTGCATCCACACAGGGGCTAAAGAGGTAAGGGGGTCACATCCACCGCCAAAACTTGTGGAATTGTGCATTATGATGAGCTACTGGACTGCAAAGGACCCATATATTGATCTCACACAGGGGAACTTTACTGTCTGTGTCCACCAGTGTTACTGTTTGCCCAGATCCAGATCCAGTGGAGATACCGCCCAGTCGTGGTCACTGTTTATACCGGCCTTCTTTCTCACAATACATTTATACTTCAAAGTATTTGCTCAAAATGTAAATATTGGTCAGTAACATAGACCAAGAAACCAAACTACCATGGATTTACTTTTCAAGTACAGGAAATATCTAGTCAAGATTCCCAAATGCATTTATTACCTGCAGGTAAGTGATTGATGATGGTTATTTTGTGTGAGACCAACAAAGATGAAAGACTCCAATATAAATACTAAGCAAAAAGTACAATATACACTAACATTAGACTTGACACATATGGTAGGAACTTCTCGTAGGGTTACGACTAAAGCAGCTCACTGTATTCCTGGAAAACAATGACATCACTTGTTCCTTGTAAAATTGCTCACATCTTGTGAATTCTTTTGCCCCTAAGGCTCCCTCTACAACATGCAGATGGTAGGCTTGACTTAACAAGACCATATCTGCATTTATTTGGAATCCGGTAACCAATGGACACTTCTTCTTTTCTTATTTTTTCTAATTCTTTATGAAAGAGAACAAGACTATCCGTGATAGGCGCTGAATGTCCTTACTGCAGATAGTTCCGAAGCCGGAGTGATTAGCACAGTTTATATGATCACTTATTAAGGTCTTACTTTAGGTTCTGTGACTATCAGTGGTGAAAAAGGATGAATAAATGGAACCCGACAAGTCCTCTCATAAGTCAATGGAGTTAGCTGGGTGACACTGGTGTTGGACCTGCCAAAGCTTGATGGCTTCTGTTATACACAGAGAGCTCAAGGCTAAATCATTGTCGTCATTGTCTTGTGTTATGCTATTCATTCAATACTAGTTGCATAACAGATGCGGAATATTATCTCGAAATTTTCTCGTTAATGTGCAATTTGTAATTTATAACAGTCACCACTTCTCTTTTGCTTTCAATTTAATAACTTATTCATATAGTGATTCATTTTGGTAGAGGCGCTGGGTTTTAGGGACAAATAATGCAATTAGTGCAGATCTTAGCTTTACATTAGTATGACTTATAGCCAACTTCATGTACTGTCATCAATACAGATTTGATTGGTTGAAATAACGGGAAGGGCTCATTTTAGGGGTGTAAACTTAAAGAGGTTGTCCATGCTTTATATTTATTTTTGAGTAATGGGCTAAGAGCTAATAGGCAGGAAGTTTTTATTTGCCTGTGGAATTTTCTGCGCAGATTCTTCCTCTCTTGGCAGAAAACGCAAGTAAAAAAACGTGCGGATTTCATGCGGATTGTTTTTGTTATGCGGATTTACCTTACTCAATGTATAGTCAATGGGTGCAGATCCGCAAAAAGAATTGAGATGCTGTGGAAAATTAAAGTCTGCGAATCCGTGCGGATTTTTCCGCAGCATGTGCACACCAATTCTCAAATTCCCATTGACTATCATTGGTACTATACTACACTGCGGATTTGATGCAATTCCGCACGTCCAAAAATGCTGCGAATCCGCATCAAAATCCGCAACGTGTGCACATACCCTTAAACAACCGATTTTTGGAGGCTCAGAGCAGTCACAGACCACACCTGCCGATTTTAATTTGGCTTCTGCTGACATCATGTCGACAGAAGAGTCTTCTCTTCTGCTCTGCTCTGTTGACAGGGCATCACTGCCGACGTTCTGCTGATTGACAGGCGACTCCCCACTTTCTCACATCTTTAGTGCCGCCTTATCAACAGAGCAGATGGGAAGAGAAGACACTGCCCTGTTAATAGGAGGTGAAATAAAGCAGGGGACTTGCCATATGTGCTGGCAGAGATTGTCCCAGTGCGGGACAGGCAGTAAGTTAGGAACTTCTTCTATGCCTTCTGCCACAAATAAATTTACAATTGAAGGGGTTACCACAAAATCGAGACATACATTACTTATTTATGAGAACGATAATACAGTGGCATGTAAAAGTTTGGGCACCCCTAGTCAAAATTACTGTTATTGTGAACAGTTATGCAAGTTGAAGATGAAATGATCCTAAAAGACCTAAAGTTAAAGATGACACATTTCCTTTGACTTTTAGGCAAAAAAAATCATATATTTTCATGTTTTACATTTTAACAATTACAAAAAGGAAAATGGTCCAATCCAAAAGTACCTAGTAGTACCCCCTTTGAAGGTATCACAGCTTGTAAATACCTTTTGTAGCCAGCCAAGAGTTTTCACATTCTTGTTTGAGCAATTTTCATCTATTCTTCCTTGGAAAATTCTTCCAGTTTTGTGAGATTCCTGGGTCGTCTTGCATGCACTGCTATTTTGAAGGCTAGCCATAAATTTTCAATGATGTTCAGATCAGGGGGCTGTGAGGGCCACTGTAAAACCTTCAACTTGCACCTTTAGAGGTAGACTATTGTGGATTATGAAGTGTGTTTAGGATCATTGTTCTTCTGCAGAAGTCATTTTCTTTTCCACTTCAGCTTTTTTACAGATGGTGTTATGGTTCAAACAAGAACTTGTTGAAATTTCATTGATCCATTCTTCCCTCTACCTGTGGAATATTCTGCATGCCATTGGCTGCAACAAAACCCAAAAGCAGGATTGATCCACCCCCATGTTTAATGGTTGGCGAGATGTTCTTTCCCTGAGGTTCTGTGCCCTTTTTTCTTCACACATACCTTTGATCATTGTGGCCAAATAGTTCTATTTTCACCTCATCAGTCAACAGGACTAGTTTCTAAAATGCATCAGGCTTGTTTAGCTGTTCTTTTGCATACGTTTGAAACTGAATTTTATGGTGAGGATACAGGAGAGATTGTCTTCTGAGGACATTAAGGCCTTATTTGTGAAGGTGTCTTTGAACAGTAGAACAATGTACCACAACTCCAGAGTCTGATAAATCTTTCTGAAGGTCTTTTGCAGTCAAGCTGGGGTTCTGATTTGCCTCTCTAGAAATCCTACGAGCAGCTCTCGCTGAAATTTGGCTTGGTTTTCCAGACCTTATCTTGACCTCCACTGTTCCTGTTAACTGTAATTTCTTAATTACATTTCGAACTGAGGAAAAGGCAACTTGAAAATGATTTGCTATTTTCTTATAGCCTTCTCCTGCTTTATGGATCTCCACCATTTTCATTTTCAGAGTGATAGGCACCTGCTTAGAAGAACCCATGGCTGATGCTGTTTTTTGGCACAAGGTCAAAGGGGGCTGGGTTTTTATAGAGCGTGGAAATTTGCATCACCTGGCCTTTCTTAACGATGATAGTGAACAAACCACAACCCTAACAGGCTGCTTAAGGCCTGAAACATTGGTCAAAGTTATCTGAGCACACAAATCTGTAATGGTGCAGAAATTTCTGCGTTGGCCCACTTTCTATTTTGTAATTTTTAAAATGGAAAAAAAAATGGCATTGTATTTTTTTTTCCTAAAATACAAAGGAAATGTGTCATCTTTATTAACTTTAGGCCTTTTAGAAATCATGTCATCATCAACTTGCTTAACTGTTCACAATAACAGTAATTTTGATCAGAGTGCCAAAACTTTTACATGCAACTGTCAATGCATGATCTTGCAGGCCTTAGTGATGAGCGAGTATGCTTGTTGCTCGGATTTTCCCGAGCATGCTTAGGTGTCCTCCAAGTATTTTGGCGTGCTCGGAGATTTAGTTTCTGTCCACGCAGCTGCATGATTTGCGGCTGCTAGACAGCCTGAATACATGTGGGGATTCCCTAACAAACAGGCATTCCACACATGTATTCAGGCTGTCCAGCAGCCGCAAATCATGCAGCTGCGTCGACAGAAATTAAATCTCCGAGCACGGCAAAATACTCGAAGGACACCCGAGCATACTCGGGAAAACCCTAACTGCTGAGACCCCCACAATCAGCAGACTTTTTAGGACCCCTTAATCTTAAAAATCACATGATATTCAGACAGGTCTAATAGATAAGACACCCTTGCATATCGTTACAATAACCTTTCTCATCGGTAATTCTTAAATCTGTCAACATATAACACAATACAAACCGCATACGTTATAATATAGATCTCTGAGACCTGATGCGGCTGGTGTATTTACTTTCAAAATTCATTTCAAAATACCTGCATAATAGTGATATTAAAATGATCATTTTATGAGTTCATCTAAAATATTTGAAAAGGTTCTTGTGTCCAAGTGTATTTAGTCTTCACGTACCCAGCCTGACTGACAGACGCAGATTTTACTGAGCAGCGTGAGATCTCAGCAGCAGCGGCGATCAGATCTAGTGTAGCAGAAAGCCATAACTCCATAAACAGTTTTGTGACTGCTTCCGGGTGCTTTTCACAATTAAAAGCGCAGTTTCATGCTGTTCTTCACTCACATGTATACGAGTATGAAACACATCTGAAAATATATGACAATAAAGGCTCACACCGCCGCATACACCCGATGAGTGCCATCCAATTTTTTATCAGATAGGACTCGTACCAATGTTATTCAATGGGGCAGGGCTGATGACTGATTGTTTCCACTGCATTTTCACTCTGAAAATTGAATGCCACTCACCCATTCGAGTCTATGGATGCCTGGAAAACAAAAGACTGCAATTGGATGACATCTGAGTGCAGTCCGATAACTGCAGAGTCACACAATGGAAAAGATGGATAAATGTTATTTTCCATCGTCTCCTCACAGTGTGCCTATGGCTCTCTCATCTGAGAGAATCAGATCTCACAATGCTGCCACTGAGCAAACTCGGATCACAGTTTTACTGTAGTGTCGTTAGCATAATCAGTCCAATTCGCTCCAATGAATCTGCCATAATATGAATACTATGATGGGAATAAACAGGATTTACTGAGGCCAAACATCTATGTA
>JARQOD010000001.1:110404940-110467849 GCA_033576555.1 Oophaga sylvatica | reverse complement strand
TGATTTGAAGCAAATTGAAAATACCTCAAAGCCTCTAATTCCATTGAAAAGGTATGTAGCCTCTAGGACTGTATCTTATCTTTTGAGCTTTTCAATACAAATACAACCTTGTTGATGTCAAAGTGACCTCATTATATGGCTAAGGGAAAAAATATATGGTAACCTGTGGTAAACAACAGTTCCTCAAAACTGATCTTCATTGCCCTGTGCTTCCCCCTACTATGTGTATAGTTTTTTATATTCCCATATCTGTGGCTCAGCTGTGTCATCCTCTCACTATCCAGATTCCTCAAAAATGGCTGTTGCATGCCCTGCCTCAGCTTTTATACAGGCTATGAGAGACCTTCCTGATTGGCTATGCTAATCCATATGATGCGATAGCTGTAAGACATTATTCAGAAGATCACTTGGCCCTCCCAAAGTCATGGGAGCATTTTTTGATTGATGCAATGTTATGCAATGTGTAAAATGTCAGTGACCATTTTAGGCCATAAAAATTGTACAAATTTCTTTGGAGTTGATTCATTCATTTCTAATCCAAGAAGTACTGTAAATTATTATCTATGTTTAGCTCAAAAGTGGGACCTACAATGTATTCACTCCTGTTTGAGACATTTTTAATTTTGTTCTTTTGTGTTTTCCTCTCCTTTTACCTAGAATCATAATAACTTTTGTTTTTTCTCCTAAGTTTTTCATCAACATAGGATATACAGTATATGAGGACTTGTTGATTGTAGCACAAGTTGTAGTTTTGAATTACACCATTCCCTTTACCATGTAATATATTGAAAAAATGCATAAAAAAATTCTAAGTCGGGTGGAAGAATGAAAAGGTGGAATTATGTCAACATTTTGGGGGGTTTTATTTCTAATATATTAGCATGTAATGTGCAGTAAACATTACCTCTCAAAATGAAATGAAACTCAGACAAAGGATCACCAAGCTAGCAACAAGTTACTTCAGGAAGTCCCTGGCTGCCATGATAACCCATCGACTTTTCGTGATTGCATGGAGAGAAGATCTGGATGTAAATCGACACTCACGCTGGTGAGGAACACTTAGGGCCCCATTTCACTTAGCGACGCACCAACGATCCGACAACAATACGACCTGGTAAGGATCGCTGGTGCGTCGCTAAATGGTCGCTAATAAGCTGCCAATCAGGCAGATCTCTTTAGCGATGCAGCAACGATCCGGCGATCCGTATAATGACCTCGGCGGTCATTGGTACCTTGTTACACAGCAGCTTTTCTGACGATTCCTGCCTGCGTCCCTGAGTTCTGCGTCGCCAATGAGGTTGCTCATCGGGGTCAAACACAGCGATGTGCGCTGGCCAGCGGGACACCAACGATGAAAAAATGGTCCAGGACATTCGAGGACGATCAGCGATATCCAGCAGGGGGGCCGTCGTCACATGTAGCGAGATCGCTGGCTAGGTCGCTGTTGCGTCACAAAATCGGTGAGGCTTCAGTGATCTCGCTAGCGATCTCGCTACATGTCAGACAGGGGATTTAGATGTTGCTGTTAGAGGCTGTCAGCAATAATTAGATGGTAAACAGCAGTGGTTGGAGCTAGTTGTGATTTCTGCTGTTAGAGGCATGTGCTGACTGCCTAACACAGCCATATACCTGCCCTGTATGGAGCAAGCTTAGCTCTTAAACCAACACTGAAAACCAGCACCTGATTTGTGACATTAAGTACATCACATGTCAGGAAGGTGCTAAGGCTATGTTCACACCATATCTAATGGAAAGGAAAAACTGTGTGGTAGAAAAAGGCTACTGTTAAAGGGGGTTGTCTAGGTTTGGCATGAAAGCCTACAGTTAATCGCATTGTCAGGATTCTCCATTGCCAGTTTTGGGAGAGGGCTGTTATGTGATTGCAAGTAAGAGATATGCATAACCAAAGCCAGATTCCAACTAGACATGCGTGGCCTCGTTCAATGCAAGCGAATTGAGCAACCTGCACATGTCTAGTCGTAATATGGCCGGATGTATGCATATTCCATATTTGTGGTCACATGACTGCACGCACCCGACACTGGAGAATCCTGACAACGTGCACTGTATGCAGTGTGGAAATTCACAAGTCTTTCGTGCAAGACCTGGGCAACCCCTTTAAATATAGCTGCATAGAAATACTTCTTCATTTGCCCTTACTCCTGAATGCTACCTTCCTTCTTTACTTTATATTGACTCTGTGTGATGGGTAAATTGGACTGAGCCTATTAAAATGAGGTGCACCAACATATAAACCCTGCCTAGAGTACTGTATGATGGGTGCTTTCTTCTCTAACTCCATAATACAGATGCAATATAAATGATATATGGATGCATATATCAATTATGAATACTCTTCATATACTACTATATACACTTTGTGACTGCATACTGCATATTTCATAGTTTATATAACCATATGAAAAGGTTTATATATAATATTGCTTCGACTCATAAAATAAGGATGTGACAAGGATGCAAAAAAAGTGTGCGAGATTGGCCTGAGGGCTCTCGCACATGTACTCTGTACGTGAGATGTATGTGTAATGCCAAGGATGGGAAGGGATCTTAGGCCATAAATCTTAGCTCAAAAGCCTGTTACAGGCAGTGAAGTGGTTAATTATAGTCATTTGTTATAAAATGTATAAACTGCTTTTTAAATACCATTCACCTTTGACATGTTCACATGGGAAGAGTCTTGGAAGTAGAGCAGATGACAGGTACTGTCTAATGTCTCCCCATCAGTGGTGCTGCCAGCGCTGAATGCATCACTACCTGCAGCATAAAGCAGCTCACACCTCCAGGGATCACATGTAATAAGACTATTGATGTCATGTCATCTCAGGTACTTCTCCTATGTTTAGATACTTTAATATCCTTATTAGAGTTTTATCGTTTTTTCCTAAGCGTTATTAATTGGTAATACATTGTTCTTTTTCATCACAGGTTTGGTACAGTAAAGTGTTACAATTCTTACATACATTTCTGAGTTGTTCTTTCTGACTTGAATATAACGTCCTATTCCTTCCAGTGTGCTGATTAGAATTCTTGCCTGAATCCTAATTTTTATCTTTACTCCCGCACGTGGAGTATAGTATATGAATATATCCATCTCTTTCCCCTAAAGGAAAAACTCACGCTAAAAATTAAGTTGGGCTAGAGCAAACTACAGCGTTACATTCCCAGCAGGATACCTCTTCAGTTCTCCATGTGGTTGCAAAACAAAAGGTCGGTACTAAAAAGTATCTGTGAATTTATTTAATCTACCAATGTTCTGTGAGGAAAAAGTCTATTTTTGAGCACAGTATTCCGTTGTGATTACATTGAATCGTGTTCATGTTGAGAGCTTTTTCTGACATGACTGTAGTTTTCAAGTCTGGGATCTGCCACAGAATTACATAAGAGTTTAGCCACTATTCCGTGGAGGAAGTGGTGGCAAGTAGTGATGAGCGAGTGTGCTCGTTGCTCGGGTTTTCCCGAGCATGCTTTGGTGTTTGAGTATTTGGAAGTGCTCGGAGATTTAGTTTGTGTCACCGTAGCTGCATGATTTGCAGCTGCTAGACAGTCTGAATACAAGTGGGGATTGTCTGTTTGTTAGGAAATCCCCTCATGAATTCAGGCTGTCTAGCAGCTGCAAATCATGCAGCTATGGCGACGCAAACTAAATCTCCGAGCACGCCCAAATACTGAGAGGACACCCAAGCATTCTCTGGAAAACCCGAGCAACGAGTATACTCGCTCATCACTAGTGGCAAGCTTAGCCATGTGTCATGTGACAAAATTTAATAGCTCCATGGAACTCCCCAATATTCACCATCTTTCCACCTTAGATGTTGCTATTGGAGGCTGCAAGAGCCTTTCATACTGGAGGCCAGAAGGCTTGATTTACAAGATAATCACAGGCAGGTGCAAAAGCAGTCAGGTCTAGATCCTGATCGTCCCCCATCTATTTTGAGGCATGTTGGTGTGGCGCCCCTAATGGTTCAGTCGCCACAGAGGTATTGCACCTCACCCAGAGGTGTGATACTTCACTCTCAGGTAAGGAGGGAGCACCACTCAGGACTCTAAAACCTGCACCCAACACAGACTATAGCAGCTGGGCACCCTGGACGCACCCTTCGGGAGGATGGACTCATCCCAGGCTGGTTGGTAAAGAGTATGGGTGGGTGGAGCTAGTAAGTAGCAAGAGGAGGAGTGAAGCTTGAGAAAGCAAGAACAGAGTCTAGAGAGTCGTGAGGAGGAAGAGGAAGGAAGACGGATGTGTAGTGAAACAGCTCCCAGTGAGGGGAGGCTGCGGAGGAAAAGGAAGGAGTCTAGAGAGAGACTCAGAAGGGACTAGGAGCTGGAAAGAGCTCGGTCCGGGAAGTGGAGAGTGAAGGAGAAAGAAGCAGAAAGAGAGAGAAGCTTCTGGAGAGAGAGAGGAAGGGGTCCTAGGGATACAGAGAGAGCAAGAACCATCCGTCGGTCTCGATCTGTTGGCAGAGGGACCAGGTCGCGGAGGCAACTCGACCCCTTAGCCTAGTGGAGGATTTTATGACTCAGCTAGCAAGTCGACTGCTGTGATAACTTTAGGGATCACAGACAATTACCACAATTATCTTCGCCGGAGAGGTAGCTATATAGAATCAAGGAAACGCAGAGATAAGACGTTATCCAACAGGATTCGCAACCGCTGATCTGGGACACTGTTTGTGAAGGTGCTGGAAGGATAGAAGCACAGTGAGACGGCCAGTAAAAGGAACACATATATAGAAAAAAGTCCTGGAAAGGTGCATTCCCAATGTAACTGGGGGTTTGCTGAGCCCCTCACCTGGAGGACACGGTACCAAGCGGGCATCTGTACTGCTGGCAGCCAGAACTGTGTAAATTGAATGAGCAGAGGCTGATGCATCAAATCAGATTAAATATATTGTGTAGCTGATTATAAAACTTAACTTTTAATCTACTGGTTAAAAACCTAAAGTGCCAAAAGTGCGTGTGCCAAATGAAAAAACCCAAAATTGGTGTATGTGAATAAAAGAGAGAAAAAGAAAAAGAAAAAAACACTGTTAAGTTGGATGTATGTTGAACTATTCAGCAGAAATAGTTCTATATCCTTATAGTCTGTCCATATATTTCAGATGTTTCCCTTTTATTCCTTATTCTGTTAAGGAGGATATTTACTGCTTTATAGATGAAAAATATTCTCTTTTTAAAGAGAAATATACTAAAATACAGAACTGTGTAAAGCTTTGGAAACTGCAACTCACTGATTGTTTCTCAGTTTCTTCCTGCGTCACCTACTTCACTCAGCTACATCTCTCAGCATCATTACTCTAATAGTACAACATCTACCTGCCTTGAGACCACCAGCTTCACTTGTGGGAAGCTATTCCAACTCTGCTGCATCACACCATCAGTCTCAGAGGATCTGCACTGCAGCGCTGGTCATCTCTGACCAGATACCACAAGTGGCATCATGAATACCTTACCACAAACTCTAAACATCCCCTGTAAATATTCCTCTTTTATTGGACTCCCAGGGCCACAGACCGGGTCACTGCAGCTGTGACACATCCCTTCAAAACACTGGACTGGTACCGAGTATCCCACTGCCCTGGTGGGTGATCCATTTTGGCATCACGAACAGGATTACAAAGCCCGGTATCACCTTGTTCTGTGTGCCTACTTGAACTGTCATTTGTGCAAGGAGAATTACTTAAAGACCAAGAAACTTTGCTGGAATTTTGAAAGGCTATCGCCATATTTGTACCACGAGGTGTGCAGGAAGAAGGACGTATCGTCATGGGCAGGGATCCACCAAGTGGCGCGAAAGATATGGCCGCCCTGTCTAAATGTTATTTCACTATAAGGACATGCCAGTCAGCAAGAGAGATCCGCCTCCTGATCCCAATTGGCGGGAGAAAAAGGAAGAAGAAGGTCCACCCCTTAAGAAAAAGGGGGAACTCCTCCATGCAGCCACATTACTAGAACTAAGCAAGATGGCGGATGGTGGTGACCAGGGGAGTGGAGGAGCCGAGGAGAGTTCCTTCCCCAGGTTCGAAGAAGAGGAGTTACCGGTGGCAATGGAGGAGGCGCTGCCCGACCAGGAGGCAGCTGATGTTGCCCGGCAGCAGGAAGAGGCAGAGGCGATGGCACAATCGTGGTGGAAAGCCACACTAGGACAGAAGCAGCCACTGGAGCCACAGCATCCGCTCTGTCGCTCCACCACTCCGGTCTCGGAGGAAGATGTAACAGCAGGCCCCGGAGCAGCCAGTGATGCCGAGGACCCGGCCTCTGTGGATGAGGAATCTCTGGTGGGCCCGCTGCCTACGCCCCCAGTCTGCGAACCCAGCAGGCTGCGTGCGTCCCTGGATTGGGACAGGCCTTGTGGGTTGGAGGATTGGTTTGGGCCTGTGATGCAACCCATTCCACCAGAGCACCTGGTTCATGCGGAGAAGATTATATATCGTTGGTCCCGCAAAGGCCCAGAGTTAATGGGATTTCCGGACCAGCCAAACCAGGAAGGAGCGATAGAGGTGCTGGACTGGGCTGCCTACGACCAGCAACTCACGGAGGAATGGGAGCAGCATAGCCGAGAGGAGCAGGCCCGGCGCCAAGAGCAGCACGAACGTGACCTAGCGGAAAAGCAACGGACCCGGCAGGAGAGAGATACGGGTCGGGGGCCGCTGCGGCAGGGTGCGGTAGTCGAGTTCTGCCTAAAGGGAGGTTGGGGCTTTATAAAAGAACCACAGCTGTTGGCAGAGGTATTTGTGAACTGGCGGGACACTTGAGAGAGGGGCACCCAGACCGGGATTTCTACCCAGGAGACTTGGTCACATATACCCGGCACTGGGGCCTCAAGGGCTGGTATGATCTAAACGTCCACCACCGACATTCTGCCGCCACTGTGCAGGGAGCTGCCAGTGAGACCTCACATCCGTCAGCCAGACCAGGTCAGGCTGCAACCCCTCCTCCTTTCTCACCCAGGCCAAGGAACAGCAATATCACCCAGACTGTCAGCACGCAGACTGACATCGCAGTAGATATAACAATCCATGCCACCAGGAGGCATCATGTCATGGTCGCACCAAATGTGGCTAACGTTTATGAGCTCCCTGAGGAGTACCAAGTGACCCCAGGTACTCCTTCTGTAAAGTACTAACCCAACCCTGCTAAATATGTCTGTAAATAGTTTTTCTATTCAGTTCTACAAGTTTACCCGGAAGGGCTTTTGCACCAGGCTGCATCATTCATTTTGTTTTGTTTTTCTAAGAACAGTGAGGCCATAAACTGTGGTTGGTCCAAACTTTTATCTGTATATAGTTATGCACCTATTTAGGTGCACTATCTTGGTTTTATTCCCACTGCCCTGGCGGGCGATCCATTGGCACATAGCGAGGTGAGTTCCTAGAGTTAGGGACCAATCTGATTGGGTGCACATTGCCGATTTGAGATTGCTATAATGTTCTTTTGATCAAAATAGTGTCATTTTTTAACAAGTATTTATGGTTTTTATTCTAGATTTTGTAAATGTAAAATAGTAGAATAATATGGGGATTGCAAATGGTAACTTCATGTTGGGGAATTATGATAAAGACCATATAATTAAATCAATAAATGGTCCCAATAAGAAAAACTATAGCTGATTGTGGCTTTGATTTGAGCTGGTCAATTACTTTAAGACCTGTGCAGTAGGTCAGGGTTTAATAGCGGGTGCACAAATGGCCTAGCAGCGAGTTTTGCAATAATCACACATTCTTATATTATGGGTATATTCAATAAATATTGACATTATACTGTACATTCCTATAGCACTAAAAGAGAAAATCAAAGACATACTGATAGGGAATCTAGATTGTGAGCCCCAATGGGGACAATTCTGATAATGTCGAAAAAGAGCTATGGAACTAATGGCGCTTTACAAGTGAGTAGAATAAATAAATAAAAGTAAATGAACAGGCTGCCAAAAAATTGGCCACTAGTCTGAAATGTTTTGAATTTTGTCTTAGAAATTAATTTTGCAGTGTACATCAAACCTATGTTGTAAAAACTCTGACCATCAGTGGAAAGAGGCTACCCTAATCCTGAGACCACCACATGAAAATTCTGAATCTAGGCAGAGATTGTGGTGACATATTTGTCCATTCAAATGTATGAGAGTTATGTGAACCGACAAGACAGTTGTATATGTTATTTCTTGTTCATGTGGCAGAATTCCATATCAAATCTGCAATAAACACCTCCATCTGTACATGGCCTTAAGCCTACTTCTAACCTGGCAGGTTAAATATAGATTTTTTACGAGTTTTATTTTAGACAACACCAGTGTGTATGTGCATATGGGTGTATCCTGGTTTTGGCTAGACTATTGTTTCTTAGGCCTTATACAGGGGTGAATTATAGCTCAATACAAGATTTAAAGCACCAAGTGTTTTTTTTATTTTAGTGTTGGAATGATGTCACTAATGTAAGTTCCCTGCCCCTAGTAATATATGCTCCAGCCGGTGTCTTCTGCTCCTCCCGATTCTGTTCCAACATCTTGCTCCAACAACAGCTTCTGACTGACTAGAAGTCAGCGGTAAGGGTCACAAGCTCTCATTGTAAGTCTATGAGAGCCTTGTTCTGGCCTCCACCTTGCTCATAGACTTAAGGGGCCTTTACACATAGCGATATCGCCAGCAATATTGTAAAGCATCACCGATTTGGTGACGCAGCAGCGATATTGCTAGCGATATCGCTATGTGTGATACTTACCTCCGACCGGCTCCCCCGCTGTCTGTCGCTGATTGCGCGAGAATGTGCAGCTCCATTTCTCGTCGGGCACTTCCTGCTGGCGCCGACGAGCAACGGGTGGTAAGTAACGACCGCTGCTGCGTCGCTAAGTCGCTGTGAGACCTGCCTGTGTGGCAGCTCACTAGCGACCATTTAGCGATTCACCAGCGATCCTGACCGGGTCGTATCATGGTCGGGATCGCTGGTGCATCGCTAAATGTAAAAGGCACTTTACATTGAGTAGTGATTTCCCGTTCGTCCAGCAAACACTGGAGCAATGCAGCAGGTTATACCCTGCAGAAGACGACTGGATGCGATGCTTATAACAGATGAAGATGGCGGCTTGTAGGGATAGTACTACGGGTAGGGAACTTACATTAGAGATACCACTCTGGCAGAGAAGCAAAAAAACAAAAAACACTGGAGTGGTACTTTAAGAATGAGGCTCTATAAACATATATCATTCTAAACCACTGATTCTGTATGGGGCCACGTTAATTTTTCTTTCTCATATTTATATTGAAAGCAAAAGAATCAATATGCTGTGTTAAATCGGATTTTTTATTATGGAAATGACTCTATAAAAACAGTGCCATATGGAGACATCATATGGTCGCACATCGAATGCTTATGACTCAGTGTGGTAGAGTAGTGACTCCATGAGTCTCTACAAGGTCTCTATTTCATGAGGATATAACATTACCTGCAGTATAAAATAAATGCATTTGTAGAAAAGTAGAGACATCACCAATGGGGTATTTTCAAGTAGTACATTTTTGACTTTCTAAATGACCTGTAGAGTTACTGTAAGCAATTTTATTCTTCTTAATGTTAAAACTCAGTTCTCTCTATGATTTAAGTCAATAATAGTATTTTATTTCTTTATGGCTTGGATTACATTGAATTTCATCATTTCCTCGCACGAATATATTTACTTAAATATCCTTCCACATTGACATTGGCTGGAACGAGTGCCGCTGAATGTATGACTTAGCCTCCAGATATTTGAGGTGTGACTTTGATGAATACCTCAGAGTCAGACTTAAACTTCTCTCATCATCAAAACCTAAATAAATGAGCAGAGATTTTTTTCCCTAATAATGACACTTAGAAGCATTTCAGATTTCCATTCTTGTTCTGTTTCAAGGTTATTTATGCAAAGATTTAGATTCAAATGTACAGAAGTAATTGACTCCATTTATATTTTCATGAAATGAAATCAAAGGTGAATAGAGCGAGCCTGAAAGGGGATAGGGAGGGTTTGCCTCTCCCAGATGAACATGATTCCAATTAATTGTTATTTTCTTTATGTAAAGTGAACTGTGCCGCATTGTGCTGCAAACTAAACAGAGAACAAACTAAATATCTTTCTGTATCGCCTCTTCTCGTCTTTAAATCTAATAGGCAATATTATATATTTGTTACAGTACAGTAGAAAGCTAAATAGTATAATTACTATCTAAAATCAAAGGGGTTTATAACTTTAAGAAAAGTGAACCCCGAACATTTTTGTATATCTAATGTAACAAATAGTGATGAGCGAGCACTAAAATGCTCGGGTGCTCAATGCTCGGGTCGAGCAAATTGGAATACTCAAGTACTCGGACAGAACAACGAGCCCAATGTAAGTCTATGGGAGACCTGAGCATTTTTACCCTGATCCCCCCCAGGGGTCCTTTTAAGGTCTAAAAACGTCTGAAAATTATAGAAACACTGCTTAAATGACACGGGAACATCATGGCAACTGCCCTGGAAGCATTTCTGACTCCTAGGTCACAGCTCTAAACAATGTTGTTAGAGTTTCACGACCTTTTTACAGGCGCACCAAAAAACCTGCAAAAACAAAACCAAAATGGATTTTGCTGAGAAATATGTTAAGGAACATCCTTTCCAGGTTAATGACTTTTATCTAATCCAAAATAATTAACCCAAAACAAAAATGTTCCTCCACCACTTGGGCTATGTTCGCACACAGCGGTTTTGAGGTGTTTTGCAACTTTAGCATTGCTTTCCGACAATACAAATGCATTCACTGGAAAATGTCATTGTAACATTTAACAACCCTAGCTGGCCATGTGGTGTGTGACACATAAGCAGACAAATCTTGTTTCATGTATGAAGGAGGGACTCTTAAAGTCACAAAGCCTATTTTTACAGGGGCATCAGGCAGGAATAATCTTCTTAAAGGGCCATTATTAAACAGTGGGTCTCCTATGCTGTTATTGCCTATGCAGTGAGTGGATGTGCTGCCAAGAATTACGACGCACCCCAATACTCCTTTCACGAGAGGTACAGGAGGCCTTCCTGAAAAAATGTTGTATTAAATGCAAGGCCTGGCCTGCCCCAAAGTTACATGCACCCCAATAAGCTTTTAAAGCCATGTCATGGGCGTACCCAGGATCAAAACTAGGGGGGGCAAGCCAATGTCACATCTTATACAGGTCACATCATATACACTGTACATTATACTGCATATTAGGTATGGAGCATTAGAACTGTTGTATATTGTATAATACAGCAGTGTATGCGACACTACGCTGTATATACCATATATTATAAATGGCACACTAACCTCTATACAAAGAATAAGAAAATATTTAGACTTGAGAGTCCTCAGTGTTGATACACTTCAAAGATAAGAGGCATTATATCCTGTATATGAAAAGTATAATACAGCAGTGTATATACACTCTATATACCGCACACGATGTGTATGACCCTGTATACACCATATACTACACTCTATATACCGCACACGATGTGTATGACCCTGTATACACCATATACTACACTCTATATACCGCACACGATGTGTATGACCCTGTATACACCATATACTACACTCTATATACCGCACACGATGTGTATGACCCTGTATACACCATACACTACACTCTATATACCGCACACGATGTGTATGACCCTGTATACACCATATACTACACTCTATATACCGCACACGATGTGTATGACCTGTATACACCATATACTACACTCTATATACCGCACACGATGTGTATGACCCTGTATACACCATATACTACACTCTATATACCGCACACGATGTGTATGACCCTGTATACACCATATACTACACTCTATATACCGCACACGATGTGTATGACCTGTATACACCATATACTACACTCTATATACCGCACACGATGTGTATGACCTGTATACACCATATACTACACTCTTATTTTGAAGTAAAAAAAATATAAATAAACAGGAACAAATACAATACTTAAAATAAAGAACAAGTAAAGTTAAAAATCAACAAACTTACTGGTATTTCAATGGGAACTATGGGCCTGCTTTTGGCTAATGAGATGGTCAATGTTCGGTTCCATATTTGTCACAAGTGAAGCAATTTTTCTCTTTCTTGATATCATTATTTCCTAGGGATTCCAAATTGCTATTAGTAAAATACCAATATATATATACAGCGCTACAAAAACAATATACCAGCAATAAAACTGCCCACACAGAGACATACAGCCTGCACTGCCCATCACTGCAGCCTTGCCAATCCATATCATTTCATCCTCATCAGTGCACATATTGGCGCAACTCCGCTTTTAGCTCAGGCTCAGACTGGTGTGGTGCGAGAGTCCCTAATAGGCAGGTAAATGTCCCCAATAGGCAGCATAGGTCCCCAATAGGCAGCATAGGTCCCAATAGGCAGCATAGTCCCCAAAAGGCAGCATATGTCCTCAATAGACAGCATATGTCCTCAATAGGCAGCATAGGTCCTCAACAGGCAGCATAGGTCTCAATAGGCAGCATAGTCCCCAATAGGCAGCATATGTCCTCAATAGACAGCATATGTCCTCAATAGGCAGCATAGGTCCCCAATAGGCAGCATAGGTCCCCAATAGGCAGCATAGGTCCCAATAGGCAGCATAGGTCCCCAATAGGCAGCATATGTCCTCAATAGGCAGCATAGGTCCCAATAGGCAGCATAGTCCCCAATAGGCAGCATATGTCCTCAGTAGACAGCATATGTCCTCAATAGGCAGCATAGTCCCCAATAGGCAGCATATGTCCCCAATAGGCAGCATAGGTCCCCAATAGGCAGCATAGGTCCCCAATAGGCAGGCAAATGTCCCAATAGGCAGCATAGGTCCCCAATACACAGCATAGGTCCTCAATAGGCAGCATAGTCCCCAATAGGCAGCATAGTAGTCTCCAGTAGGCAGCATAATCCCCCATAAGCAGCATAGTCCCCATTAGCCAGCATAATCCCCCATAGCCAGCATAATCCCCCATAGCCAGCATAATCCCCCATAGCCAGCATAGTCCCCCAATAGCCAGCATAATCCTCCAATAGCCAGCATAATCCCTAATAGCCAGCATAATCCCCATAGCCAGCATAATCCCCCAATAGCCAGCATAATCCCCCATAGCCAGCATAATCTCCAATTAGCCAGCATAATTCCCTATAGCCAGCATAATCTCCAATAGCCAGCATAATCCCCCATATCCAGCATAATCCCCCATAGCCAGTATAATCCCCCAATAGCCAGCATAGTCCCCCAATAGCCAGCATAATCCCCCAATAGCCAGCATAATCCCCCATAGCCAGCATAGTCCCCCATAGGCAGCATAATCCCCCATAGCCAGCATAGTCCCCCATAGCCAGCATAATCCCCCATAGCCAGCATAGTCCCTATAGTCAGCATAGTCCCCTATAGCCAGCAGAATCCCCCATAGCCAGTATAATCCCCCATAGCCAACAAAGTCCCCTATAGCCAGCAGAATCCCCCATAGCCAGTATAATCCCCCATAGCCAGCATAGTCCCCTATAGCCAGCAGAATCCCCCATAGGCCGGGCCCGGTGTAAAAAAAAAAATACCAGTACTCACCTATGTCCACCGCTGCTCTGAAGATGCGCGCGCTCGTCTCCGTCTTCTCTGGCACAGGCGGAGTGACGTCATCAGGGCGCGCAGGCGGGTGATGACGATCATGTCGCCTGTGCTGCATATGGAAGGCCGCAAGGCCTTCCTCACTCAGCACATTGCGCCCGCGATTAAAGGGCCCGCCGGCACTGAACTGTCAGTTCAATGATCGGCGGGCTAGGGGGGGGCACCTGCCCCCCCTGCCCCACGGTGGGTACGCCCATGAGCCATGTATTGGATGGCCACTGGATAATCCACTTCACATTATTTATTTCGTACTCCCAAACTCTTTTCTTATGCATTGATTGCAAGGCCTGCCCTGCTACCAAGTCATATGCACCCCAATAAGCCTTTGAACCCACATACTGGATGGGCACAGGAAAATCACTTCACAATATTCATTTTGTACTCCCATACTCTTTTCTTATGCATTAACAGCAAGGCCTGCCCTGCTGCCAAGTCATACGCACCCCAATATGCCTTTGAACCCAGGTACTGGATGGGCACAGGAAAATCCACTTCATATTATTCATTTTGTACACCCATTCTATTTTCTTCTGCATTGACTGCAAGGCCTGCCCTGCTGCCAAGTCATATGCACCCTAATAACCCCAATCCCCCTTGGAAGAAACATGGAGGAGGGCCTCATAAAAAAAATGTCCCATTAAAAAGGAGCAGGTCTCCTAGACTTGGAATGCCCATACACTGGCTGGCAAACATTTCCCCCTGGCGGTAGATATCAACATAGCGTGTACATTTTTTTTTTAGGGGCATCATAAACATATTGCAAAACTGTAACGTGGTTTCCTACACAGTTGTTGCTGGGAAGGTGCAGGTTTTTAGTAAAAATATGACGGACGAATCGTTGGATGAAGTGATCAGGAAAAGGGGCATGGTGATGACAGGAATGGGAAAGTACATGATTAATAACAGCAGTGGCTATGTAAGGTATGAGATCTGTTATGATTTGGTAGCTGAGGAGAGCAGGCAAAAAAGGCAATACACCAGAGAGGTTGGAATCTATGGGATTGCAGTACCCTGACTAACCACCACAACTAAAGGCAGCCGTGGAGCGTACCTATGTTGGTCCTAGACGCCTCGTCACAGCCTGAGAAGCTAACTACACCTAAAGATAGAAAGAGGAAAGCTATCTGCCCCGGAGCAGATCCCCAAAGAACATAGAAAGCCCCAAACATGTAATGGCGGTTAGACAAGATGAAATACTGACACAGACAGAAAATAGTATGAGCAAACGTTGGGGCCCAAACTTCCTAAATAGAAAAGGATAGGAAGGGCACTTACTGCAATCCCAAAAAACCCTGAAAAGTACCAACTCTACTAATTACAAAAACACCTGAGATCACTCGACCTCTACCACCTAAATTAGTTCTCTGGTGTAACAAAAACTAAACAGCAACCACTGAAAAACTGGAAAAGGCAAATGAACAAACAACAGTGGCTGAACTAAACTGAGAGGAGCACAAGCCCCCGAAGGGGACCCGGCAGACCCCCACAGAAGTGCAGGACAAAATGCAAAAAGCAAGCACAAAAAACTAATAGAAGAAAATGTCTTATCTGTTAGCAGAAGATGCAGGCACGAAACAGCAAGCTACAAAGAGAACAGGAATCAAAGATGAGACCAGAACAATTGATCACCGGCAACCCTGATGGGAGGGAACCTCCCTTATATAAGACCAGTCAGTAACACCTGATCTCCAATCTTCACAATCTTCATTGGATAGTTCAGTACTGTTTGTAACCACCAGAGGGAGCTTCTGCTCAGAATTCATTTCTAGCACATTCACAACAGAGATCCAGGATACAGCCTTCAATGATTCATTGTTTAGCCACCATCAGTTACTAGAATCGGTTTCATGTCCGTCAGAAGATCGGTGTAACAGATGCGCGTGTGAGACTCGGCCAAAACAAATGCCCATCCGCAATATGTTGCCAAACATTCATGTGTCTGTATAAAGGGCAAAGTGCATTATGTTTGTGAGATGCTGAATTAGAGAAAAAAGATCAGTGTCGGAGGAAAACAAAACAAACTGATAGATGCTCGTGAAAAGCTAAGTTTAAAGAGGAGTGCAACGTCCGTAACTATAAACACACCCGTGGCACAAGCTTCTTCATCTTCACCCATACATGTTACCAATAAGATCCAAATGTTCCAGTTGAAAATTATTTGTCATTGTGTGATGAACACTGTTAAAGGAATGCCACTAAACGTACATAACCACGACCCTTGGAAACATTGATGACGACTTTGAAATTTATCACATCCACACCAAGAAGATGAAGATCACAGCTGCAAAAAATGTGCAAAAAAGGCTGTGAATGTCTGGAAAATCATTTTCTCTAGGGCTAAGTTACCCTCTTACTAAAGTGGTACCGAATGATGCATACACAGCTCTCATGTCAGTGTGAGATGCTTGAAAGATGATGTATTCTGATTTGTCCATGTCCACTTTTTGAAAGCAAGCAGAAAAGAAGGATGATATAATGGGAAGACGTGTGATTTTGGTCAGTAAAGAGGTGATATCAGGTACAGATAGGTAGATCTGTGTGTCTTCGGCGTAGTGATAATATTGCAAACCGTGCCATTATGTGTAGCCCAGCTGTGACTGGAGCCACA
This sequence comes from Oophaga sylvatica, assembly GCA_033576555.1. NCBI lineage: Eukaryota > Metazoa > Chordata > Amphibia > Anura > Dendrobatidae > Oophaga > Oophaga sylvatica. The sequence goes on along the minus strand of JARQOD010000001.1, from coordinate 110,451,559 downwards.
TGTTCCCAGGAGGATGCAACCAGGTAAACCCACTAAGACCCATTTGCACACAAGACACCTGCACTAGTTCCCATATCCACCAGAGGGAGCTCTTCCGCAGCATATAAGGCTGTGCAGACACGTGAGTCACGCAGTGAGAGAGATCACGTCAGGACTTGTGAGTGAGATCACGTCAGAACTTGTGAGAACTTGTCAGAAGTCTAGTGACCTGAGAGTAGTCTGAACATCCCTGGACGGCAGTTACCTCAGACGAGATCAGATTGCAGGTTACCACAGACTAGTGTGCTTATGCTGAAGGTTAAAGTAGGACGAAAGGCAAGTGGAAGAAAGGAGAGAGTGACAGAGGTTGAAACAGCATTGATCGCTTACCTCTACTCTGCCCTACCGGACGCCGGGTCCGAGCTTGCTAGCATCTACACGACTAGTAGGAGAAACCGGAGACCCTGTGGAAATTCATGTCGCAGGGGCCCAGCAGAGCTGATGCGTAACCGATGTTAGGAAGACGGGGTCTGGCAGGTACCGCCACAGAGACACTGTTCTGTCCATAAGAAGGTCTCACCACAAAGTCAGCCGGGCGTATACGAAGAAGACAGAGTTAGACTTTGTTCTATACAGGTCAGAAACTCACACACAACAGAAGTAAGGAGGCCCTACACCTACTCAGTGGGATTACTGGAACTGCATCCTCCACCCTGACAGCTTCCCGGACGTGCCTGCATCTACCATCAGTAAAGGTACAGAAAGAGACTTTCTTGTGTGTGTCTGCCTTATTGCACCTGCATCCCTACACCGCCATATACCCTGAGGGATCAGTCTTGCCTGTGGAAGACTTAACACCTTGCTGCCCAGTAACAACCCCTCAGAGGATCTACCCCGCAGCGCTGGTCACCCTGACCAGGAACCACAGATGGCGCACGAACATTTCTACAAACCTATAATCCCCTGTAAATATTCCCCTTTTAGTGATCACCCAGGGCAACGGACCGAACTGTGCTACCCGTGACATCCCCCATTGAAGTGAACGGGCTCGGTGCCGAGTACCCCACAGGCCCTGGCTTTGTGACTCACTCATTTTTGGCGTCACGAACAGGATATGAAGCTCGCTATATGTGAGTCCTGTGTGCCTGAAGTGGACTGTTTTTGTGCAAAGAGACTGTGTTGCTGTTGTTGTGATTTTTGGCGCCAGTTGTCCGCCATTGCCCACCAAAGTACAGCACTACAGCGCAAAGAGAAGGGGCGTACCTGCAGAAAGCGCGCGGAGTCCCGGACACGCCCCCAATGCTGACGCGGCGGCAGGTCCTGTGGAGAGCTTTGGTGAACGCTCTGACGTCAGAGCCAGGCAACGCAGGTCCTGCTGACTACTGAAGCCGGAGAGAGCTGCAGCCTTCCGAGAAGGTAGGCCACGCTTAACTAGGGGGGCGCAGACATGTCGCAGCCGCAAGCTGACAGCGCGGTCAAGGGCGACCGCTCCAATGACTTACCCGCCGGCGCTGCCGCGCAGGATGGAAACGTTGGCCCCTCACCAGGCCCGGTGGCCCCGATAGTACCACTGACGCTGCCATACCTGCCTGGAGCAAAGTGGCTCCCTCAGTATAGCGGTAAGCCAGACACCCTGTCAGGGTTTAAGCTGAAAATATGCAACATAATGGACATGTACCCTATGACAGAGAAACAAAGAGCTGCAGTGGTAATGGGACAACTGACTGGTGCTGCAGAAAGGGAAGTAGAGACATGGACAGCTGCAGACCAGGAATCAGTGCTTTCAATTTTCTTAAAGCTACAGACTATTTTTGAGGACCGCACTGAAACAGATCTCCGGATGAGGTTTTACCAATGCTCCCAGAGACCAGATGACAGTATTAGGGACTACGCCTGCCGACTACAGGGGGCCCTGCGAGCTCTCAAACAGGTCAACCCTATAAGTGCCATTAATGAAAACAAAATGTTGAAGGAACAATTTGTACGGGGACTGAGGTCCCAAGCTGAAAGCAGAACTGTGCACTGGTGGTCCTTGGATCATCCTGACGCTACCTTTGATGCCCTAAAGGATATGGCTATAAAAGGACTGCGACCCCTGGAGAAGCCCGAGATGGCAACCCAGTGTCACCCGGGTGAAGCCACTCTAGAGCCAGCAGCATCCACCTTTTCCCGCTGGTGGCAGAAGCCAAAACGCAGGTGGCGCCCCCTACTGAGTTGGACTATCTGCGCTCAGAAGTGCGCCAGCTGACCAAAACCCTGGCCACTGTAATGAGTGCCCTGCAACTGCGGAAGGAGGAAGAGGAAAGATCCTGCTAGCTGACTGCCCGGAGGATGTCCCTTGGATGAACCGGAGGAGAAGAAGGACGTCGCCCCACCGGAGGAGGACAACGCCACCCCAGGAGCGACCCCTGATCAGCACCATCCTCGCCGAGAGATCATCTGCTACCGTTGCAACAGAGAAGGTCATCTAACCCGACAGTGTCCTTTAAACGAGCAGATCCTGGGTCCGAGGGCCAACACCCAGGACTAGACTCTTCAGGCCCCTCAGACTGGAACTGTAGGTTTGTGGGAGGAAGACCATACCTTTCCATCATCCTGGACGGGATCGCAATCCCTGCCCTGCTGGACACTGGATCTCAGGTGACCATCATACCTGATGTCCTGTATAATAAGTTTTGGTCCATGGACAGTCTCCAGCCCCCGAGTCCTGACTTTGCTGTGTACGCCTTTAATGGTCTCCCTGTTGATATACTCGGAGCCAAAAACGTGGACGTAAAGGTGGGCAGAGTGGAGCTGAAAGACCAGGGACTCTTAGTAGTGAAAACTGTAAATGAGGAAAATGGCTTAAATGTGGTTTTAGGTACTAACATTATCAGTAACTGTCTGGGAGAAGTTGTGTTTTTGCTCCAACAGCTCGCTGAAGTTGCCAAGCCAAAGCAGAAGGGAGTGATCCAGAGGGAGATCGGGCCCTGATGTGCCAGCAGCAAGCGAAGCTGACAGATGGTGAAATTGGTAATGTACGGGTAACAGACCCGAACCCCATTGTGATACCCCCAATGAGTGAAATGCTTATATGGTGTAGAGCAGCAATAGGTCTGAGAGGACAGAACTACCAAGCAGTAGTAGAGCCTCATTGTTCAGAACATAGACCTACACTCTTGACTGCTAGAGGGGTAGTGGAAGTACGAAATGGAAGGGTACCAGTACGTCTTCTCAACTGGGGAGAAGATGAAGTGAATTTACCACGTTATGCCACTGTTGCTAAATTACATACAGTAGATAACAACTCCATCCTCACGACAGAGTCCTTAGCCTCCCCTCAACCAGCGGAGGATAATGACCCAGCAACCCAGGTGGAGGATTGGTGTCAGCAGCTCCATGTCGGGACAGACACCACTCCAGCCCACCAGAAACAGGGAGTACTTGAGTGGTACAGGAGTACACACAGGTATTTAGCAAACACCCACTTGACTTTGGGACAATTAAGGGAGTGCAACACCATATCCCTACAGGTGACCATCCACCCATTAAAGAGCGGTACAGGCCTATACCTCCAGCACACTACCAGAAAGCCAAGGAGATGTTGCGTGACATGAAGGAAGCAGGGGTGATAAGGGATAGTTGTAGTCCCTGGGCAGCACCTCTAGTCCTAGTCAGGAAAAAGGATGGAAGCATGAGAATGTGTGTGGATTACAGACAAGTGAATCGCATTACACATAAAGATGCATACGCTTTACCACGCATTGAAGAATCCTTAGCTGCCTTAAAAACTGCTAACTACTTTTCCACCCTTGACCTCACTAGTGGGTACTGGCAAGTAGCTGTGGCTGAGGAGGATCGGGAGAAGACGGCTTTCACCACCCCATTGGGACTCTGTGAGTTTGACAGGATGCCATTTGGACTCAGCAGTGCCCCGGGAACGTTCCAGAGAATGATGGAGAGTTGCCTGGGACATCTCAACTTTGAAACCGTGTTGTTGTACCTGGACGACGTAATTGTGTACTCCAAGACGTATGAGCATCATCTGACGCACCTGGCAGAGGTATTCGAGTCACTGTCCAAGTAAGGGATGAAACTGAAACCTTCAAAGTGCCATCTGCTCAAACAAAAGGTACAGTACTTGGGACATATTGTCAGCTCAGAAGGAGTAGCACCAGACCCGAGAAGGTCACTGCCATCCAGAAATGGCCGGAGCCGAAGAATCTCAAGGAGGTGCGCCAGTTCCTGGGACTGACAGGTTACTACCGGAGGTTTGTAAAGGACTACACCAAGAAAGCAGTGCCTCTGCAGGACCTCCTGGTAGGACAATCCCTCAAGAGCAGAAATTCTCCATTCCACTGGGGTAAAGAACAAGCTGAGGCATTCAAGGAGATAAAGGAGATCCTGACAGGCGATGAGATCTTGGCCTACCCTGACTACAGCCAGCCGTTCCTGCTGTACACTGATGCCAGCAATGAAGGATTGGGAGCTGTCCTCAGTCAGAAGCAAAATGGCCTCGAGAAAGTCATCGCATATGCCAGCAGGAAGCTCCGGCCGACCGAGAGAAACCCAGAGAACTATAGCAGCTTCAAGTTGGAGTTCCTGGCGCTGGTCTGGGCCATTACAGAAAGATTCAAGCATCACCTAGCTCCAGCAAGTTCACTGCTTACACTGACAATAATCCCTTGACACATCTCGAAACAGCTAAGCTGGGAGCCATGGAGCAACGTTGGATGGCTCGGCTGTCGAACTATCAATTCACAATCAAGTACAGGGCGGGCCGTAAGAATGCCAACGCTGATGCCTTGTCCAGAATGCCGCATGAGTCCGACACGGAAGAGGAATTGGATGGCCTAGAAGAGATTGAGCTACTGTCATGGGTGCATCGCCACGAAGATCGTCGCGATTGCACATTCTGACTTCTCACAGCTGAGCTGCTGTTTCTTTGTGTTTGGTAATGAGAGAGTTAATTTTACCTAGCTCTTTGCTAAGACTAGGTCCAGCCTCGCCCGGCTGCTTTGGATTATGTTCTAATTAGTTTCCTTTATATTCCTGCCAGTCTGGGTGTTGGATGCCGGTGAAAGCATTCATATAGTTTAGCAGACTGGAGCGGTTCTGAGAATACTTAAGCTAAGAGCTCCTTAGTTGTTTTTACTCTTATAGCTTATAGTTTATCTCTGAGACCTTAGGTGTTCCTACTGTGTGTGAGTGTTGTATGTAAGACTTTATTTACTTTATTTCTTGTCTTTCTTGTATGTCTTTCTGTTCATTAACCGTTACTTGGTCATTCCCTTTGGTGGTATTCAGGGTCCTTCTTAGGACTAGAATACAGTTGGCAGGGATTGATAGGAGACAGGGTTTACGCTGGTGGCCTGGACCTCTGTACCTTTAACAGTACCTCCAGGTTGAGGGATTAGTTAGGACCCCAGTTAGGGTCAGCTTAGACCCCGGTCACCCTCTAGCCGGAGACAGCGTATAACGGATTCCGTTTTGACCCACTGGACTTTCTGTCAGGTAAATCTATGTTATCATATAGCTATGCGCATGTTATATAGTATGTTGCCCTTTTGATATAGATTATTGTCATCACATATATATATCTGCTATACAGCGTGACATTTTCACCGGCCCATACTAAAGATTCTCCCCAGCTATCATGGATCCAGTAGCCCAGCTGGCCCGGCAGTTGCAGGGATTGTCCATGGAGTTGGCAGACATTAAGTCCAAGGTTTTGTCCCCCCCGGAGCAAACCAGATCTGAACCTAAGGTTGCTCTCCCGGACAGGTTCACTGGTGGGCGGGACAAATTTTTTACTTTCCGGGAGGCATGTAAATTGTACTTTCGGCTGCGGCCTCGGTCATCTGGGAGTGAAGAGCAGAGGGTGGGAATTGTTATCTCACTCTTACAAGGGGATCCTCAATCTTGGGCGTTCTCTATTCCTCCAGGCTCCCCAGATCTCCAGTCAGTGGATCGATTTTTTACTGCCCTGGGTCTGGTATATGATGATCCGGATCGAGTCTCCCTTGCTGAAACAAGGTTACGTAAAATACGGCAAGGAAATCGTCCAGCGGAGGAATATTCTTCTGAGTTCCGTAGATGGGCAACAGATACTCAGTGGAATGACCCAGCTCTTAGGAGCCAGTTTTGTCAAGGGTTGTCTGACAAATTAAAAGATGTGTTGGCTCAGTATGATTCTCCTCCATCACTGGAGGCTGCTATGGCCCTCGCTATTCGCATTGATAGACGTCTTCGGGGAAGACGCGAGGTAACTCCGCCCCCCGTGATGACTCCACCTACTACTAAAGTCCCTTATACTGAGGTTCCCCTGGTCTGTTCTGAGGAACCCATGCAGTTGGGAGGGACATCATTTTGTAGGAGGGAATCAGCGGTGCGCCGCAAGACTAGAAGGTGTTTCTTTTGCGGGAGAGAGGGACATTTTGTTGGGGGGTGTCCATCCCGGACCTCTTTGAACCAAGGAGTTAACCTGGGAGTGTGTATTTCGTCCCCAAATCCCTCTCAGTTTCTCGTGCCTGCGGAGGTGGTGATTGGTACTAGAACTGAGAGGATTTCTGTTTTTCTTGATAGTGGGTCCGGGGCTAATCTGGTGGACGCTCGGTTTGCCCAGGTGCATGGTATGCAACTGAGTGTATTGGCCAAACCGGTCCCTATACTCTCTATTGATTCTAGACCTCTTGGTCAAGGTAGCTTGGTACAAGCTGTTCATAACATAGATCTTCGAGTAGGGGCAATTCATAAAGAGCAATTGTCTTGTTATGTGTTGGAGGGTCTGCCTGCTCCTATTGTGTTGGGACTTCCTTGGTTGGCTAAACATAACCCAGTGATTGATTGGCAATCCAGAAAGATAAGCCAGTGGGGTGAATTTTGCAAGAATAACTGCATGAGCACGGTCATCGGTGCGGTTGTGCCTAGGACTTTGCCTCCTTTTCTGGAGGACTTTTGGGAGAAGTTCTCAGAGGAGGGGTGTAAAGAGTTACCTCCTCATCGCACATATGACTTCTCAATAAAGTCGCTTCCTGATGCCTTATCTTGTACTTTCCCAGGGGTCGGGAAGACGGATGATCCGGTTCCTATTCCTCAGGAGGGAGTTGTAGTGTCAGCTGTATGCTCTGAGCTTGAGGGGGAGGTATTGGGGGCTCAGGGGGACGCCCCTGTGGGACTTCCAGGGAGACTGATAGTTCCAGATCGCTTAAGACTGAAGGTTACGGAGAACCCTTACATACGGATGGCTGATAGGAGGAGAATTTCTGGTCTAGATCTGAAGGTGAACGATCTGGTTTGGTTGTCTACCAGGAATATAAAACTTAAAGTTCCCTCCTGGAGGTTGGGTCCCAGATTCATCGGGCCATACAGGATCAGTTCCATAATTAATCCTGTGGCATTTCGTCTGGACCTCCCTCCTACGTTTAAAATTCATAATGTGTTTCACAAGTCATTACTTAAAAAGTATATGGCACCAGTCATACCGTCACCTCTACCTCCTCCTTCAGTGGTAGTCAATGATAACGTGGAAGTTCATTGGAGGGAGTATGGTCCTGAGGAGAGGACGTGGGTCCCTGCGTCTGATGATAACGCAGATCGATTGGTTCGGACCTTTCACACAATTTACCCGGACAGACCTGGTCATGAGGGTCCGGAGGCCCCTCGTAGAAGGGGGGGTACTGTCATGGGTGCATCGCCACGAAGATCGTCGCGATTGCACATTCTGACTTCTCACAGCTGAGCTGCTGTTTCTTTGTGTTTGGTAATGAGAGAGTTAATTTTACCTAGCTCTTTGCTAAGACTAGGTCCAGCCTCGCCCGGCTGCTTTGGATTATGTTCTAATTAGTTTCCTTTATATTCCTGCCAGTCTGGGTGTTGGATGCCGGTGAAAGCATTCATATAGTTTAGCAGACTGGAGCGGTTCTGAGAATACTTAAGCTAAGAGCTCCTTAGTTGTTTTTACTCTTATAGCTTATAGTTTATCTCTGAGACCTTAGGTGTTCCTACTGTGTGTGAGTGTTGTATGTAAGACTTTATTTACTTTATTTCTTGTCTTTCTTGTATGTCTTTCTGTTCATTAACCGTTACTTGGTCATTCCCTTTGGTGGTATTCAGGGTCCTTCTTAGGACTAGAATACAGTTGGCAGGGATTGATAGGAGACAGGGTTTACGCTGGTGGCCTGGACCTCTGTACCTTTAACAGTACCTCCAGGTTGAGGGATTAGTTAGGACCCCAGTTAGGGTCAGCTTAGACCCCGGTCACCCTCTAGCCGGAGACAGCGTATAACGGATTCCGTTTTGACCCACTGGACTTTCTGTCAGGTAAATCTATGTTATCATATAGCTATGCGCATGTTATATAGTATGTTGCCCTTTTGATATAGATTATTGTCATCACATATATATATCTGCTATACAGCGTGACAGCTACCTGCATTTCACAGAAATGGGATGATCCACGAGCAACGAGCCTGCAGGAGGCAGCGTGGTAAGACGTTAAACCCTTTACCTCACCACAGCTGGAAAGAGACCCAGGACAGTGACCCGGTTGTCAGCCGTATCAAGGAGCTGATAACTCAGGAAGGTTCCTCCTTGGAGAAGGATGCGTCTCAGCAAGCAAAGCAGCTGTGGAATGAGAGAAGCTGTTCATCTACCGAGAGAAGCTGTGCCGAAGGTACGTCAACCCAAGAACCCATGAGATGGTATGGCAGATAGTAGTTCCCAGAACGGACATCCAGATGGTGTTGGAAGCCTGCCACGATCGAGCGGGGCACTTTGGCTGGAAGAAGCTGGAAACCCTGCTGAAGTGTCGTTTCTACTGGGTGGGAATGCGCAGTTCCATCGAGAAATGGTGTAAAAACTGTGTGGCCTGTAGCCTCCGAAGAAAAGACTACAGCAGCCAGAAAGCACCCCTGCAACCCATCAAGACGACTCGTCCCTTGGAGATCGTGGCCTTGGACCATGTCAAGTTGTCACCCAGCCGGTCAGGATACTCTTATGCCCTGACAATGGTGGATCACTACTCCAGGTTCCTGGTGGTCGCCCCTGTCACAGATCTGACAGCTGAAACAGCAGCAAAGACGTTTCAAGAGTATTTCTGCAGACCCCATGGATATCCAGAGCAAGTGTTAACTGATCAGGGTCCTGCTTTTGAAGCCGAGTTGTTTAAAGAGTTCTGTCATTTGTACGGATGCAAGAAGATAAGAACCACACCGTACCACCCCAAACCAATGGTCTCTGTGAAAAGATGAATCACATAGTCATTGATCTGCTGAAGACGGTACCACTTGAGGGGAGGAATCGGTGGCCAGACCTACTACCTGACCTGGTAGATCTGTACAATCACATACCTGTGAGTTCCACCAATTGCACTCCAGCCTACCTTATGCGAGCAAGACCAGGAAAGCTGCCCATGGATTTGGAACTTGGTGTTGTAGAACCAGAAGCTGATGTTACTACTGAAGATTGGGACACGAACCGACAGGAACAGTACAGGAGAGTACAAGCCTGCGTGGAAGATAGTCTCAGTAAAGTAAGGGAAAAACAAGAGGAAAACTACAATAAAAGTGCACCAGCTGAACCTTTTGCACCTGGAGAAATTGTGCTGAAGAGAAAAAGAAGAATGCACAAATTAGACGATCAATGGGAGAAAGAGCTATATGTCGTGCAAAATTCCAAGTTTGACAACAGGAAGACCTGTACCATTAGCAAAGATGGAGGAAAGACGACCACAACCGTATCAAGAGACCACCTAAAACTGTGTCCAGACATGTTAAAACTTCACAAAGAAGAATCTGTTATGGAAAAAGAGAAACCAGGTGAAGTCATACACACGGACTTAGGAGATTTTCCTGCTGATTGGCCTTGTATCGGGGACGCTGTGATCATTCCAGTACTTCAATTTTACCAACCACAAGAAGCACCCCAACTTCGAGTTGAGCCAGTTGCCGCAGCAGAAGAAATAGTTCGAGAGGAACCTGCTCCTGAAGCACCTCAAGAAATAGAGTCCCAAGAAATGGAACCTCAAAACGTGGAACTACCAGAAGAATCCTCTAGCGGAACAGAACCGCATCGCCCAGCCACAAGTATGCTTGCCAGATCCCTAGAGAGGTTAAGGCAGTATTACAGTTTACCGGCACGTAGGACAGATAGGCCAGATGCTACTATACCTGACACAACACCACGTAGGTCAGTACGCATGACAAAAGGAAGGTTACCTGTTAGGTACCAAGAGTAGGCCCATCAAATGTAAACCAGTGTCCAAGTGTAAAAATGTATATAAGAATTGTGTAAATACTGTATATATGTTAATTGTATTTATTGCAACGTTCAAAGTGTCCGTACCTCCCGCCAGGGAAGAGTTATTGTTTATTGTTGATGTTATAAAATTAATTTCTTTTTCAGCCCGGGAGGGCTGATGATAACTAGGGGGGGATGTGTAGCCCAGCTGTGACTGGAGCCACATGTTCCCAGGAGGATGCAACCAGGTAAACCCACTAAGACCCATTTGCACACAAGACACCTGCACTAGTTCCCATATCCACCAGAGGGAGCTCTTCCACAGCATATAAGGCAGTGCAGACACGTGAGTCACGCAGTGAGTGAGATCACGTCAGAACTTGTGAGAACTTGTCAGAAGTCTAGTGACGTGAGAGTAGTCTGAACATCCCTGAACGGCAGTTACCTCAGACGAGATCAGATTGCAGGTTACCACAGACTAGTGTGCTTATGCTGAAGGTTAAAGTAGGACGAAAGGCGAGTGGAAGAAAGGAGAGAGTGACAGAGGTTGAAACAGCATTGATCGCTTACCTCTACTCTGCCCCACCGGACGCCGTGTCCGAGCTTGCTAGCATCTACACGACTAGTAGGAGAAACCGGAGACCCTGTGGAAATTCATGTCGCAGGGGCCCAGCACAGCTGATGCGTAACCGAGGTTAGGAAGACGGGGTCTGGCAGGTACTGCCACAGAGACACTGTTCTGTCCATAAGAAGGCCTCACCACAAAGTCAGCCGGGCGTATACGAAGAAGACAGAGTTAGACTTTGTTCTATACAGGTCAGAAACTCACACACAACAGAAGTAAGGAGGCCCTACACCTACTCAGTGGGATTACTGGAACTGCATCCTCCACCCTGACAGCTTCCCGGGACGTGCCTGCATCTACCATCAGTAAAGGTACAGAAAGAGACTTTCTTGTGTGTGTCTGCCTTATTGCACCTGCACCCCTACACCGCCATATACCCTGAGGGATCAGTCTTGCCTGTGGAAGACTTAACACCTTGCTGCCCAGTAACAACCCCTCAGAGTATCTACCCCGCAGCGCTGGTCACCCTGACCAGGAACCACAGGTGGCGTCACGAACATTTCTACAAACCTATAATCCCCTGTAAATATCCCCTTTTCAGTGAGCGCCCAGGGCCACGGACCGAGCTGTGCTACCCGTGACATCCCCCATTGAAGTGAACGGGCTCGGTGCCGAGTACCCCACAAGCCCTGGCCGAGCGACTCATTTTCATCAGCTGTCCCAGGCCGAAGGTGTAGATGGAGAAGAGTAGGCATCCTAGAACAGAGCCTTGGGGAACACCGAAAGACAGGTGTCGAGGTGAGGAGGTGGTGTGGGAGAGGAAGGCAATGCATGTCCCCCTAACAGTCTTGTTGCTTTTTAAAGACTCTGCCGATAATCCCAAAAAGGCCTTTTGCACCACCGGTCATTCCCGCATCAGCAGGGGTAGCAAAACTACCAGCCTTACCACCACCAGCATGATCAGGCACATGGCAGCAAAGCACCTTACTTTGTTGGTTGAACCCCAGGCTCCATGAACAGTGTCTGGGGTGATACCACTGCGTCTTCCGCTGTTGTGCGTGCAAGCCAATCCCCTGTCCATGGTGCATGCAAAAATGCCTCCTGCCCTGCATTGGTAATTGCACACAAACTCAACCAGCACCATTAACAATCATGTCAACGTCCTTGTCCCAACTCAGGGTTCAGTTGTCCATACACCAGTCTTTGTAACAAAAGGCGGAAATACGCAGCCAACGCCACAGCACTAAATTCACACATTTCTCATCTGTTTGCGATGGAAATGTTAAATTTTAGCCTCGTGGAAGACGGAAGCTTTCCGCAACCTGATGTCGGTGACCGTAACAAGGTATTCGGTCCCCACCCACCACTATTACTCCCGGTCTGCCGTAACGACATTACACAAGCAAGCACATGTCCCACAACATTACATGAGACCTCAACAATGCGGTTACAGGGAACGTGCACCTAACCACGGACACGTGGACAAGTGCTTGTAGGCAGTGACGGTATATCTCGCTGACGGCACACTGGGTTAGTGTTGAATAAGTCATGAGCCAGTCGGACATTGGGAGACAATGTTACAGATGTATGGAGGAGACAGTTTATAGAAGGCTTTGTATGTGTCAGGCACACCGCACTGCACTTGCTCACTGAGCCAGTGCGTGTGTCCTGAGTGAACAAACTGTGCCCAAAGATACCTGTATCGCAGAGCCGCAGCAGGGAAGACGTGTGTTTCTGTGGAACAGGACCTTCCGCAGCATGTGACTGCCAAGGGGCGGAGCCAGCCACATGTCTCTCAGAGGCAGCAGAAGCAGATAGAGAATGCTTCAGGCTGGAGGACCTGCAATCACCTGACTGCCTAGGGGCGTGGCCTAAGCTCCAGAGAGATATGAGGTAAAGGAAAACTCCTAGAAGGGTAACTACGAAATAAAGTTACCAAGGGGCATAGACAGAATGGATGGTCAGGATAGCCAGGTCATACACATAGAGGGCGACGAAGTACAAAAGGAGCAGGCAGAGAATAACCAGAACACAGCCAAGGGATCATACACAGACGGAGCAACGCAGTACAAAAGGGACAGGCAAAACTCGTAACAGGGACACAGCCAAATCAGAACCAGACAGACAAAACGTAGCACAGGCACAACACACTGGCACAAGCACAGGGTCAGACACACTCAGCCAAAGGTCAGAGTATAAACGACAAAGACTGGCTTCAGAGTGAGGCTATAAAAAGCCTCCCAGGACCCAGAAAGAGGCCAACCAAGTTAACCCCGTGACTACCTGATCCAAGAACCCAGTAAACCATGACAGTACCCCCTTCTTAATGGGGGCCTCTGGACCCCCAGGTTTCCCAGGATTCCGAGCATGGAATGCCCGAACCAGACGATCAGTGTGTACCGATCTGGCCGGCACCCAAGACCGGTCCTCTGGACCGTACCCCCTCCAATGCACCAGGTACTGTAAGGACCCCCGAGACCGCCGGGAGTCTACAATATTTTGTACCTCAAATTCCATGTGCCCATCAACCAAGACTGGGGAGGGAACAGCAGCTGGTTCTTCAACTACCGATCCCAAGGGTTTTAGCAAGGATCTATGGAATACGTTATGGAGTTTCAAAGCGGGGGGAGGCGAAGACGATACACCACCGGGTTAATTACCTCAATGATCTCATAGGGACCTATGAACTTGGGCCCCAGTTTGGCGGAGGGCAGACGAAGACTTATGTTTCGCGTGGAGAGCCACACCTTGTCCCCACACTGCAACACCTGAGCAGGGTTCCTTTTTTTATCTGCAAAACGCTTATAAGTCTCCTGAGCCCTGAACATATTTAACCGAACTTTTGACCACAGATCCCTGATTCGGTTAACACAGTCCTCAGCTCCTGGACAGCCCGAATCTAAACGTGAGAATTCACCAAAATGAGGGTTCAAACCATAATTAATAAAAAACGGTGACCTACCGGTAGATTGATTAGTACGGTTGTTGAAGGCGAACTCCGCTAACGGTAGGGCATCACACCAGTCGCTTTGCAGAGTAGAAATCAAACATCGAAGAATTTGTTCAAGCGACTGGTTGGTGCGCTCCGTCTGCCCGTTACTCTCTGGGTGGTAGGCTGAGGAAAAGGACAAAGATATCCCCAACCTTTTGCAAAAAGCCCGCCAAAACTTGGCCACAAATTGTGCCCCTCTGTCAGATACAATATTCATAGGTACCCCATGTAACCGTACAATCTGTGCGAGGAAATGCTTAGCGAGAGTCTCTGCAGAAGGTAGACTTGCCATAGGTACAAAATGCGCTAACTTAGAAAACCTGTCCACAACTACCCAGATAACCGTGTTACCCCGAGAAGAAGGAAGGTTGGTAATGAAGTCCATGGACAAGTGGGTCCATGGCCTTCCTGGAATTGGCAAAGGCACCAATTCCCAGGCCGGCCGGCAATGAGAGCTCTTAGAACGAGCGCATACCCCACACGCAGCGACATGCTTCTTAATATCTGAAGCCATCAAAGGCCACCAAAAAACTCTAGCCACTGCCTCTCGTGTGGCAGAAATGCCTGGGTGAGCACTCAGTTTTGAATCATGGAACTCCCGCAGGAGCCTGGTGCGTAACTGCTGAGGAACAAACAATTTGTTTTCGGGTTTGGACCTTGGCGCTAAAGATTGAGCCCCCACAATCTCCCGCTCCAATTCCGATGACACTTCAGCTATAATGACATTGGGTTGAAGAATGGGGGACGGCGGGTCAGGGGCGGAAAGCGGCTCAAAACTACGTGATAAAGCATCAGCTTTCACGTTTTTAGACCCTGGGCGAAAAGTTATAGAAAATTGAAATCTGGAAAAAAAAAGTGACCAACGGGCCTACCTAGGAGTCAGTCTTTTAGCAGATTTGATATACTCTAGGTTTTTGTGGTCGGTGATGACTGTGATGGGGTGAGCCGCCCCCTCCAAAAAATGCCTCCATTCCTCGAACGCTAACTTGATTGCTAAGAGTTCTCTATTACCAACGTCATAATTTCTCTCAGCCTGAGAAAATTTTTTCGAGAAATAGGCACAAGGTTTGAGGTTAGTCAGAGAAGTAGGTCCCTGTGACAACACTGCCCCCACCCCAACCTCCGAAGCATCAACTTCAACCACAAACGGCTTGGATGAGTCAGGTTGAACCAGAACAGGAGCGGATGTGAAACAATTTTTCAAAGTTAAAAAAGATTGTTTGGCCGACGGGGACCAGTTCCTAACATCTGCCCCTTTACGTGTGAGATCCGTGAGGGGTTTCACAATCTGAGAAAAACCCTTGATAAACCTGCGATAGTAATTCGCGAATCCCAAGAAGCGCTGGAGTCCTCTAAGGTCCCGAGGCTGGACCCACTCCATAATGACTTGCACCTTCTTGGGATCCATATGAAACCCCTGTGGAGAGATTATGAGACCCAAAAAAGATAGCTCCTGAACAAAGAAAGAACATTTCTCCAACTTAACAAATAATTGATTTTCCCTGAGTCTTTGAAACACAGTTTTAACATGTGATAAATGAGAATGTCTGTCAGAGGAATATATCAGTATGTCATCCAAGTAGATCACAACAAAACGGCCAATGAGGTCCGAAAAAAACTACATTAATGAAATTTTGAAACACAGCTGGAGCATTGGTGAGACCGAAAGGCATGACGAGATTCTCAAATAACCCCTCAGTAGTAAGAAAAGCAGTTTTCCACTCATCCCCTTCCCTCACTCTTATCAAAATATAAGCCCCCCTGAGGTCCAATTTCGAAAACCACTTGGCCCCAGAGAGCTGGTTACAGAGATCAGGAATCAGAGGCAGGGGGTATATATTTCTGACTGTGATTTTATTAAGTTTTCGAAAGTCGAGGCAGGGACGTAGACCGCCATCCTTCTTTTTAACAAAGAAGAACCTCGCAGCTACTGGGGACACTGAGGGCCTTATATGCCCTTTGCGAAGACTTTCAGCAATGTATTGTTTCATAGCCAGGCGCTCCGGGCCTGACAAATTAAACAGACGGGCCTTGGGCAATTTGGCTCCCGGGACAAGATCAATAGCACAATCAAATGATCTATGCGGGGGCAGAGCCTCAGCCTCACTTTCAGAGAACACGTCCTCAAAGTCTTTCAGGTACTCCGGAATACCCTCCAGACCAACAGAAGACACTGAGACAGGTTTTGCGAGTTTCATACAATAAACAGGTTTATGGCAACAGTCGACACATTGGGATCCCCATTTAATAATCTCCCCTGATTCCCAGTCAATCACCGGGTTGTGGCGTTGAAGCCATGGCATACCCAGCACTAGCCCTGTGGGCAATTTGTCCATGACAAAACATTCCATGTCTTCCCTGTGGGAAGAACCGACCTGCAAAGAAAACCTTTTGGAAGCATAAAGAATCCCTGTTCGGGTAAGAGGGGATGAGTCGATAGCAACAATTTTAAGGGGTGTCTACAGCCTGACTGTCCCTATCTTATGTTGGGAGACGACACAGGAACTGATCAGATTGAGAGATGAACCACTGTCCACCAATGCTGTCGAGAAAAAACGATAGTTGTCTACCAATAGTTCCACCTTTAACACGACTTTAGAACATGAGGAAAATAGTACCTGAAGGTCTGGGCAGCCTCCTCGACCGCTACCCAGACCTAGTAGTTTTCCGCCGTCTTAGATGACGGACAGGTGGGGCAATCTTTTCTCCAATGTCCGGACTCTCCACAATAGAAACAGAGTTGTTTCTCCTGGCGATATCTTCTCTCCTTCTCTTTTAGCGAGGTGGTGCCAATGTCCATGACCTCAGTAGTGGCTCCAGTCTCTTTGCTGCCAGCAAACAATGAGGTTTCACACTGCATGATACCCCTGCCGCGTAGCCTGCGGTCCATTCGTACGGCCTGGGTTATGGCATCCTCCAAAGTATCAGGTGGAGGATGAAGGGCCAGGGCGTCCTGGAGACGTTCAGACAGGCCTCTGCGGAATAGCCCTCGAAGGGCGGCATCATCCCAGGAGACCTCCGCTGCCCAACGTCAGAACTCCGAACAGAACCACTCGGCTGAATGTTTACCCTGACGAACACTCATTACCATGTCCTCAGCCATACGGACCCTGTCAGGCTCATCATAGATGCGGCCCAGGGCATGAAAAAACATATCAACAGTCATCCTCTCAGGAGCAGAAGGAGAGAGAGAAAAAGCCCAGGCTTGTGGGGCCCCCCGAAGTAGGGAAATAATGACCCCCACCCTCTGGAACTCATCCCCAGAAGAGCGAGGCCTCAGGGAGAAAAAAGTTTACACCCCTCCCTGAAGGCTCTGAACTCATTTTTATCCCCTGAGAAGTAGTCGGGCAGTTTAACTGGAGATTCAGGAGATACCAATGACACATCCTTACCACCTGTACCCAGAGACCCCGCAGCGACAGCCCCCTGTACGGTATCTACCAGCTGCTGCTGGGTCTGAGCCATCATGCACTGCTCAACATTGAACTCCTGGAACCTTTGCGTCAGATGTTTCACCTGACCTGCTAACATCTGCATGGGATTCATGGGGATAACACTCCTAAATCTCCCCCTCAGAAAAAATGTAACGGTCGTTTATAATGTCAGGCACACCGCACTGCACTTGCTCACTGAGCCAGTGCGTGTGTCCTGAGTGAAAAAACTGTGCCCAAAGATACCTGTATCGCAGAGCCGCAGCAGAGAAGACGTGTGTTTCTCTGGAACAGGACCTTCCGCAGCATGTGACTGCCAAGGGGCGGAGCCAGCCACACGTCTCTCAGAGGCAGCAGAAGCAGATAGAGAATGCTTCAGGCTGGAGGACCTGCAATCACCTGACTGCCTAGGGGCGTGGCCTAAGCTCCAGAGAGCTATGAGGTAAAGGAAAACTCCTAGAAGGGTAACTACGAAATAAAGTTACCTAGGGGTATAGACAGAATGGATGGTCAGGATAGCCAGGTCATACACATAGAGGGCGACGAAGTACAAAAGGAGCAGGCAGAGAATAACCAGAACACAGCCAAGGGATCATACACAGACGGAGCAAAGCAGTACAAAAGGGACAGGCAAAACTCATAACAGGGACACAGCCAAATCAGAACCAGACAGACAAAACGTAGCACAGGCACAATGCACTGGCACAAGCACAGAGTCAGACACACTCAGCCAAAGGTCAGAGTATAAACGACAAAGACTGGCTTCACAGTGAGGCTATAAAAAGCCTTCCAGGACCCAGAAAGAGGCCAACCAAGTTAACCCAGTGACTACCTGATCCAAGAACCCAGTAAACCATGACAGTATGTCATAGTTAGGCTTTTGAACTTAAGCCTGTTGTGAATGGGCTTGAGATGAGTTCTGAGCAGAGGCTCCCTCTGGTGGTTACAAGCGGTGCTGGTCTGTCCAGTGAAGATTGTGAGGATTGGGAATCAGGTGTTACTGACTGGTCTTATATAAGGGAGTCACCTTCCCATCAGGGTTGCCGGTGATCAATTGTTCTGGTCTCAATCCTTGAATCCTGTTTCCCTTGTAGCCTGCTGTGTCGTGTCTGCATCTCCTGCTATCAGATAAGACATTTTCTTCTTTTTGTTTTTGTGCTAGATTTTTGCATTTTGTCCTGCACTTCTGTGGGGGCCTTCAGGGTCCCCTCCGGGGGCTTTTGCCCTCTCAGTTAGTTCAGCCACTGATGTTTGTACTTTTGCTTTTTGCAGTTTTTTCAGTGGCTGCTGTTTTGATTTTGTTACACCAGAGAACTAATTTAGGTGGTAGAGGTCGTGTGATCTCAGGTGTTTTTGAAATTAGTAGAGTTGGTGCTTTTCAGGGTTTTCTGGGATTGCAGTAAGTACCCTTCCTATCCTTTTCTATTTAGTTAGTTTGGGCCCCAGCGTTTGCTCATGCTATTTTCTTTCTGTGTCAGTGTTTCTTCTTATCTAACCGCCATTACATGTTTGGGGGCTTTCTATTATCTTTGGGGTTCTGCTCCGGGGCAGATAGCTTTCCTATTTCTATCTTTAGGTGTAATTAGTTTCTCAGGCTGTGACGAGGCGTCTAGGACCAACGTAGGAACGCTCCACAGCTGCCTCTAGTTGTGGTGGTTAGTCAGGGTACTGCAATCTCATAGATTCCAACTGCTCTGGTGTATTGCCTTTTTACCTGCACTCCTCAGCTACCAAATCATAACAGTATCACCGGCCTAAAATTTAATATTGTATGGTACTCACAGAAGGGTCTGTCAGATAATGTAAAGGATGTTATGGTGGGATTCCCTGTCCCCTCTGGTCTCAATGATTCTATGTCATTAGCGATTCAAATTGACAGACGTTTGCGTGAGCAGAGAAGTATGCGTGGAATAGTGTTGCCTTGTGAACCTGCTTCTGAATCCATGCAGTGTGATAGAGTGGTGTCTGGGGCACAGCGTCATGAGTTTCGAAAGCGCAATGGGTTATGTTTCTACTGTGGTGATGCCTCTCATGCTATTTCAGTCTGCCCTAAGCGGGGAAGACGTTTTGCACGCTCAGTTGTCTTGGGTAATGTTCAGACTAAGTTTTTATTAACTGTCACTCTGATATGCTCTCTGTCCTCATTTTCTGCTCAGGCTTTCGTTGATTCTGGAGCAGCTATTAACCTGATGGATTATGATTTTGCTAAACGTTGTGGGTATCCGTTGATACCCCTACAGAAGTCTATTCCCCTACTGGGGATCGATTCTACCCCTTTGGCAGAGAATAAACCTCAGTTCTCTACTCAGGTGATAATGAGGGTTGAACCTGATCACCAGGAGTGCTGCAAATTTTTGGTTCTCTATAATCTGCATGATATTATCGTACTGGGTTTCCCTTGGTTACAGTCTCATAATCCTGTTTTGGATTGGAAATCTGTGTCTGTAACCAGTTGGGGCTGCCAATGTGTTAATACCAACACTCCTGTTTTTTCTGCCTCCCCCCAGGCTCAGGATGTTCCTGACTTTTTGATTGATTTTTCTGATGTGTTTAGCGAAAGTAAATCTGCATCCTTGCCTCCCATAGGAGCTATGACTGCGCTATTGAATTAGTGCCGGGTAGTAAATTCCCTAAAGGTCGCCTTTTTAACTTGTCTGTACCTGAACATGACGCTATGCGGTCTTATATCAAGGAATCATTGGAGAAGGGTCATATCAGACCATCCTCTTCACCCTTAGGTGCCGGTTTTTTCTTTGTGGCCAAAAAGGATGGTTCATTAAGGCCGTGTATTGATTATCGTCTTTTGAACAATATTACTGTGAAATATCAATATCCGTTACCCTTGATTTCTGACCTGTTTTCCAGGGTGAAAAACGCTACTTGGTTTACCAAGCTTGACCTCAGGGGGGCGTATAACCTTATTCGCATTAAGCACGGGGATGAATGGAAGACGGCATTCAATACCCCTGAAGGGCATTTTGAGTACCTAGTGATGCCCTTTGGGCTCACTAATGCTCCTTCCGTCTTCCAGTCCTTCATGAATGACATTTTCAGGGATTTTGTGGACAAATTTCTGATTGTTTATTTGGATGATATCTTGATTTTTTCTAATGACTGGGACTCTCATGTGAAACATGTTCGAACTGTATTCCAGATTTTGAGAGAGAATGTTCTGTATGTGAAGGGATCAAAGTGTTTTTTGGCGTACAGAGGATCTCATTTCTGGGATTCATTTTGTCCCCATCTGTTATTGAAATGGACCCGGTCAAGGTTCAGGCCATCTGTGATTGGGTCCAACCTACTTCATTAAAGGCTCTTCAAAGATTTTTGGGTTTTGCCAATTTTTATCGTAAATTTATTGGTAATTTCTCGGTTATTGTTGAACCATTAACTGATTTGACCAAAAAGGGTTCTGATGTGGTGAATTGGCCTCCTGAGGCAGTCTCTGCATTTCAGGAACTTAAGCAAAGATTCACTTCTGCTCCTGTTCTACGGCAGCCTGATGTTTCTCTGCCATTTCAGGTGGAGGTTGATGCCTCTGAAATTGGGGCAGGTGCCTTTTTGTCCCAAAAAGATCCAGAGACCTCTAAAAGTAACCCTTGTGCCTTTTTCTCTCGAAAATTTTCTCCTAATGAACGTAATTATGACGTGGGTAATCGGGAGTTATTGGCCATGAAGTGGGCTTTTGAAGAGTGGAGACATTGGCTGGAGGGAGCCAAACATCAGGTGGTGGTCCTTACGGACCATAAGAATCTGGTCTATCTGGAATCTGCCAAGCGACTCAATCCTAGACAGGCCAGGTGGGCCTTGTTTTTCACACGTTTTAATTTTGTGGTTTCCTTTCTTCCTGGCACTAAGAATGTTAAGGCGGATGCCCTCTCGAGGAGTTTCCTTGCGGACTCTCCTGAGTTATCTGATCCTTCTGTTATTTTGAAAGAGGGTGTAGTTCTTTCCGCCATCTCGCCCAATTTGAGACTTGCTCTGGAGGGGTGTCAGGAGGATAGGCCCGAGTGCTGCCCTGTTGGAAAATTGTTTGTCCCGGACCAGTGGAAAAAGAGTGTGATGTCTGAGATTCATTGTTCCGCATTGGCTGGGCATCCCGGAATTTTTGGTACTAGAGACTTGGTTAGTCGGTCCTTTTGGTGGCCTACCTTGTCTCGTGATGTCAGGGAATTTGTGCAGTCCTGCGGGACTTGCTCTCGCTTCAAGCCTTGCTCTCGCTCTAGTGGTTTGTTGGTGCCATTGCCTGTGCCCAAGAGACCATGGACCCATATCTCTATGGATTTCATTTCCGACCTTCCTGCTTCTCAGAGAATGACCGCCATCTGGGTAATTTGTGATAGGTTTTCCAAAATGATACATCTTGTGCCATTATCTAAGTTGCCTTCCTCCTCTGAATTGGTGCCGTTGTTCCTTCAGCACGTGGTTCGTTTACACGGCATTCCTGAGAACATTGTGTCTGACAGAGGAGTCCAGTTTGTTTCCAGATTTTGGAGGACTTTTTGTTCTAAACTGGGTGTTCAATTGTCTTTCTCCTCGGCATTTCATCCTCAGACCAATGGTCAAACTGAGAGAACAAACCAGACATTGGAGACTTATCTAAGATGCTTTGTGTCTGCTGATCAGGATGACTGGGTCTCTTTTTTGCCTTTGGCTGAGTTTGCTCTTAATAATAGAGCTAGCTCTGCCATTTTGATGTCTCCGTTTTTCTGTAATTCTGGGTTTCACCCTCGATTTTCTTCAGGACAGACGGAGGCTTCTGTCTGTCCAGGTGTTGACTCTGTTGTGGAGCGTATGCAACAGATTTGGGACCAGGTAGTGGAGAGGTTGTCCCTCTCTAAGGAGAAGGCCCAGCGGTTTGCTAACCGGCATAGGACTGATGGTCCTCGGTTTAAAGTAGGGGACTTGGTCTGGTTGTCCTCAATAAATATTCCTATGAGAGTAGCATCTCCTAAATTTAAGCCTAGGTTCATTGGACCTTATAAGATCATGGAGATTATTAATCCTGTTTCTTTTCGTTTGCTTCTTCCAGGGACATTTAAGATCCATAACGTGTTCCACAAGTCCTTGTTGAAGAGGTTTGTTGAGCCAGTGGTTCCTGCTGCTGTGCCTCCTGACCCTGTTTTTGTTGGGGGCAATCTGGAGTATATGGTTGAGAAAATATTAGATTCTCGTTTTTCTAGACGGAAACTCCAGTATTTGGTTAAATGGAGAGGTTATGGTCAGGAAGACAATTCTTGGGTGTTTGCTTCGGACATCCATGCTAGGAGACTTATCCGTGCGTATCATAGAACTCATCCTGACCGACCTGTTGCTCAAATGAGGGTTCGGTGACCCCTCCTCAAGGGGGGGGGGTACTGTTGTGAATGGGCTTGAGATGAGTTCTGAGCAGAGGCTCCCTCTGGTGGTTACAAGCGGTGCTGGTCTGTCCAGTGAAGATTGTGAGGATTGGGAATCAGGTGTTACTGACTGGTCTTATATAAGGGAGTCACCTTCCCATCAGGGTTGCCGGTGATCAATTGTTCTGGTCTCAATCCTTGAATCCTGTTTCCCTTGTAGCCTGCTGTGTCGTGTTTGCATCTCCTGCTATCAGATAAGACATTTTCTTCTTTTTGTTTTTGTGCTAGATTTTTGCATTTTGTCCTGCACTTCTGTGGGGGCCTTCAGGGTCCCCTCCGGGGGCTTTTGCCCTCTTAGTTAGTTCAGCCACTGATGTTTGTACTTTTGCTTTTTGCAGTTTTTTCAGTGGCTGCTGTTTTGATTTTGTTACACCAGAGAACTAATTTAGGTGGTAGAGGTCGTGTGATCTCAGGTGTTTTTGAAATTAGTAGAGTTGGTGCTTTTCAGGGTTTTCTGGGATTGCAGTAAGTACCCTTCCTATCCTTTTCTATTTAGTTAGTTTGGGCCCCAGCGTTTGCTCATACTATTTTCTTTCTGTGTCAGTATTTCTTCTTGTCTAACCGCCATTACATGTTTGGGGGCTTTCTATTATCTTTGGGGTTCTGCTCCGGGGCAGATAGCTTTCCTATTTCTATCTTTAGGTGTAATTAGTTTCTCAGGCTGTGACGAGGCGTCTAGGACCAACGTAGGAACGCTCCACGGCTGCCTCTAGTTGTGGTGGTTAGTCAGGGTACTGCAATCTCATAGATTCCAACTGCTCTGGTGTATTGCCTTTTTACCTGCACTCCTCAGCTACCAAATCATAACATAAGCCTATGGACAATAGGAAGGCAATGAAGAGCCTTGCAGAGAGGAGAGGCTAGGGAATAATGGAAGGACAGTTGAATTACTCTGGCAGCAGAGCTTAGGATAGATTTGAGTGGTGCAAAAGTGCTAGAGGGGAGGCCAGAGAGCATAAGGTTGCACTAGTTGAGGTGGGAGATCATGAGGGCGTGCACAAATATTTTTGAATTTTCTTGGAATGTATGAATCCAGGAAATGTTTTTGAGTTGTAGTCGGCAGGAGGAGTCAATGGCTAAGATATGTAGCTTGAAAGAGAGGGCAGAGTCGAGGATCACCCCAAGGCCACAAACAAGTGGGACTATTTTTCACGGTGTGCTGTCCCGCCATTACACAGGCACGTGTCCCACAACATAACCTGTGCCCTCCACTACGCTGTTACTTGGAAACTCACCTAACCACAAACACGTGGACAAGTGCTTGTGGTCAGGGATGGTACATCTCACTGAGGGCACACTGGGTTAACCTAGTGGAAGCCAGGACCCACTACGACCTTGGTATGGTGCATGTCCTCCCAACTCTTAGTATTGCGGGCCCTATGTCAATCTGGGTTGGCACCACAGTCTACAACTCCTGCACCTCCTCCTCCTCCTTCTCTTCAGCCTCCATCTCCAAAAGTATCACATCAGTGAAACGCTGAAAGCACTGCAGCACTGCCTCATCAAAGCGGCAAAAGGCTGTGCTGAAGCTTAGGTGACAAAATGCACAATGATGAAGAGTTGTGGACAGCTCTGAAAGAGCAGGAAGATCTGTGGCTGACACCACTGAACCCACAGCCAGGCATGGGTGTGTGTGACAATGGCTGGAACCTGGTGGCTGCTCTGTGGCGAGGCGAGCTCAGACATGTGCCATGCCTGGCCAATGCACTTAACCTCATTGGTCAAAGTTTTCTGAAAAGCGACACGGAGCTGCCGGATCTGCTAGGAAAAGTACAATGCTCTGCGGACCCATTTTAGAAAGTCAGCTACAGCTTAATCTGCCCTTGCCGTGCTTCAGCAGCGCTTGCAGCTTCTAGCTCACCGACTGGTGTGTGATGTCCCCAGGAGTTGGAGCTCTACACTGCAGATGTTGGAACTGATTTGTGAGCAGAAGAGGGCATTTGGTGACTAGTCTACCAGCATCAACAAGGTTGTCGTTATTCAGTTTTGACTTCACACATAAGATCTCAGGAGTGGACATGGATGTCAGACATATGTACCATCCTCCAAAACTTTGAGGAATCCAACAAGATGGTGAGCATAAATGATGCCATCCTTAACGTCTCCATCCTGCTTCTCTGTGTTCTAATCTGAATATTTATAGTTATTTATATAGCCCAAAAATATTTACAGTTTAACATTTTGAAAAACAACAGTTCTAAGTAACAACGATAACAATAATACAATAATTAAGCCAAAATAAAACGACCCTGCTCGTGACTGCTTACAATTTACACTAAGTAACAGCAATAACAATAATACAATTTTTTTGCAGAAATAAAATGATCCTGCTCATGACAGCTTACAATCTACACATAGTAACAACGATAACAATAATTAAACCACAAAAAAACAATCATGCTCGTGACAATTTACAATCTACAATGAGGTGGAGAGATAAAAACTACAGGGGTGTATTTCCAATAATGCGTTTACAATTATATTACTGAGGTTAGTTGAAAGTCGAGGAGGCCTGAGGACAAGTAGGAGGAGGAGAGCTTGGTCAGTCGTCCTCTTGGTGAGGACATGGAACTATTGACTGTTAGCAGTCTTGTATGCATGGCTGAGTTTATGTTCCGGTGCCTTTCCCGTCACCCTCACGTTCTCAAAATTACACTGCCTCCCTTCGTGTTCACAGCTGGGGACTCACTCATGGTTTTCGTTTTTTTCCCACACCTACCACACAGGTTCCTTGTCTAAACATGCCTCCTCTTCATGGGTAATGCGACCTGTCCATTCCCCTATTCCTTCCCCCAGGAAACAGGGCGCAGCCTTGACAGTTCCGGACCCGGCACAGCACAGGTACCCGCAGCCTGGTCATCCTGAATCCGTACATATCTGGCCAATCAGTTCTTTAATGCAAGCATCATAGAAAGCATGTACTTCCAACTTTAAGGCGAAAATTGTACATTACATCCAGGACAGTGTCACTTTGAAGGACTTTGTGGCTCATATCAATCACAACATGACACTAGTAGTCTCATACTTCTAATTTTCGGTGGAGAATCATTTCCCCAGTGATAGGTTGTGTATGTTCTGACTTTTGTAACATCATTTGGGTGATAATAATTATTCATACCTATTTGCTTCACAATACACTCATCTTTTTCTTTAAGGCTTCTGAATATAATGTTGTAAAAGTGAAAACAAGTTGGTGAAGTGTGTTTAAACTCAAATGTGAAAATAATTGTCATCTTTACTATTTCTCCATTCAGTGTGCGCCTAACCCACCTCATTGATCTTATTGATTTTCTTTGGCAAGAAACCAACAGCTCCATCAATACCACGTGCTTTTCAAATTAATTCATCATGCTTGTAAAGTAGAGGTGAGATTAGGGATCTAGATAACATCTTGGGACTGTATTCAACATGACACTGTGCCACGACCCACTGGGGCTTAACTAACAATTTCACATAGTGCACTGCACAACAAAGTTGTCAGAAAAACAAGATTTTGATTCAATAACATGTTGGATGGACTGTCAAGTTGAAACACCCATATATTATTATTATAACAATTATTATGTTATATAGCGCCATTTATTCCATGGTGCTGTACATGAGAAGGGGTTACATACAAAGTAATAGATATGATTTACAGTTAACAAATTTAAAATGACAGACTGGTACAGAGGGGAGAGTACATTGTCCTTGCGGACTTACATTCTGCGGGAAAATGGGGAAGAAACAGAAGTTCGGGGGTGCGGCACCTCGGCTGGTGGAGAGGCGGCATCTCGGGTGGTGGTGTACAAGTCACATCTACGACCACCACGCTCTCCAATTGACACCTCTTGAAATGCAGCCAAAATGTCACAATCTCTAGCTTCTGTTATAGAAAATACAGGGGCTCCTTTTTGACATCATCGTCCAACAAGTTCAGTATTAGTAGGTAATGGCTTGTCAGAATCTGGCCCAGGAACACCAGGCTTCAGTAGTTGTGAGTCCTGGACCCGTGCTCTTCCAGGTGCTCTTCCTCCGGCTCTTCCATTCATGATTTCATCTGGAACATTTCGCCTTCGTAATCCAGAGATAGAGTACAACACCGCCCAAGCATTCACCCTCTGCTGCTCAGACTTTCTATCTGCGCAGTGACAGACTCTAGGCAGAAGATGATGATGGTGGTAGTAGTTGGAGCAATTAAGACAGTCATGAAGCAGCCATAACAACTTGAAACAGAAGTATGTTGACAGAGATACCATACTGTTCAATATTTGGACTGTATTTTTACTCAAAAATAGTGTAGAGAACTAGGGTAACAGATAGCAAATACAGTGGAATGTAGGCCTGAATTGCCACAATTTATGCTCCACAAATACATCAGACATCTGACAGCGATACCAGACTGTTCAATATGTGGCCTGAATTTTTTAATTTTAAAAAAGTCTTTAAAAAAAAACAGACTCGGGAAGACCTAACAGTTGGACTTTTAACTTCCATCATGTTGGTGTTACGGGGAACGGTTGCCCGCCTTCTGTCGGCAACCACCACACGGCTTCTTCCTGCCTGAAGGGGTGCTATGCCTCCCTCCCCCTGTGTGCTGCTGTCCTCGCTCTGCATGTCCTCCTGCCAGGTTGGGTCAGTTACTATATCATCAACCACCTCATCTTCCACTTCCGCATCCTGGTCCTCCTCCTGACTTTCCAGCAATTGTGTCTAATCATCGTCCACCTCTTGTGACCGTGGCTGCTCAAATATTTGTTCATCGTTACATGGAATATCATCTTGCCCCGCTTCAAGTGGACCAGGCAAGAGGCTCGAATCTACAAATGGAAAACTGAACAGCTCTTCGGAGTGTCCGAGTGTGGGATCAGTTGTCTCAGGGCACTCAGCATGGTGGGAGGAAAGAGGATCAGGGTGAGGAATATGCGGTCCAGATTCACGGCAACTCAGACTTGATCGTGTGTAAGACAGGGTGCTGGTGGTGGTGGCTATGTAACTGGAATTATTATCCGCTATCCGACCAACAACCTTTTCACACTACTCTGGCTTCAATAGTGCTGTCCTGCTGTGGTCCCCTATGACTTCAGAAACTAAGGTCCAGCGAGAAGATGTGGGTGTTTTTGTTGGCCCGATTTCAGCTTGCCCACGGTCTCTGCCTCAGCATGCACCATGACCATCACAGCCACTTCACCATCCCTTGCTACACGCCTTGCCCATTGTAAATGGGCTAGAATTTTATACACGTTCACTACAAATGGCTGAATTGGGAGCAAACTTGTATGTGATAAGTGTGCGAGAAAACCACACTTTAAAATATGTGGACTGTAGTTACAAATATTTTTTGTTAAGCCAATGAGTGCCACTAAAACAGACAGCAAAAACACTAGAATAGGTAGGCCTACAATCATCAAATTTGTAGCACACGGATGTATGAGACGTGTCACAGATATACCACACTGTAAAATATCTGGCCTTTTTTATTTAAAAAAGAAACATAGTGCTGTATATAACTTGAGTAACAGACAGGAAAGCACAGGACTACTGGCCTAAAATGCACCAATTTGGAGCACACGGATGTATGAGACGTGTCACAGATATACCACACTGTAAAAAATCTGGGCTGTTTTTTTTTTACAAAGCAACATAGTGCTGTATATAACTAGAGTGACAGACAGCAGGAAAAATTGAATACCATGCTAAAAGGCCCAAACTTAGAGCGCACAGATATTTGAGCTGGCATGGAGATACCACACTGACAAATCTGTGGCCTGTATTTTTTGCTTTTTTAGGCTAAATAGTGCTGTATATAACTAGAGTGACCAAGGAAAAAAATTGAAAACCGGCCTAAAATGGGCAAACTTGGAGCACGCAGATATATGAGCTGGCACGGAGATACCACACTGACAAATCTGTGGCCTGTATTTTTTTATTTTTTTTAGGCTTAATAGTGCTGTATATAACTAGGGCACAGGGAACAAAGGAAAACAGGCCTAAAATGGGCAAACTTGGATCACACAGATATATGAGCTGGCACGGAGATACCACACTGACAAATCTGTGGGTTGTATATTTTGCTTTTTTAGGCTAAATAGTGCTGTATATAACTAGAGTGACACACAGGAAAAAAACTGAAAACAGGCCAAAAATGGGCAAACTTGGATCACACAGATATATGAGCTGGCACGGAGATACCACACTGACAAATCTGTGGCTGTATTTTTTGCTTTTTTTAGGCTAAATAGTGCTGTATATAACTAGGGTGACACACAGGAAACAAAGGAAAACAGGCCTAAAATGGGCAAACTTGAAGCACACAGATATATGAGCTGGCACGGAGATACCACACTGACAAATCTGTGGGTTGTATTTTTTGCTTTTTTTATTGTAAATTGTGCTGTATATAACTAGAGTGACACACAGGAAAAAAATTGAAAACCTGCCTAAAATGGCCAAACTTGGAGCACGAAGATATATGAGCTGGCACGGATATACCACGCTGACAAATCTGTGGCCTGTATTTTTTGCTTTCTTAGGCTAAATAGTGCTGCATATAACTAGAGTAACACACAGGAAAACAATGGAAAACAGGCTTAAAATGGGCAAACTTGGAGCACGAAGATATTTGAGCTGGCACGGAGATACCACACTGACAAATCTGTGGCCTGTATTTTTTGCTTTTTTAGGCTAAATAGTGCTGTATATAACTACAATGACAGATAGCAAAAAAAATGGAATTTAGGGCTAAAATGATCAAAATTCTTAGCAGATGGATGGATGAGGCATGTCACAGATATACCACACTGTAAAATATGTGGCCTGTATGTATTTTTTGGGGTTCAGAAAATGGTGTCAAGAAATTATGTAAAACACTCAAAAAATCTACTCTACTGTACCACATAAAAAATAAATATTTCTCTGCGCACACAAAAGTGATTTTTGGGACCCCTTTAAAAATGCAGGATTTTCACGCTGTGCTAGGAAAAGGATCTGGCTGTATTGTGCACTGTCAAAAAGCAAATGGAGAAAAAAAGGGCTCTAGACTGCTTTACAATAAAATAAGCTCTATTAACCTGGCGAAAAAAATTTTCCAAGCCAATTAGACCTGGGGCTAGGTATATACGGTCAATATATCCCATAGGTAGCAGTAGCAGCAGCACCAGCAGAAAGGAAGGGAATGAACCCTCTTGATATATGCAATGATATGTATAAACACACATACAGTGCCTGCAGGCCTTGCACTGATATGTAAAGAGCGACGTACAATCCCCTGCCTACCTAACACAGAAACCTATATACTCCGGAATTAGTCCTTAGAAGGACTGTTGGCAGGGCCGGCTCCAGGTTTTATGGGCCCCGGGCGAGTCTCAGTGGGCCCCTTTAACACAGACCACGATTCATGATGCACAGATACGGCAGAGAAATATAGGTATAGTACAATGCCAAACACTTCACTTCTTCCATTACATGAGTGATATCTATTGTAAATTCTACAATAGCTCAGAGACTGCCAAATCCTCACAGCGCACAGTACAGACTGGACAGTACAGTCCTCCATACAATATTATGGGCAACACATAGTCCTCCATACAGTATTATGGGCCAAATATAATGCTCCATAAAGAATATTGGACCCCAAATAATGCTCCATACAGGATACTGGTCCCCATATAATGCTCCATACAAAATATGGAGCTCTCCTCTGCACTGTGCTGCATTCTGCACTGTTACGGCTCAGGAAAGGGCGCTGTGGAAAGACTCCCCATTATTATCATCATCATTGCTTCCCCATTATCATCATCATTGCCTCCCCATCATCATCATCATTTTCTCCCCATCATCATCATTGCCTCCCCATTATCATCATCATTGCCTCCCCATTATCATCATTGCCTCTCCATCATTATCATTATTCTCTCCCCATCATCATCATTGCCTCCCCATCATTATCATCATTGCTTCCCCATCATCAATATCATTGCCTCCCCATCAGCATCATCATTGCCTCTTCATCATCATCATCATTGCCTCCCCATCATCATTGCCTCCCCATCATCATCATCATTGCATGCCCATCATCATCGCCTCCCCATCATCATCGCCTCCACATCATCATCGCCTCCCCATCATCATCGCCTCCCCATCATCATCATTGCCTCCTCACCACCATCACTGCCTCCCCACCACCATCACACATACAGCACACACACAGACAGCACCGCAGCACTCTCTCTTACATACACACACACACACACACAAAGCACCACTGTTGTGAATATGCTGGAGGCGGCTTCTGAGCTGGGACTCCCTCCGGTGGTTGCTGAGGGTAATGAACTGATTACCGAATGGCCTTCAGTTGGCGCTGAATGGTAGTATTTAAGTGGCCTGAGTTCCCAGCAGCCTTGCCGGTTATTAATTGTTCCTGCTGGTCTTGCTTGAAGCACTGCTAGTTTCCTGCTCTCCTTCAGATAAGTGTTTGCTGTTTTTTTTTTCCTCTGTTTGATTTTCTCTGCTGGTTTGCTGCTTGCAGTGGACTGCAGCCTGTCCCCTTTTGGGGGTCTGGCGCTGCAATTGTGCTCCGTTTGTGTCTGCACTTTTGCTTTGCTCCTTTGTTACTTTTTATTTGCTGAAAAGCATTTGTTACACCAGAGATCTGATTTAGGTGGATGAGATCATGTGATCTCAGGTTTTTTGACAATCAGAAGTGTTGGTATTTTTGTTAGGGTTTTTTTGGATTGCAGTCAGAATTCTTTCCATTACTTTTCTGTCTAGACAGATTGGGCCCCAGCGTTTGCTCATTCTATTTTCTGTCTGTGTCCGTGCTTTCTTCTTGTCTAACCGCCATTACATGTTTGGGGGCTTCCTATTTTCTTTGGGGATCTTCTCCGGGGTAGATAACTTTCATCTTTCTGCCTTTAGGGATAGTTATCTCTCAGGCTGTGACGAGGCATCTAGGATCACGTAGGAATGCTCCATGGCTACTTCTAGTTGTGTGGTTAGTTCAGGTTACTGCAATCCAATAGGTTCCAACCTCTCTGGTGCATTAACACTTTTGCTATTTTTTGCTATTTCTCCTCAGTTACCGAAACATAACAGTATAACCGGCCAAAAACTGAAAATTGTATGGTACTCACAGAAGAGGAAAATAGTAATAAGGAAACTCTGTTTGTTGCATTTTTTTCCCTCTTTTCTCTGGGTGCTGAGGAGGAAGTTTTTTTTTTCTCTCAATGGAGTTTGCACAGTTGTCTGACCGTGTGGATCAGCTTGCCACTGAGGTTCGGAGTATTGCTACCTATCTTGCTGAGTTACCGGTTGTGGAACCTAGGATCCCCATGCCAGATTTGTTTTTGGGGGATCAATCTAAATTTCTGAATTTCAAAAATAACTGTAAGTTGTTTTTTGCCTTAAAGCCTAAGTCCTCAGGGAAGCGGCACAGCAGGTTCAAATTGTCATCTCCCTGCTGCGTGGCGACCCTCAGGATTGGGCTTTTTCCCTGACACCTGGGGATCCTGTTTTGAATGATATTGATGTGTTTTTTCAGGCTCTGGGGTTATTGTACGATGAACCTAATGTCACTGATCAAGCTGAAAAGATCTTGTTGGCATTAAATCAGGGTCTTGAAGACGCTGAGTTGTACTGTCAGAAATTTCGAAAGTGGGCAGTCCTGACCAAATGGAATGATGATGCTTTGGCAGCCCTTTTTCGAAAGGGTCTGTCAGAAAAAGTAAAGGACGTTATGGTGGTATTCCCTGTTTCCTCTGGTCTCAATTAATCTATGTCTTTGGCTATTCAAATTGACAGACGTTTGCGTGAGCGCAGAGGTATGCGTGAGATAGTGTTGCCTTGTGAGCCAGCTCCTGAGCCCATGCAGTGTGATGGAGTGACTTCTGGGGCTCAGCGTCATGAGTTTCGTAAGCGCAATGGGTTATGTTTCTACTGTGGTGACGCTTCACTTGCTTTTTCTATCTGCCCTAAGTGGGGAAGACGTTTTGCACGCTCAGTTGTCTTGGGTAGTGTCCAGACCAATGGACAAACCGAGAGAACAAACCAGACCTTTGAGACTTATTTGAGATGTTTTGTGTCTGCTGATCAAGATGACTGGGTCTCTTTTTTGCCTTTGGCTGAGTTTGCTCTTAATAATAGAGCTAGCTCTGCCACCTTGATGTCTCCATTTTTCTGCAGTTCCGGGTTTCACCCTCGATTTTCTTCAGGACAGGTGGAGGCTTCTGTCTGTCCGGGGGTTGACACTATTGTGCAGCGTATGCAGCAGATTTGGGACCAGGTGGTGGAGAGGTTGTCTCTCTCTCAGGAGAAGGCCCAGCGGTTTGCCAACCAGCATAGGACCAATGGTCCTTGTTTTAAAGTGGGGGACTTGGTTTGGTAGTCCTCAAGGAATATCCCTATGAAGGTTGCATCTCCAAAATTTAAGCCAAGGTTCATTGGACCTTATAAGATCATGGAAATTATTAATCCGGTTTCCTTCCGTCTGCTTCTTCCAGGGACATTTAAGATCCATAACGTGTTCCACAAGTCCTTATTGAAGAAGTTTGTCGAACCAGTGGTTCCTATGGCTGCGCCTCCCGACCCTGTTTTGGGGGCAATTTGGAGTATGTGGTTGAGAAGATATTGGATTCTCGTTTTGCTAGATGGAAACTCCAGTATTTGGTTAAGTGGAGAGGTTATAGTCAGGAGGACAATTCTTGGGTGTTTGCTTCGGACATCCATGTTGGGAGACTGATCCGTGCCTATCATCGAGCTCATCCTGATTGGCCTGGTTGCGCAGGTGAGGGTTCGGTGACCCCTCCTCAAGGGGGGGTACTGTTGTGAATATGCTGGAGGCGGCTTCTGAGCTGGGACTCCCTCCGGTGGTTGCTGAGGGTAATGAACTGATTACAGAATGGCCTTCAGCTGGCGCTGAATAGTAGGATTTAAGTGGCCTGAGTTCCCAGCAGCCTTGCCGATTATCAATTGTTCCTGCTGGTCTTGCTTGAAGCACTGCTAGTTTCCTGCTCTCCTTCAGATAAGTGTTTGCTGTTTTTTTTCCTCTGATTTTCTCTGCTGGTTTGCTGCTTGCAGTGGACTGCAGCCTGTCCCCTTTTAGGGGTCTGGCGCTGCAATTGTGCTCCGTTTGTGTCTGCACTTTTGCTTTGCTCCTTTGTTACTTTTTATTTGCTGAATAGCGTTTTGTTACACCAGAGATCTGATTTAGGTGGATGAGATCGTGTGATCTCAGGTTTTTTGGCAATCAGAATTGTTGGTATTTTTGTTAGGGTTTTTTTGGATTGCAGTCAGAATTCTTTCCTTTACTTTTCTGTCTAGACAGATTGGGCCCCAGTGTTTGCTCATTCTATTTTCTGTCTGTGTCCGTGCTTTCTTCTTGTCTAACCGCCATTACATGCTTGGGGCTTCCTATTTTCTTTGGGGATCTGCTCCGGGGCAGATAGCTTTAATCTTTCTGCCTTTAGGGGTAGTTATCTCTCAGGCTGTGACGAGGCGTCTAGGATCACCGTAGGAACGCTCCACGGCTACTTCTAGTTGTGTGGTTAGTTCAGGTTACTGCAATCCAGTGGGTTCCAGCCTCTCTGGTGTATTACCGCTTTTGCTATTTTTTGCTATTTCTCCTCAGTTACCGAAACATAACACACTGCACTACATACACACACGCAGGCAGACACACACACACACACACTGACACACACCACATCTCACCTGTCCAGCGTCCGCACCGCAGGCACTCCCGCAGCATCACCAGCGCCCGCGCTTACTCTCTGCCACAGCCGGCCGCTGAACGATGACGTCATCCAGCGGAGGTGCTGTGAGAGGAAGAGCTGGCGCCCTGCAGGCGCCCCCTGGAGCCCGGAGCCGCTGAGGCACGGGAAGAGGTAAGTATTGTGCCAGCTACCGGGGCCCTGAGCAAGCGGGGGAGGGGTGGGACACCGGCACCGCTCTCATCCGCTAACAGGCGCTGGGGTGCCCGACGGCGAGTGGGCCCCCGTGCCTGCTCAGGGCCCCAGCACTTGCCCGGGTATGCCGGGTGCTGACGACGGCCCTGACTGTTGGTTTAGCTGGATTTGAGTACTTTGGGATGGTAGACCCCACACTGACTGAGAAATCCCCAAATCTGACCCTATCTTGGAAGCAGCTCTCCCTACACTATCTAAATCTGGAGCTGAATGCGCCGAGCAGGGCGGCGTCCGGTCTCTTATACCCCTGATGATGCTGTGCGGCGAGCCAATCATTGTACGACCACAAAAAAGATGGCTGCAGCGTTTCATTGCCTGGCAGACAATCCCTGCATCGTGATTGGGTCTCTAAAGACCTACAAAAATGCTGGGTGGAAACCCGAGTTCCCGCCGAGTAATCCCGGAAATGCTCGGTGCTCGCAGAGTACACAGAGTACCATGATACTCGGGCGAGTAACGAGTAGTGGCGAGCACGTTCGCTCATCACTAGTAACTCAACTTCTCGGGTCCAGCTCCGGTCCTGCTTCAGTCTCTGTTTTTTTTGTCTGCATTGGTGATTTCTCATCGACAGCTCACTTCACCACTGTAGCCAATCACTGAGCACAGCGGCTTATACTATCTACCTTTGACAAGCCACTAAGCTCAATGATTGGCTACAGAAGTGGTGTGAGCTGCCAACGTGACATACTGCACTCAAAACACTGAGATGGATTCAGCAGAGGAGAGTCATCACTGGACCTGGACTTTTCAATATTTCAGATGGTTTGAATAATATGAGATCTGTAAAAGTCAAAAGTTAAAAACATTCCTGTCACATCTATCAAAAGCCACAACCTCAAAAAAGCTACCTTGGACAGGACAAATTTCACAATTTAACCCTTGAGCAGGGATCTGTTCTTTTACATCTTGGTCCCCTGGATAAGGGGTGCAGTCTACAAGTGCGAACCAGAGGTAGGAATGGTCTCCAATCAGGACAAAGCCAAGAGGTCACATCGGGAAGAAAATCATAAAACAAGAAGAAGATAAAAATTCAAGCTGAGGCCAGAAAACCTGAGGAATCAGGAAAACGCCAAGACCCAGGGCTCTTAGAAAGAAGCACTCAAAGCCAGACAATTGTACCCACAGTTCCCTCATCTCATGACACCAAAAGTCCTTGGAATAAAATTGGACTAATACTCTCAAGCATCACCTGCAACAAAGACGCAGTGCTCACGTGTGACTGAAGCAGAAACCCCCACAGATGTTATAATTCCATATGTTAGGTTACACAGCCTAGATCATGAAAAGCAATGACAAAGCCCTATGATGGCTGCAATATCCCAGTACCCCTTTAACTCCTGCCCTTAACAAGGGCAGTCCACAACGAGCCCTGTTATGAGGGCCCTGCACTCTCCCTAGATGCCTCCCTTGTGCACTAAGACACTAAGATATTTTAGCCATCATAGTGCTTAGTAGAGCCAGTACCCGGTTCCTTCTCTTTAACATCTATGCAGTTTGACCTTGGACACCCCAAAACCAGTCCACCTTTAATTTACTGTTGAATGAGTGAGGACATTCATTTTCTTATATTTCTTACTGTTAACTCATAGTTGTGGGTTTGCATGCATTTATAAGGACATCTATAGCATGAATGGGGGACCTTTTTACCTCTGTCATTTGTGTTTATATGTATTCCACCTAATTCTGTCTATAATTGGGATTTCTTGATCATCCCCTGATCTGATCTGTGTATTCCTGTACTGGGCATTAACTCAGGTGAGTGCACTATGACACCCAGGCTGACCAAATTCCCATTTGTATCCAGTGGAAGAGACTAACTAACTGGGCAGTGTGATGGGTGACTGGAACTCACCAGGTTTCTAATAATATGCGAGAGTACTGACACTCCTTAGAATTGATTATCTTGGCAATTCACATGTATCACTATTGAACTTTTTTACATGGTCATCCATTTCTTTTGATGAGAAACTTAAACCTTTAGTCCCTTTTCAAAATGGGTGTGACTTTACTCTTGATTACTCGTGATGAGCGAATGTGCTCAGATATCGTGCTATCCGAACATGCTCAGGTGTTATCTGAGAATCTTGGGCGGGCTCGGATAATAGCTGCACATGTGTTATTTATGTGTCATCAGTGTGACACACACCGGCGCCTGAGAAAAACCATACATTTCACTCTGTTGCCAGGCGATGGCAGCTGAAGTCAGCTCTCATTGTCGCCTGCTCTCTCTGCGATCAGTGAGAGCAGGCGACTCCAATGATAGTTGTAGGATTTCAGCCTGCATGTGTGCATCTCACTAACTAGAACTATCATTGTTGCCTGCTCTCCCTGCGATCAGCGAGAGCTGACAACGCTGATGAACAGTTGTGGTCAGCGGCCGGCGTGTCTAGTGTGCACTACATAAATAAAAAGAAAAAATGCAATGGTCTCCCACATATTTTTCAAAACTCAGCAGCCCCAGAAAAATGGTGCGTCAATAAGATGCACCAAATCTGGCCCTTAGCCTCGCTCTTCCCATTTGTCTTGGTGCGGTGGAAAGTGGGGTAATAGGGTTGGGGTTGATGTCAGCTTTTTTTTTATGGCCGATGACATTAAGACCAGGGGTTAGTAATGGAGAAGCGTCTATAAGATGCCCCCAATACTAACCCCATACTCATATTGTAGAAAAAAACAGCCAGAATAAAGTTCTTTATTTGAAATAAAAAACTCCCCACCCTCTTTTACCCATTTATTACTGTAAAATAAAAAAATAGAAAAACACCATACTCCTTACCTGTCCGACAATAATTCATTTGTCCCATGCAGTAAAACTTCAATGACATCACCACAGGTCACTGAAACTGTGCTCTGACGCTCAGCTCAGTGTCTCCCGGATGCCATGCTGGATGGTCGCATCATGCCACCATTCAGCAAGGCATCTAGATGAAGCAGAGATAGATTACAGTGTGGGACAAATGGATTATTGTCGGACAGGTGAGGAATATGGTGTGTTTTTGTTTATAATTTTACACTAATAAACAGGTTCAAGAGGCTGGGGAGTGTTTATTTCAGATAAAGGTGTCTGTCTTTCTTCAATTAAAGGCCTTTATTCTGGCTGTACAGCAGAAAAAAGGGCAGCACCACTTACCTGCCCAGGTCTTTGAACAAAATGCACTACAGGATGCAGCCAGCCCATATAGCAAGAGGTTGCAAAGCACAGGTGCAAAATACTAAATAGACAGCCACTCACCACCTACCAATTCATGGAGGGGTGACTGCTTAGTATACATTTGCACAATAAAGGCCTGTATAGGGCACTTTCACATGTAGGTAATGCAAAGTGTCTGGCTCTCAGCCTATTAAGGGTATGCCACACTGAACAATATCGCTAACGGGATCGCTAAAAAACGTCACTATTTAGCGATCCCATTAGCGATGTTGTTCAGTGCAGCAGCTGCCAGCGACGAGCTTCCTGCTGTGATCTCGCTCGTCTCTGGAATCGTTCCGGACCCTATTTTCTCGTCGGCGCTCCCGCTGGGTAAGTATATATCGCTAGTGTGGCACCTTTTCTTAGCGATTTAGCGGTACTTTTGTACCGCTAAAGTCGTTAAGAAGATCGCTAACGGCGATAGCGTCGTTAACTATATCGCTAAATGTGGCCGCACTTAGCGATATAGAAACAATCCCGCTAGCGATCGCATTAGTATGCGTCGTTATCGTGATCGCTAGCGGGATTGTTTAGTGTGGCAGTACCTTAAGTCAAGACCCTACTGTTCGATTAGGCGGTCTGGCCAGCACTCTCTAAATGCATCCCATGTGAACACCCCTGTATACAAGACTCAAAGTGCTGGGCTTGGCTGCACCCTGAAAAATAAAGTGCACAAAATACATATAAAATATGTGAGGTATTGGTCAATATTTTGGCCAAGATATGCAAGCTCGCAACCCAACGTCAAGGGTACCCACACTTGCGAGTACTATCACTAAACTAGTAGCAAAGCCACAAAAGAGGACTAAAATCCTCTTTTGTGGCTTTGTATATGTTACAATATGACTATGGAGTTAGTAAAGGGGGTGTTTTATAGATGACTCTCATGCCTCTCCACTACTAACCCCGGGCTTGATGTTAGCGGCCATAAAATAGCTGACATCAACCCCAATCCTGTCTATTTAGCCTTTGCTAGTTAAAATTTATAATGGGACCCTATGTCAAAACACACTATTGTAAAAACAAAATAAAGGTGCCTCAAACCATGAAAAACAAGGGAAGAACAACAGCAGTACTAGGACTAAATAGCATTGGTATTAATGTGCTTAGTAATGTGGACAAAAAAAATCATCATCTGTAAACAGCTTATATAGGCTAAAGGGTATGCCACACTAAACAACATCGCTAACGGGATCGCTAAAAACGTCACTATTTAGCGATCCCGTTAGCGTTGTTGTTGTGTGTGGCATCTACCAGCGACGTGGCCCCTGCTGAGATCCTGCTGTGATCTCGCTCGTCGCTGACATCGTTCCGGACCCTATTTTATCGTCGGCGCCCCCGCTGGTAAGTATATATCGCTGAGTGTGGCACCTTTTCTTAGCGATTTAGCGGTACTTTTGTACCGCTAAAGTCGTTAAGGAGATCGCTAACCGCGATAGCGTCCTTAACGACATCGCTAAGTTAAGCCGCTATCAGCGATATAGAAACAATCCCGCTAGCGATCGCATTAGTATGCGTCAATATCGTGATCGCTAGCGGGATAGTTTAGTGTGGCAGTACCTTTAGTATAGTCAGTGACTTGTATTCACAAGCTAATTAGCATTTTTTTGGATAAATACCTCACTAAATAGTGTTTTGTATAGCAACTTGGCTCATCCTCACCTAAACAAGGTAATTCCTTGTTGGGGAGTGTATTTATGTTTATATTGATATTTAGGCTATTGTCATTACTGTGGATATGCAAATTGGTGTTCTCATTTCTTTAGTTCACTAAGATATTTATTGGCATATGAATTTACCTTTAGGCTGCTTTGTATAAGATATGATGTATTTACTTATTGATATTGTGTGGTCAGAGAGCATACTGCTTAGTATTGTGAGTATGTGAGGTATTTATCCAAAAAAATGCTAATTAGCTTGTGAATACAAGTCACTGACTATATTAAGCCTATGTAAGCTGTTTACAGATGGTGGATTTTTTTGTTCACTTTACTAAGCACAATAATACCAATGCTATTTAGTCCTAGTACTGCTGCTGCTCTTCCCTTGTGTGATTTTTATGGCTTGAGGCACCTTTGTTTTGTTTTAACAATAGTGTATTTTGTTTATTTTAGCTTATTTTTTAAATAAAACATTGATGTATTTTATCTCTTACATTGAGTACACTCTTGATCTTTTTTGCAACTTAATTGCTGCGTGATCTATATGGTTCTATGCATTTTTTAACAGCATTTTTTCAGGCTCCTCTCAAAAGTCTATGGTAAGAAAAAAAACACGAAAAGCACTTCCTGTGGAAATCGATCATGAATAGGCACAACATTGGAAAAGGCAAAGCTGAATCCTCCAGGGCTGCTGCACTGACTTCCCATTCCAATTGTCTCAGCAAGGATAAGGAATCTGGAGGAACAAATTAGTGGCATCGTCTGGGCCAAACAAATTAATGGTAAAATAGGATTTTATTGAACTTCAACTACACCCATACTGCGCTGTTCTATGATGATACCTCTACTTTTTTCTTCTAGCTTCATTAAAGGGAAAAAAGGCAACAAAATATGCACAGTTTAAGGCTATGTTCACACGTTGCGTTTTTTGATGCTTTTTTTTTACGCTTTTTTATGTAAATTTTCACCTGCACATGTCAATACTCAGCACTGCCGCCGGCACTCAGATAGGGAGTGTTCAACTGCATGTATTTCTGTGCAGCCGCACGCTCTGGTCCTGAGTGCCGGCGGCAGTGCCGGGTATTGACATACGAGACCCGTGCGAGTTTCTTGCAAGTCTGACCCCGGCCTTTGCTGCATTTTTGGTGCCAAATAGTGATGTGCGAATGCGCTCGCCACTACTCGTTCCTCGCCCGAGTATTAAGGTACTCGGTGTACTCGGCGAGGACAGAGCATTTCCGGGATTACTAGGCGGGAACTGGGGTCTCCACCCTGCATTTTTGGCGGAGTTTAGAGACCCAATCACGCTGCAGGATTGTCTGCCAGGCAATGAAACGCCGTAGCCATCTTTGTTGTGGTTGTGCATTGATTGGCTGGCCGCACAGCATCATCAGGGGTATAAGAGACCGGACGCCACTCTGCTCGCCGCATTCAGCTCAGGATTGAGATAGTTTAGGGAGAGCTGCTGCCAAAATAGGGTCAGATTTGGCGATTTCTTAGCCAGTGTGGGGTCTACCATCCTAAACTACTCAAATCTTGATAATCCAACAGTCCTTCTAAGGCCGGGGTCACACTGGCGACAAAATCGGACGACTGCAAAGAGATGAAATATCGCATTGCAGTCGGACCAATGTTAATGTATGGAGCAGCTCCCACCATCAGATTTTTTGTGGTCCGTTTTATACGTGCGAGTGCAATCGCAGCATGCTGAGACTGTCACCGATTGTGGATCGTAAATTGCAAATGCAAGTCTATGGTGCGATGAAAAATCGGATTACAAACGGATTGTACGTGTGACTTGCGATTAAATCGCACCGGTATCCTTTAGAAAAGCCGGCAATTCATCCCCGGCTATACTGTAAAATCACACTGACAGCTTCAATAAAGAATGGAAAGAATACGTATACACACATAAAATAAATATATCTATATATATATACAGTACAGACCAAAAGTTTGGACACACCTTCTCATTCAAAGATCTTTCTGTATTTTCATGGCTATGAAAATTGTAGAATCACACTGAAGGCATCAAAACTATGAATTAACACATGTGGAATCATACATTACACTTTAAAAAAAAGTGTGAAACCTCTGAAAATATGTCTTATATTCTAGGTTCTTCAAAGTAGCCACCTTTTGCTTTGATTACTGCTTTGCACGCAGAAAAGGTGAACGGCTGGACTCTACATGCCTAGTTCCCACCGTGAAGCATGGAGGAGGTGGTGTGATGGTGTGGGGGTGCTTTGCTGGTGACACTGTTGGGGATTTATTCAAAATTGAAGTGGTGACCGGTCCAGCTCACCCCAAACCATCTCGATTGGGTTCAGGTCTGGTGACTGTGGAGGTCAGGTCATCTGGCGTAGCACCCCAACACTCTCCTTCTTGGTCAAATAGCCCTTACACAGTCTGGAGGTGTGTTTGGGGTCATTGTCCTGTTGAAAAATAAATGATGGTCCAACTAAACGCAAACTGGATGGAATGGCATGATGCTGCAAATTGCTGTAGTAGCCATTCTGCTTCACTATGCCATCAATTTTGAATAAATCCCCAACAGTGTCACCAGCAAAGCACCCCCACACCATCACACCACCTCCTCCATGCTTCACGGTGGGAACCAGGCATGTAGTGGCATGAGTCCATCCGTTCACCTTTTCTGCGTGCAAAGCAGTAATCAAAGCAAAAGGTGGCTACTTTGAAGAACCTAGAATATAAGACATATTTTCAGTTGCTTCACACTTTTTTGTAAAGTGTAATGTATAATTCCACATGTGTTAATTCATAGTTTTGATGCCTTCAGTGTGATTCTACAATTTTCATAGCCATGAAAATACAGAAAAATCTTTGAATGAGAAGGTGTGTCCAAACTTTTGGTCTGTACTGTATATATACATGTCATTGTGACATATATATATATATATATATTTAGAGTTCATGCACTTCTACATAGTATAATAACCGCTAATTCAATTGCCGGCTTTTGTGAAATTACAGACCCGATATGAAATGACACATGGTTTACATATAGTTAACCATGTCATTTCATGTCGTTTGATATATGGTTTTCACTGACAATTACATGTGGGCAAAATTTTACACATGTAGGGGTTAATTAAAGGTGTAAATTCGTTGAAAAAAAATGCGTGGGCTCCCGCGCTATTTTCTCAACCAGACAGACAAAGCTAGCGAGTGGGGGCAGATAATAATAGCCTAGGGAGGGTGCATTTATTTTGTGCCCCACCTGGCTACTAACATCTGCCCCCAGCCTCCCCAGAAAAGGCAAATCTATAATTAGATGCGCCCTTTCTGGCACTTTGCCCGTCTATTCCCATTGCCCTGTAGCGGTGGCTAATGGGTTAATAATGGGTTAAAGCCACCTTGCTATTGAAAGGTGACTTTAAGCCAGGTTAATAATTGAGAGTTGTCTACTAGACAACTCTCAATTATTAATCCTATTGAAGGAAATAAAAAAAACACACACACACATTAATAAATAATTTTAATGAAATAATCACACAGTTTTTGACCATCTTTTATTTTACAGATAATCCGTGCGAAGCCCTTGCTCTCCTGTAATAAAAATAAAATAATAAAGCAACATTATTCTTACCTATCTGGTGCTCTGTCAGGTCCCACGCTGTAATCCTTCACAAAGGGTTAACTGGCTTACAGCTAGCAGCACAGCTAATGCTGGCTGCACAACTATAAGCCCCCGAATGAATGAGCTTATGTCAGGCCCGACAGGAAAGGAAGTGATTAGTGTGGGAAGCTTAATTGATTGCTTCCCACAGTAATCAGTTCACTTCAGGTCAGCCGGGGACACCGCACAGCATCAGTGACGTCAGAGGGAGTCCCCGGCTGACCTGAAATGAACTGATTACTGTGGGAAGCAATCAATTAAGCTTCCCACACTAATCACTTCCTCTCCTGTCGGCCCGGACATAAGCTCATTCATTCGGGGGCTTATAGCTGAGCAGTCAGCATTAGCTGTGCTACTAGCTATAAGCCAGTTAACCCTTTGTGAAGGATTACAGCTTGGGACCTGACAGAGCACCGGATAGGTAAGAATAATGTTGCTTTATTATTTTATTTTTATTACAGGAGAGCAAGGGCTTCACACGATTACCTGTAAAATAAAAGATGGTCAAAAACTGTGTGATTATTTCATTAAAATTATTTATTATTAATGTGTGTGTGTTTTTTTTATTTCCTTCAATAGGATTAATAATTGAGAGTTGTCTAATTGACAACTCTCAATTATTAACCTGGCTTAAAGTCACCTTTCAATAGCAAGGTGGCTTTAACCCATTATTAACCCATTAGCCACCGCTACAGGGCAATAGGAATAGACGGGCAAAGTGCCAGAAAGGGCGCATCTAATTATAGATTTGCCTTTTCTGGGGTGGCTGGGGGCAGATGTTAGTAGCTGAGGGGGGCACAAAATAAATGCACCCTCCCTAGGCTATTATTATCTGCCCCCACTCACTGGATTTGTCTGTCTGGTTGAGAAAATAGCATGGGAGCCCACGCATTTTTTTCAATGAATTTACACCTTTAATTAACCGCTACATGTGAGAAATTTTGCACACATACACTCATGTAATTGTTAGTGAAAACCATATATCAAACTGCATGAAATGACATGGTTAACTGTATGTAAACCATGTG
The DNA here is from genome assembly GCA_033576555.1 of Oophaga sylvatica. Taxonomy (NCBI): domain Eukaryota; kingdom Metazoa; phylum Chordata; class Amphibia; order Anura; family Dendrobatidae; genus Oophaga; species Oophaga sylvatica. The sequence goes on along the minus strand of JARQOD010000001.1, from coordinate 110,407,520 downwards.
TCATTTCATGTCGGGTCTGTAATTTCAGAAAAGCTGGCAATTGAATTAGCGACTATTACACTATGTGCATGAACTATAAATATATGTACATATATATATATGTCTCAATGACATATATATATTGTGAGACAGTGAAGGGATGTGTATTGGATGGGTGTACATCTCGCATAGGTACTTAGCTGACTGGCATAAGGGAAATGTATGGCTTTGTAAACCTAGTGGTGGAGCAAGTTCACTACACCCTCCATTCAGTACAGGCTTGCAGCTCAAACCTGAAGCCACTCAGGTTTTAATTAGGCAGCTAGAAGTAGGTGGTGGAGAACACAGACATTGAGCTCTCAGTCTGGATGTGACTCCAGACACTGCAGGAGTCTTCGGGAAACCACACGCTGGTAAATACTGAATATATGTGTTGTTTTGGGCCAGGCTGGTAGAGTCTGGGCCCTGATAGTGAGGAAACTATCTATGTTTAGTGAGTAGCCGGACAGGCTCAGGATTTTGGTTTATGAGTTGGTTTTGCTCATGTTTGTTTGCTGTGGACTTACAATAAAGCTGGTTGTGGCCAGTTGTACCAGAATTGTTGTCTGTGAGTGAACTATGTTTATGCCACTCCGTCTACCCGAGACGGCGATCCCAGAGCTATATCCCCTGAAAAGCTTACAATATATATATATGTATTATATGTGTATATATTTATTCTTTCTTTTGTGATGTTAAAACTATTCATTTGTATCCATTATATGTCGGTTTTGCAAACCACCGACAAAATGTTGCAAGTCGGATGTCAATCAAATGTGTAACGAACACTCAGATGCGACTAAATCGCATCATCCCAGGATAATCGGATGACAGACGGATGAATGTTCATGAAAGTTTTGTGCGATAATCGACCGACTAAAACGGTCAGATTTTTTAGACGTTGTGTGTGACCCCTGCCTAAGGACTAATTCCGGAGTATATAGGTTTCAGTGTTAGGTAGGCAAGGGAATGTACGTCACTCTATACACATCAGTGCAAGGCCTGCAGGCACTGTATGAGTCTATATAGATCATTGCATACATCAAGAGGGTCCATTCACTTCCTAAATTCTGGGGCTGCTGCTGCTACCTGTATGATATATTGGCTGTATATACTGTAGCTAGCCCCAAGTATAATTGGAATACAGGCAACACATTTTTCTGTGTGGTGTCTCCGTGCCAGCTCATATCTGTGCATGCTCATAGTGTGGCCAGTATACTCTAATTTTCTTTTTTCCCCTGGGTGTGAGTGCACTTAAAAACACCAGTATTTTGCCAAAAGAAAAAAAAACAGGGCACACATTTGTCGTACTGGTATCTCCGTGCCAGCTCTTATCTTTGCATGCTCAAAGTTTGACCAGTGTGCGCCAGTTTCATTTTTTTGCCCTGGGTGTGACTGCACTTAAATACAGCACTATGTTGCATTATTTAAAAAAATAGGTAACATTTAACAGTGGGGTCTATCTGTCACATGCCTCATACATCCGTGTGCCAAAAAATGAGGCATTTTAGGCCTAACTTACCTTTTTTGGCCAGTCTGTCAGTCTCGTTATATCCAGCAGTCTTTTTTATCCAAAAAAACATAAAAAATTAATCCAGTCTCTTATCTCAGGCTGAGGCCTGGTGTATCTGTGGTGTTAAAATCTTTGCTTTGCAGTCATACGTTGCATAGTTCTGTCTACTAGCCTTGTTCTACGCCTTTTTTATTGTTTTCAAACAGTAAGAAAAAACATAATCCAAAAAATTAATACAGTCTGTGATCTCAGGCTACCGCCTGTTGTATCTGTGGTGGAAAAATCTATTCTTGGCAGGCATACGTTGCATAGTTCTGTCTGCTAGCCTTGTTCTATGCCTTTTTTATTGTTTTCAAACAGCAGTGCTGCCACTAAGAATTTCGGGGCCCCATACTGGCAAAATTTATGGGGCCCCCCTTGAGACTCAGCCCAGGCTCCACCCCAGTTCCGCCTCCACCCTAGCTCCTCCTCCACCACGCAAACCCTCCAAAATCCCTCCGCTCTTTCTTGGAAAAACTTCACCACGCCCTCACCAATCACACATTAACACCATATCACATACAAAGTCATCAGCTTTTGTTTTGATCAAAAGATTTTTTAAGCCTGCCACCACGACAAGGTAGACTATAGCAGGGCCCTACTCTACTCTAACCTATTAAACATTTGGTAACTTTTTTTAACCATTAATGTGCACCCATCTTCAGACAATGACCAGATGATACTGTGTCAGTGCCCGTCTAACTCTAACCTACTCCAGCAAGGTGGCAAAGGCAGTCCCTTATATTAGGTTGATATGCAAATTGCCTCTTCAAACAAAGAGGACTTGTACTCTATAGCGCCACTTATTGGAAGTAGCGATCCTACAAGTCACAATCAACCCTTTAACGAGTCTTGTAATATGACTTAGGATAAAAGCCAAATCAGAATCTCCATTTGCAGACACGGTGTTTCGGACTGTTGGTCCTCGTCAGTGCAAAGTAGGAGAGATTATATTAGGTTGGTCACTTATTACGTCAATGTAATTGTACCCCCCCTGAGACCCCCACATT
>JARQOD010000001.1:110336756-110404840 GCA_033576555.1 Oophaga sylvatica | reverse complement strand
GGACAGACGGGGGGGTTTCTGCCCCCAGGTGTTGCTCTGTTGTGGAGGTATGCAGCAGATTTGGGACCAGGTAGTGGAGAGGTTGTCCCTCTCTCAGGAGAGAACCAGGTGTTTGCCAACCGGCAAGGACTGATGGTCATCGGTTTGAAGTGGGGGACTTGGTCTGGTTGCCCTCAAGAAAAATCCTATGAGAGTTGCATCTCCTAAGTTTAAGCCTAGGTTCATTGGACCTTATAAGATCTTGGAGATTTTTAATCCTGTTTCCTTTCGTTTACTTCTTCCAGGGACATTAAGACCCAAAATGTTTTCCCTCAAGTCCTTATTGAAGAGGTTTGTCGAGCCAGTGGTTCTATGGCTGGCTCCTGCCCCTGTTTTGGTTGAGGGCATCTGGAGTATGGGTTGAGAAAATATTGGATTCTCGTTTTTCTAGACGGAAACCCCAGTATTTGGTTAAGTGGAGGGTTATGGTCAGGAGGACAATTCATTGGGTGTTTGCTTCGGACATCCATGCTAGGAGACTGATCCGTGCGTATCACAGAGCTCATCCTGACTGACCTGGTTGCCCAAATGAGGGTTCGGTGACCTCCCCTCAAGGGGGGGTACTGTTGTAAATGTGTTAAAAAATGAATTCTGAGCAGAAGCTCCCTCTGGTGGTTACAAACAGACTGAACCATTCAATGAGGATTGGCAATCGGGAGTTGCAGATGGTCTTATAAAAGGGGGGTTTCCCCTCCCATCAGGGGTTGCGGTGATGAATTGTTCTTGACTCAATGTGGTTCCTGGTTCACTTGGAAGCTTGCTGAGTCTTGCCTGCATTTTCTGCTATCAGATAAGATATTTTCTGCTTTTATTTTGTGCTTGCTTTTTGCATTGTTCCCTGCACTTTGTGGAGGTCAGCCAGGTCCCCCCCAAGGGGCTTGTGCCCTCTCAGTTTATCTGAGCCACTGTTATTTGTTCATTTGCCTTTTCCAGTTTTTTCAGTGGCTGCGGCTTAGTTTTGTGACACCAGAGAACTAATTTAGGTGGTTGAGGTCGTGTGATCTCAGGGTTTTTGCAATTAGTAGAGTTGGTATTTTTTTAGGGTTTTTTGGATTGCAGTAAGTATCCTTCCTATCCTTTTCGTCCCGGTAGATTGGGTCCAACGTTTGATCATACTATTTTCTGTCTGTGTCTGTATTTTCTCTTGTCTAACCGCCCATTACATGTTTGGGGCTTCCTAAAGTTTTTTGGGGATCTGCTCCGGGGCAGATTTGTTTCCTCTTTCTATCTTTAGGTTTTAGTTAACCTCTCAGCTGTGCGAGGGTTTTTAGGACCATGTAGGAATGCTCCACGGCTGCCCTTTTGTTGTGGTGGTTAGTCAGGGTACTTTCAAAACCAGTAGATTCCAACCTCTCTGGTGTATTGCCGTTTTTGCCTGCTCTCCTCAGCTACCAAATCATAACAGTATCACGGCCAAACTGAAAATTATATGGTACTCAACGGAAGGGAAAAATAGTAAAAGGAAAAAGAAAAAAGGAAGTTATCAGAAATTTTTATTGTTTTTCTGTTTGTTGCATTTTTCCCCTCTTTTTCTCTGGGTGCTGAGGAGGATTTTTTTTTTCTCTCAATAGAGCTTGCACAGTTGTCTGGCCGTGTGGATCAGCTTGCCACTGAAGTTCGGAGTATTGCTACCTATCTTGCTAGGTTGCCGATGTGGAACCTAGGATCCCCATGCCAGATTTATTTTTGGGGGATCGAGCTAAATTTCTGAATTTCAAAAATAACTGTAAGTTGTTTTTTGCCTTAAAACCTAAGTCCTCAGGGAACGCAGCACAGCAGGTTCAAATTGTCATCTCTCTCCTGCGTGGCGATCCTCAGGATTGGGCTTTTTCCCTGACACCTGGGGACCCTGTTTTGAGTAATGTTGATGCATTTTTTCTGTCTCTGGGGTTATTGTACGATGAACCTAATGTCACTGATCAAGCTGAAAAAACCTTGTTGGCATTAAATCAGGGGCTTGAGGATGCGAGTTGTACTGTCAGAAATTTCGAAAGTGGGCATTCCTGACAAATGGAATGATGATGCTTTGGCAGCCCTTTTTCGGAAGGGTCTGTCAGAGAATGTAAAAGATGTATGGTGGGTTTCCCTGCTCCCTCTGGTCTCAATGATTCTATGTCATTAGCGATTCAAATTGACAGACGTTTGCGTGAGCGTAGAGGTATGCGTGGAATAGTGTTGCCTTGTGAACCAGCTTCTGAGTCCATGCAGTGTGATAGAGTGGCTTCTGGGGCACAGCGTCATGAGTTTCGAGAACGCAATGGGTTATGTTTCTACTGTGGTGACGCCTCTCATGCTATTTCAGTCTGCCCTAAGCATGGAAGACGTTTTGCACGCTCAGTTGTCTTGGGTAGTGTTCAGACTAAATTTCTGTTGACTGTTACCCTGATTTGCTCCCTGTCCACATTTTCTGCTCAGGCTTTTGATGATTCGGGAGCAGTTATTAACCTGATGGATTTTGATTTTGCTAAATTTGTGGGTTTCCCTTGATACCCCTGCGGAAGTCTATTCCGCTACTGGGCATTGATTCTACCCCTTTGGCTGAGAATAAACCCCAGTTCTCTACTCAGGTGATAATGAGGGTTGAACCTGATCATCAGGAGAGTTGCAAATTTTTGGTGCTGTATAATCTACATGACATTATTGTACTGGGTTTCCCTTGGTTACAGTCTCATAATCCTGTTTTGGATTGGAAATCTGTGTCTGTGACCAGTTGGGGCTGCCAATGTGTTAATGCCAACACTCCTGTTTTTTCTGCCTCTCCCCAGGCTCAGGATGTTCCTGACTTTTTGACTGATTTTTCTGATGTGTTTAGCAAAAGTAAATTGCATCCTTGCCCCCCCATAGGAGCTATGACTGCGCTATTGAATTAGTGCCTGGTAGTAAATTCCCTAAAGGTCGCCTTTTTAACTTGTCTGTACCTGAACATGACGCTATGCAGTCTTATATCAAGGAGTCATTGGAGAAGGGTCATATCAGACCATCCTCTTCACCCTTGGGTGCCGGTTTTTTCTTTGTGGCCAAAAAGGATGGTTCATTAAGGCCGTGTATTGATTATCGTCTCTTGAACAATATCACTGTGAAATATCAATATCCGTTACCCTTGATTTCTGACCTGTTTTCCAGGGTGAAAAGTGCTACTTGGTTTACCAAGCTTGATCTTAGGGGGGCGTAAAACCTTATTCGCATTAAGCACGGGGATGAATGGAAGACGGCGTTTAATACCCCAGAGGGGCATTTTGAGTACCTAGTGATGCCCTTTGGGCTCACTAATGCTCCTTCCGTCTTCCAGTCCTTCATGAATGACATTTTCAGGGATTTTGTGGATAAATTTCTGATTGTTTATTTGGATGATATCTTGATTTTTTCCAATGACTGGAACTCTCATGTGAAACATGTTCGGACTGTGTTCCAGATTTTGAGAGAGAATGCTCCGTATGTGAAGGGATCAAAGAGTCTTTTTGGCATACAGAGGATCTCATTTCTGGGATTCATTTTGTCTCCGTCTGTTATTGAAATGGACCCGTCAAGGTTCAGGCCATCTGTGATTGGGTCCAACCTACTTCATTAAAGGCTATTCAGAGATTCTTGGGCTTTGCCAATTTTTATCATAAATTTATTGGTAATTTCTCTGTTATTGTTAAACCATTGACTGATTTGACCAAAATGGGTTCTGATGTGGTGAATTGGCCTCCTGAGGCAGTCTCTGCGTTTCAGGAACTTAAGCAGAGATTCACTTCTGCTCCTGTTCTACGGCAGCCTGATGTTTCTCTGCCATTTAAGGTGGAGGTTGATGCTTCTGAAATTGGGGCAAGTGCCGTTTTGTCCCAAAGAGATCCAGAGACCTCTAAAAGTAACCCTTGTGCCTTTTTCTCTCGAAAATTTTCTCCAACTGAACGTAATTATGACGTGGGTAATCGGGAGTTATTGGTCATGAAGTGGGCTTTTGAAGAGTGGAGACATTGGCTGGAGGGAGCCAAACATCAGGTGGTGGTCCTCACGGACCATAAGAGTCTGGTTTATCTGGAATCAGCCAAGCGACTTAATCCTAGACAGGCCAGGTGGGCCTTGTTTTTCACACGTTTTAATTTTGTGGTTTCCTTTCTTCCTGGCACTAAGAATGTTAAGGCGGATGCCCTCTCGAGGAGTTTCCTTGCGGACTCTCCTGAGATATCTGATCCTGCTGTTATTTTGAAAGAGGGTGTAGTTCTTTCCGCCATCTCGCCCAGTTTGAGACTGGCTCTGGAAGGGTGTCAGGAGGATAAACCCGAGCGCTGCCCTATTGGGAAATTGTTTGTCCCAGACCGGTGGAAAAAGAGTGTGATGTCTGAGATTCATTGTTCCGCGTTGGCCGGTCATCCCGGAATTTTTGGTACCAGAGACTTGGTTAGTCGGTCCTTTTGGTGGCCTACTTTGTCTCGTGACGTCAGGGAATTTGTGCAGTCCTGCGGGACTTGCTCTCGCTCCAAGCCTTGCTCTCGCTCTAGTGGTTTGTTGATGCCATTGCCTGTGCCCAAGAGACCATGGACCCATATCTCTATGGATTTCATTTCCGACCTACCTGTTTCTCAGAGAATGACCGTTATCTGGGTGATTTGTGATAGGTTTTCCAAAATGATACATCTTGTGCCATTACCTAAGTTGCCTTCCTCCTCCGAATTGGTGCCTTTGTTACTTCAGCACGTGGTTCGGTTACACGGCATTCCTGAGAACATTGTGTCCAACAGAGGAGTCCAGTTTGTTTCCAGATTTTGGAGGACTTTTTGTTCTAAACTTGTTGTTCAATTGTCTTTCTCCTCGGCTTTTCATCCTCAGACCAATTGACAAACTGAGAGAACAAACCAGACATTGTAGACTTATCTGAGATGCTTTGTGTCTGCTGATCAAGATGACTGGGTCTCTTTTTTGCCTTTGGCTGAGTTTGCTCTTAATAATAGGGCTAGCTCTGCCACTTTGATGTCTCCATTTTTCTGCAATTTCGGGTTTCACCCTCGATTTTCTTCGGGACAGATGGAGGCTTCTGTCTGTCCAGGTGTTGACTCTGTTGTGGAGCGTATGCAGCAGATTTGGGACCAGGTAGTGGAGAGGTTGTCCCTCTCTCAGGAGAGGGCCCAGCTGTTTGCCAACCGGCATAGGACTGATGGTCCTCGGTTTGAAGTGGGGGACTTGGTCTGGTTGTCCTCAAGAAAAATCCCTATGAGAGTTGCATCTCCTATGTTTAAGCCTAGGTTCATTGGACCTTATAAGATCTTGGAGATTCTTAATCCTGTTTCCTTTCGTTTACTTCTTCCAGGGACAGTTAGATCCATAACGTGTTCCTCAAGTCCTTATTGAAGAGGTTTGTCGAGCCAGTGGTTCCTATGGCTGCGCCTCCTGACCCTGTTTTGGTTGAGGGCAATCTGGAGTATGTGGTTGAGAAAATATTGGATTCTCGTTTTTCTAGACGGAAACTCCAGTATTTGGTTAAGTGGAGAGGTTATGGTCAGAAGGAAAATTCTTGGGTGTTTGCTTCGGACATCCTTGCTAGGAGACTGATCCGTGCATATCACAGAGCTCATCCTGACCGACCTGGTTGCCCAAATGAGGGTTCGGTGACCTCTCCTCAAGGGGGGTACTGTTGTGAATGTGTTAAAAATGAATTCTGAGCAGAAGCTCCCTCTGGTGGTTACAAACAGTACTGAACCATTCAATGAGGATTGGCAATCAGGAGTTACAGACTGGTCTTATATAAGGGAGGTTCCCTCCCATCATGGTTGCCGGTGATCAATTGTTCTTGTCTCAACTGTGGTTCCTGGTTCACTTGGAAGCTTGCTGAGTCTTGCCTGCATCTTCTGCTATCAGATAAGATATTTTCTGCTTTTATTTTTGTGCTTGCTTTTTGCATTGTTCCCTGCACTTCTGTGGAGGTCAGCCAGGTCCCCTCCAGGGGCTTGTGCTCCTCTCAGTTTATCTGAGCCACTGTTATTTGTTCATTTGCCTTTTCCAGTTTTTTCAGTGGCTGCGGCTTAGTTTTGTGACACCAGAGAACTAATTTAGGTGGTAGAAGTCGTGTGATCTCAGGTGTTTTTGCAATTAGTAGAGTTGGTATTTTTTAGGTTTTTTTGGATTGCAGTAAGTGTCCTTCCTATCCTTTTCTGTCCAGGTAGATTGGGCCCCAACTTTTGCTCATACTATTTTCTGTCTGTGTCTGTATTTCCTCTTGTCTAACCGCCATTACATGTTTGGGGGCTTCCTATGTTCTTTGGGGATCTGCTCCGGGGCAGATAGCTTTCCTCTTTCTATCTTTAGGTGTAGTTAACCTCTCAGGCTGTGTCGAGGCGTCTAGGACCAACGTAGGAACGCTCCACGGCTGCCTTTAGTTGTGGTGGTTAGTCAGGGTACTGCAATCCAGTAGATTCCAACCTCTCTGGTGTATTGCCGTTTTTGCCTGCTCTCCTCAGCTACCAAATCATAACAGTGGGCCCTGCTGTACAATGTGGGCCCTGCAATATACTATTTGGGCCATGCTATATACTATGCGGGCCGTGCTATATACTATGTGGGCCTTGATATATACTATGTGGGCCATGCTGTATACTATGTGGGTCCTCCTGTATACCATGTGGGCCACGCTATATACTATGTTGGCTGTGTTATATACTATTGGGAGATATATTATATTTTATAGGGTGGCTGTGTTATATACTTTGTGGCTGTGTTATATACTATGGGGGGCTACGTTATATTCCTTTGGGGAGGCGGGCTGTATGATATTCTATTCGGGGATACATTATATTCTATGAGGGGCTGTATTATATTTATTATATTCTATGAGGGGTGATTGCATCATACTCTTATGAGGGGCTACATTATACTGTATGAGGTGGCTACATTGTATTCTATGGGGGCTAGATTATATTGTATGGGGGCTTCATTATACTTTATGAGGGAACTACATTATATTCTATGGGGGCTGCATTATACTATATGAGGAGGGCTACATTGTATTTTATGGAGGGGCTACATTATACTATATAAGGTGGCTCAATTATATTCTATGGAGGGTTTACATTATACTCTGTGGGGTCGTTGCATTATACTCTGTGGGTTGGCTGCATTATGCTCTGTGGGGTGGCTGCATTATGCTCTATATGGTGACTGCATTATACTATATGTGGGCTGCATTATACTGTATCGAGGACTATGGGGAATACATTATGCCATATGAAGAACTATGGGGTGCATTATACTATGGGAAGTGAATTGTACTACATGGATGACTATGGCGGAGCATTATACTATATGGAGCACTGTGAGGAGTGTATTATACTATATGAATGACTGAGTGTATTTTAATATATGGAGGGCTATTAGGAGTGTATTATACTATATGAACTACTATGGATACATTATATTATATGGAGGACTATGGGGTGTGCACTTTACAATATGGAGGACTGTGGTACACATTATAACATATGGAGGACTATGGGGTGTATTATACTAAACAAGCAAAATGCTGCATATTCATCGAGTGATTGGTGTTAATGTGTCATTGGTGAGGGGCCTGAGGGCATGATGCAGAAGTGAAATTTTTCCATGAAAGGGCGGAGGGATTTTGGAAGGTTTGCGTGGTGGAGGAGGAGCTAGGGTGGATGCGGAACTGGGGGGTGGAGCCTGGGTGGAGTCTCAAGGGGGGCCCCATAAATTTTGCCAGTATGGGGCCCCGAAATTCCTAGGGGCAGCCCTGTGCACACGTTGCAGCTTCTGTTGCAGTTCTGCAGCAGATTTTGCCTTGCAGATCTGCAGCAGAACTGCAAGTGATGTACAGTACCATTCTAGTCAATGGAAATCAATAAGTGCACATGCTGCAGATTTTTCCGCGCAGATTTGATGCGGATTTAAAACTGCAGCATGTCACTTCTTTTGTGCAGAACTGCAGCGTTTTGAGACCTGCTCCATTATAGGAATCTGCAGGCTGAGGCTATGTGCACACGTTGCGGAATTGCCATGGAAATTTCCGCTGCAATTCCGCACCTCCCTGCCGCGGGAAATCCGCATATTATAGGTATGCGTATTCCCGCTAAACACTAGCGTTTTGCAAGCGGAATTAGCTTGCAGAACGCTAGCGTTTTACAAGCTATCTGACAGGGTGGTCACACGAGTCAAACAAGTGTTTGACTCGTGTGACCAACTTTTTACTATTGATGCCGCCTATGTCGCATCAATAGTAAAAAGATCTAATGTTAAAATAATAAAAAAAAATAATAAATAATGATATTCTCACCTTCCGGCGGCCCCTGCAGCTTTCCCGCCTTCAGCGACGCTCCCGGCAAGTTCCGTTCCCAAGAGTCCTTTGCGGCAATCATCCCGATGACGTAGCATCTCGCGAGACCGCTACGTCATCTGGGTGATCTCGCAATGCACTCCTGGGAACGCGATTGGCGGGAGCGTCGCTGAGAGGCGGGAAAGCTGCGTGGGACGCCGGAAGGTGAGAATATCATTATTTTTTATTTTAATTATTGTTTTTACATGGATATGGTACCCAGGGCTTGGAGGAGAATCTCCTCTCCTCCAGACCCTGGGTACCATCCGCACATGAACCGCTTACTTTCCGCATGGTGGGCACAGCCACATGCAGAAAGTAAGCGGTTCAATGCATTCCTATGGCGGCGGAATCGCCGCGGTTCCGCAAAAAAGAATGAGCATGCTGCGGATTCTCCCGATATGCGATTCCGCCGCGGAAAAACCCGCAGCATGTGCACAGCATTGCGGAATCTCATAGGCCTTAATGAGTTGTATTGTGTAAGCGGTTTTGCCGCGGTTTCGCGGTGTTTCCGCCGTGAAAAACCGCGGCAAAACCGCTAAAAAACCGCAACGTGTGCACATAGCCTGAAAAGGCAGGGGAAATCTGCACAAAAACTGCAGTAAATCTGCAGATAAAAAGGACAAAAAAAGGATAAAAACTGTGCAGATTTTGACCTGCAGTTTCTGCCAAGAGATGCAGATTCTGTGCAGAAAATTCTGCAGACCAATCTGCAACGTGTGCACATACCCTAAAGGGTCGACATTGACATTTATACTACATCGCTGCAGATTGTCGGACTGCAAAACCCCACAATTCTCTGAAAACACCTTGGGAATCTTCTCAGGGCATCTTAACTAAGCTGCACTGCGATTTCCAGCCCTCAATTCTAAAGTTCAGTTTCTTAAAGAGACAGCGCACCTTAAATCAAAATGACCGAAAAAGACCTTGCACAGTCTCCCACTGCTGAATCAGAGCAAATACAACCTAATACTGTCCATTATGTAGACCAGGAAGCAGAACCCACGCTTCCAGCAGACCAAGTCGTTCGACAAAAATGCTCTGTCAAACCACCCGTAAAGGCTGTCGAAAACTATCACAATATGAAGGATGAGTTCAACCTGGATGACCTATGGGAACGAGTCACCTCCCTCATGTCTAGCATCCAACGCCACAAAGATGATGCAGTGAGTTTACAGGATACTATAAGACAGCTAGACACGGCCCACGGAAGATACGAGACTGACTGCAAGGTATGCCGCCTTCCTAAAAGACTTTAATATTGACAAAGCCTCATCAGAGTTAAGCAAAGTAGATTCCACAGACAGAGAAAGGGACGCCGCCATGCAAGACGCCAAAGATAAAGCGGAGCTCTGTTTTCTCATCTGCAATAATCAAGATCCCACAGGTCAGGCTCTTCCAAACACTCTGCTCGGTCAAACAAATCATCCTGCTCAAGAACTTCAGCCCTCAGCGACAGAATTATGGAGGCCCGTTTAAATGCAGAGCGATCCAAGCTAAGATGTTCCTACACAGAAAAGAAAGCAGAAGCAGAGGTAGAAGCCAAGAAAGCAGAAGCAGAGGCTGAAGCCAAGAAAGCAGAAACATAGGCAGAAGCCAAGAAAGCAGAAGCAGAGGCTCTAGAAAAGATTCTTCAAACAGAAATGGAGGAAGAAATCACGTTAGCTGAAGTAAAAACACTCGAGCAAGTATTGAAGCAAAACCTTGCACCACAAATTAACACGGTAACAAGGAGTGAAGGATCAGACATGTCTGAGTTTGCCAGGTTCATGGTGAACAGAGAGCTAATCAACACCAGTCTCTCAAAATTTGACGACCATGGAGAGAACTACAGAGCCTGGAAGACAACCTTCAAGGCTGCCATTGCTGACGTCAACCTATCCTTGGAGCAGGAGTTCGACATCATGGTCAAATGGTTAAAGCCAGAATCCACAATCCATATCAAGAGTCTTAGGATCGTCTGTGTGTGGACAATCTGAAGCAGGTCTTGCTGCTGCCTGACAGAGACTCGAAAGAACCTATGGCAGCGCTGAAGCCATAGAAAAGTCCCTATTTAAAAGACTGCAGAACTTTCCAAGGATCAATCTTAAGGAAACTATCAAACTTCTGGACTTAAGTGATCTGCTTATGGAGCTGGAACTTGCGAAAAGAGACCCTCATCTATCTGGACTGTGCTACCTGGACACTGGCCATGGGGTGAACCCAATAGTCTCAAAGCTGCCACATAGTCTGCAAGAGAAGTGGGCAGTGTGCGTCTCCAGGTACAAAAGGTCACATGATGTCACTTTTCCTCCGTTCACTCAGTTCTGCAAGTTCGTCGACGAACAGGCACAAATGAGGAATGACCCAAGCCTAGATTTCCTGGAGTCTAACACTGCAGCTCCAGCAACACCCTCATCAAGGTATGAAAGCATCACACATAGACGCAAGGACTTGAGGAACAATGTAAGTGTCAGAAAGACTAACTTTCCACCTCCTGCAGTACCTGCTGATAAGCAGTACGGTATTCTGTTGAGGGATGAATCTTTCAATTGTGAGTGTCCCATTCACAAAAAACCACACTCATTGAACAAATGAAGAGGCTTCAGGTCCAAAACCATGCAGTAGCGCAAGAAAATCCTCAGCGAACTTGGGGTATGTTTCAAGTGCTGCTCCTCATTAGAACACATGTCCAAGAAATGCAAATCTGCCATTAAGTGTGAAGAGTGTCATAGCGACAAAAACCCATCAGCCTTGCATCCAACCTCAGCAACCAGTGATCCAACAGTCGCAGTGACCCCTAGTCCAGCAGCAAGCCATGGCGGGGAGCCACAGAATCATGACAAGTCTACCACGGCTGTCTCCTGCTCATGCTCAGGTATGTGGGGAGAACCAAAGTGCTAAATGCTGTGCCAGGATATGCATAGTCAGAGTTTATCCAGAAAAGGCTATAAAAATGTATCCTATCATTGACGATCAGAACAATCGATCCCTAGCTGGACCTAAGTTCTTTGAAGCCTTTGGTATCAAGGGACCAGCAACGCCCTACACTCTGAACACCTGATTGGGTCACATAGAGACTAGCGGTAGAAGGGCACAAGGTTTTATTGCTTCCCCCATCAACAGAGGCGTAGAAATACCCCTACCTACGTTAATCGAATGTGATCAAATACCAGACCAAAGGGATGAGATCCCTACCCCGGAAGCTGCGTTCCATCAGCCACACTTAAGGCACCTAACCAGAATTATCCCACCAATGGACACAGACGTTGAAATCTTACTTCTGCTTGGCAGAGACAATTTATGGATACATGAGGTCCGCCAACAGTGTATTGGTCCGACTAAGGATGACAACAAAGTAGCTTTGTCAATGGAAGACAAGGAATTCATCAAGATAATGGACAATGAGTCCCTTAAGGACGAGACTAATCACGGGTTTTTTCCGTACCCTACCGAGCTGCCAGGGTAAGACTCCCAAACAATCGTGAACAAGCCTTGTCCAGATTCAACTCTCTCCAGCACACACTAAGCAACAAACTGGAGATGAAAACGAGGAGTGCAGCTACCTACCCTCAGTCGGAGTATATCCCCTAAGAAAGCGTAAGAAAATTAGAATTGTCTTTGATTCAGGTGCCAAACATCAAGGCATATCTCTCAACGATGTCCTCCTCCTCCTAATCGGACAAACAACCTAGTAGGAATGTTGATGAGGTTCAGGCCCATTGCCATCACCCCCGACATTGAACAGATGTTCCACTGCTTCATAGTCTGAGAGGACCATAGGAATTTCCTCAGGTTCCAGTGGCACAAGGACAATGACCCCAGCAAAGAGATGGTAGAGTATTGCATGAGGGTGCACGTATTCGGGAACAACACTTCACCAGCCGTGGCAACCTATGGTCTGCGCAGAACCGCACTAGAAGGAGAATCTGAATATGGAACAGACGCCAGAGACTTCGTAGAGAAAGACTTCTACATAGATGATGGACTAAAATCTGTACCCACAGAAGAAGCGGCGATCGACCTGCTTAGGAGGACTGTTATGTTTCGGTAGCTGAGGAGAACAGGAACAACAGCAGGGCAGCCGAACACCTGAGATGTTGGTAACTGATGGGTTGCAGATTCCTAAACTAACGACACAACTAGTGGTAGCCGTGGAGCGTTCCTACGTTGATCCTAGACGCCTCGTCACAGCCTGAGAGATAACTACACCTAAAGGCAGAAAGATGAAAGCTATCTGCCCCGGAGCAGATCCCCAAAGAAAATAGGAAGCCCCCAAACATATAATGGCGGTTAGACAAGATGAAAATACAAACATAGGCAGAAAATAGACTGAGCAAACGCTGGGGCCACAAGCTGACTAAATAGGATAGGACAGGAGAGATTACTTTCAGCAACCCAGAAAACCCTACAAAAATCCAATAATTCTGATTACAAAAATACTGAGATCACACAATGTCACCACCCACTAAATCAGATCTCAGTGTGAACAAACACCAAGCCGCAGCCGCTGAAAAAACAGGAAAAAGCAAATTAGCAAATAACAGTGGCTGCAGATAAACTGTGAGGAGCTCAGGCCCCAGGAGGGTACCTGGATGACCGCCACAAAAGTGCAGAAAACAATGCAAAAAGCAAGCACAAAAAGAAAAGCAAAAAATATCTTATCTGAAAGCAGGAGATGCAGGCAAGGCTCCAGCAAACTTCCAAATGAACCAGGAACCACAATTGAGACAAGAACAATTGATCACCGGCAACCATCATGGGAGGGAACCTCCCTTATATCAGACCAATCCGTGATCCCAGATTGCCACTCCTCGCTGAAAGGTTCAGTACTGTCTGTAACCACCAGAGGGAGCCTCTGCTCAGAAACCATCTCTAGCACATTCATAACAGAGGACCCAAGGTATGCTGTACCGAGCCAAGCTTAGACTGCTCAAAATTGCTTTGAATAGCCCAGCTGTCATGAGAGCCTTTGAGTCAAGTGACCACGCACCTGGATTCAAGGACATAAACCTGCGACCAGACCGTCCGCCTGTGCAGAGAAGCTTAGGCCTGAGGTGGAACCTGTCAGCCGATGCCTTCGGTTTCCATTTCAACTGTGCATACAATCCATTCACTAAATGTGGTGTCCTGTCAGTGGTGAATAGCTTATATGACCCACTGGGATTCGTAGCACCAATTACCATACAAGGTAAATCCCTTCTGAGACAGCTTTCTGAAACCGTCAAGGACTGGGATTCCTCACTCCCTCCTGATAAGGAACCAAAATGGGACACCTGGAAGCAGTTCTTGTGTGCCTTGGATGAAATCCACATACCGAGATACTACGCCAGAACCTCACTTGCTGCTAGCACTAGGACGGAACTCCATGTGTTCTCGGATGCATCCACAGAGTCCATTGCAGCCGTTGCCTATCTGAAGGTGATGGGATCCGACCATTAAGATCACGTTGGGTTAGTTTTCGGCAAGGCTAAGTTGGCTCCCAAGCCTGACCACACTTTTCCCAGGCTCGAACTCTGTGGAACTGTGCTTGCAGTAGAACTTGCAGACTTTATACAGCATGAGCTGGACACCAACATAGATGACATACAATACTACAGTGACAGTAAGGTTGTCTTTGGCTACATTTACAACCCACAAAGGCACTTCTACGTGTACATCAGTAACAGCATCGAGAGAATAAGGAGGTCTTCCAAGCCTGAACAATGGCACTATATCCCATCTGAGCTTAACCAGCTGACCATGCCAATAGACCTATGTCTATAAGTTCTTTTACTAACTCTTCATGGCTTTCAGGTCTGAAGTTTCTGCCGGAACAGAAGGGAAGTGAATGTGTCCAGGAAGTCTTTAGCATCCAGGATCCGGATGATGATGATCCAGAAGTCCGCTTCGAGGTCATTGCTCTGGCCACGAACACTAAACCAACCACCAGCCTCAGTTGCCAGCGCTTTGAACGCTTCTCCAATTGGATGAAACTCGTCAAGAGTATAGCAAGGAAAGTCCACATTGCGAGATCTTATCACAACTCACATGGAAACAAAGACTGTCATGCTTGGCACGTGTGCCATAAACCGCTCTCTGCCAAGGACATTTCTCACTGTGAGTCTCTTATAATATGTTGCGTCCAGCAGAACGTAATCAATACTGAATGGGAATGCTTAAACCAAAAACAACAGATCCCTGTGAAAAGCCCCATTGCTCATTTAAGTCCAGTAATGGACAGCTTTGGTTTATTGAGGGTCAGTGGTCGATTAGATCGAGCCGAGCTAGGGGTTTCAGAGCAACATCCTTGCATCATTCCCAGTAAACATCATGTCACACTGAAGCCTCTTGCGCGGTACAACTCAGCGGAACACAGACGCGAACACGCCGCTGCCGGGATCAGCCGAATGATTCACTGCCGTCTTTGTACAGGAGGAGCGCATGCGCAGTTTTAATGTGACCGCCGCTTTCTGTCTGCACAAAGATGACGGTGGTCTGATTTACTGCGCCTGCGTGAGGGGTTTTCCCATGAGCAAAATTACATTTTAAAAATTGTCTGTGTCTGACCGTGTATGGAGCATACCACATCTCCTGAGCAGGGGAGAAAGCAAAAGACAATACTGACATTACAGCATGGGATCACAGAGGATTCATTTTGTGAGGTGAAATATTTCACTGAATGTTTTTAAACAATATTTTACCTCACAAAATGTATCTTCTGCGATCTCCTGCTCTAATGTCAGTATTGTCTTTTGCGTCCTCCCCTGCCCAGGAGATGTGGTATGCTCCGCACATGGTCAGACACAGACAATTTTTAAAATGAACTTTCGTTCGTGGGAAAACCCCTTTAAAAAGCAAATATTAACGCTAACATGGCTCCTCCTAAAAAGTACGCCAATGACAATGAAAGGAAAGCAGCAAAGGCACAATGTCGACGACAACAATGGGCAAATGAGACTCTTGAAGAACAACAGCATTGCTGGGACAAAAACAATGCATATAAGCGTAGGCTCAAGCACATGAGTCCCCTGATGCAAGTCAATAGATTATCACAGGATGCCATCATGCAACAACAGCGCCGCAAACAGTAATCTGCAGTCTTAACAGCAATACCATGCTTACAAGATGACCCATTGGAACCAGCACACCACACCGCCGAGTCTACAACTTCAAAGTGTATGAGGTTAACTAAGAAGGCACATGGGGTAGACAGGTGAAAGAAGAGAGCACAGACTGGAGAAGTCAGCACATGGGGAAAGAGAGAGTGGATAGGTGGGTGAGCACATGGGGGGAGAGATTCTCAGCGCTGCAAAGCCTGCCCCATCGTGACATTACCGCCCTCCGATGCGATAGCATCGGGCCTCCACCTAGTAATTTACATAATTATTATTATTTATTATTTTAGCACCATTTATTCCATGGCGGCTTACATGTGAATAGGGTATACATAACAAGAACAAGTACAATAATCTTGAACAAAACAGTCACCGACTGGTACAACAGGGGAAAGAACCCTGCCCGCGAGGTCTCACAGTCAACAAGGGTACGATTAAACACCGCATAAAATAGCTATAGAATTTATTTGGTATTATTTTTTCATATTCCATGAATTTGAGGTGTTTTTTTAGTATTCACTATGGCACATACACTGACTTTTGGTTTCACATGTTTAGATGATGCATATTTTTTTTAGATATGATATATTTTTTATGCATACATATTGTTCATTATATAAACTTTCATATACACGCGTGATCATTTATTATTCATAATTCTCACATTTTTTCACTTTCACTTCTTACATTTTTTGTGCACTATTTTACATATTCATTAATATTTGCATTATATCACCTTCTGACATTACTCACTTGCTCACACTTAGGCCTCTTTCACACATCCGTTTTGCGCCTGACGGCGCGCTCCGGCATTTTTTTGTCCAACCGCATCCGGCGAAATGTAATGCCGGATGCGTTTTTTTTCCATAGACTAACATTAGTGCCGGATGGCGCCGCATGTCCCTGCGGCGCGTCCGGCTTTTGCCGGATCCGGTGTCTGGTCGCAGTCCGGCGTCTGGCAAAAACGTTGCATGTCACGTTTTTTGTCTCCGGCGCTTCCGGCTTTTGTTACAATGAAAGTCTATGAATGCCGCAATGCGGCGGATCCGGCAAAAGCCGGATCCGGTGGCCGGATCCAGTTTTTTATTGAGATACCAGCCCACAGCAAACATATAAAAAAGCATGCACTGGGACATCAGACATACCATGCATAATAGCTCCAGAGAGGACCACAACCAGAGCCACAGCCACAGCCATCCACAGCCACAGCCACAGGATCCGCAGCCAGCACCAGTTCCGCAGCCAGCACCAGGATCCGCAGCCAGGACCAGGATCCGCAGCCAGCACCAGTTCCGCAGCCAGCACCAGGATCCGCAGCCAGGACCAGCATCCGCAGCCAGCACCAGGATCCGCAGCCAGCACCAGGTTCCGCAGCCAGGCAATGGAGCGCCAGGACAACAGACGGTAAATATCACATCCCCCCACCCCAAATTTTACAACGCATCTGTCACCAATGCTGCCTGAGCTACTGCATTTTTTTTGCACCCTGGTACATTTTCAAATTCATGTTTTTGCTGTGATGGGGTTGGTTCCCCTGGTACTGTATGAAATGTTAATATATTTACGCTGAAGGGATGGGTCCCCCTGGTAGTGTTTCAAATATGCATGTTTTTGAAGTGATATTGTGTATTCCCTGCTACTGTAGTGAATGTGTTTCATTGATAATGTGGATCTACTGGTACTGTTTTTTTTGGCTGTGATGGGGTTGGTCCTCCTGCGACTATCTGAAATTTTGCATGTTTTTCTATCATAATGTTGATTTTTTTTTTTTAAATGTTTTTTGGCTGTGATGGGGTTGGTCCTCCTGCGACTATCTGAAATGTGCATTTTTTCAATCATAATGTTGATGTACTGTATTTTTTTTTAAACTTTTTTTTGCCTGTGATGGGTTGCTCCTCCTCTACTATATGAAATGTGCATGTTTTTCTATCATAATGTTGATCTAGTGTTTTTTTTTTTTTTTTTGCCTGTGATGGGGTTGCTCCTCCTGCTACTATATGAAATGTGCATGTTTTTCTATCAATTTATTTTTATTTTAATTTTGCTGTGATGGTGTTCTGACTATAAGTGCATGTTTTCTATAATGTTGTTGTTTTTTTTTAATTTTTTTTGCCTGTGATGGGGTTGCTCCTCCTGCTACTATATGAAATGTGCATGTTTTTCTATCATAATGTTGATCTAGTGTTTTTTTTTTTTTTTTGCCTGTGATGGGTTGCTCATCCTGCTACTATATGAAATGTGCATGTTTTTCTATCATAATGTGATCTAGTGTTTTTTTTTTTAAATTTTTTTTGCCTGTGATGGGGTTGCTCCTCCTGCTACTATATGAAATGTGCATGTTTTTCTATCATAATGTTGATCTAGTGTTTTTTTTTTTAATTTTTTTGCTGTGATGGGGTTGCTCCTCCTGCTACTATATGAAATGTGCATGTTTTTCAATCATAATGTTGATCTACTGTATTTTTTTTTAAACTTTTTTGCCTGTGATGGGGTTGCTCCTCCTGCTACTATATGAAATGTGCATGTTTTTCTATCATAATGTTGATCTATGTTTTTTTTTTAAATTTTTTGCTGTGATGGTTGTCCTCCTGCTACTTATAAATGTGATGTTTCTTCTAATTGATCTATGTTTTTTTTAATTTTTTTGCTGTATGGGGTTGGTCCTCCTGCGACTATCTGAAATGCTGCATGTTTTTCAATAATAATGTTTTTTATTTTGTTTTAATTTTTTAAATTTTTTATCTGTGATGGGGTTGTTCCTCCTGGTACTGTATCAAGTGTGCATTTTTTCCAGTGATAGGGTGGGTACCCTGGTACTGTTTATGGGTCCAATTAATGACGGGATGTTGTGTTCCGTACACCATAAAGCTCACTCCTGTCCATGTTTGAATGTTTTTTTTAAAACAGGGACAATCAATACATATATTCGCAGTCCCTTTTTGTCTGTTTATTCCACAGCAGAAGATTTGAAAGGGAGGAGGCGGCAGCAGCTGAAGCAGCAGCAGCACGGGACTGGACATCCTCGAAGCTAGGAGGACAGCCAGCAGAAAGTAAATATGACATCCCCCATTTCCATAGAAATTACATGTTTTTTTTTCTCTTTCAGCCAGGGACAAAGAATATACAAATATATTTACTGTCCCTTTTTGTGTCCTTAATCAACAGCAGAAGACGTCAACGAGAGGCGGCGGCGGCGGCTGCAGCAACAGCTGAAGAAAGGGGAGAGGACATCCAAGCTCGGTGGATAGCCAGCAGAAAGTAACTATGACATCCCCCAATTTGCTCTAAATTACATGTTTGTTTTTCTTTCAGCCAGGGCCAAGGAATAGTATATTCACTGTCCCTTTTTACTCAACAGCAGAAGACGGCAAAGACAGGCGGCGGCGGAGGCGGCAGCAGCAGCAAGCCGAGAGGAGGAGAGACGGGCACAGTGGACAGCCAGCAGAAAGTAAATATTACATCCCCCATTTCCCTAAAAAATTACATGTTTTTTTTCTCTTTCAGCCAGGGACAAGGAATATACAAATATATTCACTGGCCCTTTTTGTGTCTTTCTTCCACAGCAGAGACCGTCAAACAGCTGCTGCAGCTGCCGCAATGGCGGCGTTGGCAGAGGAAGCGGCGGCAGCAGCAGCAGCATCTCCTCCCTCCCAGCCACTTGAGCCAGCTGATACATCTTCTTCTGGGAGCCCTCCTACCCATCGTCAGCAATTGGCGGTAAAAAATGTTTTTTTTTTTCTCTCCACAATCCATCTGTGGGATATATGTATTGATTGTCTTTTTTTAATAACAGGAATCGCAAGATGACGAGGAGCTCCCAGAGGAAGAAGGACGGGGTGGAGAGATACCCGGAGTGGGCTCACAATTCGTAAGTATCCTGCATCAATCGCATAAACACAACATCACACTACACACAACACATAGAAAACCATTTAGTACATACTTGACACAGCGGCCAACACATGCCAATATCCTAATTTTTTTTTTCATTTTAATCTCTCGGATCTGGGAGCCAACAAAGGGTTCCTCCCAGCGCCTCCCAGAGTCGTCGTCGTGAGACTGTCGGCAGTTCCCAACGTGTAAGTTTAATTTTTTTTTGTATTCCAATGTTATTTTTATTTTTTTTATTCCCAAAATTTTTTTATTGTTTGGGGTGCATTTTTAAAATGTAATTTTTCGGTTTGATTATTATTTTTTTACTATTTACCATTTTTGGTAAGATTTCATATAAATTTTTTTTTTTTTTTACAAAACATGTGATATCTATATATTATTTTCTTATTTTTTTCTAGTTTAACATGTATACTTTTTTTATTTTCAGATGATAATGTGTATTGTAATGTTTTTTTTTTCGATTTTAATTTCACAGGCTTCACAGCGTGCTCCCGACTCGGACACTGAGGAGGGGCTCGACGTAGAGCTGATGATCGATCTGGTCCGAGAAAGGGAGCCGCTGTGGAACATGGGGGACCGCCGGCATTCGGATCAAGTTGTGACCCGACGGCTCTGGGAGGAAGTGGCATCGGCAATGGTGGACCGCTGGGAGGACCTCGATGTTAGGTCCCAGACTAAACACCGTAAGTATAGTTCATGTTACTGACTGTAAAGCTGTGTTTCCCAAACTTCAGTCCTCATGTCCCCCACGGCTCATGTTTTCAGGATTTCCTTTTGTGAAACACTATGGAAATACTGAAAACATGACCTCTGGGGGACACAAGGACTGTGGTTTGGGAAACACTGATGTTGTATACTAACCAATTTGTGCTTTCTCGTTTCAGGGGAGAGAATTGTGAAGCGGTGGTGGTCTGTGAGGGATTGCTTTAAGAAGGAGTTCAACAAGGAGATGCGGGCCCCGAGTGGTTCTTCAGGACGCCAGAGCAAATACAAATATGCACGAGCCCTGGCGTTCCTGCGTGAAACAATGGTCACCAGAAAGTAAATATTACCATCAAATGTTAACATCTATCCAATGTTTTTTTGCAGCCAGGGCCATTCCACATCTGTATATTCATTGTAAGTTTTTTCTTTCTTCCACAGCACGGTGACCAGCACTCGGGCGCCCGCAGAATTGGCGCCTTCTAGAGCGATCCCTCATGAGACCGACACCGAGGGACACTTCGACCGCCCCAGTACATCTGCACCTTCCCACACATTCGATCCCGCAGTCTCCTCCACCAGCGCTGCAGCATCGTGGCCGCCTGCATTACATGAATCTGCTGGTCACCTCCCCAGTACCAGCAACCTACCCACTACCAGCCACCTACCCCGTACCACACTCCTACCTCGTACCGATCTCCTTCCCCCTTCCAATTCCCTACCATGTCACCTGCTCCCCTGCCCAACCCTCCACTCCACCACCACCCACCTGTTCTGCCTTGTCTTCTCATTCCTTTACTCTTTCCACCCCTTTACCTCTTCCTGTTCCTTCACCACCACCATCCCGGTCGTCCCTCCACACTCCCACGGTCGAAGTGTCCCGCAGCCCCTCCAGCAGTATTTCCACCCACACTACACAGACCTGTAAATGTGTAAATTATTTTTTTTCAGTAAATAAAAAAAAAAAAAATTATAAAAAAATAAAGTGGACTAAAAAAATAAAGTTTAATTAAAAAAAAAAAGGTTATTTCAATGTGAAACATTTGGCCAAAAGGCCTAATTTTATAACAATTATATTAAAAATTTTTTTTTTTAAATAAATTGTTCATTGGTTTAACATTGTTGTCTGTCTTTTATTTATAGGATGTTAAGTTTTAAATTTTATATACAGGTAAAGCTATTTGGTAACACAAACACAATTATTAAAAAACACCTAACTTTGGCTAAAAGGTTCATAAATTTAACCTTTTTGCCAAAGTTGTGTCCCGGGTTGTGTAGTATGCAAAGTATATTATCTTTTTCCCAAAATTGTGTACTTGTAGGTTATCCCCTACAAGAGGGTTGCCCAACTCCAGTCCTCTAGGCCCACCAACAGATCAGGTTTTCAGGATTTCCTTTGTATTGCACAGGTGAGGCAACTATCACCTGAGCAATATAAAGGAAATCCTGAAAACTTTACCTGTTGGTGTGCCTTGAGGACTGGAGATGGGGAACCCTGCCCTACAATGTACACTTTTTTGGACAAAAGGTGAAATAATTTTGTTAAAAAAAAACAGCTAGGTACACAACTATGGCAAAAAGGTTACAGACAGTAGAAAACACACAAGAAGGTAGACAAGTTAACTTTTAAAGGTTTATTGTGGGTACAGAAATTTTTAAAACAACAAATACATTTATCACACTCTGTCATCCTGCCAGTCAACTCTACCTTCTGGTGACACAAAGTATTCGGCAAAGTGGTCCCTCATTCTTTAAACCGCGACTGTGCTGCGAGTGGTAATGTTGCTGTAGTCATGCAAAGTTGTTTCTTGATTGTGGTCCTCCATAGAAATCGGTTCCTTGGTTAGGACAAAATTATGTAGGACCACGCACGCTTTAACAACATCATCCACAGTCTCGGTCTTCAAGTTTATTGCAGTCAAAAGGACACGCCATTTAGCTGTCATAATCCCAAAGGCACACTCCACCATCCGTCTGGCTCTTGTGAGGCGGTAGTTGAAAATTCTCTTGGTATGTGTTAATCCTCTGCTGGCGTACGGCTTCAAGAGGTGTTCGGACAGCTGGAATGCCTCATCACCTACACAAACGAATGGCATCTGTGGGCCTGAGGTTTGAGGCAGTGGCCTAGGGGGTGGAAACTGAAAATTGTTTCCGTACAGTTTACGGCCCATAGCAGAAAGTTTAAAAACTTGAGAGTCATTGGACCGTCCATAAGACCCAATGTCCACCGCAATAAACTTATACTCCGCATCTGCAATAGCCATCAGGACAACCGAAAAATATTTTTTGTAGTTGTAGAATTCTGATCCGGTTCCTGAAGGCTTTTGAATGCGGATGTGTTTGCCATCAACAGCGCCCAGGCAATTGGGGAACTGGTAGACACATAGAAACTGGTCCGCTATTTGAAGCCACCGGTCTGTAGTTGGCTCTGGAAGAAATTCTCCAACCAAACAGTACCACAGAGCACGACAAGTGTACTTTATTATCCCTGATAGCGTTGATATTCCCAGGCGGTATTGGAAATGGAGCGATGACAGAGTTTCGCCAGTTGCCAGAAATCTGAAAACAAAATAGAAAATACAAATTATTTCAGAAACACAGCATTACATACCAGAACTCAGCTATAACTATTGGAGATACCAAAAATAATAACATCAATGAAAAACACTGTTTTGTAAAAATTTTTTGTCTACTGATATGGTTTCCTAGTTGTCCTGTGATGTTAAATAAATTATAAAATTACAAGTGTGCTCAAGCAAACAGATCCAATACATATAGCTTACCTTATAGTGACCATGAGACGCTCCGCCGGAGAAATCGAGAACCGACAATAGGTGTCCGATTTTTTTATTTGGTCTCCAACACGCTCCAGCAAATAATCAAAGTTTTCTTTATTCATCCGCAGATAGGCAAAAAATTTCTCTGGATTTTCTCGCAGCTCCATGTTCAGTGTAGAATACACACCACGAGTTAATCTCTGTGCCGTGATGGGGTGGATCAACATACGGCGTCGTCTTCGCTGGCGCTGACGCATAATGCGCTGCTCCTCAATCTTTCGCTCCTTCTCCATAACTATAAACCTCAAGCGATTCATCTCCGCAGTAAAATCAACAATATTCTTGAAGATATTGCCGATAATGACATCCATGTTCGCCAATCACTTGCTACTTGCTCTTCTCTGCAACCTGCACCTTGCTCCTCTACAACCTGTCACAGATGGGCTGTAGGAACAGTGTATATATAGGATTACAGTAGCCAATCATGTTTGGAACCCCAAAAAAGGGCGTTTTTAAAAACTGGATCCGGCGCATTCCGTCGAAAACGGATGCAAAACCGGATACACCGGATGAGACGGATCCGTTTTTTTTCCGGAGCACAGAAACGGATCCGGCGAAAAACCGGATGCGTCTCATCCGGTTTTACATACTAGTTGCCGGATGCGGCGCTGTGGCAAAATGCCGGGGGCGCCATCAGGCGCAAAATGGATGTGTGAAAGAGGCCTTACATGTTCATCACATCTACATTGCATATTGCGCACACATATATATTATATATCTTTATATCATTCCTTTTCATACTTTATACATACCTTTATTTAGTGTTAACTTCCATCATGTAAAATACCCTTATATTCAATCATTATTCCCCATTTACAATATTACGCCTATTATAATGAATATATACGGTACATATAACTGGACTTATGAATGTATTGTTATATAATATATTATAGCTCACATTTTGTAACATAGCCTGTTATGGTTTTATGAAATGACAATAATCTAATGTATTTACCTTTCATATTAATAATGTATTATTTTTTTTATGCATGTTTAATTTATTAATTGCACCTTATGTATTGGATTCACTAATGGCTTTAAATTGTATATTGCACATTCGTTCCCATGCTCCCCCAATTCCACTTAGTGCTTTGACTTTCACTTTTCTTACATCGCTTTGGATTATTTGCCTGTATTGTTTTTTGCGTATGCGTGCCTGAGACTGAGTGTGTGTACTTGGTTCTACCCTATGGGGGGCGTGTTCTCTAACTCATCTATATTCACACCCGGCCCAGATGATGTGATTGGCTCTGATCAATGTCCTGTCATGTGCCCAAAGACTGCTCGCATCATTCGGCCTTGACCTTTGATGACACATTCCATGACAAGCTCCAATTGGGCATTCCTCGTATCACACGCCAGGATTTTCTTTGCTCCCATTAGCTGGAGGAAGTTTATAGGGCACTTCATGCTGGTCAGGCCCACCCTGATTGCCGAAACGTGCGTTGGCGCCATTCCAGCAGGAGAAGATGGACACAGGTATTTGCACAACTTGTACCCTTTTTCATATGCAATCTTGGGTCTGACTGATACTATGAAAACAAACTTACTATTATATTGCTATCTTATTTCTCTGCCCCTTTAATGTCTGTTTTTGATGTGGTACACTGTGCTCATATATATTTATTTACAGATAACCACGAATTATATCTACCATATACTGTAGTTGTCCAATAGATAATATGGTGATGCGCTGTGTATATTATACATTCAGTGTATGTTATCTCCTCTTGCTATGGTATGTCGCCTTTCTCTGTACACTTAATTGAGTGTTTTTAACCTTTCATAATATTTTCTATTATGATTTAATGAAAAAACATTTATCCACCCCATGACACCATATCCTTTTGTGAATAGGCTTTTCTTTTTCACTCTATGTGACTGCAGACTTGGAATCCTCACATCGTGCGCACTGTGCTTTGAAGATTCTCTGGTGCACTTCTGGTCACATTCCAACTAGACTGTGTACGACAAGGCTCAGTGCACTTACATTGAGTCAGGCTGCACACAACTAGTCAGCATGTGACCAAATGTATGCAAATCACATAGTTGCCGTCATGGCTACAGCACCAGAGAGTCCTCAGAGCGTAGTGTGAGGATTCACAAGTCACACAGAGTGACTGCAGATTTGTAATCTAAGGCCAGACAACCACTTTAAGCTACATTTACACATATATAATCATGTATGAATGATCTTATGATCATGAATTATTCAGTGCACCTTCTAACAATGAATGAATGTTTTAGACTGCTGATAATAGACCACCATTGTCTGGAAGGAATTCAGAATATATTTAACATTTTTGGCCCAATAGTCGACAATGTCCAAAAAATTCTATGAAAGTAGTTTTCAAAAAATTTCCATAATGTTCAAAGAAAATTTTTCTGTTCTTCATCTGTTTTAATTGAACATGTATAGGCCATTTAATAAACTGTAACCAGGTACGTTCCGACCGCGGTCACAGCAGTTGCCAATGAGACCAGGCCTGACGGGTCAGGGGTCCGCTGACACAAGCAGAAGCTTCAACTGAAAGTGCATCCTTGGATGCACATCCAGCTGACGTGCATTGCACCTCACAGACCCATCGGGTACGTGCCTGACAATACACGGCCAATCAGAGGCCAGCAGCTGATGTCAGCGTGCATGTGACAGGGTGCATGATAGTGACATCATGTGCTCCAGTCGCACGCCGAAGTCCGCTGCTGGCTTCACAAAAGAACACCGTGTTGTGGGGGAGCAAAGGGAAGGCAAGTATTTATTTATTTTTTTTAAATCCATTGCCATACTAACACATAAGTGAGTATGGGCTGTGCATTATATTTTATGGTTGACTATGGGACATGCATTATACTTTATGAATTACTATGAGACGCATTATACTTTATGGATGAATACTATGTTCTTATCCATCTTTTATCACTAAGTCATAATTCAGAAATTTATTTTATCTTTGATATTTGATCCTTCCTTAGAATTTTAACCTCAGGGTTCATTGGGTTTGGCAGTCATGTTATGAGAAAATGTTAAAAAATAATTAAAAAAAAGAAGATATAGTAATAATAAAGACTGACATGATTTAAGAAGAGTATGACCTCATTGGCAACTTAGAGACTTAATTACGTAGTTTTAAAGATAATTAAATAAGTCAAGTAAAACCAAGTTGTACACTTAAGGGAATAATGGGAAATAATAGGCATAACTAGAGATGACCAGATTGATCTGTGCAGAATCAACTTTGGTTCAAATTTCCTCAAATTCACACGTTCCTGCAAATTCAAAAACAATCTGTGATTAGATTTGCGAGAATGTAGTGATGAGCGAGCACTAAAATGCTCGGGTGCTCGTTGCTTGGGTCGAGCAAATTGGAATACTCGGGTACACGGACAGAACAACGAGCCTATGAGAGACCCAAGTCTATGTAAGTCTATGAGAGACCCAAGCATTTTTACCGTGATCCCCTCCGGGGGTCCTTTTAAGGTCTAAAAAGTCTGGAAATGATGTAAACACTGGTCAAATGACACGGGAACATCATGGCAACTGCCCCTGGAAGCATTTCTGACTCCTAGGTCACAGCTCTAAACAATGTTGTAAGAGTTTCACAACCTTTTTACAGGCGCACCAAAAAACCTACAAAAACTAAACCAAAATAGATTTGCTGAGAAATAAGTTAATGAACATCCTTTCTGGGTTAAAGACTTTTATTTAAGCCAAAATAATTAACCCAAAACAAAAATGTTACTCCACCACTTGGGCTATGTTCACACACAGCGTTCACACAGCCAATGGCACAACCGAGGACCAGCTGACGGTACTGGGACACGGTTACTAAGCAGGAGGTACCTGTGCTAGACAGCACTACCAAAGACCAGCAGACGTTGCTGGAACTCGGATACCGGGATGGAGGCACCTAGGCCAAAGGCACTGCCGAGAACCAGCTGACGGTACTGGAACCCGGACGGGTAGCAGAAGGTACAAGAGCAAATGGAAGTAACGAGGACCAGCTGACTGTGCTGAAACCCGGAGGGGCAGCAGAAGGAACAGAGCCAATGGCACAACCGAGGACCAGCTGACGGTACTGGGACACCGTTACTAAGCAGGAGGTACCTGTGCTAGAAAGCACTACCAAGGACCAGCAGACGTTGCTGGAACTCGGATACTGAGAAGGAGGCACCTAGGCTAAAAGCACTGCCGAGTACCAGCTGACGGTATTGGAATCCGGATGGGTAGCAGAAGGTACCCATGAAAAATTAAGTTGCGCAGCCGCGAGCTGGCCGCAGTTACCGAATCCCACAGTCCTACAGGGGGTGCTTGTCCTATTGGCACTACGGAAACAACCTTTAGTTCCATATCTCGTAGCCCACATAGGAAGCACCTAAACTGCAGGCACCATAGAGTCGGCTAACCCGACGGCAACACGACAGGACAACGTATTAGAGGCAAAGTGACGTTGACACTGCCAGGAAACAGCTGGCGTGCTGTAACCTGGCTGGACAGGAGGGAGTACCCGTGCCAAAGACACTGCCGAGAACCAGCTGACGGTACTGGAACTCGGATGGGTAGCAGAAGGTACCCATGAAAACCAAAGTTGCAAGGCCGCGAGCTTGCCGCAGTTACCGAATCCCACAGTCCTACAAGGGGTGCTTGTCCTATTGGCACTACGGAAACAGACTTTAGTTCCATATCCCGTAGCCCACATAGGAAGCACCTAAACTGCAGGCACCATAGAGTTGGCTAACCCGACCGCAACACGACAGGACAATGTATTGGAGGCAAAGTGATGTTGACACTGCCCGGAAACAGCTGCCGTGCTGTAAACTGGCTGGACAGGAGGGAGTACCCATGCCAAAGACACTGCCGAGAACCAGCTGACGGTACTGGAACCAGGATGGGTAGCAGAAGGTACTCATGAAAAATTAAATTGCGCGGCCGCAAGCCGGCCGCAGTTACTGAATCCCACAGTCCTACAGGGGGTGCTTGTCCTATTGGCACTACGGAAACAGACTTTAGTTCCATATCCCGCAGCCCACATAGGAAGCACCTAAATTGCAGGCACCATAGAGTCAGCTAACCCGACCGCAACACGACAGGACAACGTATTGGAGGCAAAGTGATGCTGACACTGCCCGAAAACAGCTGCCGTGCTGTAACCTGGCTGGACAAGAGGGAGTACCCATACCAAAGACACTGCCGAGAACCATCTGACGGTACTGGAACCCGGATGGGTATCAGAAGGTACCCATGAAAACCAAAGTTGCAAGGCCGCGAGCCGGCCGCAGTTACCGGTTCCCACAGTCCTACAGGGGGTGCTTGTCCTATTGGCACTATGGAAACAGACTTTTGTTCCATATCCCGTAGCCCACATAGAAAGCACCTAAACTGCAGGCACCATAGAGTCGGCTAACTCGACCACAACACGACAGGACAATGTATTGGAGGCAAAGTGACGTTGACACTGCCCGGAAACAGCTGTCGTGCTGTAACCTGGCTGGACAGGAGGGAGTACCCGTGCCAAAGACACTTCTGAGCAGCAACTGGCGATGTTGGAGCCCAGGTATGAGAGTAGTAACAGAGTGGAGACAGAGAACAAATTGGAGCAAGTTGAAAATCTGGACTTGTGTGAGTGTGGACAGAGCAGGAAACATTGCCAGCTACACAGCTGGGGATCAGCTGACATTACTGAACCCTAATAACACAGGAGAATATGTTGACTGTGCAGACTGCACTTCCGAGCAGCAACTGGCGATGTTGGAGCCCAGGGTCAAGGAGGGTGTAGGCTGAGGCCTAATTTGAGCAACTTTCAAATCTGGTATAACTTGAAATTGGAGGTAGCAGGACTTATTGCCAGTCACACAGCAGGGGAACAGCTGACATTACTAAACCCCAATAACACAGGAGCATATGTTGACTGTGCAGACTGCACTTCCGAGCAGCAACTGGCGATGTTGGAGCCCAGGGTCAAGGAGGGTGTAGGCTGAGGCCTAATTTGAGCAACTTTCAAATCTGGTGTAACTTGAAATTGGAGGTAGTAGGACATATTGCCGGACACACAGCAGGGGAACAGCTGACATTACTGAACCCCACAAACACAGAAGCGAGTGTTTTTCTCTGTGCATACAGCACTTCTAAGCAACAAGTGACGGTGTTGGAGCCCAGGGTCAAGGAGGGTGTAGGCTGAGGCCTAGTATGAGCAACTTTCAAATCTGGTGTAACTTGAAATTGGAGGTAGCAGGACTTATTGCCGGACACACAGCAGGGCAACAGCTGGCATTACTGAACCCCACAAACACAGGAGCGAGTGTTTTTCTCTGTGCATACAGCACTTCTGAGCAACAACTGGCGGTGTTGGAGCCCAGGGTCAAGGAGGGTGTAGGCTGAGGCCTAGTATGAGCAACTTTCAAATTTGGTGTAACTTGAAATTGGAGGTAGCAGGACTTATTGCCAGACACACAGCAGGGCAACAGCTGGCATTACTGAACCCCACAAACACAGAAGCGAGTGTTTTTCTCTGTGCATACAGCACTTCTGAGCAGCAACTGGCGGTGTTGGAGCCCAGGGTCAAGGAGGGTGTAGAAATCCCATATAGAGTAGTTGCTTTGTTACGTGGCACTTCAAAATGTATATACTCCAAACAAGAGAAACGTAAGCTTTACTAACATAAAATGATGAATTTTCTTCAAAAATATTGAAATAAAGACATTTAAAATATAAGCGCATATATGCACATGGCGACAACAAATGCAACCAAAAAAAACAACATAGGGTATAGGGGATGAAATGAATGCATACAAGTACATTTCATAATCCATTAATGCTGCCTAAGGAACGGTATGTACACCTGTAATATAGTGCAGACAATGTATGTAGGACTAGTCATCATCATTATTAGAAGTTATATGTGACAGTAAAAAATACACTCATTGAGGAAAACTGTTAGTTCACACCCCATATATTAAAGGTCCAGCATCTAATCCTGATAATATGGCGCAATAATCAATGATCAAGCATAACCTAGAAAAAGTGCATCGTGCATAGTGAAAATTGCTATGTATGCCTGCAAGTGCAGGTGAAACAACGCCAACGGATAGATAAGGTATATGCTATCTATGTATCAGAGTGCATAGCCACTGATGGCGAATGGCGATATAATACTCTACCTCAATAAAGGCTGCGGCACCACTCACGCGCATTTGGCTTGTAGCTTGTTGAAGAGGGGAAGTGCATGTATGCTTGCGCGTCAGTTTTGCCGCACAGACTGCCTTCCTGCTCTGACGCGTTGGGTAGGGTAGCGGCTGTGCGTCTTATGACGCTGACTTGCCGTGACGTTGCGCAGCGTTCGTCAGAGGTAGCGTAGCGCCGAAACAAAGCCGGCATCATGACTGATTTCCTCTATAAACATGCACCTATGAGCAACCATACTCGCACGTCCCCTCTTGAAGAAGCTACAAGCGAAACGCGCGTAAGGGGTGCCGCAGCCTTTATTGAGGTACAGTATTATATCGCCATTCGCCATCAGTCTGATACCTAATAGCATAAACCTTTTCTATCTGTTGGCATTGTTTCACCTGCACTTGCAGGTACACATTGCTATTTTCACTATGCACGATGCACTTTTTATAGGTTATGCATGATTATTGCGCCTTATTATCAGGATTAGATGCTGGACCTTTCATATATAGGGTGTGAACTAAGAGTTGTCCTCAATCAGTGTATTTTTTACTGTCACATATATAAGTAATGATGATGATGACCAGTCCTACATCCATTGTCTGCAGGATATTACAGGTGTACATACCGTTCCTTAAGCAGCAATAATGGATTATGAACTGTACTTGTATGCATTCATTTCAAACCCTATACCCTATGTAGGCTTTTTTGGTTGCATTTGAAGTCGCCATGTGCATATATGCGCTTATATTTAAAATGTATATTTGTACATATTTGGGACTACAATTCATCATTTAATGGTTGGAAAGCTGACGTTTTTCTGGTTTGTAGCATATCAATCAGGGTGTAGGCTCATCCCTATGTGGAGCAAGTTAGACATCTGATGTTGTGTGCATGTGGAGGGAGCAGGAGACTTATTGCCGGACACACAGCAGAGGAACAGCTGTCGTTACTGAACCCCACTAACACAGGAGCTTGTGTTTTTCTCTGTGCAGACGGCACTTCTGAGCAGCAACTGACAGTGTTGGAGCCCAGGGAGTACAGTTCAGGTGGTAGAAACATGAACAGGAGACATGGATACTATTGTCAACCAGTTATTTAATCGGAAACCGGACAGGCAAATTAAGGCGAGATCCATGCCTTGTTCATTTTCAGAAAAGTAAGCAGGTCAACGTTATCGGAGGATAGTCGCATGCGACGGTCTGTTAGTACACCACCTGCGGCACTAAAGACGAGCTCCGATAATACACTAGCAGCAGGGCAAGCCAGCACCTCCAATGCATACTGGCTAAGCTCTGGCCATGTATCCAGCTTAGAGACTCAAAACTTGAAGGGGGAAGAGCCGTCTGGGAGTACACTGAGAGGGCTAGACATGCAGTCTGTCACCATCTGACGGAAAAGTAGCCTCCTGCTGACCGGAGCCGTCTGTGATGGTGTAGACAATTGTGGCGGGGACACAAAACTTCGCCACATTTGGGCAATGCTGGTCTTGCTCTGTGCAGAGGCACTGCTTCTGCTCCCTCTTGGTGCAGAGCTTCGTCCACTGCCTCGACGCACAGAGCTGCTTTGTAAAGCACTAGCAGCAGTGCTCTCTGCTGGAATGGAGAACATGATGGAATGCACCAGTGTGTCTTGGTACTCCCGCATTTTACGCTCCCGGTTCAACGGTGTTATGAGGCTTTGTAAGTTGTCCCGGTAGCGAGGGTCTAGGAGGGTGTACACCTAATAATCAGACGTGGTGAGAATGTAAGCAATGCGGCGGTCATTTCTCAGGAACTGCAGCATGAAATCAACCATGTGCTGCAGACTCCCAACTGGCCAAGAAACGCTGTCCCCTGCAAGAGGCGTCATCTCTGCCTGCTCTGCATCACCCCACCCTCGCTCTACATACTGACTACTAGAGCATTGTGTACCTCCCTCCTCTAGAGCGATGTCTTCCTCCTCCATTGACTCCTCCTCATCCTTCTCACAGAGTGTCCCCTGCCTAGGCCTTTGTGAGGAACCACGTTGCGCAGACTGTGCAGAAAGTGATGGAATTTGTGACTCCTCATCCTCCACCTCTACCAAAACCTCATCCCTTAGTGCTTGCAGTGTTTTTTGAAGCAGGCAGATAAGGGGGACAGTCATGCTGACTAGTGCATCATTTGCACTCGCCATCCGCGTCGAATCATCGAACGCACGCAAGACGTGGCAGATGTCCTTCATAGAGGCCCACTCAGTGGTGGTGAAGTGTGAATGGCGCAAATTGCGAGTTTGCGCCTGATGAAGCTGGTACTCCATTACTGCTGCCTGCTGCTCACACAACCGCTCCAACATATGTAACGTGGAATTCCACCTGGTTTGTAGGTCACATATGATGCGATGTTCCGGAAGGCGGAATCGGCGGTTGCAGAGCTGCAATGCGCTATCTGGCCATGCTGAAACGCCGCAAGTGAGCGCACTCTATGGGGACCTTGTGCAGCAGTGCTTCAAGATACGGATAGTCTCTCAAAAAACTCTGCACGATCAAGTTGAGCACATGTGCCAGACAAGGTATGTGAGTGAGGTTGCCTAGGCCCAGAGCTGCCACCAGATTTCGGCCATTATCACACACTACCAAGCCTGGCTGGAGATTCGGTGGCACAAACCACACGTCGCTCTCCTGCTTGATGGCATTCCAGAGCTCCTGCGCTGTGTGGCTTCGATTCCCCATAGAAATTAATTTCAGGACGGCCTGTTGACGTTTGGCGACGGCTGTCCTCATATCAGTCGTAACAGGTAAGCGTTCACGGGTCCATGTGGAGGTAGACCATGATGGCTCCTGCAGCGATGATTCTGAGGAACTGGAGTAGGAGGAGAAGTCAATGTGTACAGAATGGATTCCTGCAATGCTTGGAGTTGGCAGAACACGTACAGCGCCACTCTCAAGATCTGTACCCGGCTCCACAACATTGACCCAATAGGCAGTGAGGGAAAGGTATCGTCCCTGTCCATGGTTACTGGTCCACGCATCGGTGGTCAAGTGGACCTTGCTACTGACGGCGTTTAGTAGCACATGTTTAATTTTTCCCTCCACATGCTTTTGCAGGGCAGGGACGGCTTGCCTGCTGAAATAAAAGCGGCTGGGCACGTTGTATTGTGGGACTGCCCCTGCCATGAAATTACGGAAGGTGTCAGTCTCCACCAGCCTGAATGACAGCATTTCAAGGGACAGGAGTTTTGCAATGCCAGCATTCAGAGCCTGTGCTCGGGGATGGTTTGCCGAGTATGGCCGCCTTTTCTCCCATGCCTGTGCTACCGATGGCTGTAGAGTGGCCTGGAAGTGTGAGGATGACTGGGAACGTGGTGCTGTGAGTGGAATTACACTGGGTCTCTGTACACCAGTGCCAGAGGTTCTTCCAGGGCGATCCTGTGAGGAAGCCGAACCAGCTGTGTGTGAGCTGGAGGAAGAGGCTACAACACGAGCTGAAGATTTAGGTGGTGCTGTAGTTTGGCCTACGTCTCCAGTGTGTCTTTGTAACTCACCACGTGCTTGGTCCGCACATGTTTCCACATATTTGTGGTATTGAGGTTGCTGACACTTTTACCTCTTTTTACTTTTTGATTACACAGCTTGAATTTGACAAAGCAAAGGTCATCTGCAACTGTGTCAAAAAAGGACCACGCACTGCAAGTCCTGGGAGCGCCTGTTTTGGCTTTTGGAAGAGAACTGCTCCGAACGGGTGCCAAAGTGGAGGCTACAGGCAACCGAGTCTGAAGCCTACCTCTCTCTCCTGTTTGGACCGTTGGGGGAATCTCTTCCTCAGAGCTGCTCCCACCACCATCCTGTTCCTCACGCCATGATGGGTCAAGGACCTCATCATATCCACTACCCTCTTCAAACACCTGCTTCTCCTGGGTCGTCTGGCCAGCACTATGCGCAACAGAAATTGGCACCTGAGTCTCATCATCATCAGATGCGTTCTGCGGTGTGCTGATCATAGGCACTGGCCCACCCACCTTTCAGATTCAGAGAGACAAAGCAGTTACGCATCACTGCATACTCCCTCTTCTTCACATTCTAGAATGCTGCTTGGCTGGCCCCTCTTTCCAAGCCAACAGATTCAGAGAACAAAAGTAGAGACTGAGCTGGCTCCTGTACAGAGCTCTCTGACTGCCTGGGCAATTTGGCAGGTGGTGAAGAGACAGATGGTTGCTCTTCAGTTCTCTGGTCCTGAGAGGATGTGGAAGTAATTGAAGTTGATGCGTTAGCTGCCATCCATCCGACAACGGCTTCAATTTGTTCTTCCTGCAGCAGGGGGGTACGGCAAGCTCCTACAAAGCTGCGCATAAAGGACTGCTCCCAGGGAAAACTGGGGGATGCTGTGTCACTGGTGCCCGCAACAGGCACAGAGTCCTCTCCCTGATGAAACTCCACGCCCATGACCACGTGCCTTACTCCCTGCCTTCTTCATCTTGGTAGATTGATAAAGATAGGCAGAAAAGTATTAAGGTCTTAGTGTGCTTATTCCTGAACAGCTGCTAACAGGTATAAGAAACACTAAGTTTATTAAGTGTGGACTACACTTTAATATGAGCTAATGTGGCCTAAAAAGTGTCAAGTGTAGTGTTTGGTGAACTTTATTCAATTTTTTGTGTTTTTCACAAAAAAAACAAAGGTTGTGATTGAGGCAAAAGATGTACAATCGATAGTATCACAAACTTTTTGTAGCTCTTACAATGCAGGAAATTATAATGCAATAGATAAGGCTACAAAAAATAGGGTAATACTAATCTGGCTGGTCCTGCAGGCCGCAAACCAGCCGAGAGGCTCTTCTATCTACTCCTATCTAGTGTTTGCAACCAATGTATTGGATATGGATGGAAGCGCGGCACACTAATAGGAGAGAGTTAATTTAAATTGAATTGAGCAGCACCAATTACAAAAAAATAAAAAGTATGAGGCAGTGACACACGCTTAGCAGACTACAACCAGCAGTGGATGCAGAACTAACTTCAGCATGAGCTGCACTCACAAAGA
This sequence comes from Oophaga sylvatica, assembly GCA_033576555.1. Lineage (NCBI taxonomy): Eukaryota > Metazoa > Chordata > Amphibia > Anura > Dendrobatidae > Oophaga > Oophaga sylvatica. The sequence continues at coordinate 110,369,823 of JARQOD010000001.1, read as the reverse complement.
GACCTCACAGACAGCCATGAACACTGCACACAACTGTTCACTAGCTCTGAAAGGCTCCGCTATGTACTTCTATAGTGTTTGCAACCAATGTATTGGATACGGATGAAAGTGCGGCACACTAATAGATGAGAGTTAATTTAAATTGAATTGAGCAGCACCAATTACAAAAAAAAAGGATGAGGCAGTGACTCACGTGCAGCTGACTACAACCAGCGGTGGATGCAGACCAAACTGCAGCGTGACCTGCACTCACACACAGACCTTGCAGACAGCTGTGAAAACAGCACTGCAAGGCAAAAGGAAGCTTTACACAGTGGTTGGTAAACTAGCCTGCCTAAAGAACAATTCACAAAATCGCAATCTCTAACTGTCCCTCAGAGTCAGAAGAGCAGCGTTCTGTCCCTAACTGAATTCACAGCAGAGTGAAACCAAAATGGTGGCGGCGCCTTTTATAGTGCATTCTGACATCATTTCAGCAGCCAATCACAGCCATGCCATTAGTTAACATGACCGCAGCATTACAGGATGTGCCCACGCTTCTTAGGATTCCTCATTGGCTGAATAAAATGACACTGCCTCTCATAGCATTATGGGAACTTCCGATTGCGGTATACGATATGGCAAAAGTATCGGAACTCAGTATCGGAATTCCGATACCGTGAATATCGACCGATACCCGATACTTGCGGTATCGGAATGCTCAACACTACTCATTATGTAACAAATAATTACAGCAATAGCATAATGTCCAGTAAAAGATATTAAAATAACAACTGGAAATCTGCGCAGTACGGAACTGCAGCTAATAAACTGTACAGGAGACCTGTCATAGAGATGGGTAAGGGAAGATTTTAAACATTTGTATTCTTTTAAACATAGATTAAAATTGTTCAGAAAAGAAGCAAATGATATCGTAAGTTCACATTAAGGTCCTCCACATTCCCATAACTGCTGGCATTACATGTGGCATCAGCAGAATTCAGCATCATCAGCATCGCTACAGGTTGTCTACAATGTCCAAATGATACACAAACAATTGTAATGTCAGAACTAACTTCATATTTTAATCACCAACTGCATACTATACTCTGGGATTGCTCCCTACCCCAGAGCATAATAAATGTAACATGTCAAAAATAATAATAAAACAATTATTTCCCCACCGTTTTCCTATACTGGCACCCCAGCAGCCTCTGGTGCTCACTACCCACCCATACAATCCTCAGAGATTCTTCTTTCCACATACGTGCATTGTGGTCTTTAGTCTAGACTAGGACTTCTGGCTACTACCAGGTCTAGGTGGTCACTGCATTAGAAAGAGACGTGACCTCTAAGGTCAAGTCACGGTTGAAAGTCCTGTTCTAGAGTGAAGACACTAATGCGCAACTGTGCAATGAAGAGGCCCTGAAAATTGGACGGCAGGTATTAGGCACTGAAAGTAGGGGGATGTCAAGGACAGTTGAGAGGTAAATTGAATTTTGCCAGCTATCTACAGTTTTTTGCAAAATTCAACTAGAATTCAATTACACCATAATAAATATGCTCATCTCGGTACAATTGTCATGGTCTGCTGAGTTTCTGGATTAGGTGGTTTTAGGGTTAGCTTGGATGGCCTCAGTCTGGGATTCTGGGAGGCTTCTTATAGCCTCATTGTGGGGCAATTCCCTGTCGCTTATACTCTGACTCTTGGCCGAGTGTGTTTGACCCTTTTGTGCCTGTGCCAGAGCTTTGTGCCTGTGCTATATTACGTCTGTCTGGTTATGATTTGGCTGTGTCCCTGTTTTGAATTTTGCCTGCCGCTTTTGTACTGTGCTGCCCTCCTGTGTATGACCCCTTGGCTATGTTCCGACTACACTCTGCCTGCTTCTTTTGTATTGCGCTGCCCTCTGTGTATGACCCTTTGGCTACGTCCTGACTACCCTCTGCCTGCTTCTCTTGTACTACGCTGCCCTCTCTGTGTATGACCCCTTGGGTATGTCCTGACTATCCTTTCTGTTTTTGCCCCTTGGTAACTTTGTCCCGTAGTTACCCTTCTAGGAGTTTTCCTTCAGCTCCTAGCTCTCAGAGCTTAGGCCACACCCCCAGCAGTCAGGTGCTTCTTTTTCTGTCTGGCCTGAAGCATTCTCACTCTGCTCCTGCTTTCTCTGAGAGACCTGTAGCCGGCTCCGCCCTTTGGCAGTCATGTGCTTGAGGTCCTGTTTGTCTGAAGCACGCATCTTCACTGCTGCTGCCATGCTCCACAGATATCTTTGGGCACAGTGTGTTTTACTCAGGACACACGCACTGGCTCAGTGAGCAAGTGCAGTACGGTGTTCCTGATAACACTTTTAAGATATTGTGTGCGTGCAAAGACCTTTCTCTTTTAATAATCTCTTAAGTATGCTGTATGGTATGATTAGTTCTTAGGATTGCTTTTAAGTCATCTTAATTATCTTGATGAACACGTCCAACCCTAACCTTAAAAAATTAGGTGACTTAATCTAAGTTCAATAACCAAATCAGATTCTTGTAGCGTAAAGGTCCAGGTAGCAGAGACCCAGGCTGCGGTATGGAGAACTCTTACACTGATATTTGCTGTAAACCGAGTGAAAAATGTGCAGTCACCAAAAATTCATGGTCCAGCTCAATAATGCATGATGTAGTGGTCACTAGCATCAGGAACTGAGGTACAAGTCATAAACCAACACAATGGCAGCATTTGTTGGAGAATTCCAGGGAATTTTTATGGATAAAGTTTCTTTTCCAGAAGCAATGACCTGTATCCATCAAAGTGATCTCATAGCTGTCAGACAGACAGCACAATGTCCTCTGGCAAAAGAAAAATATTTTCTTTGGCAGTGGTATTCAGGTGTATTCCTCCTACTTCCTCTACAGGAACAGAGCCAAATATATTGTGCAGTAATAACATCTGTCAGGCAATCACAGGTGCACCACAGCCTTGTAAGAATAAAACAACAGGAGAGAAAAAATGATGGCACTCCGGCAATCCATCTTAATGCTGTTTATTCCATTACATAAATGTGAAATATCAGATGTCACATCCAGGGACTGCTAAGTAGATTAAGAGAATGATCCTCACTGTAGACTCCTCAGAAAGGATCCCAATTTATATGTATTTTTACGAGGTGCTAAAATATCATTCTATATTAATCCAATGATTATCTCCATAAATAATGGACACAGGGTTCCCTGGTTTTAAAAATCTATCCAAAACTCTGTATTTACTCAGTAGTGATAAGACGTTGAGTTAAAATCATTGAGGTGCAAACAGAAGAGTGAAGCAGTAAAAAGCTTGAGGTAAGGAAAAGAATATTGTCACATTCATAGATAATTCACGTATAAAATCTACTGTGTCTGTTTTGCAGGTATCAAGCTGTCTTGTCAGGCTTAGAGTCCTGGAAAAGAGGGAAATGTCATTTTACTTAAAATTCAGAAAAAGTATAGGCAAAATATAACTCTTAAACAACAACAATAAAATATATTATTATAAGGTTATGTCACGGTTTTACTGAATTGTATTATTATCTTCGTCTTTTTTATTTTTTTGATGGTGTTTTTTAATAATTTATACTTTTTTTGTCAGATAAGGCTTTGTTTTTTTTAGTGCAAACTTTTTATTTTAAATAGCAGAGAAATTCTATATAATTTCTTTGTTTACATATAATATGACCTAGTTAAGGGGAATTCCTTTCATTTTGGGGATTTAGATACAACTAAAGCAGTTATCATTTTCTATAAACGTTGCTCTTTTACAAGTTTTGTTTTTGCAATTACTTTTTTATACTACATATTTTCCCTATGTTAACTGTTCCAGAAAATAGAAAAACAGTCCTAGTAATGTGACAGTTATCTTGGTTAGGACTGTGGTAGTTCAAGTTGAAAAGATTTTCCCTTCTCCAAGATTCTATCCCGATATGTAGTAGGTGAAATAATAATAATAATATTAGCAAATACTTTCAATTAGAAATGTAGTATAGTTCTTCTGATTCGTTATGTCACTTACCCGATGCTCAGGGCACTGTAGTAGCTTAGGTATCTATGGTTGCGGCAACCACTCATATAATGGCAGTTAGTTAGTTTACTGTTAGTGGTCGTAACTAGAGTTGAGCGAAACAGCTCGTTAATTTTCAAAAATCGCCGATTTTCGCCAAAGTCGGGTTTCATGAAACGAAACCCGACCGTGGAGTGAGTTCGGTCACGTGTTCGGTGACCATTTTGCCGGAGTCGGTTTTCCTCTACACTTTAAGCGCCTTTTCTCGGCCAATGAGCAAGGACGCAGGCTGTGGGCAACGTGATGACATAGCAGGCGGCCAGCACCATCTTAGAGAAGGGCATTGCAGCGATTGGCTGGCTTTCAGTGGCGTCACAGTGCATATAAAATCCCTCAGCGCAGACCGCCATTTTACAACTGCCGAACTCAGTGTAGGGGAAGGTTGCTGGCGGTGCGTCTGAGAAGGGAGAGAGTTAGGCAGGGACAAAACAACAAAAAAAAATTTGTGCAGATAGCGATTAGCTGTACAGTGACTGTGCAGCGAGAGGGGAGGATTTTAGTGTGTGAAGCAATGCTGGTTCTTAGGCTGCATGCCTGCCAGTGACGCTGTAGAAATTGCTTGTGTGGACCATCAGATCTGATTACAGGCTGCCTGCCTGTCATAAAGGGGCAATTAATTTGGTGGAGTAGCTGAGCTGCCTGCCAGTGACAGTGTACAAATTGCTTGAGTGGAGCATCACATCTGATTACTAGGCTGCCTGACTGTTGTGAATGTGTTAGAAATGAATTCTGAGCAGAAGCTCCCTCTGGTGGTTACAAACAGTACTGAACCATTCAATGAGGACTGGCAATCAGGAGTTACAGACTGGTCTTATATAAGGGAGGTTCCCTACCATCATGGTTGCCGGTGATCAATTGTTCTTGTCTCAACTGTTGTTCCTGGTTCACTTGGAAGCTTGCTGAGTCTTGCTTGCATCTTCTGCTATCAGATAAGATATTTTCTGCTTTTATTTTTGTGCTTGCTTTTTGCATTGTTCCCTGCACTTCTGTGGAGGTCAGCCAGGTCCTCTCCGGGGGCTTGTGCTCCTCTCAGTTTATCTGAGCCACTGTTATTTGTTCATTTGCCTTTTCCAGTTTTTTCAGTGGCTGCAGCTTAGTTTTGTGACACCAGAGAACTAATTTAGGTGGTAGAGGTCGTGTGATCTCAGGTGTTTTTGCAATTAGTAGAGTTGGTATTTTTTAGGGTTTTTTGGATTGCAGTAAGTGTCCTTCCTATCCTTTTCTGTCCAGGTAGCTTGGGCCCCAATGTTTGCTCATACTATTTTCTGTCTGTGTCTGTATTTCCTCTTGTCTAACCGCCATTACATGTTTGGGGGCTTCCTATGTTCTTTGGGGATCTGCTCCGGGGCAGATAGCTTTCCTTTTTCTATCTTTAGGTGTAGTTAACCTCTCAGGCTGTGACGAGGCGTCTAGGACCAACGTAGGAATGCTCCACGGCTGCCTTTAGTTGTGGTGGTTAGTCAGGGTACTGCAATCCAGTAGATTCCAACCTCTCTGGTGTATTGCCGTTTTTGCCTGCTCTCCTCAGCTACCAAATCATAACAGTATCACCGGCCGAACTGAAAATTATATGGTACTCACAGAAGGGAAAAAAAAAGTGTGGAAAGAAGAAAGTTGTCAGAGTTGTCAGAGATTCTTTTTTTCTGTTTGTTGCATTTTTTTTTTCCCTCTTTTTCTCTGGGTGCTGAGGAGGATTTTTTTTTCTCTCAATGGAGTTTGCACAGTTGTCTGGCCGTGTGGATCAGCTTGCCACTGGAGTTCGGAGTATTGCTACCTAACTTGCTAGGTTGCCGGTTGTGGAACCTAGGATCCCCATGCCAGATTTATTTTTGGGGGATCAAGCTAAATTTCTGAATTTCAAAAATAACTGTAAGTTGTTTTTTGCCTTAAAACTTAAGTCCTCAGGGAACGCAGCACAGCAGGTTCAAATTGTCATCTCTCTCCTGCGTGGCGATCCTCAAGATTGGGCTTTTTCCCTGACACCTGGGTACCCTGTTTTGAGTAATGTTGTTGCATTTTTTCTGGCTCTGGGGTTATTGTACGATGAACCTAATGTCACTGATCAAGCTGAAAAATCCTTGTTGGCATTAAATCAGGGCTTGAGGACGCTGAGTTGTACTGTCAGAAATTCCGAAAGTGGGCAGTCCTGTCCAAATGGAATGATGATGCTTTGGCAGCCCTTTTTCGGAAGGGTCTGTCAGAGAATGTAAAAGATGTTATGGTGGGTTTCCCTGCTCCCTCTGGTCTCAATGATTCTATGTCATTAGCGATTCAAATTGACAGACGTTTGTGTGAGCGTAGAGGTATGCGTGGAATAGTGTTGCCTTGTGAACCAGCTTCTGAGTCCATGCAGTGTAATGGAGTGGATTCTGGGGCACAGCGTCATGAGTTTCGAGAACGCAATGGGTTATGTTTCTACTGTGGTGACGCCTCTCATGCTATTTCAGTCTGACCTAAGCGGGGAAGACGTTTTGCACGCTCAGTTGTCTTGGGTAGTGTTCAGACTAAATTTCTGTTGATTGTTCCCCTGATTTGCTCCCTGTCCACATTTTCTGCTCAGGCTTTTGTTGATTCGGGAGCAGCTATTAACCTGATGGATTTTGATTTTGCTAAACGTTGTGGGTTTCCCTTGATACCCCTACGGAAGTATATTCCCCTCCTGGGGATTGATTCTACCCCTTTGGCTGAGAATAAACCCCAGTTCTCCACTCAGGTGATAATGAGGGTTGAACCTGATCATCAGGAGAGTTGCAAATTTTTGGTGCTGTATAATCTGCATGACATTATTGTACTGGGTTTCCCTTGGTTACAGTCTCATAATCCTGTTTTGGATTGGAAATCTGTGTCTGTGACCAGTTGGGGCTGCCAATGTGTTAATGCCAACACTCCTGTTTTTCTGCCTCTCCCCAGGCTCAGGTTGTTCCTGACTTTTTGACAGATTTTTCTGATGTGTTTAGCGAAAGTAAATCTGCATCCTTGCCCCCCCATAGGAGCTATGACTGCGCTATTGAATTAGTGCCTGGTAGTAAATTCCCTAAAGGTCGCCTTTTTAACTTGTCTGTACCTGAACATGACGCTATGCGGTCTTATATCAAGGAGTCATTGGAGAAGGGTCATATCAGACCATCCTCTTCACACTTGGGTGCCGGTTTTTTCTTTGTGGCCAAAAAGGATGGTTCATTAAGGCCGTGTATTGATTATCGTCTCTTGAACAATATCACTGTGAAATATCAATATCTGTTACCCTTGATTTCTGACCTGTTTTCCAGGGTGAAAAGTGCTACTTGGTTTACCAAGCTTGACCTCAGGGGGGCGTATAACCTTATTCGCATTAAGCACGGGGATGAATGGAAGACGGCGTTTAATACCCCAGAGGGGCATTTTGAGTACCTAGTGATGCCCTTTGGGCTCACTAATGTTCCTTCCGTCTTCCAGTCCTTCATGAATGACATTTTCAGGGATTTTGTGGATAAATTTCTGATTGTTTATTTGGATGATATCTTGATTTTTTCCAATGACTGGGACTCTCATGTGAAACATGTTCGGACTGTGTTCCAGATTTTGAGAGAGAATGCTCCGTATGTGAAGGGATCAAAGTGTCTTTTTGGCGTACAGAGGATCTCATTTCTGGGATTCGTTTTGTCTCCGTCTGTTATTGATATGGACCCGGTCAAGGTTTAGGCCATCTGTGATTGGGTCCAACCTACTTCATTAAAGGCTCTTCAGAGATTCTTGGGTTTTGCCAATTTTTATCGTAAATTTATTGGTAATTTCTCTGTTATTGTTAAACCATTGACTGATTTGACCAAAAAGGGTTCTGATGTGGTGAATTGGCCTCCTGAGGCAGTCTCTGCGTTTCAGGAACTTAAGCAGAGATTCACTTCTGCTCCTGTTCTACGGCAGCCTGATGTTTCTCTGCCATTTCAGGTGGAGGTGATATGGAAATTTAATTAGGATAAAAATATCCTGTGTTTGCTGCTTGCCATGTCCAAATCTCTATTTAATGTCTTTTTGAGCGCTCAGAACGAAATGAGGACTGTCCACACGAAAGTGTCAGTATAACAGTTCGTCAAAGACATACATTTATTATTCATTCAAGGTTTTATACATTTACAAAAAAGGGCTGGTTAGTCAATTAACATACAATTAAAAGCTGCTAGATTATTGGCTGTTCTAGTGTAAATATGATAATTATGATAATCATGATTAAAAGAGCTGAAGCTGCAGAATTATTGTTTATATTCTCTTGACCTAGTTGTCTTGCATAACTATAATGTAAACAACAGATATCTAATAGGACATTTTGTACTTCATGCATTTGTTCCTTTACGAAGGCCTCTTATGAAGGCCAGATTTCTTTAAAACGACTGATTATATCTGGCCTAGAAATATGTGAGCACAGGGTTTTTTAGCAAGTGAGATCTATCTAACTGTGAACTGTGAATACATATATGTGAATATACTTTGAATATATGGAATACATATATATTTCCATGACAGTCCCCCCTTAGATACCACTTGCCCTAAAAACCTGCTCCTGGCCCAAAGCGCTGCAACTCTTTTGTGCTGCCGGTGAGTTGAGACACCCCTAGTACATGCCTCCCCCACCGAATACAGACTTTTCGCAAATGGGCGGTCAGGAGGACTGTCCCTGTCGGGGGTTTATGTGTTGTCTGGGATGTAGGTGCAACAGGTGTCTTTGATCATTTTGTAAACACCTCCTTTCTCAACTAGAATCATATCCAAAGCCATTCTATTCTGGAATGCCATAATGGAAGTGGGGCCTAACTGTGCTGCCAAACCTTTTACAGCATCTATGGTGAAGTTAACAAATCTCTGCTGGTTATAATAGATGTAATTTATCCAATCAACATTTTTGTTTATAGTGACTCAAATCCTGCTTTAACTTGGTCTCTGGCCTTGAACTCATCAGGTAGGTCATCTGGTCATCTGTCTGGTCAGTCAGAGCATCCACGACATCCTTCATGGCTTAGGTGTCTCTCCTGGTACGGGAGCTTCCTTGTCAATGCGATACGTGGATTCAAACAGGCTTTCCCTCTAGTTACACAGAGGTTGATGTCATCTGGGGCTCTTGGACAGGATCATCAAATCTGGCAGTGAGGAGAAAAACTCGAGAATGGACATTAGTTTTTGACCAATTCAATAACATAAGTGTTATGATTTGGTAGCTGAGGAGAGCAGGCAAAAAAAGCAATACACCAGAGAGGTTGGAATCTATGGGATTGCAGTACCCTGACTAACCACCACAACTAAAGGCAGCCGTGGAGCGTTCCTACGTTGGTCCTAGACGCCTCGTCACAGCCTGAGAAGCTAACTACACCTAAAGATAGAAAAAGGAAAGCTATCTGCCCCGGAGCAGATCCCCAAAGAACATAGGAAGCCCCCAAACATGTAATGGCGGTTAGACAAGAGGAAATACAGACACAGACAGAAAATAGAATGAGCAAACGCTGGGGCCCAATCTGTCTAGATAGAAAAGGATAGGAAAGGCACTTACTACAACCCCAAAAAACCCTGAAAAGTACCAACTCTACTAATTACAAAAACACCTGAGATCACACGACCTCTACCACCTAAATTAGTTCTCTGGTGTAACAAAAACTAAACAGCAACCACTGAAAAAACTGGAAAAGGCAAATGAACAAACAGTGGCTGAACTAAACTGAGAGGAGCATAAGCCACCCGAAGGGGACCCGGCAGACCCCCACAGAAGTGCAGGACAAAATGCAGGCACCAAAAAACTAAAAGAAGAAAATGTCTTATCTGTTAGCAGAAGATGCAGGCACGAAACAGCTTTTTCTGGGTCTCTGGGAGTGTGCCTTACGCTAAAAAGTGCAATTAGGAGTGTGTCATGCCATGGTTTGCGTGTCTCTTGGGCAATTTTTCAGCATTCTATTCTTAAGTGTTTCGTTCAGTTTTTTTTTCTACCTTCCTGCTGCTCTGGGGGTGGTAAGGAGTGTGTAGGCCTAAATCTGACCCTACTGCTAATCGGGTCTTGTGTGTCAGATTTGCTGTGAATGCGGGTCCCTGATCACTTTCTATCATTTCTGGAACCCCGTATCTGCACACTATTTTCCGAAAGTAGCTTCGTTGCAGTAGTCTTTGCTGACTTGGAAGGCTTCTGTTCATCTTGAAAATTCTTCTTTTGACCACAATGGCGTATTTCAATCCTTCACTTGGCGATATCTGGATGTGGTCTATCTGGATCCTTTGAAGCTGGTAGAGTGGTCTTTCCAGATGAGGTGAGGGGGTCTTTCTTCCATACGTCCAGGCTTGCATTTGCCGCAGGTCAGACAGCTGCTGGTGAATTTGGCTGTTAGGGTGGAGATCCCTGAAGCGAAACAGTAAGCACCAATCAGATCATTCATCTGTGTCTTTGATATGTGGATGTGGGTCCATGTACCCATTGGACCACCATAGGGTGCATACTTTGTGATAGGCAGAGTTTGAAGTCTATTATTGATAGCCTTCTTTTTTCACGTGTTGCTTTTTTCCCATTTAGCTCTTTTCCTTTTGGAGCTTGGTCTTGTAACTTCTTGAGAAGATTCCAGGACGTCTCTTTGTCAGGTTTCTTGTCTTCAGTCGTCATGTAGTAGCCGTCCGGCTCTACGACCTCTCCCACTTCTCCATGTTGTCTTCCTTTGGCTGCTTCTTTGGCTGCCATGTCCGCCATGTTATTGCCTCATGCCTCTTCTGTTTTCAGTTTTCCATGCACTTTGATTTTTCAAATTGCCACCATTTTGGAAGTTGGAGTATACCCAGTAGGTCCCTGAAGGCTCCATGATGCTTCACGGTTGTCCCGTTTGCTGTGATGAAGTCCCTTGTAGCCCAGATGGGTCCAAAGTCGTGTGCTATGCCATGCGAGTACCTGTAGTCCGTGTAGATGTTTGCAGTCTTGCCTTCTGCCATCTGGCAGGCCTTCGTCAGCGCTATCAATTCTGCTTCCTGGGCTGACAGGCTAGGTGACAGACTTCTGGACCACAGGATTTCTTGATTGCTGGTCACTGCACTTCCTGTGTTGAAACTTCTTCTGGAGCCATCCAAGTATCCCCCTTGGGAGTGGGAGTAGAGTGGCCGGGCTGAGGACTGTAGGTCTGGAGACGGTGACATTATGAGACAAAGGCAATAGAGGCGCCACAAAGATGCCTGGCGGTGGAGAGATTACTGTTGGTTGAGCTTGATTGAAGATTGCCAAGATGTCATGTGGAGTGAGAGTTTCCAGTGGCTGTCCAAGAGTGATGTCAGCAACCTTGTCCAGGAGGGTGTGTGCTGCAGATACTGCCATCAGGCAGGAGGGTGCTCTTCTTGCAACTGGATCCAAGCGGGCTGAGAGGCAGCCTAAAAGTCTCTGTTTTCCCCGTGAATCTGTGCCAGGACTCCAGTAGCATGACCTTCTTTCTTCCATCAGGTAGACGGAAAGACTTTCATAGTCAGGTAGGCCTGGTATTGGCGCTGAGACTGTGGAGTTCTTCCTATCTCCTGAATGGGTTGAAGGCTGCGTCTGATAGAAGGAGCGGGGTTGCGTTGATGCAAGCGCACAGAGGCTGCATTAGGACTGAGGCATCAGGGATCCAGGTTCTGCAATACGACACTAGACCAGGGAAGGCCTGCAGCATTCTTGGAGTTGTTGGGGGAGCCATCTTCTCCACAGTGGTCTTCCAGTCTTTTGACATGTGTTTCGTCTTGTGGGCAATACAGTGTCCCAGGGATGTAACTTGCTTCTGGCATCACTGGACTTTGTTCTTCCAGACCTTGCGTTGCTGTTCTTCCAGGTAGAGTAGGAGAGACAAGGAATAGGCTGTGCAGGTGTCGATGTCAACCACACAAAAGAGAAAGTCATCCACGTGTTGTAGAAGAGTGACTCTTGCATATTCTGCAATCCAGTTGACGAGGATGGAGGACATTGTCTTGGTGAAACTTGAAGGGCTTGTTTTGAGCATCTTGAGACAACACTGTCCATATGCACTGCACTGGTGCGTGAAAGCAGGCCTCCAGGTGGAGGGGAAACACTGAAGAAGGTACTGGCCAGGTTGATCACCGTGAATACCGTTGCGGTGACTGGGACTCTTGAGAGCAGAGTGTGATGGTTCAGCACTGTTGGGGTTTCAAATACCGTAGCCTCTTTCGCGGCCTCCAGGCCTTGCACCATTCTGAACTCAGTGGGGTTTACAGTCTTTTTCTTCACTGTGGAAAACTGGGATTGATTCCGATGGGCGAGGCAGCCCAGTTTGGCCTTGTCCTTCAGTATGCGGCAGGGGACTCCCATCTGCTGGTGCAGAGCTGGCGGGAAAACAAACTGTCTACTAGGATCCACATCATGAGAGATGACGACCAGCTGGCTTTCTTGTTCTCCACCAAGACAGTCACTGTGTTAGCACCTGCTCTGGTCACAGGGGGTCTTCTTGTTGGGACGTCTCCTTAAACGGCTGCTTTTTTCTCAGCACGGGCCATCAGTAGTTTCTTTTTCTCCAGCTCGGTCTCAGGTCAGTATTTGTGCACAAGTTTGAAGAGCTGAATGGCCTTTTGCTGGTCTAGGGCCTGGGTGAACTGGTTGATTGCAGGGGGCACCTCCTGGTGCTTGCAAAAGATGAACCTCTGGCGTTAGAGCTGGATGAGGTGTTGCATGAAGCAAGTAGAGTCCTGCTTGAGTTGAATATCCTGGCCAATGTCAAAGTTCTCAGGCCGTCTTCTTAGGCGAGCTCACTTAGACCTTCAGTTGGTCAGAGACATCTTGACCCTGGGTGATGGAGTGTTTTTTTCTGGTACTATGTCCAGCACCTCCTGTGATAGGTCTGCAGTGTGGTTGTTTGAGGTACCTGTTTCTTCTTGGGTCAGGGGTGAAGAAAGTGTCATGGTCCCATCTTCCTGGAACACTCTGGTCGCTTTCAGCTTCTGCAGTAGGTCCACTCCCAATAGGTTGAGGGTGCAGGTTTTTTACACAACAAACTGGGACATGATGGAGTGTTCTGGCTGAGTCCACACGCTCAGGGGCTTCATAATCTGGAAATATCTGACTTGACCATCAATTCCCATGCAAGAAGCAGAAGATTCTGATAGGTAGGTGAGGTTGCGGAGTTCCACAAGAAAAGATATGACTACGCCATCCACTCTCAGGATATTGGTCCCACTGGTGGGGTTCCTTGTGGACTTGGTGTGCTCTTGTCCTATGGACGGGGTTCTTCACTGCTTTCTGTTGCTTCTTCTGGGTGAAGTCAGTGTTCTGCACTTGTTCCAGAAATGACCAAACTCGCCACAGTTGTAACACTTGACATTCCTTCTGTCCCGGCGGGACTCAATCCTTTTTGCTACTGTGAGCAGGGTATCCATTGCTATTGACGTGTACTCAGGCCTGGCTGCTACCAGTGGTTTCCTGATTGGTTCTCTCAGTCCATGCACAAAAGCCTGTGCCAACATCCGTCTGTGTGTCTGATCATGGGTAATGAGGCCCAAATCTTGAAACACTTGCATCACTCTGTCATGGAACTTCTCCACAGACTCTGTCATGTCTTGACTCGTGACATGTAGGCTGAGAGTTTGTCCTGTCAGTCTGCTTTTGGCCCATTCTCTGAGTTGCTCAATTAGCTTTGGTCCTGTCTCCCAGGCATACGCATCTAACTCTGCTGGATGCTTGAAGTGTTCTCTCATAATTGGCCAGAATGCATCACCTGCTTTTATTTCCATTACGGTCCAGAGATCAGTCCAGGCTGCTGCATACGTTCGCTGGATCTGCTGCATTTTTTGGCAAAATGGCATGGGGTGTATCCCTGGGTCTGGCAGCATACTGATCACCTGGCTTGGGATGAAGGGCTCATAGGATGGTGCCTCTACCTGTCCCTGCTCTATTGGTGCTTGTGTGTTTTTCTTCCCTAGTATTGGGCAGCATGTGTGACGTTGCATCTTCATCTTCATCAGATTAGAAGTGACATGGTGTACTTGGTGCATACACTGGGTGAGATTTGGGCTTTAAAGTTGTCTTGCTGCATGGGGATTTCCCACTTCCTTGCTGAGGCTGCGGTGGATCAGTGTCATGGTTCCATGCTAGCAGCCCTGTAGCTATACCACTCCCCTGTGAAGCCCTAGCAGTGGACTGTTGTGTCTGGGGGCTAAATGTAGCGTTTTGTGTAGGGAGATCTGTACTTTCTTCTCCTGATATAATGACTGGCAATGTTTGTACTGTGCTTGGGATAGACAAGGTGCCCTGTGCTGGAGACACTGAATACAGGGACACCACATTGCTTGGATTGGGCGTTGACCCAGTTGATGACGAAGTAGAAAAAAGAGGAAGAGAAGGGAGGTGTGAGGGAGGAGCGAGAGAAAGAGGAGGGGAGGGAGAGAAGAGTGAAAGGGGGAAAAGAGAGAAAGATGGAGGAGAGAGAGAGAAGAAAGATGGAGGGGGAGAAGTAGAAGAAGATGAAGAAAATGGATGTGTCAGAGATGTGATGGAGGGAAAAGAAGGAATGAGAGGGATGGCAGCGAGGAAAGAGGAGAAAAGTCTGAAGAAGAAGAGAGAAAGGGACTGAGAGAAGAAAAAGGAGAGGGTGTCCCCCCTGTGACTCTTGAGAGGGGATGGTTGAAACAAAAATGCCATCTCCCTGTGGAGAGAGGCGGGGAGCGTTTTTCCCTGTACAAGGCTCCTTACTCAATGAGAGCAGCCTACACCTGTCCCGTGTCTCCACATGATGGACATGTGATGTGTGTGACTCTGAATTCTGCTCTTGTGACATGTCAGTGATCTTTTTCTCACAGATGATTTAACACCTTTTCAACTTATTCACATAAAAAAAAAAAAAAAAAAAAATTTCCTCGCCGAATGCCCGACGGGAGGGGCTGCTCAGACCACTGCGTAGTTTGTGTCTGCTCTCTCCCACAGCCTGTAATTCTCCTTATCTATGTGACCTTGTTCTAAGGCAAGCTTGTAGAAAAAAAAATGGCTGGAGAAATAAAGCTCTAAAATAAATTGCTTAGAGAAAAAATCTCTCCAAAATCATTTAAAAATGTACTTAAAAGAAAAATTTTAAAAACAAAGTTAGATTTAGTAAAAAAACTCTAGAAAAAGAAAACAAAAAAAAAAATAATAAATTCACCAAAAAGGGGAGAAAAGAAAAACCGTATTAATCATAAAACTCTGAAAAACAACCCTTGTTACTAAAACAGCTAATTAAAAATCTCTGGAATGTCAGCTGGCTGCTTCCCCCCTCCCTTCCTTATATCTCTTCTTGCTGTCTCTATAGCCACTGAAATCACGTATCAAAAAAAAAAAAAAAAAAAATTATTATTCCTCAGAATAGCAAAAAATGAATATAGTTCAGTCTGAATGCCTGAGAATTTTCACATTAAAACCTGTAGCCAAAAAACTAGCTTAAAAAAAATAAAAATCAAAGCCAAGAAACAGAATGCCTGATAACGTGATTAGCAGAGGAGGGGGGGTCAAAGGGGTTTTCTCGCTGCTGCAGCCAGCACACTGCTCTGAATGAGTTACTGACAGAGCGCACGGAGATGTGATTTAAAGCGACAGTACCTGATACAGACAATGAGACAGACACCCGGGAGAATACAAATCCCTCTTTTGATGATCTGTGACACATACAAGCTGCTCTGGTAACTGATAACTCACCAATTGCACTGAGCGCGGCGAAGCTCAAGGTTCTATCGCTCTGTACCGTAGCCCTGGCCGGTGCGCCGGTCACAGTAATCTGCAATAGCCTTCATCAAAATTCTCACTATCCACGTCTGATTTGACTGGGATGGCCTCCCGGTGCGTGGACAATTATTGTGAGAACTTATCCAAACAAAGCTTCTGCCCTTCACGTCTGATTTGACTGGGATGGCCTCCCAGTGCGTGAAAGTTTACTGCAGAAACTTAACCGAACAAAGCCCTCGCTTCCACAACTGGATTTTTTGGGATAACCTCCCTCCAATGTGTGAAGAATATCTGCGTGGACTTATCCAAAACAAAGCTCCCGCCCTTCACGTCTGATTTGACTGGGATGGCCTCCCGGTGCGTGAAAGTTTACTGCGGGAACTTATGCAGCAATTGTCTTTTGCTATACAGCCCCAGAGATCAGCAAGCAAAAACACAGTCACCGTTCCAACTTTCTCCCGGTTCACATAAAACATGAAACATATACAGCACAGCAGCAACCAACTCGGCTTATATCCCAGGGCTTTTGGATAAGGGTATGGACTTTTTACACAACCTGGGAATGCGGTGATGACCACGTCCGACCGGCTGGAAGTGTAGGCTAGGACTAGGCACAGGGAACATTCAGGTAAGATGACAAAGTTTTCTTACCTTACTGATGGAGCTGCAGTCTCCATCCCGTGTGCCAAGGCCAGGGCCAACACTTCCGTCTCTCCGGTCGGCCGGGTCCTCGTGCGTTTCGTCCAATGCCCCGCGTGCAGGCGCCAACTGATATGGAAATTTAATTAGGATAAAAATATCCTGTGTTTGCTGCTTGCCATGTCCAAATCTCTATTTAATGTCTTTTTGAGCGCTCAGAACGAAATGAGGACTGTCCACACGAAAGTGTCAGTATAACAGTTCGTCAAAGACATACATTTATTATTCATTCAAGGTTTTATACATTTACAAAAAAGGGCTGGTTAGTCAATTAACATACAATTAAAAGCTGCTAGATTATTGGCTGTTCTAGTGTAAATATGATAATTATGATAATCATGATTAAAAGAGCTGAAGCTGCAGAATTATTGTTTATATTCTCTTGACCTAGTTGTCTTGCATAACTATAATGTAAACAACAGATATCTAATAGGACATTTTGTACTTCATGCATTTGTTCCTTTACGAAGGCCTCTTATGAAGGCCAGATTTCTTTAAAACGACTGATTATATCTGGCCTAGAAATATGTGAGCACAGGGTTTTTTAGCAAGTGAGATCTATCTAACTGTGAACTGTGAATACATATATGTGAATATACTTTGAATATATGGAATACATATATATTTCCATGACAGAGGTTGATGCCTCTGAAATTGGGGCAGGTGCCGTTTTGTCCCAAAGAGATCCAGAGACCTCTAAAAGTAACCCTTGTGCCTTTTTCTCTCGAAAATTTTCTCCAACTGAACGTAATTATGACATGGGTAATCGGGAGTTATTGGCCATGAAGTGGGCTTTTGAAGAGTCGAGACATTCGCTGGAGGGAGCCAAACATCAAGTGGTGGTCCTCACGGACCATAAGAATCTGGTTTATCTGGAATCAGTCAAGCGACTTAATCCTAGACAGGCCAGGTGGGCCTTGTTTTTCACACGTTTTAATTTTGTGGTTTGCTTTCTTCCTGGCACTAAGAATGTTAAGGCAGATGCCCTCTCGAGGAGTTTCCTTGCGGACTCTCCTGAGTTATCTGATCCTGCTGTTATTTTGAAAGAGGGTGTAGTTCTTTCCGCCATCTCGCCCAATTTGAGACTGGCTCTGGAAGGATGTCAGGAGGATAAACCCGAGTGCTGCCCTATTGGGAAATTGTTTGTCCCCGACCGGTGGAAAAAGAGTGTGATGTCTGAGATTCATTGCTCCGCGTTGGCCGGTCATCCCGGAATTTTTGGTACCAGAGACTTGGTTAGTCGGTCCTTTTGGTGGCCTACTTTGTCTCGTGACGTCAGGGAATTTGTGCAGTCCTGCGGGAATTGCTCTCGCTCCAAGCCTTGCTCTCGCTCTAGTGGTTTTTTGATGCCATTGCCTGTGCCCAAGAGACCATGGACCCATATCTCTATGGATTTCATTTCGACCTCCCTGTTTCTCAGAGAATGACCGTTATCTGGGTGATTTGTGATAGGTTTTCCAAAATGATACATCTTGTGCCATTACCTAAGTTGCCTTCCTCCTCCGAATTGGTACCTTTGTTACTTCAGCACGTGGTTCGGTTAAACGGCATTCCTGAGAACATTGTGTCTGACAGAGGAGTCCAGTTTGTTTCCAGATTTTGGAGGACTTTTTGTTCTAAACTTGGTGTTCAATTGTCTTTCTCCTCGGCTTTTCATCCTCAGACCAATGGACAAACTGAGAGAACAAACCAGACATTGGAGACTTATCTGAGATGCTTTGTGTCTGCTGATCAAGATGACTGGGTCTCTTTTTTGCCTTTGGCTGAGTTTGCTCTTAATAATAGGGCTAGCTCTGCCACTTTGATGTCTCCATTTTTCTGCAATTTTGGGTTTCACCCTCGATTTTCTTCGGGACAGACGGAGGCTTCTGTCTGTCCAGGTGTTGACTCTGTTGTGGAGCGTATGCAGCAGATTTGGGACCAGGTAGTGGAGAGGTTGTCCCTCTCTCAGAGAGGGCCAGCGGTTTGCCAACCGGCATAGGACTGATGGTCCTCGGTTTGAAGTGGGGGATTGGTCTGGTTGTCCTCAAGAAATATCCCTATGAGAGTTGCATCTCCTAAGTTTAAGCCTAGGTTCATTGGACCTTATAAATCTGGAGATTCTTAATCCTGTTTCCTTTCGTTTGACTTCTTCCAGGGACATTTAAGATCCATAACGTGTTCCACAAGTCCTTATTGAAGAGGTTTGTCGAGCCAGTGGTTCCTATGGCTTCGCCTCCTGACCCTGTTTTGGTTGAGGGCAATCTGGAGTATGTGGTTGAGAAAATATTGGATTCTTGTTTTTCTCGACGGAAACTCCAGTATTTGGTTAAGTGGAGAGGTTCTGGTCAGGAGGACAATTCTTGGGTGTTTGCTTCGGACATCCATGCTAGGAGACTGATCCGTGTGTATCACAGAGCTCATCCTGACCAACCTGGTTGCCCAAATGAGGGTTTGGTGACCCCTCCTCAAGGGGGGGTACTGTTGTGAATGTGTTAGAAATGAATTCTGAGCAGAAGCTCCCTCTGGTGGTTACAAACAGTACTGAACCATTCAATGAGGATTGGCAATCAGGAGTTACAGACTGGTATTATATAAGGGAGGTTCCCTCCCATCATGGTTGTCGGTGATCAATTGTTCTTGTCTCAACTGTTGTGCCTGGTTCACTTGGAAGCTTGCTGAGTCTTGCCTGCATCTTCTGCTATCAGATAAGATATTTTCTGCTTTTATTTTTGTGCTTGCTTTTTGCATTGTTCCCTGCACTTCTGTGGAGATCAGCCAGGTCCCCTCCGGGGGCTTGTGCTCCTCTCAGTTTATCTGAGCCACTGTTATTTGTTCATTTGCCTTTTCCAGTTTTTTCAGTGGCTGCGGCTTAGTTTTGTGACACCAGAGAACTAATTTATGTGGTATAGGTCGTGTGATCTCAGGTGTTTTTGCAATTAGTAGAGTTGGTATTTTTTAGGGTTTTTTGGATTGCAGTAAGTGTCCTTCCTATCCTTTTCTGTCCAGGTAGTTTGGGCCCCAACGTTTGCTCATACTATTTTCTGTCTGTGTCTGTATTTCCTCTTGTCTAACCACCATTACATGTTTGGGGGCTTCCTATGTTCTTTGGGGATCTGCTCCGGGGCAGATAGCTTTCCTCTTTCTATCTTTAGGTGTAGTTAACCTCTCAGGCTGTGACGAGGCGTCTAGGACCAACGTAGGAACGCTCCACGGCTGCCTTTAGTTGTGGTGGTTAGTCAGGGTACTGCAATCCAGTAGATTCCAACCTCTCTGGTGTATTGCCGTTTTTGCCTGCTCTCCTCAGCTACCAAATCATAACACCTGACTGTGATAAGGGGCCAATTAATTTGGTGGAGTAGCACAACTGCCTGGCACTGACAGTGTACAAATTGCTTGAGTGGAACATCGCATCTGATTACTAGGCTGCCTGACTGTGATAAGGGGCAATTAATTTGGTGGAGTAGCACAGCTACCTGGCACTGGCAGACTATAAATTGCTTGAGTGGAGCATCACATCTGATTACTAGGTTGCCTGACTGTGATAATGGGGCAATTAATTTGGTGGAGTAGCACAGCTGCCTGGCACTAACAGTGTACAAATTGCTTGAGTGGAGCATCACATCTGATTACTAGGCTGCCTGACTGTGATAAGGGGGCAATTCATTTGGTGGAGTAGCACAGCTGCCTGGCACTGACAGTGTACAAATTGCTTGAGTGGAGCATCACATCTGATTAGTAGGCTGCCTGACTGCGCTAAGGGGGCAATTAATTAGGTGGAGTAGCACAGCTGACTGGCAATGACAGTGTACAAATTGCTTGAGTGGAGCATCACATCTGATTAGTAGGCTGCCTGACTGTGATAAGGGGGCAATTAAATTGGTGGAGTAGCACAGCTGCCTGGCACTGACAGTGTACAAATTGCTTGAGTGGAGCATCACATCTGATTAGTAGGCTGCCTGACTGTGATAAGGGGGCAATTAATTTGGTGGAGTAGCACAGCTGCCTGGCACTGACTGTGTACAAATTGCTAGAGTGGAGCATCACATCTGATTACTAGGCTGCCTGACTGTGATAAGGGGACAATTAATTTGGTGGAGTAGCACAGCTACCTGGCACTGACAGTGTACAAATTGCTTGAGTGGAGCATCACATCTGATTACTAGGCTGCTTGAAAATGATAAGGGTGCAATTAATTTGGTGGAGTAGCACAGCTGCCTGGCACTGACAGTGTACAAATTGCTTGAGTGGAGCATCACATCTGATTACTAGGCTGCTTGAAAATGATAAGGGTGCAATTAATTTGATGGAGTAGCACAGCTGCCTGGCACTGATAGTGTACAGATTGCTTGAGTGGAGAATCACATCTGATTACTAGGCTGCCTGACTGTGATAAGGGGGCAATTAATTTGGTGGAGTAGCACAGCTGCCTGGCACTGATAGTGTACAGATTGCTTGAGTGGAGCATCACATCTGATTACTAGGCTGCATGACTGTGATAAGGGGGCAATTAATTTGTTGGAGTAGCACAGCTGCCTGGCACTGATAGTGTACAGATTGCTTGAGTGGAGCATCACATCTGATTACTAGGCTGCATGACTGTGATAAGGGCCAATTAATTTGGTGGAGTAGCACAGCTGCCTGGCACTGACAATGTACAAATTGCTTGAGTGGAGCATCACATCTGATTACTGAATTCTACTGTAATCTATAGTGAGCCTGTGACAGTCTATGTGTTACTCCTCAAATATATACGGAGATTAAAATTTTTCACCTTCATCGTATACAGCTGTACGCTTCTCATACATATATCTTCTATGATTTTGGCAACATTTACAAAAACATGAGGAACTATGGTGGAAGAGGTCGAGCACGTGGTGGTGGTGGGCCACCTGCTACTGATGGTGGTGGTGGTGCTGCCTCTGCTGCTAGTGCCAAAAGCACAATAGCACCTAACGCAAGAAGTGTTGAGCCTGCGTCATCGTCTGGCTCCTGAAGGCCTGGAAGGCTCCCTTTTCTGGGAGTAGGTAAACCGCTTTTAAAGCCTGAGCTTCAGGAAAAGGTTTTGGATTACATTGCCGAAGCTGCGCCAAGCTCTATCACCTCCTCTTCTGATATTTCAAAATCTGCAACCAATGACTCGTCAGTTCAGCCTTCTGGTCCGGACCAACCACTTTCCTTGGGTGCTTTACCCCCACTACAAGTGAAGGATGTGTCAGCCCACACTTCAGATTACTCCATGGAGCTCTTTTCACATACCATGCCTGGGTTATTAAGTCAAATGCCTCAATCCCCAGTCCAAGATGAATCTGACATTGAGTGCACTGATGCACAGCCACTGCTAGATGATTGTGCTGCCCCATTGAAGCACAGAACTACATTGCCCTTGAAGTCTACAGCGCCACAATGTGACCCTGCTGAAACTCATTCGCCCCTTCCCGCATACTGTACCACCATAGACGGTGACAGAGAGGACGGTGCAAATGAAATTGAAGAGGAGGTGATGGATGACCCAGTTGTTGACCCAGATTGGCATGTAGTGGTGGAAGAGGGTGCCACTGGCAGTAGCTCAGAAGAGGAGAAGGATCTGCAGCAGGTATCGAGATCGCAACGGGTTTATCTGGCAGGTCTGTACGAGTCCAAAAAGGTCTTAAAAAAAATAAAGTTGCTGGGACGGTTGGCCTGACGGTCAAATTACCAGAGGTGCAAGGGCTGAAAATGTTTACCATAGTAGGAAGAGTGCAGTGTGGCACTTTTTTGAAAAAAATCCTACCAATGAGGCAAAGGTTGTCTGTAAAAAGTGCATTAGAACCTTTACCCGAGGGAAAAATCTCAAAAATTTGAACATCAGTTGCATGCTTAGACATTTAGTGAACATGCACATGCAAGAGTGGACGGAGTACAAAAACTCAGATAGCACATGTGCACTGGCTCCTACTCAAGTTAGCCAGAAACGCTCCATTGCTTCCCCCACTGTAAGGCCAACGGTTGGCACACCACCAGCAACAAATGTAGAGGTGTTGTCGCAAGGCCAAAGCAGTCAGGGAATCACTATGTTTATGCCACGAAAAACTGCATCTAGGCCATCACCACCACCACCACCACCATTACCATCAACCACCCACTCTCAGTCCCTCGTGTCCACCGATAGTTCCAGGAGATGCAGCTCTCAAGTCCAGCTCACCCTAGCTGACGCTCCGAGTAGGAAAAGAAAGTACTCAGCCTCTAATCCTCGTACACAGGGTTTGAGCGCCTGCATTGCAAAACTGATCTCATTAGAGATGATGCCCTTCCGTTTGGATGAAAGCGCATTGTTCAGAGAACTCATGACCTACGCTGTTCCACGCTATGACATACACAGTCGCCACTTTTTTTTCGAGAAAAACCATTCCTGCCCTCCTCCAGCATGTGAAAGACCGCATTGTCCATGCACTGCAGCAATCAGTCAGTGGAAAGGTGCACTTCACAACAGATGCATGGGCCAATAGGCATGGCCAGGGCCGTTACGTGTCCATAACTGCTCACTGGGTTAATGTGGTGGATGCAGGGTCCACAGAGGACGGCGGTGGTGGGACAATGCTGCCTAGCCCAGGCAACAGTTGGCTGTAGGCGTTCGCCCCTTCCTCCTCCAGAAGCAAAAGCTAGTCAGCAGAGCACAGACGCACGAGAACTCCATCCGCAACTGGCAGTGTTGCACACGAGGTGTCCCATTATCGAACAGCTAGTGGTAAGTTTCAGCAGGCTGTTTTATAAATGATGTGTTTGGGCAACAAGAGACACACTGCTGATGTACTGTCCCAATACTTGCATCGAGAAACAGAGACATGGCTGGGCAGTATACATCTTGAGCCAGGCAAAGTAGTCAGTGATAACGGCCGTAATTTTGTGGTGGCCATATCCATGTCAAAACTCCGACACATACCTTGCCTGGCTCACACCTTGAACCTGGTGGTGCAGTGCTTTTTAAATAATTATCTGGAGTTAACAGCTCTGCTCCATGAAGTGCAAAGACTGTGTTCGCACATCCGTCGCTCCCCCGTAGACTCCAGTCGCATGCAGAAGCTGCAGCAAGCGCTCAAGCTCCACAAGCACCGCCTAATCATAGATGTTGCCACAAGGTGGAACTCCACCATGCACATGGTTGAGAGGCTGTGCGAACAGAGGCAGGCTGTAATGCATTTATGGGAGGATACATGGGTAGGTAGTTCTAGGGCAGACATGGAGTTGTCGGGTGTGCAGTGGTCAAAGCTGAAAGACCTCTGTAAAGTCCTTCAGTGTTTTGAGGAATGCACACGGCTGGTAAGCGCAGACGATGCCATCATAAGCATGAGCATCCCACTTATGCGTCTGCTCATGTAAACTTTGACGCACATTAAGGATCAGGAGTGTGCAGTGGAGGATGACGATGAGGAAGAGGGAAGTCTTGATGACATTCAGCCATTGTCTGCTCATGGAACTGTCCTGGACGAGGTGGTGGCAGAAGAGGAAGAGGAGGAGGTGGGGGGATGATTATGTAGGGGAGGAGGATGCTTCTGAGGGTCCAAGACAAAATGTTGGCTTGCCAAGTTCAGGTCCAGGGTTTGTGCGTGACTGGACGGATGTTGATTTGGCAGAAAGTGCTCCTATACCTACCGCTGGCAGTGCATCACTGACACCTGGAACATTAGCACACATGTCTGATTATGCCTTGCGGATCCTAAAAAGGGACCCCCGCATTGTAAAAATTAAGAAGGATGACAAACTACTGGTTGGCCAGCATCCTCAATCCACGCTATAAAGGCAAATTACATAATATCATGCCACAGGAGAACCTAGAGCTAATATTAGCCAACAAACAAGCAACTCTGGTAAACCGTTTGTTAGAGGCATTCCCATCTAACAGCAGCGGTGCAGGTTCTACCACGAGCAGTCCTGGGCCAAATGGAAGAGGTGTTCGTGGTCGACACAGCCGAAGTGGCGTTGGAGACAGGGGTTTCATGACCATGTTGTGGACTGATTTCTCACGGACACCTCACACGCATGGTAATAATCTGCAATCTATAGCAACAGACAGGAGACAGCAGTTGTCAACTATGGTTACAAATTACTTCTCCTCCCCTATCGATGTTCTCCCTCACCCGTCATCCCCCTTTGACTACTGGGCCTGTAAACTGGACCCCTGGCCTGAATTGGCACAATATGCTTTACAGGAGCTTGCTTGCCCTGCTGGTAGTGTGCTAGCAGAAAGAGTCTTCAGTGCTGCTTGATCAATCCTGACAGAAAGAAGGACCCGGCTGTCGACAGAAAACGTTGATGATCTTACCTTTATTAAAATGAACCATGCATGGGTTTCAAAGGATTTTGTCCCACCATCCCCTCAGGACACATAGGTTGTCAGCAAAATGGCTTGTTTTGTCGTCGTCTTCCTCTGAATTCTCACATTACTCCATTTTCAGCTGCAGAATGTCCAGCATACATCTCAACCTATGTAAATTTTGCCACCTCTCTATCTGGCCTGCCCCCCCACAGGGCCGGGGTCACCTCCTGGCACCCCCGGGCTAGTGCCGGTACCCTGAGTAGGTGGGGGCTCCCACTCTCGGGCGACGGCACTGGCACAGGGTCCCTCATAGTACCAAAAAGTGGCTCTGACAGTGGGATGGGCCCACTCGCTGTCAGACACACGGGCGTACTATGAGGGGCCCTGTGCCAGTGCTGGCGCCCATGACTGGGCCCCCCTGCTTGCTTATGGCCCCAGCACTCGCAATAGTTACCTCTCCCTGCTCCACAGCTGTGGAGTCTTGGCAGTGAAATCATTCACAGGGACAGCCACTAACAATTTTGGTAACTGATCCATGCTGGTTAAGACTTAGCTATGGCCTGTCCTGCTGGGCTCTATCTTACGATGCTCAATGGCATTGGCTACCATTTTCAATGGACGTCGACCAGCGTCGGACTGGAACAGCTTGGGCCCACCAGAGAAAATCATTCTTGGGGCCCACTATGTAGCTACATAGAAATAAATACAAGACTACCAATTGTGCAGTAAAACACACTAATATCAGGGTATAATATAAGGAAGTACATGTCTTAATTATGTAGCAGGAGTTGGGGTAGCCTCCCTCATAGATTATAAAGCAGCCCCCTCATAGGGGATAATGCTGCCCCCATAGGGGATAATGCTGCCCCCCTCATAGAGGATAATGCTGCCCCCCCTCATAGGGTATAATGCTATATATAGATAGATATAGATAGATAATAGATAGATACCATATATACTCGAGTATAAGCCGACCCCCTAATTTTGCCACAAAAAAACTGGGAAAACTTATCGACTTGAGTATAAGCCTAGGGTGGAAAATGAGATTATGCCCCATATGCTGCCCCATGTATTATGCCCCCATAGATGCTCCATAGATTGTGCCCCCATAGATGCTCCATAGATTATGCCTCCATAGATGCTCCATAGATTATGCCCCCATAGATTATGCCCCCATAGATGCTCCATAGATTATGCCCCCATAGATGCTCCTTAGATTATGCCCCCATAGAAGCTCCTTAGATTATGCCCCCATAGAAGCTCCTTAGATTATGCCCCCATAGAAGCTCCATAGATTGTGCCCCCACAGATGCTCCTTAGATTATACCCCCATAGAAGCTCCATAGATTGTGCCCCCATAGATGCTCCTTAGATTATGCCCCATAGAAGCTCCATAGATTGTGCCCCCATAGATGCTCCTTAGATTATGCCCCCATAGAAGCTCCAAAGATTATGCCCCATAGATGCTCCATAGATTATGCCCCATAGATTATGCCCCCATAGATGCTCCACAGATTATGCCCCATAGATTATGCCCCCATAGATGCTCCACAGACTGCGCCCCCATAGATGCTGCATTTTAAAGGCCCCTTTATGCTGCAAAAAAAGACATGCTCACCTCTCGTCGCTGGGGGCCAGGTGCTGGTGTCCTGAGCAGGCGGTGACACCGGCGCGCTATGGGGGACAGGTGCCGGTGTCACCGCTGTCTCAGGGCCCCGGCACCTGAGAGATTTACCTGTCACCAGCTCCACCGCTGAGCGCCGCTGTCCTCGGGTCCTCTGGCAGTGAATGCTCAGGCAGAGGGCGCGGTGCACACTAATGATGTCATCGCGCCCTCTGCCTGAACATCGCAACAAGAGGGCCCGAGGACAGCGGCGCTCAGCGGTGGTGCGGGTGACAGGTAAGTAATGATATTCACTGCTTCCCACGCCCATGTGGGCGTGGGAAGCAGTGAATATTAATTTCTATTTAGCAGCGGGGACAGGGGCTCCTGCCTCCTGTCACCCGCTGCTGCTCCGCTGGCACGGGGCCCCCCATGGCAGCTGCATGGGGTGCCGCTATTAGCGACACGCCACCGGCTGGGGGCCCCTGGAGCAGCGGGGGCCCTAGGCAACTGGCCCCTGTATGCCAGCAGGTGCCAGGGCCCCCCAGATGCCAGGGCCCACCGGAGAATCCTCCGGTTCTCCGGTGGGCCAGTCCGACCCTGACGTCGACTCATAATTGGATGCATTGGCGGTATATGGTGATCTTCTTTCACACTTTTCCTAGTCACAGATGTCTGATATTCGTGGCACCCTTTTTAAATGTCTCCTCTCCTGCCAATCCAATAGTATTGCCATATGTTTATATGCTTTGTGAACATAAACAATACAAACATTAAGTAACCAAAAAAGATGAAAAATATCTTTAGACAGACTGGTTTACTAGGTCTGTGTGTTAACCCCTTAGTGACAGCCATTTTGCAGCTTAATGACCGGGCCAATTTTTACAATTCTGACCACTGTCACTTTATGAGGTTATAACTCTGGAACGCTTTAACGAATCCCGCTGATTCTGAGATTGTTTTTTCGTGACATATTGTACTTCACGTTAGTGGTAAAAAAAATTTTATCTGACTTGCGCTTATTTATGAAAAAAACGGAAACATGGCGAAAATTTTGAAAATTTAGCAATTTTCAAATTTTCAACTTTTATGCCCTAAAATCAGAGAGATATGTCACACAAATTTCTTAATAAATAACATTTCCCACATGTCTACTTTACATCAGCACAATTTTGGGAACAAAATTTTTTTTTGTTACGAAGTTATAAGGGTTAAAAGTTGACCAGCAATTTCTCATTTTTACAACACCATTTTTTTTTAGGGACCACCTCACATTTGAAGTCACTTTGAGGGGTCTATATGATAGAAAATACCCAAAATGGACACCATTCTAAAAACTGCACCCCTCATGGTGCTCAAAACCACATTCAAGAAGTTTATTAACCCTTTACGTGCTTCACAGGAACTGAAGCAATGTGGAAGGAAAAAATTAACATTTAACTTTTTTTTTGCAAAAGCTTTACTTCGGAACCAATTTTTTCTATTTTCACAACTGTTCAAAGAAAAAATGAACAACAAAATTTGTTGTGCAATTTCTCCTGAATACGCCGATACCCCATATGTGGGGGTAAACCACTTTTTGGGCGCACGGCAGAGGTCGCAAGGGAACGAGCGCCGTTTGACTTTTTCAATGCAGAATTGGCTGGACGCCATGTCGCGTTTATAGTGGCTCTGATGTGTCTAAACAGTGGAAACCCCCCACAAGTGACCCCATTTTGGAAACTAGACCCCCTAAGGAACTTATCTAGATGTGTGGTGAGCACTTTGAACCTCCAAGTGCTTCACAGAAGTTTATAACGCCCGGGCGTGAAAATAAAAAATCATATTTTTTCCACAAACCTGATCGTTTAGTCCCTAATTTTTTATTTTCCCAAGGGTAACAGGAGAAATTAGACCACAAAAGTTGTTGTCCAATTTGTCCTGAGTACGCTGATACCCCATATGTGGGGGTAAACCACTGTTTGGGCGCACGGCAGGACTCGGAAGGGAGGGAGCGCCATTTGACTTTTTGAACGCCACTGCGTTTTTGGAGACCCCCTCATGTGCCTAAATAGTGGAAACCCCTCAATTCTAGCTCCAACCCTAACCCCAACACACCCTAACCCTAATCTCAACCCTAACCCTAATACCAACCCTAATTCTAACTCTAACCCTAATTGTAACCCTAACCCTAATTGTAACCCTAACCCTAATTCCAACCCTAACCCTAATTATAACCCTAACCCTAATTATAACCCTAATTATACCCCTAACCCTAATTATAACCCTAACCCTAATTATAACCCTAATTATAACCCTAACCCTAACCCTAATGGAAAAATGAAAATAAATAAAATTTCTTTATTTTATTATATGTACCTAACCAAGGGGGTGATATAGGGGGGGTTTATGTACTGTTTTTTTTATTTTGATCACTGTGATAGTTTATCACAGTGATCAAAATGTACTTTTCTAGAATGAATGAATATTTTTTTGAATTTGCCGCGATTTTTTTTTTACTGGAAGAAGACGCCAGCTGAACGGAGGCCAGGGGGAGGACCGGAGGCGAGGGGGAGGATCGGACCGCACCGGAGGGGGATCGGAGGACACGGGACCCCTCCAGGTACAGGGGGGGTGAGATTGGGGGTCCCGGGACACTATTTCTCTCCCCTCTGATGTGCGATCACATCAGAGGGGAGAGAAATTTACAGGCAGGGATTGCAGCATTGATTTCTCTTTTGCGATCGCCAGTATATGGCGATCGCAAAAGAGTGGTGCTTGGGGGGGCCCCTATTATGTTCTCTGGGGTCTCGGCTACCCCAGGCAGCCGAGACCCCAGAGAAAATCGCCCATCCCCCCGTCACCATTTTAAAGCATGGCGCCGGCACCGGGGGACACCGGAGGGCCCTGGGGCCATGAGGAGGGTTCGGGGGCCACAGTGGGGGTCCCGGGGACCCTTTTTCTCTGTCCTCTGATGTCCGATGACATCAGAGGACAGAGAAATTAAATGGCACATTTTTTTTTTTTTGTTGCGGTCGCCGTTATAGGGTTAATAACGGCGATCGCAACATCGGTGTCGGTAAAAACCGACCCGATTCATGTTCTCTGGGGTCTCGGCTACCCCCGGCAGCCGAGACCCTGAGAAAATGCGCCTCTGGGGGGCGCTATTCACTTTTTCCACAGCGCCGTTAATTAACGGCGCTGTGGTTTAAGTACCCTTAATGACCGCCGTTAAAAAGCGTATCGGCGGTCGTTAAGGGGTTAAGAATAAAATGTCAATTTTTTGAACTGTACCCATAAATG
This sequence comes from Oophaga sylvatica, assembly GCA_033576555.1. Taxonomy (NCBI): domain Eukaryota; kingdom Metazoa; phylum Chordata; class Amphibia; order Anura; family Dendrobatidae; genus Oophaga; species Oophaga sylvatica. The sequence continues at coordinate 110,340,251 of JARQOD010000001.1, read as the reverse complement.
TTATTAAAACAATGACCACACTTTTGTATATACCTAAAGAATTGTGTGAGAAACCTGTTGTCACTTTACGTCTAAAAATTGTAAGGGTTACCGGCCGATGGGCCATACTAGGTTGAAGGATCAAACATGGCAGCTGGATCATTGCCAAAAAGGAACAGGAGCCTGAAAAGTGGGGGCCATTGGACATGATGGCCAAACACGGTCTGCTGCAGCTGTTATGTGGTTTGGTTGCTGACTGCTAGGCCTAGCCTGAAAATAATGACTGTTCAACGCAATTTTTCATGCAAAAGGTTTTAAAACATATTTTAACTCAATTTTGGCTGCTGATTACGAATGTGAACTCTGTGTTTGGCTATCACATCCGGATTTAGAGATATTTTCCAGTTTTGATGAAAATTACTACTATCGAATGTTTTATGATAAAAACACATGATTTTCGGTACTACATTTTGTATATTTTTAATGAAGGAATAACAAAGATTACAAAGTCTATGTGCAGCAAATCAAATATACTTACAGAATTCAAATACCAAATATAAAAACACATGTATATGGCACACAGATGAATGGCAAATGGCAGTTATTTGAACTTTCTTTTCTTGGCTGATCTGTGATGTACAGCTTCTGGGTTGTCTCTCATCAAGCTCCTGCAATAGTCAGCCATCATGTGTGAGTCCCACCGGCCTTGATACCGTTCTTCCATTGTTTTTATTGTCCTGATGAAAACGCTCCCCTTGTTCCTCACATCCCCAAGGTGCTCTGGAAAAAAGTCAAAATGGCTGTGTAAATAGTGAATCTTGATACTCCTTCTACATCCTAGATTTTGCAGACTCATTAGTAGCTCTTCCACAATGTCTTCATGGTTGTCTGCTTTCTTATTCCCTAGAAAATTTGCACCACATTTCAAAGCTCTTTCTTCTGTCTCATTCATTGATGTGATAAAATTTGGGTCTCTCAGAATTGTTCTTATTTGAGGTCCATCAAATATTCCAGCCTTTTTCTTCTCTTCTCTAAGACCAGGAAAAGTTGAACATATATAGTTAAAGCATTCTCCACAGAGATTGAGAGCTTTGACGAACTGCTTCATCAATCCAAGTTTTATGTGCAAGGGAGGAAAGACAATGTTCTTCCTATCCACTAGAGGATCATGGATGACATTCTTATCGCCAGATGCCTAACTCTGTCGCTGAGGCCATTAATTTTTCAACCAATGCTCTGCTGTAGCTCAACGGTCCCAGTAGCACAGAAAACAAGGGTGTTTTTGTACCCTTCTAGCAGACCCAAAAGAAAGTTAACCATTGTAAAATCAACACAAATTAACCACCCATGAACATTATATTGTAACCTCTCTAGAACAATCTTGATATTTTTATATTTGTCACGTTGCCGTTGGATTCAATGGCTGGTGTTCCTGCCTCGGCCGCTGGGAGGCGCCGGACTCAGGTGTCTGGTGGGCGTAGGCTTCACTCTTCTGTCAGAGGTGAAGTGGTTGGTGTCAGTCATGCATCACCATCTGGTCTGGTTCTGGGGGCGGTCCAGATGAGGTCATCAGACTGTGAGCCTGTGAGAGGTATCCATGCCCTTCAAATGCCTTGGAGCCTGGCTTGCAAACTGCCAGATATAGTCTTGGTTTCCCCAGTGTGCTAGTTTGTTTTGCTGTTGTATTTCTGACCTTTGCCTGGATTTCTGACTGTTCTACTGCCTGCCGATTTTGTACCTCTGCTGCCCGCCTGGTTTTGACTTTAACTTTAGCCTGAATTTCTGACCCTTCTACTGCCTGCCGATTTTGTACCTTTGCTCCCTCCTGGTTTTGACCCTTGGACTTCTGACTAAGCATTTGGTCTCACTTTTTATTCCCTTCCTAGCGTCCTTCCTACTCCGGTCCACTGCTCTCATAGGCAGCTACCCCCGGGCTTCGCTATAATTCTAGATCCCTGTAAAGGGGTAAAGGGTCTTGGGGTTTCTCGGGATGCTGTCTTACCTGCAGTTCAGACCTGCAGTGGGCGGACGTCACATTATATCTGGCTTTAAAAAAACGTTTTTATATATATTCTGGATATATATAAAAGCATTTCCTAACCCTTTCTCTGAATTTTTTTTCTTCCTTCCTCTCATTCTCTGAGCTGATTTTGTTGCTAAAGCTGTTTCATTGCTCAGTCCTGTGGAGGATCACTCCCATCATCTCCTACTAACATGCTGCACAAGCCACAGTCTGGAGACCTCTGGGAGAACACTGGACGTCAGAAGCCTTCACTGCCTGGACATTAGCACCTGGGTAGCGCTGACCATGCCTGCCTAGGTGCCCAGGTATTGCCCGCTGATGCGGCCAAAGTCCTTTTACCTACTTCTTTGTCTTACCTGAAGAAATCTGTGTGTGTGGAGGCTTATGTGGATAGTGGCTCAGAAGGCAATTTCATAGATTTCCTGGTAGCGAGAAATGCGCCCATTAAAACCACTGCTATTAATGGCACTCCTATCGTCCAGAATGGAGTGGAGTTTGTCACTGAGGAAATATCAATGTCAGTGGGATCGTTACATGCTGAACATGTGTCATTTTTTGTTATCCACAATATATCATCCGCTGTTATTCTGGGTATGCCATGGTTACGCAAACATAATCCAGTCATTGACTGGCAGTTGGGTGATATCGTACGTTGGAGCCCAGAGTGTCAGGATAATTGTATATCGCTATCAGTGAACCAAGTTAAAATCACACCTCCCCTCTTTGTACCCTATGCATTCAGAGATTATGAGGATGTATTTTCTGTATTGGAATCAGAGAAATTACCCCCTCATAGAAAGTATGATTGCCCCATAGACTTAGTACCGGATTCTCGCCTCCCTAAGGGAGAAATATTTAACCTCTCTGGTCCAGAACGTCAGGCCATGAAAGACTACATAACAGACAGTTTGCGAAAAGGTTTTATTAGACCATCCACAGCACCAGTGGGGGCCGGGTTCTTTTTTGTGGAAAAGAAAGATGGTGGTCTCAGACCTTGCATTTATTACCGTAAGCTAAACACAATCACTGTGATAAACCAGTATTCGCTTCCACTCATTCCTGATCTTTATAATCAGCTGTTGGGAGCCCGTTGGTTTACTAAACTTGACCTCTGAGGAGCATATAATCTTGTCCGTATAAGAAAAGGAGATGAGTGGAAGACTGCGTTTAACACACCCCTCAGCCACTTTGAGTATCTGGTAATGCCGTTCGGGCTCAGTACTGCACCTGCAGTGTTTCAGAATTTTGTGAACGAGATTTTCAGAGATATTAGTGGTGTTTATGTGGTCGTTTATTTGGACGACATCCTGATTTACTCTTCTGACATTGTGACGCACGTCCAACACGTCTGCTCTGTCCTCCAGAGACTCAGACAGCATTCTTTATTCGCAAAGCTAGAGAAATGTGTCTTCATGACACAGGAGATACAGTTTCTGGGGTATATTTTGTCAGCTAAAGGGTTTCACATGGATTCTTCTAAAATTCAACCCATT
>JARQOD010000001.1:110136092-110336656 GCA_033576555.1 Oophaga sylvatica | reverse complement strand
AAACATTTGCCTCTGACGGTGGGATGGGCCCTCTCGCCGTCAGACGCACCGGCGTACTATGAGGGTCCCTGTGCCAGTGGCGTCGCTCACTAGTCTTCCACCCCTGCTTGCTAAGGACCACAGCACTTGCAATACTTACCTCACCATGCTCCACCGCTGTGACGTTTTCCGCCTTTCCTGACAGTAAAATTCAGGTTACAGAAGGAAATTACCTCACGTCTGTACTCCCTCTGCCTAAACAGTCCAAGTGCAGAGACCTGTAAGATGGAGACGCTGAGGAGGCAGAGTAGACCACTGTACAGCGAGGAGAGTTATGAAATATTTTTAAATGTTTTCACAAATATATGGGTAGCATTTCACACTGGATCATTAATAATGTGGACCATCATATATGGAGCTTTCTTTGGGCCCATAACACACTGCAGCATCATCCATGGGGCACAACGTATACAGGAGCATTGTCAATCAGAGATCAGAGACTGGAGCAGCAGCCATGGGGCCGATCAGAGACTGGAGCAGCATCCTTGGAGCCCATCATATACTGAAGTATTGTAAATGGTGGACAACAGACACTGGAGCAGCAACTATGGGGCCCATTATACACTGGATCATTAATAATATGGACCATGATTTTGGCCCATAACACACTGGAGCATCATCCATGGGGCCCATCATATACAGTAGCATTGTCAATGGGGCAGATCAGAGACTGGAGCAGCAGCCATGGGGCCCATCATATACAGGAGAATTGTCAATGGGGCAGATCAGAAACTGGAGCAGCAGGTATGGGGCCGATTAGAGTCTGGAGCAGCAGCCATAGGGCCCATCATATACAGGACCCATTGTCAATGGGCAGATCAGAGACTGAAGCAGCAGCCATGGGGCCGATTAGAGACTGAGCAGCAGCCATAGGCCATCATAACAGGACATTGTCAATGGGCAGATCAGAGACTGGAGCAGCAGACATAGGGCCCATCATATACAGTAGCATTGTCAATGGGGCAGATCAGAGACTGGAGCAGCATCCATGGGGCCCATCATATACTGAAGCATTCAAAATGGGGGACATCAGACCTGGAGCAGCATTTACGTGGACCATTACATGCTGGAACATTAATAATGGGGCCCATTATATATGGAGCTTGATTTTGGCCCATCATACACTGGAGCATCATCCATGTGGACCATCATATACTGGAGCATCATATGTGGTTCATTATTTATGGGCCATCATATAGGGTATGGAGCATCATATGGGGCCTATTCTGTATGGAGCATTATATGGGGCTCATTCTTCTGTATGGCGCACTATGTGGTGGCCATAATACTGTATGGAGGAATATAGTGTCCTTTTTTCTAGCCATTGTAGATTTTAACATAGATATCAGTCATGTCATGTAAGAAGTGAAGTATTTTTCATTGTGCTATACCGAGATTTCTGTGCCGTAACGGAGCATCATTAATTTTGGTATGTGTAAAAAGGGGCCCACTGACACTCTTTGGGCCAGGGCCCACGAAAACCAGGGCCATCCCAATCCCCCCCACAAGTTGAGCCAAATAACCCCCATTTTTCAATGCGTAAACATTATTATAAAGTCTCAAAAAAGAAATACTGGAAGTATAGCCATAATATTAACAACTTTATTGAAACAAATTATTAAAACCAATAAAAGAGATACATTCAAATGCCACACTGGTCTATATGTCCAAACATATGGTCAAAATTGTAATCTGCCACTGCACTCCAAGCAAAGGGTGTATACACCCCTGTGTATCAATAGGTGAGAGATATTGATATGCACAGCAAAAATTGAGAGGGGGGGCACATATATATTCCACCATTAGGTCAGATAAAGAACCCTCCTCTTTTATATGTAGCTACAAATTGTCATACAGCCAAAGATACTTAAAATCTCAGTGTAATATCTGTACACATAAATATCAGCTGTTAGTAAAACACAAAATAAATGTTACACACCTAAAGTGCAATAGTGCATTAATGAGGTGATAAACAGGGGGCTAAGAGCCCAGCAGCACTAGTGCTGTTTTCTCTCAATTGCCATATGGCCAGTAAAGACATAGAGTCTAAATATAATACATGTGTGTATATATATATCTCCACTGGCTATATATCCATGCATAGGCATCAGAATATATACATATGATAAATACAAAATGCAAAGAGGCATAAACGGCATAGACAAAAAGGACATATGACCTGTTAGAAGTAGTCCAGCTCCCCGACGCACGTTTCGCGTTAGCTTTCTCCTAGGGGTAGGTTACTGAATTTGTGTGGTATAGCTTCCTTTTTATAGTTCCACTCTAAGTATCTATAGCGGTGCCTGTATGTATAATGGAGTCCAGCGTGTGACGTCACTGCAGGACATGCCATGTGTTCCAGACGCCCCACCTCCCGGCACATCAGGGAGAGGGTAACGTCATCAGACAACACAAAGCGTTCCCCAGCAACCAGGGAATACCACGAGTCAGAGTCACATGCCGCTTAGGCCTCTTTCACACATCCGGCGGGCGCCTTGCGGCGCCCCCGGCATTTTCCCGCAGCGCCGCATCTGAAAATCTGATGCGCCGCATGCGGCTTTTTTCGCATTGACATGCATTAGCGCCGGATGGCGCCGCATGTCAATGCGTTGCATGCGGTTTTGTCCGGATACGGCGCAAATGTACATTGCGGCGGCCGGACAAAACGCTGCATGTAATGTTTTTTTTTTTTGCCGGATGGTCTCTTATCTCTCCAAGCATCAGAAACCATCCGGCAAAAAAACGCATTTTGGGCGCCGGAAGTGTGAAAGCTTTTCACATGCGGCGCTGCGGCAAAATGCCGGGGGCGCCGCCAGGCGCCCGCCGGATGTGTGAAAGAGGCCTTAACCGCACCCCTCTCCGACGTGTCTGGGGAAGGAGGCATTATCAGTAGACATTGTGTATGCCACTCGTAGTGAAAAGCTTGTGAAGTGATAATTAGGAATGTGTTCCTGATAAGATATGTGATGTTATTATTATAAATGCAATAGAATTCTCCATTAAATACACAGAGAATAAAAGTGTCAAGGAAATAAATAAACTATGTGTATAAATAAAATAAAAATAAAAAATAAAAATTAAAAAATAAAAAATGAAAAATGAAAAATATAGAAAAATATATATAAGAATGTGCATAAATAGTGCAACAGTGATAAGAAATGCAATAGAGAAAAGAGAAGGATATCCTCCTCATAATGTAGCCCAAAATACAAAAGTGTGTGTTGTATGATTAAAGAAATACGGTACATACCCTGGTTAACAATCCTGTCATTATATAATAAGATGCCTAATAGTATCATTGTTGACAATACTGAGAATAACCGAGGATTGTAGCATCCAAAGAGGTGCTAATGGTTTGTACCCCAAACTACAGATATAATAGGGGCCTTTGAGATAAACACATAATATCATGAGTGATTAATTACAAAATCATTCACAAGAAGATATGGGCATATAGGTCAAAGATATCCCTATTTAGCTTATACAACTGGATCAAAAATCCATAATAGTACTTTGCGTTTCAATGGACTTCATATATATTCGTTTTCATCCAATTCCAGTTGTATCTCCTTGTATAATGGAGTCCCGGGAATCTCTTATGTTCCTCCATAGATGGCATAATATCCAATGATAAAACAGATATACTCCTATATTCGTTGGACACCATAAATGTGTCTATCAGGTATCGATCAAGATCACTCGCTCCAAGTTCTTATGTCTTCTTATGAGGTAGAGTCTCAAAGACCTTAGGGGCTTCATCCAAACACAAAATAATACCGCGACAGAAATGTGTGAAACTAGGAAGAAAAAACAGTTGTATTAAAAACAATTAAAAAACACTAAATACCTAAAATAACCTATAAAAAAGGGGCAAAACTAAGGACCTCATTGAGTCCATTCGGCTGCATAGAACCAATTCTGTAAATCCACCGGGCCTCCAATTGAGCTAAACTTTTCTTCCAATCACCGCCACGGTTATCAATATGGACCCTATAGGTTTTTTGATAAAATTATTATAAAGTCAATTAAGGTTGCCCAACTTGCCAAGCTTAAGTAATAATGATTTATGTTGTTGCCATTGAAATGGTCACTGTAGGTGTGTTTTCTGTCCTTCACTCCCTACCGACTTTGCTTCCCCATTGACTTGCATTGGGTTTCATTTTTCGTTCGGCCCGCCGATTTTTCGTGATAGTTGGCCGATTTCATTCGACCCAACTTTTGCGAAAGTCGGGTTCCGTGAAACCCGGCTCGACCCGAAAAACGGCAAAGTCGCTCATCCCTAGTCGTAACCATTGTAGTAGTTCAGCTCACTCAGCGGTACCAAATCTTCTTGGTTTACTAGACAGATGGCATAAACCAACATGAAGGGAAAAATAAATACAGCCCTTTGGGGCAAAACAGGAAGACAAAGAAAACAAAATGCTACAGCACAATCCATACACTTGTGAGGAGTGGCCTACTCTGGAGCAACACAGGTTCAGTCTTTCCTCTCAGGACACAAACCACTGGCGATCCTATGTCCAGCCTTGCTTAACCCTCACTGTCTCTGGAGCTCAGGTAGTTATGCCCCAGACCATGTGACTTCTCACCCATGAGCTGAACACATGACTGTGACAGCACACAGGTCCTGTCAGCACACAGCGGTGCCGCTTCTGCAGGTGAAGATAAGGTGGACATCCTCCCATCCAATCTATGGATGTTAACATAAAAACCAGCCCATTTATGCAACTTAGCTTAATTCTCACAACACTTAATGTGCTGGAGGAAAATACTCTGGGTTTTATATCACTGATGCCATTAAGTGTAGTGAAACATATCTCCCCTCCGGTACTTTGTCACACCATGGATACCTAAGCATGACAATGATCAATATTTTTCAGTGTAAATGTGCTGATCACTCGATGGATGAGCAAAATGCTTGTTCATCAGATGAACTTATGCTTTTTTTTTTTGCACAGCGTAAAATATCATCTGCCTTGATTGTGCATCATCCTGAGTAATCAGGACTCGCACTGCTGAGAACTATGGCAGCCTATGCGCACTGAGCGATCTATTGCAGACCACACAGTGCACATCATTTACTATATAAACAGGCTATTAAATGACTGAACGGTAAAGGTTTACTGATCAGCGGTCATTTAGTGCCACTGGCTGGTCCATATAAACCTTTGTTTCCTTATAACAACTACGGTACTAATTTCTAGATTCTAGTTCTACAATTTCTGCACTTTTGTTTCCTAAATTCAGCTGTAGGCTGTCAGTAAATGTTCCAGAAATGAGGGTGACTATTAGGTAAATTGGAATTGGTATTTCTCCGTGCTATCTATTTTATTCGTATTTATATTAATGGAGGCATGGGCTTTAGAATATAACAGAACAAGCTTGTTATTTGCTTTAGCAGTCAAGTGACTAAACATTTCACCATGAAAAAGGCATCTGATGACGCACTGTTCGGCTAAGTTCACACGTTGCGGAATTGCCACGGAAATTTCCGCGGCAATCCCGCACTTCTCCCGCGGGAAATACGCACATTTTTTATAAGCGTATTCCCGCCAGAATAATAGCGTTTTGCAAGCGTAATTAGCTTGCAGAATGCTAGCGTTTTCCTAGCGATCTGTAGCATCGCTTGGAAAACTGATTGACAGGTTGATCACAAGAGTCACACATAGTGTTTGACACGTGTGACCAACTTTTTACTATTGATGCCGCCTATGCCGCATCAATAGTAAAAAGATCTAATGTAAAAATAATAAAAAAAATAATAAATAATGATATTCTCACCTTCCGGCGGCCCCCGCAGCTTTCCCGCCTTCAGTGACGCTCCCGGCAACTCCGGTCCCAGGAGTGTTTTGCGACAAATCACACCGATGACGTAGCATCTCGCGAGACCGCTACGCCATCTGGGTGATTCTCGCAAAGCACTCCTGGGACCGGGAGTTGCTGGGAGCATCGCTGAAGGCGGGAAGGCTGCGGGGGCCGCGGGAAAGCTGCGGGGGCCGCCGGAAGGTGAGAATATCATTATTTTTTATTTTAATTATTGTTTTACCAGGGATATGGTACCCAGGGCCTGGAGGAGAGTCTCCTCTCCTCCAGACCCTGGGTACCACCGCACATGAACCGCTTACATTCCGCAAAATTAATGAACATGTTGCTATTTTTTCCGCGAAGCGTTTTTTTCGCGGAAAAAAACGCAACATGTGGCCAAAACATGCGGAATCAATTAACATGTATAGGATGCTTAATGCTTGCGTTTTTATCGCGTTTTTACCGTGTAAAATCGCGGAAAAACCGCAAAAAAAAAACGCAAAAATTCCTGAACGTGTGCACTTAGCCTTCCAGTTCCACCACAGGCTTCATTGGTCTTGTGACATCTGGATGATGCAGTCATTGCTTCTGGAGGTGGCGGCAACCACTGGAGCATCCACCAGTGTGACGGGAGGTGATTATGTTGTTTATAATATCAGTCCACACCTAAAAGAAAAAAATTACTGTAACTAAGAGTGTATAGGTGACATTCCTTAGAATAATCTGTCCTGCGAGTGTACATGAGGAATAACACAATTTCTGGCCATTATATAAGGCTAGGTTCACATTAGCGTTTGTGTGCGCAGCGTATTATCTGCATGCACCAACGCATGCCAAAATGCATGCAAACGCATGCTAATGCAGCATTTATCCACATCAGCTTACACATAATGCAAAAAACCCCGTTGTGTGTGCATGTGTTTGCATACATTTTTTCCATGCGTTTCAATTATTCATGCATTCAATATTTCCAGGTGCTGTACTCAGTTCCTGGACATGCGCAGTCTGAAGTCCGCATGCGTATCGAACTCATCTATGTGTATGTCCTTGCGTACCAACGCGTTCCCATAGTCAGTAATGCGTTGTTTTGACGCACTCATCTGCATGCGCATGACTGCGAATATGATGGATTTTTGACACCTCTCCATTATTAACCGGGCTTATTGTCACCGTGCAATCAACGGTGACATTAACCCCTTATTACCCCACTTGCCACCGCTACAGGGCAAGTGGGAAGAGCCGGGTAAAGTGCCACAATTGGCACATCTTTTGATGCGCCAAATGTGGGGCTGCTGTAGCCTGGTATTATCAGGCTGTTGAGGGCCAAAATCCATGGGCCTTGACAGTCTTTTAATACCAGGCCGCAGCAGTCTGCATTTTACTTGGCTGGTTAACAAAAATAGGGGGACCCCTACGCCGTTTTTTTTTTTTCGAGGGGATCCCCTATTTTTGTTAACCAGCCAAGCTAAGCAGACTGCTGTGGCCTGGTATTATCAGGCTGGCAAGGTCCATGGATATTGGCTCATTACCAGCCTGAAAAACCAGGCCTCAGCAGTCTGCTTCATCTGGCTTTTTAACAAAAATAGGGTGGACCCCACGCCAATTTTTTTCGAGGGGATCCCCTATTTTTGTTAACCAGCAAAGATAAGCAGACTGCTGTGGCCTATTATCAGGCTGGCAAGCAGGGTCGGACTGAGGCACCGGGACACCGGAAAAACCTACGGTGGGCCCCAGCTCCTGCGTGGTGGGCCCTGATTTGAAAGGATAGGTCGCGGGGCAGAGGGGACGGTGGCCCCGGGGCCCGCGCTCTGAGGGGGCCCACCCGGAGCTACGATACAGTTACATTCTGCGGCAGAGCAGGGAGAATCGCTCTCCCTGCTCTGCCGCCCGGAAGCTATGGGGCCTGAACAGGAGTTGGGGGGCCCGGTGCCAGCAGTGGGCCCCCACCCGTCATCGGAGGGTCAGCTGTTGTGAATGGGTTTGAGATGAGTTCTGAGCAGAGACTCCCTCTGGTGGTTACAAGCGGTACTGGTCTGTTCAGTGAAGATTGTGAGGACTGGGAATCAGGTGTTACTGACTGGTCTTATATAAGGGAGTCACCTTCCCATCAGGGTTGCCGGTGATCAATTGTTCTGGTCTGAATCCTTCATTCCTGTTTCCCTTGTAGCCTGCTGTGTCGTGTCTGCATCTCCTGCTAACAGATAAGACATTTTCTTCTTTTTGTTTTTGTGCTATATTTTTGCATTTTGTCCTGCACTTCTGTGGGGGCCTTCTGGGTCCCCTCCGGGGGTTTTTGCCCTCTCAGTTTAGTTCAGCCACTGATGTTTGTACTTTTGCTTTTTCCAGTTTTTTCAGTGGCTGCTGTTTTGATTTTGTTACACCAGAGAACTAATTTAGGTGGTAGAGGTCGTGTGATCTCAGGTGTTTTTGAAATTAGTAGAGTTGGTGCTTTTCAGGGTTTTCTGGGATTGCAGTAAGTACCCTTCCTATCCTTTTCTATTTAGTTAGTTTGGGCCCCAGCGTTTGCTCATACTATTTTCTTTCTGTGTCAGTATTTCTTCTTGTCTAACCGCCATTACATGTTTGGGGGCTTTCTATTATCTTTGGGGTTCTGCTCCGGGGCAGATAGCTTTCCTATTTCTATCTTTAGGTGTAGTTAGTTTCTCAGGCTGTGACGAGGCGTCTAGGACCAACGTGGGAACGCTCCACGGCTGCCTCTGGTTGTGGTGGTTAGTCAGGGTACTGCAATCTCATAGATTCCAACTGCTCTGGTGTATTGCCTTTTTTACCTGCACTCCTCAGCTACCGAAACATAACAGTATCACCGGCCTAAAATTGAAAATTGTATGGTACTCACAGAAGGGAAAAAATATTGTGAAAGAAAAAAGGTTGTCAGAGTTGTCAGAGATATTTTTCTGTTTGTTGCATTTTTTTCCCTCTGTATCTCTGGGTGCTGGGGAGGATCTTTTCTCTCAATGGAGTTTGCACGGTTGTCTGGCCGTGTGGATCAGCTTGCCACTGAGGTTCAGAGTATTGCTGCATATCTTGCTAGGTTGCCTGTTGTGGAACCTAGGATCCCCATGCCAGATTTGTTTTTGGGGGATCGAGCTAAGTTTCAGAATTTCAAAAATAATTGTAAATTGTTTTTTGCCTTAAAATCTAAGTCCTCAGGGAACGCAGCGCAGCAGGTTCAAATTATCATCTCTCTCCTGCGCGGCGATCCTCAGGATTGGGCTTTTTCCCTGACACCTGGGGATCCTGTTTTGAGTGATGTTGATGCATTTTTTCAGGCTTTGGGGTTATTGTACGATGAGCCTAATGTCACTGATCAAGCTGAAAAAGCCTTGTTGGCATTAAATCAGGGGCTTGATGACGCTGAGTTATACTGTCAGAGATTCCGTAGGTGGGCAGTCCTGACCAAATGGAATGACGACGCTTTGGCAGCCCTTTTCCGGAAGGGTCTGTCAGATAATGTAAAGGATGTTATGGTGGGATTCCCTGTCCCCTCTGGTCTCAATGATTCTATGTCATTAGCGATTCAAATTGACAGACGTTTGCGTGAGCGGAGAAGTATGCGTGGAATGGTGTTGCCTTGTGAACCAGCTTCTGAACCCATGCAGTGTGATAGAGTGGTGTCTGGGGCACAGCGTCATGAGTTTCGAAAGCGCAATGGGTTATGTTTCTACTGTGGTGATGCCTCTCATGCTATTTCAGTCTGCCCTAAGCGGGGAAGACGTTTTGCACGCTCAGTTGTCTTGGGTAGTGTTCAGACTAAGTTTTTATTAACTGTCACTCTGATATGCTCTCTGTCCTCATTTTCTGCTCAGGCTTTCGTTGATTCTGGAGCAGCTATTAACCTGATGGATTATGATTTTGCTAAACGTTGTGGGTTTCCCTTGATACCCCTACAGAAGTCTATTCCCCTACTGGGGATCGATTCTACCCCTTTGGCTGAGAATAAACCCCAGTTTTCTACTCAGGTGATAATGAGGGTTGAACCTGATCACCAGGAGTGCTGCAAATTTTTGGTTCTGTATAATCTGCATGACATTATCGTGCTGGGTTTCCCTTGGTTACAGTCTCATAATCCTGTTTTGGATTGGAAATCTGTGTCTGTAACCAGTTGGGGCTGCCAATGTGTTAATACCAACACTCCTGTTTTTTCTGCCTCCCCCCAGGCTCAGGAAGTTCCTGACTTTTTGATTGATTTTTCTGATGTGTTTAGCGAAAGTAAATCTGCATCCTTGCCTCCCCATAGGAGCTATGACTGCGCTATTGAATTAGTGCCGGGTAGTAAATTCCCTAAAGGTCGCCTTTTTAACTTGTCTGTACCTGAACATGACGCTATGCGGTCTTATATCAAGGAATCATTGGAGAAGGGTCATATCAGACCATCCTCTTCACCCTTAGGTGCCGTTTTTTTCTTGTGGCCAAAAAGATGGTTCATTAAGGCCGTGTATTGATTATCGTCTCTTGAACAATATTACTGTGAAATATCAATACCCGTTACCCTTGATTTCTGACCTGTTTTCCAGGGTGAAAAACGCTACTTGGTTTAAAAGCTTGACCTCAGGGGGGCGTATAACCTTATTCGCATTAAGCACGGGGATGAATGGAAGACGGCATTCAATACCCCTGAAGGGCATTTTGAGTACCTAGTGATGCCCTTTGGGCTCACTAATGCTCCTTCCGTCTTCCAGTCCTTCATGAATGACATTTTCAGGGATTTTGTGGACAAATTTCTGATTGTTTATTTGGATGATATCTTGATTTTTTCTAATGACTGGGACTCTCATGTGAAACATGTTCGGACTGTGTTCCAGATTTTGAGAGAGAATGCTCTGTATGTGAAGGGATCAAAGTGTCTTTTTGGCATACAGAGGATCTCATTTCTGGGATTCATTTTGTCCCCATCTGTTATTGAAATGGACCCGGTCAAGGTTTAGGCCATCTGTGATTGGGTCCAACCTACTTCATTAAAGGCTCTTCAGAGATTTTTGGGTTTTGCCAATTTTTATCGTAAATTTATTGGTAATTTCTCGGTTATTGTTAAACCATTAACTGATTTGACCAGAAAGGGTTCTGATGTGGTGAATTGGCCTCCTGAGGCAGTCTCTGCGTTTCAGGAACTTAAGCAGAGATTCACTTCTGCTCCTGTTCTACGGCAGCCTGATGTTTCTCTGCCATTTCAGGTGGAGGTTGATGCCTCTGAAATTGGGGCAGGTGCCGTTTTGTCCCAAAAAGATCCAGAGACCTCTAAAAGTAACCCATGTGCTTTTTCTCTCGAAAATTTTCTCCTACTGAATGTAATTATGACGTGGGTAATCGGGAGTTATTGGCCATGAAGTGGGCTTTTGAAGAGTGGAGACATTGGCTGGAGGGAGCCAAACATCAGGTGGTAGTCCTTACGGACCATAAGAATCTGGTCTATCTGGAATCTGCCAAGCGACTCAATCCTAGACAGGCCAGGTGGGCCTTGTTTTTCACACGTTTTAATTTTGTGGTTTCCTTTCTTCCTGGCACTAAGAATGTTAAGGCGGATGCCCTCTCGAGGAGTTTCCTTGCGGACTCTCCTGAGTTATCTGATCCTTCTGTTATTTTGAAAGAGGGTGTAGTTCTTTCCGCCATCTCGCCCAATTTGAGACTTGCTCTGGAGGGGTGTCAGGTGGATAGGCCCGAGTGCTGCCCTGTTGGAAAACTGTTTGTCCCGGACCAGTGGAAAAAGAGTGTGATGTCTGAGATTCATTGTTCCGCATTGGCTGGGCATCCCCGGAATTTTTGGTAGCAGAGACTTGGTTAGTCGGTCCTTTTGGTGGCCTACCTTGTCTCGTGATGTCAGGGAATTTGTGCAGTCCTTTGGGACTTGCTCTCGCTCCAAGCCTTGCTCTCGCTCTAGTGGTTTGTTGATGCCATTGCCTGTGCCCAAGAGACCATGGACCCATATCTCTATGGATTTCATTTCCGACCTTCCTGTTTCTCAGAGAATGACCACCATCTGGGTAATTTGTGATAGGTTTTCCAAAATGATACATCTTGTGCCATTACCTAAGTTGCCTTCCTCCTCTGAATTGGTGCCGTTGTTCCTTCAGCACGTGGTTCGTTTACACGGCATTCCTGAGAACATTGTGTCTGACAGAGGAGTCCAGTTTGTTTCCAGATTTTGGAGGACTTTTTGTTCTAAACTGGGTGTTCAATTGTCTTTCTCCTCGGCATTTCATCCTCAGACCAATGGTCAAACTGAGAGAACAAACCAGACATTGGAGACTTATCTTAGATGCTTTGTGTCTGCTGATCAGGATGACTGGGTCTCTTTTTTGCCTTTGGCTGAGTTTGCTCTTAATAATAGGGCTAGCTCTGCCACTTTGATGTCTCCGTTTTTCTGCAATTCTGGGTTTCACCCTCGATTTTCTTCAGGACAGACGGAGGCTTCTGTCTGTCCAGGTGTTGACTCTGTTGTGGAGCGTATGCAACAGATTTGGGACCAGGTAGTGGAGAGGTTGTCCCTCTCTCAGGAGAAGGCCCAGCGGTTTGCTAACCGGCATAGGACTGATGGTCCTCGGTTTAAAGTGGGGGACTTGGTCTGGTTGTCCTCAAAGAATATTCCTATGAGAGTAGCATCTCCTAAATTTAAGCCTAGGTTCATTGGAACCTTATAAGATCATTGAGATTCTTAATCCTGTTTCTTTTCGTTTGCTTCTTCCAGGGACATTTAAGATCCATAACGTGTTCCACAAGTCCTTGTTGAAGAGGTTTGTTGAGCCAGTGGTTCCTGCTGCTGTGCCTCCTGACCCTGTTTTGGTTGAGGGCAATCTGGAGTATGTGGTTGAGAAAATATTAGATTCTCGTTTTTCTAGACGGAAACTCCAGTATTTGGTTAAGTGGAGAGGTTATGGTCAGGAAGACAATTCTTGGGTGTTTGCTTCGGACATCCATGCTAGGAGACTCATCCGTGCGTATCATAGAACTCATCCTGACCGACCTGGTTGCTCAAATGAGGGTTAGGTGACCCTCCTCAAGGGGGGGTACTGTTGTGAATGGGTTTGAGATGAGTTCAGAGCAGAGACTCCTCTGGTGGTTACAAGCGGTACTGGTCTGTTCAGTGAAGATTGTGAGGACTGGGAATCAGGTGTTACTGACTGGTCTTATATAAGGGAGTCACCTTCCCATCAGGGTTGCCGGTGATCAATTGTTCTGGTCTGAATCCTTCATTCTTGTTTCCCTTGTAGCCTGCTGTGTCGTGTCTGCATCTCCTGCTAACAGATAAGACATTTTCTTCTTTTTGTTTTTGTGCTATATTTTTGCATTTTGTCCTGCACTTCTGTGGGGGCCTTCTGGGTCCCCTCCGGGGGCTTTTGCCCTCTCAGTTTAGTTCAGCCACTGATGTTTGTACTTTTGCTTTTTCCAGTTTTTTCAGTGGCTGCTGTTTTGATTTTGTTACACCAGAGAACTAATTTAGGTGGTAGAGGTCGTGTGATCTCAGGTGTTTTTGAAATTAGTAGAGTTGGTGCTTTTCAGGGTTTTCTGGGATTGCAGTAAGTACCCTTCCTATCTTTTCTATTTAGTTAGTTTGGGCCCCAGCGTTTGCTCATACTATTTTCTTTCTGTGTCAGTATTTCTTCTTGTCTAACTGCCATTACATGTTTGGGGGCTTTCTATTATCTTTGGGGTTCTGCTCCGGGGCAGATAGCTTTCCTCTTTCTATCTTTAGGTGTAGTTAGTTTCTCAGGTTGTGACGAGGCGTCTAGGACCAACGTGGGAACGCTCCACGGCTGCCTCTGGTTGTGGTGGTTAGTCAGGGTACTGCAATCTCATAGATTCCAACTGCTCTGGTGTATTGCCTTTTTTACCTGCACTCCTCAGCTACCGAAACATAACAGTCAGCTGTATCGGCATCCAGCCGATAAAGCTGACCGCATAGAGAGAGAAGGAGAGAGCGCTCCTTCTCTCCCATAATCCCCCTCTCAGCGGGCGTAAAAACATCACCTGCCGGCGCCCGCTGTCAGACGCTGAGAGGGAGAACAGTGAGCAGCACAGGAGCCGGGAGGTGAGTATTTTTTTTTTAATGGGGGTGCAGTCGAGTCCTGGCTGGAGAAGTCGTCATGTCGGTGTGGGCCAGATGGTAAAGACATGAAAAGTGAACAATTCCATTAGAAAGAACATCAGCGGTAAGTCATTATCTGTACCTGTGTATGTTCTGTAGGACTGGTATTATTTAACACAGACCATATGGCGGTAATATCAATATTGGTCTTTTTATATATAGATTATTTTGGCCAACTGCGCGGTCATTTGCTGAGGTTCTCTGATGATGGGCCCACTCAGAAGTTTTGCCCCCACTAAACCAAAACCCTAGCTACGCCTATGGCTCTCTCTCTAGTCTTTCTTTCTCGCTCTCTGTTCTTTCCTTCTCGCTCTCTGTTCTTTTTTCTCTCTGTTCTTTCTTTCTCTCTTTTCTTTCTTTCCTCTCTTTCTTTCTTTCTTTCTCTGTTTGTTCTTTCTCTCTCGCTGCTCTTTCTTTCTTTTCCTCAGTACCAGCCACTGTGCCCTCATTACCAGTCAGTGTGATCATCAGTGCTAAATGGTTACGCTTGGGGCGAGGATATGGGTGTGATTAGCTGTGAAATGGGTGTTGTCGGGGCGTGGCCTAAAATTTTTGCCCGCAGCCTTTAATCCTCTTTCCTGTCTTCCAAATTTGGGAGGTATGCTGTATGACCTCCCTACAACTTCTGGCCATGCTCCAGATGAGCGCGACGGATGGTCTCGTGAGGGATCTTCTCCCACACCTGGACTAAAGCATCCACAAACTCCTGGACAGTCTGTGGTGCAACGTGGCATGGCCTAAAATTTTCTGCAGCATGCACAGCGTGCCACAGCCTTTGTCCCTCTTTCCCTTATTCAAAGGTTGGGAAGTATGATGGTGGGCCCCAAGAATATATTTTCTCTGGTGGGCCCAAGGTACTCCAGTACGACGCTGCTGGCAAGGTCCATGTATGTTGGCTCCTTAACAGCCTTAAATACCATGCCTCAGCAGCAGGGGCGTACATATAAATCATGGGGCCCCATAGCAAAAGTCTGAATGTTCCCCACCCCCCCAAAAAAAAAACCCAGAGGCATTGTAAATGTAAAGTGCCAGCACAGTGAGGGAAGTTGAGTCGCACAGAGACAGGGGTTTTGGGGGTACTCGGCACCGATCACGTCGACTTCTATGGGGGATGTCACGAGTAGCACAGCTCGGTCCGTGACCTGGGCGATCACTGGAATGTGGGATATTTCCAGGGGATGATAGAATGTTCGTGTAGTTTGTCGTGACGCCACCTGTAGTACCTGGTCAGGGTGTCCAGCGCTGCTGTGCAGGTCCTCTGGAAGGGATGGTGTAGTGCAGGTAGGTGATAAGTCTTCTACAGGTAACACGCTATCCTTCCAGGGCAGATAGATGTGAGATAGAGCAATGGTGCAGAGTGATGTAGCAGAGTGGACTATGCGACGTAGTAAGAAAGCAGGAAACACTTCAAGTTAAACGTTGCATAATAAAATTTTTAATAATAACATTACAAAAGTGCAAATAGCATTACTGCCGAAGTTCGTTGAGACTTCTTAGGACTACCCCCACCGGGGTAACTTCACAGTGTCCTTTACTTGTGCTTGTGGAGGACCCGCTCCAAACCTCTAACTGTGGTCTTGGGTGGGCTGCAAGACTTTCCTTGAGCAGACCTCACTTTCGGCCACACCAAACGGGTTTTTAGTTTCTGAGGTAGTTGAAAATAGTGCACAGTTAAGTTTTTTGTAAAACCAAGATGGAGCACCGAAGTGCCAACTATTTACAGAAAAGTTTGTGAGCCAGTACAGTTCATGGCTTCAAAGTTCAACATTTTGATTACATTGAAACACCATTACCCAACCTGGGTATATAAAGGCAACAATAAACTTGTTCTTCTGAACATTCACCCGTCCGGGTACATCAAACCATTACCCAACCTGGGTATATTAAGGCAACAATAAACTTCTTTTTATGAACATTCACCCGTCCGGGTACATCAATAATTTAACGATTTACATACAGAGACCCTGTCCGGGTTATTTAGACTTCTTTGGCTGGCCTCTTACAGGTACCACCTGGTACTCTTCTGGAGCTTGCCAAACATCCGTGACAGGAGGGTCCACCCAGACCTGATGACGTCGTGTGGCCTGTACAGTTACGTCGTGACCCCCTATCTGGGTCTGTGTGGCCACCTCTTTCGTCTCCCTCCGGGTCTGGACCCCTATGTCCCGAAAGGAACGAACCCCAGGGGGCCTAACAGGCGCCGGGTACGGGCCAGCTATCATTATCATGTCCATAGCTGGGGCTGCTGAGGAGACCACTGAGGGAGGCTGGGGAGATTTACGGCATGGGGTGGGCACTTGTGCAGAGGCCTGGTTGGGGGAGGCTGAAGGCTCGGAGGGTCTGTCAGTTTCCTGACACTCTGGGGAGTAGGGGTCGCACCTGGTAACATTTAGGGCGTACCATCCATTGTAACCCCAGTGTCGGGTGTAAGTCACCAAGTCTCCTGCCAAAGGTCCCTCCCCGGGTGTCCTTCTGGGAGGTGAGCCTCCACGTCCCGCCGGGTTACAAAGACTTCTAAATAAAGTCCAGGCTCCTGGATGAAGCCCCAACCACCTTTTAACTTAAAGTTCCGTACTGCACCCTTACGCCGCGGCTCCCTCAGCGTACTTTTATCCTTTCTCATACGTGCCTTCTCTGCCAGGTCCTTGTCCAGGTGACGTTGCCGAAGCTTTTGGGATTCTCGCTGCTCCCTTTGTCGCTCTGCTTCCCGCTCCCGACGTCTCCACTCTTCCTCCTGACGCCGGTTGTAATTCTCCTCCACCAGCAGCTCCATGTCTCCACCATCAAATGCCAGCTTACGATGTCGGTTTGCGGCAGCTCTCCTGGCGCCCGCCAGTCCTGGCGGCGCTCACCTGTGGCGGAAGCAGCCGGCTCTGGAACAGATGACGGTCGGGGCTCCGGTACAGGCAGGTAGAGCTCTGGTGCTTGCGCGGCCTCCTCCATGAGGACGGGTGTCGCTTCTTCTGCCTCAGCGACGGGGGCAGACAGCGGGATCTGGGGTGCTGGTGCGGCGTTTTCTGCAGGAACGGGTGCCTCCACTGTGATACTGGCAACCGGTTCAGATTGCAAGGGCTGGGATGCCCGCACGGCCTCCTCTACTGGAATGGGTGCCTCCACTGAGATACCGTCAACCGGTTCAGATTGCAAGGGCTGGGATGCCCGCACGGCCTCCTCTACTGGAACGGGTGCCTCCACTGAGATACTGTCAACCGGTTCAGATTGCAAGGGCTGGGATGCCCGCACGGCCTCCTCTACTGGAACGGGTGCCTCACCTTCCGGTACAGACACTTCAGGGGGTAAGAGGGATTGGCCCGCTCCAAGTGTAGTTTTAGGGCCCGCCAGCTCGCTTCCATCCTGGCGACCTCCTCCCGGTGCCGGGCCAGGTCTCTCAAGGTATCCTCCGCTTCTTCCAGCGTAGGAGGGTTTCCAGGCCGGGTGCCAAACGGTGGCTCCGTGGCGATCGGGTCGCTTCCGTGGGGGGAGAGCTCTGACTCCTCCATCCCTTCCCACTTCTGCTCACGTCCGTTCGCCATCTCTGCCAAGTCACATGTGTCATT
This sequence comes from Oophaga sylvatica, assembly GCA_033576555.1. Classification (NCBI taxonomy): domain Eukaryota; kingdom Metazoa; phylum Chordata; class Amphibia; order Anura; family Dendrobatidae; genus Oophaga; species Oophaga sylvatica. Next base: position 110,319,154 of record JARQOD010000001.1, on the reverse strand, counting down.
AGCATCAGGAGAGGCGCCATCTTTTGTAGGGAGGCGGGACCTTCGCGTTCGTTTCCGCCCACTGAGGAGGATGAGGAGGCGGAACTCCAGAGCTGTGGGGCACGATCTTACATTGCAGTAACATTTAGAGTGGGCGGACATCGTTTTCGCGCCACGGAGTGAGTGTACGCCCACGAGAGCACGCCCTTATTCTTCACCTGTGCCTTGTGGCGCAGATATGACGGAAAAATGGCAAATACAGTCTATGATGATTTTTGCAATTCTCAAGCAAAAAAAACTGTTCAATTAAGGCACACAGGACTCGCTTATAGCGAGCTTCTGAATCCTGTTTGTGACGCCAAAGTTGAGTCGCACAGAGCCACAGGTTTTGGGGGTACTCGGCACCAAGCCCGTCAACTTCTATGGGGGATGTGACGGGTAGCACAGCTATGTCCGTGCCCTGGTCGCTCACTGGAATGTGGGATATTTCCAGGGGATGATAGAATGTTTGTGAAGTTTGTCGTGACTCCACCTGTAGTACCTGGTCAGGGTGACCAGCGCTGCTGTGCAGGTCTCTGGCAGGGATGGTGTAGTGCAGCTAGGTGATAAGTCTTCTACAGGTAAGACGGTATCCTTCCAGGGCAGATAGATGTGAGATAGAGCAATGGTGCAGAGTGATGTAGCAGAGTGGAGTATGCGACGTAGTAAGAAAGCAGGAAAGGAAACAATTCTTACTACAAAGACATGCAGCATAAGGCTGCCTCAACCCCTCCCATCCAACTAGCTACACCCTGTTCTAACCAGCCTGAGCTAGACCATCCCATTGGGTCCGCCTACACTCAGCTGGCATAGTGTACTGTTGAATGCAGTGGTTGGAGTCAATGGGGTGTTTCCTCCTTACCTGAGAGTAAGTTGTCACACCGCTGGGTGCGATGCAACATCTCTGTGGCGACTGGACCCTCGGGTGCTTCTGTCTTTTCACAAATGCCGGCTTTACCCGGCAATTGAATCAGAGGCTATTTTACTATGTAGAAGTGAATAAACTATAAATATATGTATATATATATGTCACAATGACATGTATATATTATATATATATATATATATATATATATATATATGTATATTATGTATTTGTGTGATATTTTGTGTTTACTAGGAAAGAAAGTGTTTTTTAGTTGCGATATTTTGTTCCCATAGACTTACATGGGACTTCCGGTATCGGAATCGGATATCGCCGATATTTAGTGATATCGGCGATACCATTCCGATCCGATATTTTTGGATATCGGAAAGTATCGCTCAACTCTAGTCCTGCATTTTTATCAGTTTTTGCGTCTGCACTAGAGGTTGTATTTTTTTTGTGCTCCACCTGTTTCGCCTTCCAGTTATTTCTTTTTGATGGTAATTTTATAGATCACTGAAGACAAATTTGGAGACAGATTTAACCTCTTAATGACCACCATTACATCTTTCTCCTGACCTGAGATATAAGACAATAGCATCCGTGGACAGGTGAAAATACAGCAGCTGTTGGCTGTACACTATAGCTCACAACTTGCTGCATCAGTCACGATCATTGCTAGCATCAACCATGGCCGATTAACCACTTAGATGCTGCTGCCAATAGTGACTACAGCATATAAATGGTTAACAGAGTGTGGGGGTTTCCTCTTTAATCCCATCGGCACCTTGAGATTATGATTTTGTGGTCCTGATATTTGCCATGGCAATTCATTGCCAAATAATGGCCTTAGAGTCAGCAGGCTATAGTGTCCTGTTCAGAAGTTAGCAATGATTTTTTTTCTTTCTTGTAATGCCACTTTGCATTAATTCCTGGAATTCACATCAAGGTTTAATAAACTACCTGACAACAATTTAGAATATGTTGACTGATGCTGTTTTTTAAAATCGTATAACTATCAGGCCTTTTCCAATATATAAGTCCCTTAAAGTCACTTACAAACTGAATAGGTCCCTGAAAAATAGGGATTTTTGTGAGTACTCACCATAAAATCCTTTTCTCCGAGCCACTCATTGGGGCACACAGGAACATGGGTATTATGCTGCTGCCACAAGGAGGCTGACACTAAGTTAATACAAAAAAGTTAGCTCCTCCTCTGCAGTATACAGCTTTGTGCTGTCTCCAAGAGACCCAGTTCGGTGCAAAAACAGTAGGAAAACATTAACAACATACAAGAGTACAACATGGCAACCCAAAGAACAGGTCAAACTATTAGGCTAACAAGGTGGGTGCTGTGTCCCCCAAACTCCCTATTTCTCCTTTGCCTCATTGGGGGACACAGGACCATGGGACGTCCCAAAGCAGTCCCTGGGTGGGCTAACAACATAAAAGAGTAGGCTCCATGTAACAACTGCCTAGATGTGCGCAAGTGCAGCTTGAAGAATTCTCCTGCCCAGACCAGCATCCGTGGAAGCCTGAGAGTGAATATTCTAATGCTTTGAGAACGTATGTAGGCTGGACCAAATCGCAGTCTTACAGACCTGTTCCGTCGACGCCTGATGTCAAATGGCCCAAAAAGCTCTCACCGCACAAGTGGAGTGTGACCTAATCCCGCTGGAATGGGCTGGCCTCTGACACGATAGGCCTCCTGGATGGAAGAATGAATCCACCTGGCCATCATGGTCTTTGAAGCAGCAAAACCCTTCCTATAACCCTTGGGAATCACGAACAAAGCATCCGTCCTTTTGAATGATGCCATCCTCGAGACATACCTTCTCAGAGCCCTGACGAGATCCAGAGTGTGGAGAGCTCTTTCCACCCTGTGAATGGGAGCCGAGCAAAGTGAAGGAAGAACAATGTCCTCTTTCAGATGGAAGGACGAGATGACTTTTTGGCAAAAATGTTGGGGATGGCGTGAGGACAACCTTGTCCTGATGGAAATTAAGGAAAGGCGCCCGACAGGACAGAGCGGCCAGCTCTGAGACTCGCCGGATTGACGTGATTGCCACAAGGAAGGCGACCTTTCAGGACAAGAAAGACAGCGAAATATCCTGGAGCAGTTCAAAGGGTGGTTCCTGTAGGACACTCAGTACCAAATTGAGGTCCCAAGGCTGTAAAGGCATGAGATAGGGGGGTACCAGGTGTGAAACCCCCTGCATGAAGGTATTCACCTGAAGTCTAGTCACGATCTTCCTTTGGAATAAGAACCGATAGGGCGGAGATCTGACTCTTGAGAGAGTTGAGCGCCAGGCCCAAGTCCAGGAGGCCAGTAGGAACTGTAAAATGGTGTGAATGGAGAAGACGAGAGGGGGAAGACCCCGATCCCTGCACCAAGCAAAAAATATGTCTTCCAGGTTCGATGCTAGATATATACCGACGCCAGCTTACGAGCATTGACCATTGTGGAAACAACCTGTTTAGAAAAACCAGCCTGGGTCACAATCCAGGATTCAACAGCCAAGCCGTTAAACACAGAGCCCCTGAGTTCTGGTGGCAAATCAGACCCTGGGAGAGCAGATCTGGATGACTCCACGAACCACGTGCGGCGTGGCCAATCTGGAGAGACCAGGATCACAGGGACTCCACCTTGAACTGTCACCACGGAAGGACTAGAGTATCCGCTCCGATAACTCTTGAGTCTCGAGACCGAGCTATGAACTGGGGAACTTTGGCGTTCAGTCTGGATGCCATCAGATTTACATCTGGGGTCCCCCAACGATGACAGAACGCCTGGAACACTTCCGGATGAAGCTCTCATTCCCCCGACGCGAGACCTTGGCGGCTGAGGAAGTCTTCAGTCCAGTTTTCTATGCCTGGAATGTGGACCGCTGATATTTTCAAATGTTTTTTCTCTGCCCATCGCAGAATGTGAGTGACCTCGGACATGGCCGCCCTTCTGCGGGTACCCCCTTGATGGTTGCTGTATGCCACAGTCATGGCATTGTCTGACTGAATTCAGATGGGGTGGCCTGCTAGGAGATAATGGAAATCGTGAAGGACTAGCCATATCGCTTGGATCTCGAATCGACCAGCTGCCCTGAGCGGTGTGGATGACGAAAGACTGCTCGCCAGCCAGAAGACTGGCATCGGTAGTCACCACTAGCCATTGAACCGGGAGAAAAGACTTCTCTCTGATTGAGAGAGGAACTGAATGTCCACCATCTGAGGGCCTGCTTGACCCGCAGGGGTTAACGGCACTGCGGTCGAGGGAGAACGGGTTCGTGTTCCAAGCCACCAGAAGAGCATGCTGCAAGGGATGATGGTTCAGCTGCGCAAAGGGGACCTCTTCCATTGCTGCGACTATTTTTCCCAGTACCCTTATGGCAAACCGGATGGAATGAAGGGATGATTGACAGAGGGCACGGGCTCCTTGTTGAAGGGCTAAGACTTTGTCTTGAGGAAGAATTACCAACCCTTGAGAAGTGTCCAGGGTCATCCTTAAGAAGGATATCTGCTGGGCTGGGACGGGGAATGACTTGCTTAAGCTTATCAGCCAGTCCAGGCGAGAAAGGGTATCGTAGGTAATGCGAACAGAGTTCTCACAGTGGTGGAAAGATGTCCCTTTGAAAAATATGTCATCCAGCTAGGGCGGAACAACCACGCCCCGAGAGTGTAAGATGGACATGACGGTCGCTATGACCTCTGTGAACACTCTGGGGGCAGTGGCGAGGCCGAAAGGCAGGGCCTTAAATTGAAAGTGCTGGTGGTCAATGGCGAAGCGTTGAAATCTCTGGTGGAGAGGAAAAATCGAGATATGCAGGTAAGCATCTCGGATGTCGATGGATGCCAAGAACTCTCCTTCTTCCATAGAAGCGATGAATGAACGTAGAGATTCCAAGTGAAAATGACGGACCTTGACAAACTTGTTTAAAAGTTTGAGGTCTAGAATGGGTCTCACTTTCCGTCCTTTTTTGGAACAACGAAAAGGTTCGAGTAGAAAGCCTGAAACTTTTTGTCTTCTGTAACGGGGACAATGACGCCGTCGCGACGCAATGCGTCTATGGCTCGGGAAAAGGACTTTGCCCTTGCCTCTGACGATGGAGGACTGGAAGAGAAGAAACGCGTTGGGGGCGCGTAGAAAACTCTATCTTGTATCCAGAGGACACCAGATCTCTGACCCATTCGTCGTGGATGGTGGAAACCCAGGCCTTATGAAATAGAAGTGGGCGGCCACCTATCCTGCCGGCGTCGACCGGACAACTCCAGGAGTCAGCGGGTAGGGAATCTCTGACTGTTTGGGGCAAGATTTCCATTGCCGGCTAGGTCTGTAGGAGGCCTGAGAACCTCTGTCCCTGCGTGGAGAGCACCCTGACCCAGGAAAAGTAGTGGACCAGCCAGGGTCGGAGCGAAAGGATCGGAAATGGAACTGTTTTTGTCTCCGAAAGGGACACCTAAGCCTCTGTTGAGGAAGAAATTTGCTCTTTCCTCCTGTGGCATCAGAAATAAGCTGATCCAGCTTCTTTCCAAATAAGCGGCCACTCTGATAGGGAATAGATGTCAGGGACTTTTTTGACGCAGAGTTCGCTTTTCATTCTCTAAGCCATAATGCTCTTCTGATCGTGATGGCATTTGACAGAGCAGAACAGCCAGCCGCATCCAAAGAAATGTGTACTAGGTAATCACCAGCCCTAGAAATTTGATTGGCAAGATGTACTGCCTCAGGGGGAAGATTACAGCTCTGAATGGTTTGGCTAGGGTATCTGCCCAGAAGACTATTGCATTAGCAACCCATGCTGCCGCGAATGAAGGACAGAGGGCTGAGCCTGAGGCCTCAAAGACAGAGTGAGCCAAATGTTCTATCTGACGGTCTGTGGGATTTTTAAAGGATGACCCATCTGACACAGATAGAAGGGTCTTGGATGCCAGGCAAGACACTGGAGGGTCTACGGCAGGGGATTCAGCCCAATCCTTCCTCGGCTCAGCAGAAAAGGGATATTTCGTTTCAAGAGATTTTTGTCCTGTGAAGCGTTTGTCTGGTCGCTCCTTGTGCCGATTAACTCAGGGTGAAAGGCCAAAGCCCTATGAGGGTGTTTAGTCCTCTTAAAGGACATGGCTTGATCGGGAACGGAGTCGGATTGTTCTTTAACTTGTAGCGTCAGATTGACAGCCTCAATCCATGAATCCACCGTTTTCTGGATGTCTGGCAAATCCAGGTCCAAGAAGCCGTCCGATTCGAACTCAGAATCGCGTTTGCTACTGACCCTGGAGAGGGGGAATGAGAAGCAGAGCTTGCGGATGAGAAGGCACGTGATTGCTCTGGAGACGTGCTGCGGATCCTTTTCCTAAAAACCTGTAGACTTCTATAGTGCTTTCAGCCCCTGCTAACCAACTGCTCCCGTATGTTGGAGGATCTGTCTATATCAGACCTGCGCACACTCCGATCCCTCGGGGAATACTGGGCTCATTGGCGGCGGAAGGCTCCTGAGCTCTTTTGGGGTCACAGGCATTGCAGAGCGGGGAACTCTGAGCCTTCGGAAACACAGACTGGCAGGAAGTACATGAAGTAAAGAAGACTGCCAAAGCCTTGTTAGCCTTTTTTGATACCTTGGGCTGGGACTTTGTACCCTTCTATGTGTCCCCTTTAAGAAATAGGTATTCCTGGTGTGAAAGGGTTACTGCAGGGAGGATGGATGAGGGGGAGTATAGAGCAGCGCTCCCTTACCCAGGTCCTGTGTCCTGGTTCCTTCTGAGTGGCACTTCAGCTCCTGGGGAGAAGGGGTGATGTCCCTTGCAAAATGTGACAGTGACCGCTGCCAGATGCCTGCATAAGTCTGGAGGGTCAATGAGAGGAGGGGAGATTTAGAAAGGTGCTTCTCATCCTGTATGAGAAGCGCCAGAAAAGTGGGCGGAGTCACAGGGACGCGTCACCACGGGGCGGAGTTAAGGATGCGGCCTACAGAAAGTCCGAAGCCGGGGCTAAATTTATCAGCGCCGGTGCTAGAAGGAGCAGGGAGCGCCGTTGCTGCAAGGAGAAGCCCCCCTCTATCCAACGCCGCCCCAGACCGCCTGCCCAGAGCACTCCAGCCCCGGCACTTACCCGGAGAAGCTGCCGGGTGGTAGGTAAGCCAGCGATATGCTGCGGGTACATGTCCTCCTGCTGCCTGCTTGGACGGTGCAGGGATAAAGGGATCATCCTCGATCCACAATCCCTTTAATAGGGAGATGGAGAGGGACCATCCACCTCCTTGCACCATCCGCTTTAACAGTGGTGGTGCTGTGGGGGCTGCACAGACACCATAAAGGGGCCTCTGTACATCCAAGGGGTTAAATTCCCTAGGATGGGACAGGGCTAATGTCCGGCATTAGGCCTGGCTGCGGAAGAGGACACATGGAGGCGATACTCCATGTGCTCATCCGTAAGGGTGCGGGGAGATTGGTGCCCTTTGAGGGACCCATCACCCCTAAAAGGCAACCCAGGCATGACATTCCATGTCACAGCAGAGGTTACAGGGAGGCGATACTCCCCGTGCTCACCTGTTGATGGTTTGGGGAGATCGGAACCTTGAAAGGATCCATTGCCCAATAAAAATCCAAAAGGTAAAAAGTTAAAATTGAAAAAAAAAAATAATAATAACTTTTGGTCTGAAAACCAGACCCGTGTGCCTCCTAAGGACACTAAGCAAGAACTGGGTGTCTTGGACGAGGGTGTATACTGCAGAAGAGGAGCTAACTTTTTTGTATTAACTTAGTGTCAGCCTCCTAGTGGCAGCAGCATAACAGCCATAGTCTTGTGTCCCACAATGAGGTGAAGGAGAAACTAAATTTTGTAAATTTCCTTGAAAATATTACTACTACCTTTTTAAACCTAAAATGCTAACAAAATAAAAGCACATTTAACAAATGGTGCTTATATAAACAGATATGAGATAAATGTTATTTATTAATGTTTTTGTGTGCTATGACTATCTGGATCAACCCCTTTACCCCCAAGGCTGTTTGCACCTTCATGACTAGGCCAAATTTTACAATTCTGACCAGTGTCATTTTATGGGTAATAAATCTGAAACGCTTCAACAGATCCCACTGATTCTGAGAGTGTTTTTTTTTCGAGACATAATGTACTTCATGTTAGTGGTAAAATTTCTACGATATGACTTGCATTTATTTGTGAAAAAATGGAAATTTGGAGAAAATTTAGGAATTTTCAAATTTAAATTTTTATGCCCTTAAATCAGTTGTGTCACACAAAATAATTGAAAAAGTAACATTTCCCACATGTCTACTTTACATCAGCATAATTTTTTAAACAATTTTTTTATAGGAAGTTATAAGGGTTAAAAGTTGACCAGTAGGGATGAGCGAACGTGCTCCGTGATACTCGGTTATCACTCAAGTATCATGGTGCTCGGGTGTGCTCGTTAATCACCAAGCAATGGGCGATTCTCGAATTCCATCTCTAATTTTTGCCCGGCATCTTTAGCGCCTCTTCATTTCCGCAAGTCAGCTACAGCTGCCACCAGTCTGGCAGAGTTGCAACACCGCATGCAAGTGCCAGCTCATTGATTGATGTGCGATGTCACAACACGCTGGAACGCTACACTGCACATGCTGGCAAGACTTTGTGAGGAGCAGAGGCCAGTCATGAAATACCAGCTCCATCACGCCCATTGCTATTGTGTTGAACCTCCTCACATAGCAACTGAAGAGTGAGCATGAATGTCTGACATTTGTACAGTTCTTCAAGACTTTGAGGACTCCACAAAGATGTGAGCAGTGATGATGCCATAGTCAGCGCAACCATCCTGCTTCTGAGCCTTCTTAAACAGTTGCTGCTCACAATTAAACAAAGTTTTGCATGCGGACCAGGTGAGTATGGAAGAAGGCATAACACAGAGAGAGTGTAGCCAGCGCAGCCTCATCTCATCTGCTCAGTGCAGATTGGTATCAATGAGGAGGTGGACACTGAGGAGGAGGAAGGTCAGGAACAGGAGCTGGTGGCTAGGGCAAAAGAGGCTACTAGCCACACAGCGTTCATCTCATGTCTCCTATGTGGATGGGCTGAGGATGGGAAAGAGAAGGAAGAGAGGGAAAAGGATGAGGAGGAGATGGAGAGTCATCATCATGGTGGAGACAAGGAAGTGTTGGCTGTATGAAGCTTGGAACATATGACTGACTTAATGTACTGTTGCCTTTCCCGTGACCCTTGCGTTACATTCATCTTTATCAAAAAAAGAGTATTGGTTGTTCACCCTGCTAGACCCGTGCTACAAGGAGAACTTTGTATCTCTTCTTCCTGAGATGGAGAGGTCTGCTAAAATTGTGCATTATCATAAGGCTATAGTGGAAAATTTGTTGAAAAAATTCCCATAAGACAATGCTAGAGGCTGGGGACAAGCTTTATCCCATCCAAGGAAGATAGGCCAGGAAGACACACAGCAGAGGCAGAGGTATACTGTCAGAGGTGTGGGCCAATTTTATGACACCAGCCCAGTGCCCAGCGCTTGATGACTGGGTATTTTTGACAAGGAGGGAAAAGTTTTTAAAGAAGGTCAAGCCACCTACTCACAATTTCTCTGCGACTTTGAACTATTAGGTTGGACACCTGGCATGAGCTGTCCCTCTATGCTTTGGAGGTGTTGTGCTGCACTGCCGCTAACGTCTTGTCTGAGTGGGTTTTTACTGCTGTTAGGGGGGTTATTACAGACAGGCACTTTCGCCTGTGAACAGAGAATGCAAACAGGCTCACTCTCATAAAAAAAGGAACAAAGCTTAGATTAGCCCACACTTTTCCTCATCACCAGATGACAGCAGCAAATACAGTGTTTGTAATATTCAATATTTTAATGAGGTCTGCCAGTTGTTGCCTTCCAGAGGTCTACGAATAAAATAATTTCTGTCTGGCTTTGCACTTTCTGCAAAGCCTTTATGACTTTATAAGTACATCAAATACACTTTCAAAATATTTTAGTTCAATTTTTTTTAATTTATATAGCATCATTACGGTAGCATGTAAAACTTAGAAAAAGAGTAGAAAAATATTTCAGGATTAGCTTACTAATTACATGCTTTTTGTCACATTTTGTTTCTATATAACAGTCCAAAAAAAGTTTGAAAATCTTGTTTGTTTGTTCACATTTCTTACCCATATACTATTCTGTGTTCTGGGGTACATCTTTGTGATAAAAAAAAGCTTTAAAAATTTTTGCTTGGTTAAATTTCTCAGTCATACAGTGTTATGTGTTTGTGTACATTCCCTTAGAATATAACCCAAGAAAAACCTTTTTAAAAATTTGTCGCAATTATATTGCTCACCCATAGATTATTCCTTGGTCTGTTGTACATTTCCTTAGTATATAACAATCAAAAAACTTGTTCAAACTTTAATTGTAATTATAGTGCTCACCTATAGACAATTCCATGGTCTGGAGTTCATTTCGTTATTACATAACCCTCAAAAATCTTATTTAAAAATGCATTGGTATTATATTGCTCATCCACAGGGAATTACGTCTTCTGGGGTACATTTTGCTGCTACATAACCCTCAAAAAACTCGTTCAAAATGTATTGGTATTATATTGCTATCCCATAAGGTATTACATTTTCTTGGATACATTTCGTTGCTACATAAGCTTCAAAAAAGCTTCTTCAAAAATGTATTGGTATTATAGAGACTTTTAAATATTCTTGAGTAGATTTCACTGGTACATACGGTAAGCCTCAAAAAATGTGTTCAAAATGTTGTTGGTATTACCTTGCTCGCATAGACTATTCCGTGGTCTGGAGTGCATTTCCTTGGTATATAACTCTCAAAAAACTTGTATAAAAATGTATTGGTATGATATTGCTCATCCATAGGGTACTACATTTTTTGGGTACATTTCGTTGCTATGTCAGCTTCAAAAAGCTTGTTCAAAAATGTATTGGTATTATATCGCTAATCTATAGACTTAGATATTCTTGGGTAGATTTCAGTAGTATATAATCCTCAAAAAACTTGTACCAAAATTTATCTGAATTATATTGCTCTCGAATAGACTATTTCATGGTCTGGAGTACATTTCGTGGTAGATAACCCTCAAAAAAATGTCCAAAATTTATCGGAATTATATTTCTCACCCATAGGCAACTACGTAGTTTGGAGTTCATTTCGTTGGTAGATAAGTCTCAAAAAACGTGTACAAAATTTATTGGCATTATATTGCTCATCCATAGGGCATTACATATTCTTAGGTACATTACGTTGGTATATAACCCTCAAAAAACTTGTTCAAAATGTATCAGTATTATATTGCTTACCTATAGACTATTCTTTGGCCTGGAGTCCATTTCATTGGTATATAACTCTCAAAAAACTTGTTTAAAAAGGTTTAGGTATATATTGCTCATCCATAGGGTACTACATCTTCTTGGGTTCATTTTGTTGCTATATAAGCCTCAAAACGCTTGTTTAAAAAATGTATTGGTATTATATAGCTAATCCATAGAATTTTCATAATCTTGGGTAGATTTCAGTGGTATATAAGCCTCAATAAACTTGTTCAAAATTTTATCGGTATTATGTTGCTCATCCATACACTAGTCTGTGGTCTGGAGTACATTTAGTTTGTATATTACCCTCAAAAAATTTGTTTAAAAATGTATCGGTATTATACTGCTCATCCATACGGTATTGCATCTTCTTCAGTACATTTCTTTGGTATTTAACCTTAAACAACTTGTTCAAAACTTTAGGCTGTGTGCTCATGTTGTAGATTTGGTGCATTTTTTTTGCGTGGATTTATGACAAAACCTGAAGCAAAATCTGATGCCAGCAAAGTGAATGAGAAACCTGAAGTGTCATGCACACATTGAGTATTTTTGACTATCAGAATCATTTGCACTTTGAGAGCCCTTGATGTGCCTAAATGGTGGAAACCCCCCACGTGTGGTGTTATTTTGGAAAGTAGACCCCTAAAGAAATATATCTACATGTGTGGTGAGCATCTTGAACCCTTTATAGAAGTTTGTAACGTTAACCTGTGAAAATAAAAAATTGCATTTTCTCCACAAAAATTTTATTTTAGCCGCAATTTTTTTTCACAAGAATAACAGGAGAAATTGCACCATAAAGTTTGTTGTGCAATTTCTCCTGAGTATGCAGATACCCCATATGTGGGAGAAAACTACTGTTTGTGTGCATGGCAGGGCTTGGAAGGGAAGGATTGCCATTTCACTTTTTGAATGCAAAATTTGCTGGAATCTTTAGTGACCACCATGGCCATTTACAAAACCCTGATGTGCCTAAACATTAGAAACCCCCCAACAAGTGACCCCATTTTGAAAACTGAACCCCTCAAGGAATGTATCTAGATGTGTGATGAGCAACTTGAACCCCCAGGTGCTTCACAGAAGTTTAAAAAGTTAAGCTGTGCAATCAAGGATAAGGATGGGGCCATACATACCAGGACGGAGATGGGGGCCATACATATCATCACAGAGAAGGGGGCCTTGCATACCAAGATAAGGATAAGTGAGCCATGCATACCAGGATGGAGGATATTAAGTATAGAATTGACCAATGACCACAGTTTTTGCTTGTATTTTTTTTCTTATTTACCCCTCAAAAATCTAAGTGCTTCTTATAGTCCGAAAAATGTGGTATTTTAACCCCAATTTATTTATTTTCACAAGGGTAACAAGAGAAAGTGGCGTTTTCAAATGCAGATTTTGATGGAATTGCGTGCATGTGTCATTTTGTGTTTGGAGAAACCCTGGTGTGCCTAACCAGTGGAAAACACCAAAAAGTGTCCCTATTTTGGAAACTAGATCCCTCAAGGAATTTATCTAGACATGTGGTGAGCACCTTGAACCCCTAGTTGCTTCACAGGATTTTACAACGTTAATCTGTGAAAATGAAAAAAAAAGTTTTTACCACAATATTGTTGTTTTAGCCCCAAGTTTTTTCACATTCACAAGGATAGCAGGAGAAAATGGACCCCAAAATATTTTGTGCAATTTCTCCTGAGTACACCAATATTCCATATGTTGTCAAAACTACTTTTGAGGCCCAGTGTAAAGCTGAGAAAGGAAGAAGAGCTATATTGGAGTTCAGATTTTGCAGGAATGGTTTGAGGGTGCCATGTCACATTGGCAGAGCCCATGAAGTGCCAGAAAAGCAGAAACCCTCCCATATATGACCTCATTTTACAAATTACACTCCCCAATGAATTCATTTAAGAGTACAGTGATCATATTGTGACCCCATGTGCCTCACAGAATTTTATACTATTGGGTGGTGAAAAAAGAATTATCATAACTTTACCACTAAAATGTTGTTTTAGCCCCAAGTTTTTAATTTTTCTAAAGGCTAATTAGAAAAAATGGATCTGTTTGTTGTAAAAATTTCTCCTGAGCACGCCAATATCCTATGTGTAAACGGAAAATACTTTTTAGGCACAGTGCCATATTATAGTGCAGATTATACTGTTATGGTTTGTTGATGCCATGACCCCCTCAGAGAGCCCCTGATGTGCCAGAGTTTACAAACTACACTTCTTGATGAATTAATCTAGGGTTGCAGTAATCTAATTGACACCACAGGTGTGTCACAGAATGTTATACTATTGGGCAGAGAAGAAAAATAATTTTATTTTCACCACAAAAATTTGGTTTTAGCTATAGATTTTACATTTTCACAAAGAGAAATGTGACCAAAATTGGTCCAAAATTTCTGCTGAATGTAGGAATACCCCATGTGTGGCTGTACAGTACTGCTAGGCCTTAAGGAAAGACTAGGGAGGGACGGAGCACTATTTGCCTTCCGGAGTGCAGATTTTTCTAGAAAAGTTTCCGGACTCCATATACAGAGCCCATAAGTGCAAGAAGAGCAGAATCATCCCTCAAGTGATCCCATTTTGAAAATTATACACCTTTGGGAATTTATCTACAGGTGTAGTGACAATTTATACTCCATGGGTGTTTTCCAAAAACAAGAAGCAGTGGATGTTACTGAGTAAATTGCAAACTGTCATTGTAGTGACCAGTACGTTATGCCCAGGTCATGCTTCTGGAGACATGCACCCATAAATTAGGCGGGCTCTCATCACTAGAAAATTGAGAAAAATGTGAACTTTAAATGTGGTTTAGGCACACTGGGGCTCAAAATCAAGAGGGTCATTTGAATTTGGGAGTGCAAAATTTGCTGGATTTCTTTTGGGGTGCGAGGAGCCATAGCACTTTTCCAGAGCCTTTGTACTACCAGTAACCTGAAACCCCCCTATATTTCCATTGACAGATGATTGACCTGAGTAGAGACTTGCTTTTTTATGTGGATTGAGCTGAAGCTTTCATTGGGAACATTTTCCATAACTTTCGGAATCACATTTATCCAACTCTCTACTCTGAGCACTTACTTTGCGGTTTCATTCTAAATCTCCCAGTGACATGATTTAGATGAAACCCTGAGGGAGCCACTCACGTTAATGAGGCATCAGAATTACTCTGGACTCCGTCTCGCCTCTATTTAACGGCTTCCTTCTTTTCAGAAGTGCACAAAATTGTGGCAGACCGCTCTTTTATGCACACCTAAAAAGGTGGACACCGACGGGTGAAACGGGCCAGACAGTGTCCACAGTGACTCCATCGGCCTTATTATAGGGAATCTTGAACTTGGGGTTCCATTTGAATCACGTATTTCAGAGATTTACATGGAAACCCCGGAGTTAGAGCTCAGCACAGAGTGCAGGATAAATGTGAGCTGAGCGTTACTGCAATCTTTGTGAGGCAGAATGAAAAAAATAGCAGCAGATGAAAAATTGATTTTATTTACTTTTTCTTTCCTGATGCAGTATAAGTGATTAGATTACTTTATTCTTTGGGTTGGTGCGATTACAGCGATACCAGATTTATATAGGTTTTTATGCTTAATTGCTGTCACACATTAAAAAGGTTTTTTTTGCAAATACTAGTTTTTGCATTGCTGTATTTTGATAGCTATAAGCTTTCCATATTTCTGCCTACAGAGTCATGTGAGGGCTTAGTTTTTTGCTGGACGAGTTGATGTTTTTATTGGTATTATTTTGGGTCACAACTTTTTTGATCGCTTTCTATTCCGGTTTTTGAGAGGCAGAATTAACAAAAACCAGCAATTCAGGAACTCTTTTTTAATGCTGTTCAGCGTGTAGTAAAATTGATAAGGCAGCTTTATTCTTCGGGTCAGTACTATTACAGCTATACCACACTTACATTTTTTTTTATGTTTTGGTGCTTTTACTCAATAAAAACTATTTTATAGAAAAAAATAATTATTTTTGCATTACTTCATTCTGAGAGCTATAACTCTTATTTTTCCGCTGATGGAGCTGTATGGCATCTTGGTTTTTGCAGGAAAAGATGACGTTTTCAGCTACACCATTTTTATTAACATTCGTCTTGATGATGAAAAGCATAGTTTTTTTGCCCTTTTTTTTTTTTACAGTTTTTACTGAAGTGGCTAACTAGTGGGACAGCTCCTGGCAGTGAGTGTCAGGTGTCAGTTGTCAGAATCAGCTGACACCCGGCGACTATCATGTGCGCACAGCTTCAATTTTCTGGACATTCTCAGTATGTCCAAAGTCGGTGAGTGCTAGTCGACCAAAATGTACTAAGTACGTCCAAGGTCATCACGGGGGTAAAGGGACAATCATTCAAAGTTTGACATTTGAATTTTTGGAAATTTCTGTTAAATTCCAGATTTTAAAAAATAAATAAACACAAAACATAAATTTACCACTACTATGACATACAATATGTCACATAAATACAATCTCAGAATCACTGGGATATGTTGAAGCATTTCAGAGTTATTAGCACATAATGTGACACTGGTCAGTAGAGATGAGCGACTTTGCCTTTTTTAGGGTCGAGTTGGATTTCATGAAACCCGACTTTCTCAAAAGTCGAGACGAACGAAATCGTCCGACTATCGGGAAAAGTCGGAGGTCCGACTGAAACACGAAACCCAATGCAAGTCAATGGGGAAGCAAAGTCGGCAGGGAGTGGAGGACAGTAAACACACCTACAGTGCCCATTTCAGTACCAACGACATCAATTCTTATTACTTAAGCTTGGCAACCTTCATTTACGTTACAATAATAGTTACGCATTGAATACTGGGGGTTATTTGGCTAAGGTTGTGGGGGGGTAGGGCTGGCTCTAGGTTTTCGTGTGCCCCGGGCCAAAGAGAGTCAGTGCGCCCCTTTAACACATACCACAATTCATGATGCTCCGATACGGCAGAGAAATATAGGTATAGTACAATGACAAATACTTCACTTCTTACATGACATGACTGATATCTATTTTAAAATCTACAATAGCTCAAAAACCAGTCAGTATATTCCTCCATACAGTATTATGGCCACCACATAGTGTGCCATACAGAATAATGAGCCCCATATATTGCTCCATACATAATTGGTCCCATATAATGTTCCATACAGTATATGATGAGCTCCACATAATGCTCCAGTATATGATGGTCCCCATGTAATGTGCCATACAGTATAGGACGGTCCCCATAGAGTAGTATGAGCTCCACATATTGCTCCATACAGCAAAATGAGTCGCATATAAAGCACCAAACAGTATATGATGGGCCCCATATATTGCTCCATACAGAAAGGGCTCCATATAATGCTCCATACAGAATAGGCCCCATATGTGCTCCATATAATGCTCCATACCCTATATGATGCCCCATAAATAATGAACCCCATATGATGCTCCAGTATATGATGGGCCCCATGGATGATGCTCCAGTGTATGATGGGCCATTATAATGCTCCATATATAATGGGCCCCATTTATAATGCTCCAGTGTATAATGGGCCCCGTAAATGCTGCTCCAGTGTCTGATGTCCCCCATTTGGAATGCTCCAGAATATGATGGGCCTCATGGATGATGCTCCAGTCTATGACGGGCCCCATATATTATTCTCCAGTGTATAATGCTCCCCATATATTGCTCCCAACATTAAAAAAAATGAAATACCTCTCCTCGCTGGGCACTGCTCTACTCTGGACTCCTTAGCATAGCCATCTTCCAGCTCTCTGCTCTTGGACTGTTTAGACAGAGGGCGTACAGACGTGATGTCATCGCGCTCTCTGACCTGAATGTCACTGTCAGGAAATGCGGAAGACGTCACAGCGGTGGAGCAGGGAGAGGTAAGTATTGCAAGTGCTGTGGCCCTGAGCAAGCATGAGTGGGCCCTCCCACCTGATCAGGGCACCGGCACTTGCCCAGGTGCACCAGGTGCTGATGCTGGCCCTGGGGGGGGTACAGCCCAGTTATGGAGGTGGAGAAACTGGCATATGTTGAGGTGTAGGCTGGAAGTTCAGCTGCTGCAAAAGGAGGAACTGGAGAAGTCCGAGGAAGAAGAGGATAAACCGAGCCATTTTGCTGGCAACCTATGTGTCATCAGGGGAAGGTGCTACAAAATCCTTTGAAACCCAGGCATGGTTCATTTTAATGAAGGTGAGATCACCAACATTTTGGGTCGACAGCCGGGTCCTTCTTTCTGTCAGGATTGATCCAGCTGCACTGAACACTCTTTCTGATAGCACACTACCAGCAGGGCAAGCAAGCTCCTGTAAGGCATATTGTACCAATTCAGGCCAGGTGTCAAGTTTACAGGCCCAGTAGTCATAGGGGAATGAACAGTGAGGGAGAACATCAATAGGGGAGGAGAGGAAATTTTGAACCATAGTTGACAACTGCTGTCTCCTGTCTGTTGCAATTGATTCATTATTACCAGTTGTGTGAGCGTTACTCGAGAAATCAGTCCATAACATGGTCATGAAACCCCTGTCTCCAACGCCACTTCGGCTTGTGCACCATGAACACCTCTTCCATTGGCCCAGTACGGCTCGTGGTAGAACCTGCACCGCTGCTGTGTGCTGGGAATGCCTGTAACAAACGGTTTACCAGAGATGATGGTTTGTTCGCCAATATTAGCTCTAGGTTCTCCTGTGGCATGATGTTCTGTAATTTGCCTTTATAGTGTGGATCGAGGATGCTGGCCAACCAGTAGTCGTCATCCTTCATAATTTTGGCAATGCGGGGGTCCCTTTTTAGGATCCGTAAGGCATAATCACACATGTGGGCCAATGTTCCAGGTGTCAATGATGCACTGCCAGTGGTGGGTGGAGGAGCACTTTCTGCCAAATTTACATCCCTCCAGTCACGCACAAACCCTGTACCTGACCTTGGCAAGCCAACATTTTCTCTTGCCCCCTGAGAAGCATCCTTCTCCCCAAAATAATCATCCCCCTCATCCTCCTCTTCCTCTTCTTCCTCCACCTCGTCCAGGACAGTTCCCTGAGCAGACAATGGCTGACTGTCATCAAGGCTTCCCTCCTCCACTGCAAATGCCTGATCCTTAATGTGCGTCAAAGTTTGCATGCGCAGATGCATAAGTGGGATGCTCATGCTTATGATGGCGTTGTCTGCACTTACCAGCTGTGTGCATTCCTCAAAATACTGAAGGACTTTGCAGAGGTCTTTCAGCTTTCACCACTGCACACCCAACTCCATGTCTGCCCTCAAACTGCCTGCCCGTGTATTCTCCCATCAGGGCCGGCGTCAGCACCCGGGCAAGTGCCGGGGCTCTGAGCAGGCGGGGGTACCCACTCGCCGTCTGGCACCCCGGCGCCCGTTAGCAGTGTCAGCGCCGCCACTGGGCCCCCCACTTTCTCAGGGCCCCAGCAGCAGCCGGCGAAATACTCACCTCTCCCCGTGCCTCCGCTGCTGCAGCTCCGGGCTCCAGGGGGCGCCTGCAGGATGCCGGCGCTTCCTCTCACAGCAGCACCGCTGAATTACGTCATCATTCAGCGGCCGGCTGTGACTTTCCCCTGAGGAAGCCACGCCCCCAAGTGGCGATACGCGTGGGGTACAATCTCCCAGTTTCATCTCATGCTGGTCACAGGTTTATTTTACCTGTCTTCACTATTCTATGAAGACATGGTTTTTTCCTTAACATGGCTTTCTTAATCAAGCCAAACATATCAGCTGCTCATTTATTTCTATGCGGCCTTTTCACCTAGGTTAATTGTTACTTTCATCTTTATTGATTCATGAGTTTTTGTCATGCATTTTTGTTACTGGTATTCATTGCTGTTATTTTCATTGCATATACAATTCATCTGGGTCGTCTAATGTGTTTAAGTTTCATTGTCTGTATTATTTGACATGATCTTATAATTTGCTTCATTTTGCTATTATCTGCAAATTTATTCAACTGCACACCTGTTTCTGTTTTAGCCAGCGCTAATTGGGAGTTTTTGTAAAATGGATCCTTACATGGATCTTTCTGAGTCTCATTATGGACCGTTTCTGGTCCTTTTTAATTGTTTTTAACTTTATCCTGTTTTTCAGTGTGTTTCTTTTTTGCATCAATAAAATTTGATTATATTTTCATATATACTTTATTAGCTTCATTTCTGAGGTTGATCGTGACTTTATACACACTGCCTTTCTCTCAGCTTGTTCGGCTGTGGCGGTGAGCGCACGGACGCCGGCCCGGACAGGTGAGATGTTTGTGTGTGTGTCTGTGTATGTGTTTCTGTGTGTATCAGTGTGTGTGTATGTAGTGCGGTGCTTTGTGTGTGTGTGTGTGTCTGCTGTATGTGTGATGGTGGTGGGGGAGGGCAGTGATGATGGGGAGGCAATGATGATTATGGCAGGCATTGATGATGATGGGCAGGCAGTGATGATGATAGGCAGGCAATGATATTGATGGGGAGGCGATGATGATAATGGCCAGGCGATGATGATGGGCAGGGCATTGATGATGATGGGCAGGCAATGATGATTATGGGGAGGCGATGATGATGATGGGGATGTGATGATGATGATGGGGAGGTGATGATGATGATGGACAGGCATTGATGATGATGGGGAGGCGATGATGATAATGGGCAGGCAATGATGATGATAATGGGCAGGCAATGATGATGATGGGAGTCTTTCCACGGCGCCCTTTCCTGAGCCGTAACAGTGCAGAATGCAGCACAGCGCAGAGGAGAGCTCCATATTTTGTGGGGACCAGTATCCTGTATGGAGCATTATATTGGGTCCAGTATTCTGTATGGAGCATTATATGGGGGATGGAGGGGTGACATCCTGCATGGGGTATTATATGGGTGATGAGGGGGAGACTATGTGGTGCCTATAATATTGTATGGAGGACTGTACTGTCCAGTCTGTACTGTGCGCTGTGAGGATTTGGCGGTTTCTGAGCTATTGTACAATTTACAATAGATATCACTGATGTAATGGAAGAAGACAAGTGTTTGGCATTGTGCTATACCCATATTTCTCTGCAGTATCTGTGCATCATGAATCGTGGTCTGTGTTAAAGGGGCCCACTGGGACTCTTTCGCCCGGGGCACATAAAAACCTGGAGCCGGCCCTGCCTCCCATAAATGCATTACAGCCTGCCTCTGTTCGCACAGCCTCTCAACCATGAGCATGGTGGAGTTCCACCTTGTTGCAACGTCTATGATTAGGTGGTGCTTGGGGAGGTGGAGCGATCGCTGCAGCCTCTGCATACGACTGGAGTCTACGGGCGATCAACGGTTGTGCGAGCACAGTCTTCGCACTTTATGGAGCAGGGCTGTTAACTCTGGATAATTATTTGAGAAGCACTGCACCACCAGGTTCAAGGTGTGAGCCAGGCAAGGTATGTGTCTGAGTTTTGCCAGGGCTATGGCTGCTACAAAATTACGGCCGTTATCACTGACTACCTTGCCTGGCTCAAGATGTAGGCTGCCCAGCCATGACTCAGTTTCTCGCTGCAATAAGTCGGCCAGTACCTCCACGGTGTCTGTTGTTGCCCAAAGGCATCATTTTTAAAACAGCCTGCTGACGCTTACTACTAGCTGTTCGATAGTGGGAGACCTCGTGTGCAACACTGGCAGCTGCGGATGGAGTGCTCGTGCAACTGTGCTCTGTTGACAAGCTTTCGCTTCTGGAGGAGGAGGGTCGAACACCTACAGCCAACTGTTGCCTATACCGTGGGCTAGGCAGCACTGTCCCACCGCCGCTGCCCCCTGTGGACCCTGCATCCACCACATTAACCCAGTGCTCAGTGATGGACATGTAACGGCCCTGGCCATGCCTACTGGCCCATGCATCTATTGTGAGGTGCACCTTTCCACTCACTGATTGTTTGAGTGCATGGACAATGCGGTCTTTCACATGCAGGTGGAGGGCAGGGATGGCTTTTCGAGAAAAGAAGTGCCGACTGGGTAGGTCATAGCATGGGACAGCGTAGGCCATGAGGTCTCTGTATGCTGCACTTTCAACCAAACGGAAGGGCATCATCTCTAATGAGATCAGTTTGGCAATGTAGGCGTTCAAAGCCAGTGTACGCGGATGAGAGGATGAGTACTTTCTTGTTCTACTCAGAGTGTCTGGTAGCTTGAGCTGGACTTGAGAGCTGCATATGGGTGAACTAGCTGTGGACATGACCGACTGAGAGGTAGTTGGTGATGGTGATTGTGGTGGTGGTGATGGCCTAGATTCAGTCTTTCGTTGCAAAAACATTGTGATTCCCTGACTGCTTTGGCCTTGCGACGACTCCTTAACATTTCCTGCTGGTGGTGTGCTAACCGGTGGGCTTACAGTGGGGGAAGCGATGGAACATGGTAGCTGGCTAACTTCAGTCAGAGCAGGTGCACATGTGCTACTTGAGGTTTTGTAGTCCATCCACGCTTGCAAGTGCATGTTCATTAAATGTCTAAGCATGCAACTGGTATTCAAATTTCTGAGATTTTTCCCTCGCCTAAAGGTCCTTCCGCACTTCTTACAGATAACCTTTGCCTCATCAATAGGATTTTGGTAAAAAAAGTGCCACACTGCACTCTTCCTACTATGGTATAAATTTTCAGGGCTTGCACGCTGTGCTAATTTGACCGTCTGGCCAAGCTGTCCTGCAACTCTTTTTCTTTTTTTAACACGTTTTTGGACTGCTACGGGTCTGCCAGATAACCCCAGCTGCAATGTCGATACCTGCTGCGGATCCTCCTCCTCTTCTGAGTTATTGCCAGCGGCACCCTCTTCCCCCAATGGATGCCAATCCGGGTCAACAACTGGGTCATCCATCACCTCCTCTTCAATTTCATCTGCACCTTCCTCTGTGTCACCGTGTAAGGTGGTATAGTATGCAGGAAGCGGCACCTGAGTTTGATTAGGGTCAGATTCTGGCTCAGTAGACTGCGAGGCCAATGTAGTGTTCTGGGTGAATGTACCAGCAGAATCATTTAGCAGTGGCTGTGCATCAGTGCACTCCATGTCAGATTCATCTTGGACTGGGAATTCAGGATTTGACTTGATAACCCAGGCATGGTATGTGAAAAGAGCTCCATGGAGTAATCTGAAGTGTGGCCTGCCACATCCTTCACTTTTGGTGGGGGTGAAGGACACAAGGAAAGGGGTTGTTCCTGACCAGAAGCCTGCACTGACGACTCAGTGCTTGCAGTTTTTGAAACTTCAGAAGAGGAGGCGATAGAGCTAGAGGCTGTTTCGGCAATGTAAGCCAAAATGTGTTCCTGATGCTCCTGCTTTAAAATCTGTTTACCTACTCCCAGAAAAGGGAGTCTTCCAGGCCTTCTGGAGCCAGACGATGATGCAGACTCGACATCTCCTGCCTTAGGCGCTATTGTGCTTTTGGCACTACCGGCAGATGCACCACCACCACCATCAGTACTAGCTGGTCCCCCCCCCGCCCACGTCCGCAGCCTCTTCCACCATACTTCCTCATGTTTTTGAAAATGTACCCAAAATACCAGCAGATATATGGTACTGTATGAGAAGAGTACAGCTGTATACGGTGAAGGTGAAAAATTTAAATATCCCTATATATTTGCGGAGTAACAGACACAGACTCTCACAGGCTCAGTTTGCATTAGACCAGAATATAAAAAGTAGAAAAAGTGTAATGTATCAGAAGCGTACAGCTGTATACAGTGCTGGGGTAATTGTAAATCTCCGTATATATTTCCAGAGTCACACACAGACTCTCACAGGCTCAGTATGTATTTCACCAGAATATAAAAAGCAAAATACTTTGGCGAAAGTCGGTGTTTTTTTAATCTGACCAACTTGTTTCACTCAACTCTACTGGTCAGATTTAAAACATTTGGCCTCATCATTAAGACTTTGAAGGGAATCTGTCATATCCAAAATCTCAATATATTTGCAGAGTTAGGCTAACTTCACATTTGCGTATATGTGCACAGCGTATCATCTGAATACGCATGCAAAAACGCATGCAAACGCATGTTTACGCAGTGTTTTTTATCTGCATCATCTTACATATGGCGCCCAAACAAAAGCTGCTTGTATGCGTTTGCGTTGTTTATGCACATGCGTATGATATTTCCAGGTGCTGTAATCAGTTCCTGGACATGCGCAGTCTGAAGTCCGCATGCGCATCGAACGCATCCATGCGCATGTCCTTGCGTATCAATGCGTTCCCTTAGATAGCAATACTTTTTTTGACGCACTCATCCGCATGCGCATGACTGCGCATATTTGAAGGATTTTTGACACTTCAAAAAATGCAACATGTTGCGTTCGCAATATACTTCCGCATACCATGAAACGACGCATGCGTGGACAAATGCATGTCCCACCGTACACCATGTTAAAGATATGTACGCATGATGCATGCGGATCTATGCGGATCAGAAGCAAATGTGAAAGCAGCCTTAATCTGCAGCTAAACAACATTAATATCATGCCTGCCTATGGCTGCAGGGAGAAAGTAGATTTATATACTTCCTGCAGCTTCTTGCTTTTAATCATAGGATAGTGCTATGGAGTGATTACAGCCATCCTCACTGTATATGGAAATAAAGGGCAGTGGTTCGGCACTCCGTGCTGTATCGTGGTGCTCTTGAATAGTAGATACATATGAAGAAACATGTCTCAAGTGAAAAAAGCCTGGGATGGGCCGAAACGTCTACTTGGATAGTCCACCTATTTCCAACACATCAACTTCAAGAACTCACTGCTTACATGCTGCATGGCATACCTAACCCCTTAACCGATGCCATTTTAACAAAATATTCCATGTTATTCACTTAAACTGTGGAATCATTGTTATGGATAACCAGTCTATATTTTAATGATACTAATAAGATTTTTGCAAGATGATGATTGCAGAATATCCTAAAAAAATGCATTGTAAATTGATGAACAAATCACTATATTGAATCATCTTGAAAGGATTGAGTTCACGTATATTGGATACATAGGGTTTACCTTTGCTGTCTGCTATCACACGTTCTCTCTACTTTCATAGCCATCAACATTCTATGATCATCCCAAGACCAATAAATAAATCTCAGAATAAAGTGATTTTTCCTCACTTTGGGGGCTGTTCCATTAGAGTGCCACTTACTGAAGCATACATGAAGCCCAAAAGCTTTAATACAACTTGGAAAAAGCTTTAGCTGTCAATGACAGTGGGTCTTACTTGTTTGCAGTGTAACCAGCATTAACAACGTACTGCAAAATGATATGATGGTGTCACATAGCAAATTGATGTTTACAGACACTAAATTGAGGACAGAGAACATGTTGCTGCCTGGCCAGCTCTGTTCTTTCTGTGGCCTTTGGGTTCTTTTTTTTATATCTGTTTGTTTTCTTTTTGTACTAGATAGAAAAGAAAAAAAGAAAAAAATCAACCAAAAATTACAACAAATGCAGTTAGATATTTAATAAAGTTGTAATTGTTATAAATATGGAGATTTGAGTTGGTTATATTAGATAAATTGACAAAATGTGACAAAATATAAAAGCTCAACTTTGGTGAATGTTGAAGTTGAAGTTATCAACTAAGAAGATGAGCGTTTAAATTGGAAAATTGTATGGAACAGTTTTCTGCACTTCGCATTAGTGATGAGCGAATGTGCTCAGATAATGTGTTATCTGAGCATGCTTTGGTGTTGTCCAAGTATCTTGGGCGTGCTCGGATAATATATTCGAAGCCCTGCGGCTGCATGTTTTACGGTGGTAGACAGCCACAAAACATTGCCTGTTTGTTTATCAATCTCTGCATGTGTTCAGATTGTCTACCACCGCAAAACATGCAGCTGCAGGGACTCAAATATATTATCTAAGCACACCCAAGATACTTGCATAACACCGAGCATGCTCAGATAACACGCTATCTGAGCACATTCGCTCACCACTACTTAGCATGCAACAGCTTCTTATTTTCCTACTTTAAGGCTGGGCTCACACTTGCGAGAAACTCGCAAGAGTCTCGCACCTCAGTACCCGACACTGCAGCTGGCACTATGCAGCTGAACGCTCCAGTCCGAGTGCCAGTGCCGTGTATTGAAGTGTGAGACTCGTCCGAGTTTCTCGCAAGTGTGACCCCGGCCTAAGGAACATTATGTTTTTACAGCACAGATTTGCTACAATTTTATCATGGATTTTTCCAAAAATCCATTGCAGAAATCTAATCCTGAAATTTCAATTAGGAGGATAAAGGTACAAACGATATCAAACAATACAGACTAACACAAAATTTAATTCAAACAATAGGATTGAGGGACCTTGCTTACAATTTACAGTATGAGTGCTAAGATTTTAAGATCCAGTAATAAGGTTCATTAAGGGCTGGCTCAGAGTATAGAACATCAACTGAAAGCTTGAAAGTCCCAGATGACCTTATAAAATGAGAAAACTATACATATCATTTGATCCCTATATGCAAAATATGCAGCTTTCAAGAAACATTTCCTAAGACACATAAAATATTAAACGCTTTTGTGTGTAAAAATAAAAGACCTCACTTGTCCAATCACCCGTTAAAAATACAAAAATACCTAAGAAGCTGGCCGGACTTGGTCTTCCAAAAAAAAAAATTTACTTTGGAACCAATTTTTTTTATTTTTACAAGGATATCAGGAGAAAATGTACCACAAAATTTGTTGCGCAATTTCTCCTGAGTATGCCAATACCCTGTATGTGGGGTAAAGCCACTGTTTGGGCACGTGGCAGGCCTCAGAAAGAAAGAAGAACCATTTGACTTTTGAATGCAAAATTGGGTGGAATAAATGGTGGCAACATGTCATGTTTGGAGACCCCCTGATGCGCCTAAACAGTGTAACCACCCAATTCTAACTCCATCCCTAACCCCAACACACCCATAACCCTAATCCCAACCCTAACCATAACCCTAACCCCAACATATCCCTAACCCTAATCCCAACCATAACAACAACCCTAACTTTAGCCCAACCCTAACTCTGGCACCAAACCTAACCCTAGCCCCAAACCTAACTTTAGCCCAAGTCTAAGTTAGCCCAACCCTAACCCTAGCCTCAACCCTAACCCTAGACCATCCATAACTTTAGCCCAATCCTAACTTTAGCCCAACCCTAACCCTAAAGGAAAAGTGGAAATAAATACATTTATTTTATTTTATTATTTTTACCTAACTAAGGGGGTGATAAAGGGGGGTTTGCTTAACTATTTTTTTATTTTGATCATTGTGATAGGGTCTATCACAGTGATCAAAAAGAACCAATAGGAAAAATGTCCTATTGTTGTCGGGTGCTGACCGGCAGATCTCGGCAGGCACACTGCGCAAGCGCCTGCCATTTTCTTTCCAGAAGAAGATGTCGATGGCAGGGGGGCTTCACGGGAGGATGCAGGGACATCGCAGGTATCGGGGGACCCCATTTATCTCCCCTCTGATGTGCGATCACATCAGAGGAGAGAAAATTAAATGGGAAATTGGACTTTTTTTTGAGAGACCCCAGAAAAATTCTGACTTTGGGGGGCGCTATACACTTATTTCTCTGTGACGTTAAAAAGTGGCACTGAGGCATAAGTACCCTTAACCGTTAAAAGGCGTATCGGTGGTCATTAAGGGGTTAAAAAAAACTTTGCTGATATTGCAAACAACTACAAATTACTATACCTAGTAAGAGACAGATAATATACAATGCAGCAAATATGAAGTAAGCCACATAATTAAACAAAAGTACTAGGTATGAGCTCTATCATTGAAAAACATGAATAACACTCACACGAGAAAACATGACATGGGAATAAGCTCTTGCAGGAATAGTGAATAGCATTATCCTATACCCCCAGATTTCAGTTTTGAATCCCCTCCCCTGCGCACCAGGCACTTTGAAACCAACATATTTTTTTCTGTGTGCAATCAAACACAAAAATATATTGGTGATCTAACAATTAAGATTGACTGGTTCACTTGAGAGGTGTAATGGTACAGTAGTTCAAGTTCTAAAGGCTGGCAATCACTGTCCTTTAGTTCCTGAAGTCCTGGTGAACCATTCCTTTAAAAATGAAAAGTACAAGCAGTTCAAATGATTCAATATGGGTGCGGTAACTTCTTCTCATTCCTCTCACAAAATGGCTGACCCCTTACACAGTTCTTACTACCATACTGGAGTTGGCTCCTCCCACTCTCATGTGACTCTTACAGCTGTAATCATTGGCTGATAGCCCAGGGAAGTTTATTCCAGAAGCTACTGCATACCAAGCAGAGCTGGGTCTCATGATCCAGCCTCTATGGGGAAGATAAACCCTTTTAGTGTTGCCTGTCAGCAGGCCTCACAATATGTTACAACATACAGTTTACACTCAAATCACAGTAGTTGCAAGGAATACACTATACACCCGGTATCCCATGGAAATGGCCACTTTATGGAATACCACATTTGGAGCACATTTTTATGTACACAGTTAATAAAAGGTTTCATTTTCTTAGGGATAGATTACAATTTAAAATCATGACATCAAAAGTGACACCATAATTGTCCCACAATAGATGCTACCAAATTCAGTAATAGTTATTTCACGTAATATAAATCGGCTTTTCTGTACATCTAGTAATAAATGTTTAGGCTATTCGTAAATTTCTTTTTGTGCATGCAAAATTGTTTTCAGTCATATCTGCCATTTCAAACTGTGAAAAATGTGTAGGCGTGCATGGAAAGAATGTGTATAATTTCCAGATCCATATAAATAGTAGTTGAGGATTTTAATAATATATGCTACCTTTAAAATGCAAAACAAACTGAAAATACATTGTTAGATCAATAGAGTATAATGAGAAAACCGGAACATTAGAAATTGTGAAGATAAGCTTCTTTACTCGCTAACTACGTCTCTATGAACAAAGTATTCAGACAAGTAAATATTACAGGAGCTTTTATAACATCCCATTCTAAATCTACAGGCATTAGTAGGGAATTGGTCTCATTCCTCTTTGCAGATAAAGTTTTGAATGTTTCTGTGGGAATTGTTGCCAATTCATCCCCAGTAGCATTTAGGAGGTCAGACAAAGATACTGGGCAAAGGGTTTGCAGTGTCTTTACTAGTTTATCAATAGATATGTGTTGGGATAAAGGTCAAGGTTTGCTGTGGGCTAATCATGATCATCTGCAACCAACTCACACAACCATGCCAGTAAGGACCTTGGTTTCTGGACTGGGCCTTCCCCAAGCTGTTACCATCAAGTTGGAAGTTACAATTAGCCAAAATATCTTTCGAGCAGTATGCAGAAGCGTTAAGATTTCCCTTCACTGGGGCCAAAGCCTCACCCTGAAAAACATCCCCATTGTATAATCCCTCTTTCACAAAACCATACATCCTTGGGGGACAAATAACGACCCTCGTATATGATTCCCCTCACTGCCTCAAAGCACAGTGCAGCTAGGCAGCTAAAGCTCTCCCGACATTTGCCAAACACAGATACAGGTATACGCTTCAATAAAAAAGCATGATTCAACACTTTCACAGCTCCAGATCACAGTAGCGGCAAGCTTTCCAGCAATCCATCTGACACTTGGCATTGTGCTTTGTGATGTAAGGCTTGTATATAGCTACTTAACCGTGAAAATAAGAGATAAATGATTCTTTTAAAATTTTAAATTGACCAGCTTAGACAAATTTTTCCCAAAAATATGATTTTCTGGAGCAGAAACAATCTTGCTAAATGATTACTTTTTCATTAGCATTTTGATGTTTATTTAGTCTGTGTAAAGCAGAGTTCTCAGCAGAATTACACTCTAACTATAGAACACAATGGAAAAGCAGTAGATGTGTAACCGTCTATTAGCAGTGGCAGTGAAAGCAGCAGTAACTGCACAGTATAGAATATGATGGGATCGGAAATGTCATGCTTTGTTGGGCCAACACTCACAGCTCTGGCTGCAGCACCACGGTGAAGCTATAAAACACAATGGATAGGCAGACGTGTGTGGCTTTCTGTTGGGATTGGTAGTGGTGGTGTGAAATGTTTCCAGCAGATGTACAGTATAGCTATGGAACACAATCAGGGACGAACTGGGACCAAAAAGCAGCCCTGCCACACAAACCCCACCAGCATACATACTTTAACACTCCCCCCACACCCGATCAGTGAATTTTGCTATACTTTGTTGTGCCCCTCAACAATCTTCTTAAAGGAGTTATTTGAAGGGCCACATGTGAATGGCTCCACAGTTCCATTTACATGGTGCTTTTAGAGCTCCGCTTCTCTGGATCATGGGGGTCCTAGCGGTTGGTCCCCAGCAATTGGAAACTTCTCAAGAAAGGGGATTACTTGGGATAATCCATTTAAATGGGTTTTCCAATATTTTTTTTTTTTATTTTCCCATAGGAATACTGAAAATAATAAAGATGTATTGACCTTCCCAAAGTCTAGTGTTGCCTCTCCAAGAACAGAACAGAACAGGAGAAGTGGTACTGTGCAGTGTATATACACAGGATAGTGGGAGTGGTACTGTGCAGTGTATATATACAGGACAGGAGCAGTGGTGCTGTACGGTTACAGAGTATATATACAGGATAGGAGAAGTGGTATTATGCAGTGTATATAGAGGACAGAGAAGTGGTACTGTGCAGTGTATATATACAGGACAGGAGGAGTGGTGTACTGTGTATATATACAAGACAGGAGAAGTGGTACTGTGCAGTGTATATATACGGGACAGGAGGAGTGGCACTGTGCAGTGTATATATACAGGACAGGAGGAGTGGTACTGTGCAGTGTATATATACAGGACAGGAGGAGTGGTACTGTGCAGTGTATATATACGGGACAGGAAAAGTGGTACTGTGCAGTGTATATATACAGGACAAGAGGAGTGGCACTGTGCAGCGTATATATACGGGACAAGAAAAGTGGCACTGTGCAGTGTATATATACAGGACAGGAGAAGTGGTACTGTGCAGAGTATATATAAAGGACAGGACAGGAGGAGTGGTATTGTGCAGAGTACATATAAAGGACAAGATAGGAGAAGTGGTACTGTGCAGTGTATACACACGTGGTCAAAACTGTTGGTACATCTCGTTTAATGACAGAAAAACCCACAATGGTCACATAAATAACTTGAATCTGACAAAAGTAATAATAATTAAAACATTTTTGATAATGAACAAATGAAAGTCAGACATTGCTTTTCAACCATGCTTCCACAGAATTAAAAAAAAAATAAAAATCATGAAATAGGCCTCGACAGAAATGATTGTACCCCTGAAAATAATGTGACAAAAGGGACATGTTAAATCAAGGTGTGTCCACTAATTAGCATTACAGGTGTCTACAATCTTGGAATCAGTGAGTTGGCCTGTATAGAGGGCTACAGATACTCACTGTGCTGTTTGGTGACATGGTGTATATCACACTCAACATGGACTAGAGGAAGCAAAGGAAGAGTTGTCTCAGGAGATTAGAAAGAAAATTCTAGACAAACATGTTAAAGGTAAAAGTTATAAGACCATCTCCAAGCAGCTTGATGTTCCTGTGACTACAGTTGCACATATTCAGAAATTCAAGCTCCATGGGACTGTAGCCAACCTCCCTGGACGTGACCACAGGAGGAAAATTGATGAATAATCAAAGACACGGATAATACGAATGGTAACAAAAGAGCCCAGAAAAAGTTCTAAACAGATTAAAGGTGAACTTCAAGCTCAAGAAACATCAGTGTCAGATTGCACCATCCGTCGTTACATGATCCAAAGTGGACTTCATGGGAGAAGACCAAGGAGGACACCATTATTGAATAAAAATCATAAAAAAGCAAGACTAGAATTTGCCAAACTACATGTTGACAAGCCAGAAAGCTTCTTGGAGAATGTCCTATGGACAGATGAGACAAAAATTGAACTTTTTGGCAAGGCACATCAGCTCTATGTTCACAGATGAAAAAATGAAGCATATCAAGAAAATGTTCTGGGGCTGCTTTGCTGCATCTGGCACAGGGTGTCTAGAATCTGTGCAGAGTACAATGAAATCTCAAGACTATCAAGGGATTCTAGAGAGAAATGTGCTGCTCAGTGTCAGAAAGCTTGGTCTCAGTCGCAGATCATGGGTCTTGGAACAGGATAATGACCCAAAACACACAGCTAGAAACACCCAAGAATGACTAAGAGGAAAATATTGGACTATTCTGAAGTGGCCTTCTATGAGCCCTGACCTAAATCCTATTGAGCATCTTTGGAAAGAGCTGAAACATGCCGTCTGGACAAGGCAACCTTCAAACATGAGAAAAATGGAGCAGTTTGCTCTTGAGTGGACCAAAATACCTGTCGAGAGCTGCAGAAGTCTCAATGACGGTTACAGGAATCGTTTGATTGCAGTGATTGCCTCAAAAGGTTGTGCAACAAAATATTAAGTTAAGGGTACCATCATTTCTGTCCAGGCCTATTTCATGAGTTTTATTTTTATTTAAATTCTGTGGAAGAATGATTGAAAAGCAATGTCTGACTTTCAGTTGTTGATGTTCATAGATTTTTGATTTATTATTACTTTCGTCAGATTCAAGTTATTTCTGTCACCATTGTGGGTTATTCTGTCATTAAACGAGGGGTACCAACAATTTTGACCACTTGTGTATATACAGAATAAGGCCACAATCACATGTTCAGTATTTGATTAGTATTTCACATCAGTCTTTATAAACCAAAACCAGGAGTGGGTGATAAATACAGAAGTGGTGACGTGTTTCTATTATACTTTTCCTCTGTTTGTCCCACTCCTGGTTTTGGCTTACAAATACTGATTAAAATACTGGCCATATACGGACTGTGTGAACGTGGGCTTAATACAGGTACGAAGATTTCGAGTGGAACCACACTAACATATGGCATCAGATGTGATATGCTAATGATACTCGGCTCTTGCTTTGCTGCGAGCGTAAACCGAATGTCAGTGCTCCAATGTTCTCGCAACAGAGAAATGCAGCACAGGTGCGGAGGAGATGGTGAAGTCAATTTCTCTCTCTTCAATGGTCCGACTCGCCGTGTATCGTACTGCAGCAACTGCTGAAAAAAAAAATGACTGCTCACGGATGGCAAGTGAGAAGAAAATTGTACCACTTTTCTGAATTAAAATGGAACCGATTTTTTTTTTATACTCTTTATTAGCCCATGGGGCAACATTTCAGAGAAATGTTCTGTTATGGATCCGAAGCATTGCCACTTACGCTAATAAAGAGTCCGATACTAGAATTAATTATATACACAGCTCTATATTATATACCGTGGTAAGGAATATAGACCAGTGTATATACTATATAGTGTAGAGATGTGGCAGTGTATATAGTGTGAATTATAATGTATATAGTGTTTATAGTGTGTATACATCAGTAGCAGTGTTGCCTGTAAAATATATCCAAACAAAAACAATTGGTTTAAGAAATAAACAGGAGAGTATAAACCCTTAAAATCATTTTATTGACTTCAAAAGATGTTAAAATAAATCACATTAAGCAATACTACTGGATAATTACAACAAAAATGGGGACGCTAGTGTATGCATCAAATCACAGTGTTCTGTGCCTAATCATGCTCACTGTGACCAAATGAATATGACAGTATAAGGGGTATGCTTTCTCCACATATCAATAATTAATCAAAAATACATACTTAGAGACAACAAAGTGGCAAGATGGTCATACTTACATAGAGATAATTTGTAGCAAGCATCCCCGTCGCCCCGACGCACGTTTCGTTTCAATACTTCATTAGGAGCAGTATTACCTATATATAACATATATACACATCAGTAGCAGTATTTCATTATATAATGTACTGTATATAGACTGCTGTAAATACATTATATAGGTGATACAGTGATCTACATCAGAATCACTTATATATTGTATATACAGCAGTCTATATACATTATATAGGTGCAACTGCTGTACATACATAAAAATTTTTCATCTTGGGACTCACCCAGGTCCCAGAGATGGAGGGAGGATGAAGAGATGAGGTGGGTCCTGTCCAGCGTCAGCGGTGAAGAGGCGGTGAAAGCAAGGTTCTCTGATGCTGGTACTGACAGGCCAGCGTCAGACCCAGATAGAGAAGCAGCCTTTTCAAATTTCTAACTTTGCCCTGTGTGCATGTGTGGTCTCCTGCTTGCCCACCCTGACAAGAGCAGCAGCCGCACGCACGCAAGAACGAGGGCCGCAGCCGTGCTCGCGAACTGACAAAGCCTGCCACGGCCCTTGTCAGTGCGTGCAACTAGACAGCGTGCACACACAGAGCCTTCACTAAGAAGATTTAAAGGGCTGAGGGCCCACTGTATGGTGGAGACCTGCCAGCTCACCGGGCATCTGCCCGCCTTGGCAAATGCCCAATCCGGGCCTAAACACAATATTAGTAACATAGTAACATAGTTAGCAAGGCCGAAAAAAGACATTTGTCCATCCATTTCAGCCTGTATTCAGTCAGAATAAATCCCCAGATCTACGTCCTTCTAAAGAACCTAATAACTGTAAGATACAGTATTGTTACGCTCCAGGAAGACATCCAGGCCTCTCTTGAACCACTCAACTGAGTTCGACGTCACCACCTTCTCGGGCAAGGAATTCCAGAATCTCACTGCCCTAACAGTAAAGAATCCTCTATGTTGGTGGAAAAACCTTCTCTCCTCCAGACACAGATAATGACCCCTTGTGACCATCACCTTCCTTGGTATAAACAGATTCTCAGAGAAATATTTGTATTGTCCCCTTATATACTTATACATGGTTATTAGATCACCCCTAAGTCATCATTTTTCAAAACTAAATAATACTAATTTTGCTAATCTCTCTGGGTATTGTAGTTCCTCCATCCACTTTATTAATTTTGTTGCCCTCCTTTGTAGTCGCTCTCATTCCATTATATTCTTCCTGAGCACCGGTGCCCAAAACTGTACATGTGCGGTCTAACCAGGGATTTGTACAGAGGCAGTTTAATGCTCTCATCATGTGTATCTAGATCTCTTTTAATGCACCCCATGATCCTGTTTGCCTTGGCAGCCGCTGCCTGGCATTGGCTGCTCCAGGTAAGTTTATCATTAACTAGGATCACCAAGTCCTTCTCCATGTCATATTTACCCAGAGGTTTCCCGTTCAGTGTGTAATGGTGATATTGATTCCTTCGTCCCATGTGTATAGCCTTACATTTATCATTGTTAAACCGCATCTGCCACCTTTTGGCCCAAGTTTCCAACTTCTCTAGATCCATCTGTAGCAGAATACTAACTTCTCTTGTATAGACTGCTTTACATAGTTTGGTATCATCTGCAAATATTGATATTTTACTGTGCAAACCTTCTACCAGATCATTAATATATATGTTGAAGAAAATAGGTCCCAACACCGACCCCTGTGGTACCCCACTGGTCACAGCGACCCAGTTAGAGAATATACTATTTATAACCACTCTCTGCTTTCTATCACTAAGCCAGTTACTTACCCATTTACACACATTTTCCCCCAGACCCAGCATTCTCATTTTGTGTACCAACCTCTTGTGTGGATGCATAAGCATCTATCAGCAGTGGCAGTGGAAGCGTCAGCCACTGCACAGTGTACAGTCATGGCCAAAAGTTTTGAGAATGACACAAATATTATATTTTCACATGATCTGCTGCCCTCTGGTTTTTATGTGTGTTTGACAGATGTTTTTATCACAGACAGAAATATAATAATTTGCAAACATATGAGTAACAAAAGCTTATATTGACAGTTAGAATGAGTTAATGCAGCAAGTCAATATTTGCAGTGTTGACCCTTCTTCTTCAGGACCTCTGCAATTCTCCCTGGCATGCTCTCAATCAACTTCTGGACCAAATCCTGACTGATAGCAGTCCATTCTTGCACAATCAATGCTTTCATTTTGTCAGAATTTTTAGGTTTTTGTTTGTCCACCCGTCTCTTGATGATTGACCACAAGTTCTCAATGGGATTAAGATCTGGGGAGTTTCCAGGCCATGGACCCAAAATCTCTATGTTTTGTTCCCTGAGCCATTTAGTTATCACCTTTGCTTTATGGCAAGGTGCTCATCATGCTGGAAAAGGCATTGTTGATCGCCAAACTGCTCTTGGAGGGTTGGGAGAAATTGCTCTTGGAGGACATTCTGGTACCATTCTTTATTCATGGCTGTGTTTTTAGGCAAGACTGTGAGAGAACCGATTCCCTTGGCTGAGAAGCAACCCCACACATGAATGGTTTCAGGATGCTTAACAGTTGGCATGAGACAAGACTGGTGGTAGCGCTCACCTTGTCTTCTCCGAATGAGGCGTTTTCCTGATGTCCCAAACAATCGAAAAGGGGATTCATCAGAGAAAATAACTTTACCCCAGGCCTCAGCAGTCCACTGCCTGTACCTTTTGCAGAATATCAGTCTGTCCATGATGTTTTTTCTGGAGAGAAGTGGCTTCTTTGCTGCCCTCCTTGAGACCAGGCCTTGCTCCAAGAGTCTCCGCCTCACAGTGCGTGCAGATGCACTCACACCTGCCTGCTGCCATTCCTGAGCAAGCTCTGCACTGCTGGTAGCCCGATCCCGCAGCTGAAACACTTTTAAGAGACGGTCCTGGCGCTTGCTGGTCTTTCTTGGGCGCCCTGGAGCCTTTTTGGCAACAATGGAACCTCTCTCCTTGAAGTTCTTGATGATGCAATAGATTGTTGACTGATGTGCAATCTTTCTAGCTGCGATACTCTTCCCTGTTAGGCCATTTTTGTGCATTGCAATGATGACTGCACATGTTTCTTTAGAGATAACCATGGTTAACAGAGGAGAAACAATGATGCCAAGCACCAGCCTACTTTTAAAGTGTCCAGTGGTGTCATTCTTATTTAATCATGACAGATTTATGTCCAGCCATGTCCTCATCAACACCCACACCTGTGTTAATGGAGCAATCACAGAAAATAGGTTAGCTGGTCCTTTTAAGGCAGGGCTGCAATGATGTTGAAATGTGTTTTGGGGGATAAAGTTCATTTTCTAGCCAAATATTGACTTTGCAAGAAGTTGCTGTTAAGCTGATCACTCTTTATAACATTCTGGAGTATATGCAAATTGCCATTAGAAAAAGTGAAGCAGTAGACTTTGTAAAAAATAATATTGTGTCATTCTCAAAACTTTTGGCCATGACTGTAGAATATGATGGGATAGGAGATATCCAGCTGTGTAGCGCCAGCACTTGCAGCTACAGCAGTAGTATGGTTATGACATCATGGGATGGCCAGAATTTCCTTTAGCATAGGCCGCAGCATATTAGTATAGAACACTTTGGACAGGAAAGCAGATGCTGCAACCAATCTAATCACTGTCATGAGTCATAGGTGACTAAATATCAGCAATATGACTTGAGATCCTCATGGTGAACCTTTTAATGGCTAATGAAGATGGTAACAATTGCACTTTCGAGATACTCAGGTCTCTTCATCAGGCCTGATGAAGAGACTGATAGTCTCGAAGCTTGCAATTTGTACACTTAGTTAGCCATTAAAGTATCAACACTGAGTCTCAGTTAATTTCTATCATGCTACACGGTCGAAACACATCTTCCTATAAATATCAGCACTGATTCATGCCAAATCAGTTTTGGCTAATGTAAGTTTCCACGCTTGCAGAAGACAATGTGGTCCTTTAGGGCATTATAAAGCTACTGTCATTATCAATCCCTTTCAGACATTACACTGGAGAATGGACAAAACAATATATCAATGGTAAACTAAGTCAGTTTTTTCTACTGATTCAGACTGTAGACCCAAAAGTCCATGGGGTTCTGAGAGTACAAGGTATCTGCCAGAAAAAGTACTCAATCCAGGTATAACTGAACCTGGCTGCTTAAGCAGTGCCTCTCTGGTGCACATCAGGTTGGCTCAGCGAGACAAATTACATCTGTTCTGTCATGTCATACTGTATTGCTGGTGCCTTGGGTACTTGTTATTAGCCAAAGCACTAGCAAAGGCAGGAAAGTGCTGGCTCTTTGAGGAGTAAAGAGAGACCTCCTGGTCAGATGTGCAATTGGTAAATTAACAGGATACAAAGATTATCCTAGTAACACACCAATTTTAACTCTCTTTCAGAAGCTGTAAAAATGTCCCCATTTTGCTATGATAGCAATAATAATACGACTTCCAAAAATGTTGCAGCTTTAGAGCTGCATAAGTATAGGAATAAGTTAATACTGTGTGTGATGACATCTACTACATTTAGCAGCTTGTGTATAGCTGAGCTTCCCTTCCCCCTCCCAGCATAAGTAAGGCTCAGTGTAACCTGAGCCACCAGTGCTGGAGTTTTCCCGCCTCACCGTAGGGGGTCTACATTGTCTTCACATGTGCTGTCCATCCATGGCAGCCATTATGAGGATTCATTCTTTTCGCTTCGAACACGGTGGGAAGTTGCGTCAGAAACACGAAAGTTACCGTGTTGAACCATGCGTCGACCGGCATCGTTCCCGTGGTACTGGTGAACCCGTAACTGCAACAGAACCCAAGAAACAGATTTCTGCCTAGCCGATCCACCCAGACACTCTGCGTTTAGACTTAAATGCACGCCAACATCTTGCGGAGTACAATGGTATGCTGTGCATCGCTGTAAGAGACTCCATCTCTAAGTTATGATAGTTATTAGTTTTCTGAACTAAGATCACCACTTAGAGCAAGAGGAGGACCCTGGTAACTCCACCCGTTTATGATGTCACGGCCACAGGTCTATAAGGTAGGGGCCAGGTATTCTGCCTCAGATCTGCCCTGGACACCAGACTTATAGCAGCTCTGTGATGCATTGTGATGTGTCTCCCCTCCCCCGACCGCATGGCTTGCCTACTATGATCTAAGAACTGTAAGTTGATCTTCCTTATGTTAACCCCTTTTATTTTCTGTAACCATATTGTACATAACGATATTGTCTCAGCTTGTTACCGTTTTTTTTAAACTATAAGCACTGCCTGCATTTTTAAGGAATAAACCTATAAAATTATTAGTTTGTTTCTCCTGCTCTATAAACTAATTTACACGTGCCTGAAGTACTACGCTACTGTTTTGGGGTTGCTACGGACCCTCTTGATAAATTGTTCCAAGTAAACCGTAGCTGGTGGCAGCTTAAAAGAAGGGGTGTAAAGTGTTGACCTATGGGGTGGCGTTGGCAGTGACGGAGCGGGTTTTATAAGAATATTGCCCGGCTGCGGCCCGGAGTAATTATAATTCCCTCACTGCAGCGTGCCCAATAGCCAGCACACATCCAAGTGACCCGTCTGGCGACTAATTATCCTAGGTGCAGTTCCCTGACTGACCTGAGGGTAAGGGGGGCGCCAGAGATCTGCAAGTTCCTAAGTGGAAGTGGGATAATTATAAATCCCTGCAGTTTACTGGGTCGGACGGCAGCAGCCGTCGTGTGTGTGCGCGTTTTCGTCACATTTGCGGCACGGAGGGATCACAAGCCGTGATACCCGGGCTACCGTGTGGCGGACCGTGTGCACGTTTTATCACATGTGGTGGCAGAGCGGTGGGATTATAGAGCATTAGTGATCTGGTCTGAGCCATCATTCCTCTCACTAAAAAACTTGCATGGTTCTTCAGGGACCCTGCATCTAAAGTTTTGGAGAGCAAGCTCAGTGTTTATTAGTCCTGAGACAATTGTGTGTACTTGCGGTTACCCCTCCCTTCTCTTTGGTTTTTCTATCCTATCTTTTATTTGGCAACCATGGCTACGAGGGGATACGACTGGTATAATCGGAATAGCAAGGAAGCTCTTCTTGCCATGTGCGAGTGGAGGGAGATTGTCCCCATGGCCCAAACCAAGGCCGAAGTGATCCAGGCCCTGATGGCACGGGACCACGCTGAGAGCGAGGCGGGCGCAGGAGCCGGCCCCAGCCAAGGTGGTGCTGCAGCAGAGGCCCAAACCCTGCACGATTACACCCAGGGCGGGTTGGACCCTTACCTGCAGGCGGCCCTGGAGGCACTCCCAACCGACGACCGTGATGGGCGCCTGGAGCTGATCCAGCGATACCAGCAGGAGGCCAAAGCCCAGCGAGAGGCTGAGAGAGCCGAGGCCCAAGCCCAGCGGGAGGCTGAGAGAGCCGAGCGGGAAGCTCAGAGAGCCCATGAGCTGGAGCTGCTCAGACAAGGGGCAATGCCCTCCACAGCCCAGAGCAGTGTGCCCAGCAGCGCTCAGAGTCCCAAGCCCCGGCCGGAGCACTTTCCCGTGATGGAAAAGGATGGAGACTTGGACACTTTTCTGCGGGCCTTTGAGAAAGTCTGCAGACAGTACCGGCTGCCTGACAACCAATGGGCCAGGTACTTGACCCCCGGGCTAAAGGGCAAAGCTCTGGAGGCGTTTGCTTCACTCACGCCGGATCAAGATGACAACTATCAGGCCATCAAGCAGGCCCTGATCGCCAAGTACCAGCTAACCCCTGAGGTATACCGAAAGAAGTTCCGGAACCTCCAACGTGGCCCACACGACAGTTATAGCGATGTGGTGCAAGGACTCAGGAACCACTTTGACCAGTGGATCCATGGACTGTCAGTTGACACCTTTGAGAACCTGAGGGACCTGATGATCAAAGACCAGTTCCTGCATCTGTGCCCAGCTGAGGTCCGACAGTTCATCCTGGACCGAGAACCGGAGGACGCGGTCAGAACAGCACGGATCGCCGACAGCTATGAGCCAACCGGAAAACCGAGGTGCGGAAGCCCGTCACCGCCCGCTGGGGAGGGGGTAAGCCTGCAACCAACCCCAGTGCCCCTGCCAGTCGTCCCTCTGGAGGCACTTATCCCCTTTGCCAGCGCCAGGCCTACATCAGACCCCCGCCAGTGTTTCTCCTGTAAAAGGACTGGACACATCAGCGCCACCTGTCCGGAGAGGCAGAAGAACCCCCCAGCCAAGGCCTCCGGGCCCAACGCCTCTGTTCTTTTGGTGGGTGGTGTTGTGGGGAGGGTTGATGACAACGTGCAGCCCGTCCGCGTGGGGGCCCGTCTTGCTACAGGCCTCAAGGACATCGGGGCTGAACGAACCCTCATCCGACCCGAACTGGCGGCCCCTGAAGAGTTGATTCCGGGGAAAACCTTAACTGTCACCGGGATTGGGGGCGTCCACTACCCCTTGCCGATAGCCCGAGTTTTCATTGACTGGGGTGCCGGGAGCGGGGTGAAGGAAGTGGGGGTGTCCGAAAACCTGCCCACTGATGTTTTATTGGGGACTGATCTGGGGAGGATGGTCGCGTACTATGTCCCTGACACCCCTTCCCAATCTGATAATAAGGTTAACGTTAACCATGATGTTGATGTTGATGATGATGGGAAACTGATTGTGTTACCTGCCAATGCGTTGCTAAGTGATGATGCAACTGATAACCTTTCTTTCCCTAGGAATGATGCTGATAGTGATGTATCTGTGCCATCTGAACCTGTTAACCCTTTCTCTGAAGTGGTAGATGTGTCCACAGGTACAGGAGCGTTCAGCCACGTCGCTCTGCGGAGTG
Organism: Oophaga sylvatica; assembly: GCA_033576555.1. Classification (NCBI taxonomy): domain Eukaryota; kingdom Metazoa; phylum Chordata; class Amphibia; order Anura; family Dendrobatidae; genus Oophaga; species Oophaga sylvatica. The sequence goes on along the minus strand of JARQOD010000001.1, from coordinate 110,278,484 downwards.
AGACGGCTGAGGAACCCCTAGCAGGAGCAAGCGACAGTGCTCAAGGAAATGGGGAGGTGCATGGGAACCGTGAGGAAGGTGACGCCATGACACTGACCAGTGCCACCGAGGAAGTAACTGGCCCATAAGTAGCACTGCTCCTGAAGTGTTGGGGGTGGATGGGGAGGTAGAGCCCATAGCAGCGCAGGCTGATGGGTCTATAGAAATCCCCGGGGAGACTGCATATGTAGCTGCTGTCACCCGCAGTCAGAGTGCCCGGATCGCAGGTAGCGCCCTGCCATCTGGACCCTCCTCCGCTACAGGAGAGACTGAACCAGAGGTGGACCCAGAGCCGGTCCCAGAGGGTCCCAGTGAGGAAGGAACCCTGACATCACTTCTGGCTGCCTCCAGCCAGGAGTTCCAGGCCGCTCTGCACTCAGATGCGAGCCTGGAGAACTTGAGGCACCTCGCCGAGACGCCCACCTCCGTGACTGATAAGGAGAGGGTGTTCTGGGAACGAGGAAGGTTGTACCGGGAGACAGTACCCGGAGACTCCCAAAAGGAGTGGTTGAGGGAAAAACAGCTGGTCGTCCCGCACCAGTTCCGAGGTGAGTTGTTGAGGATTGCCCATGAGATTGCACTCGCTGGACACTTGGGGATCAGCAAAACTAAGGCACGGCTGTCTCAACACTTCTATTGGCCCAAGATGGGGACAGATGTGACTAACTACTGCCGCTCCTATATCACCTGTCAAAGAGTGGGGAAGGCGGGGCCTGCTCTTAAGGCTCCCCTGATCCCGTTGCCAGTGATAGAGGAGCCTTTCCAGAGGATCGCGGTGGACATTGTGGGCCCGCTGGCCGTCCCCAGCCGCTCTGGAAAGCAATACATCCTTACTATGGTAGACTACGCTACCCGGTACCCGGAGGCAGTAGCTCTGTCCTCAACTAAGGCAGATAAGGTGGCGGATGCACTGGTGACCATCTTTTCACGGGTAGGATTTCCCAGGGAGATGCTTACCGATCGAGGGACCCAATTTATGTCTCGCCTAATGAAGGCTCTCTGCAGCAAAATGCAGGTGACGCGTATGGTATCGAGTGCGTATCACCCACAGACCAATGGTTTGTGTGAACGCTTTAACGGTACCCTCAAACAGATGCTCCGCATGCTGGTTGAGACCCAGGGACGCGATTGGGAGTGGTACCTCCCACACCTGCTGTTTGCCTACAGAGAAGCCCTGCAGGCCTCGACGGGGTTCTCCCCCTTTGAGCTCCTGTATGGCAGGCGAGTCCGGGGACCCCTCGGGTTGATAAGAGAATCCTGGGAAGATGAGCCAAACCCCACAGAAGTGTCCATCGTGGATTATGTCATGCGCTTCCGCGACAAGATGCAGACCTTGACGCAGTTGGTGCATGACAACATGACGCAGGCTCAGGCTGACCAGAAGCACTGGTACGACCAGAACGCCCGGGAGCGGACCTACCAGGTGGGTCAAAAGGTGTGGGTGCTGGTACCCGTACCAAAGGATAAGCTTCAGGCAGCTGGGAAGGCCCGTACGTCGTGCACCAACGGCTCAACCCAGTCACCTACGTGGTCACGCTTGACCACACTCGGGGTAGGCGCAAGGCCTTTCACGTCAACATGATGAAGGCCCATCACGAACGTGAAGCCTGCGTCCTACCGGTCTGCAACCTGCCCGAGGACGGGGAGGAGGATCCCCTCCTGGACATGCTGGCCCAAGCCCAGGCCAATGGGTCCATTGAGGACATGGAGGTAAATGCCTCGCTAGCCGCCTCCCAGCGGCTGCAGTTGCTGACCACTCTGGAATCCTTTCGGGCCGTGTTCACTAACCGACCCGGAAGGACCAAGTTGGCAGTCCATGAGGTGGACACCGGGGATCACGCCCCATTACGGCGGACACCTTATCGGATCTCTGAGGAGGTGCAGCAGATTATGCGCCAGGAGATCCATGAGATGTTGCAGCTGGGGGTGATCCGGCCATCCAAAAGCGCGTGGGCCTCACCTGTAGTTCTCGTGCCAAAAAGGATCGGACCACCCGGTTCTGCATGGACTACAGGGGGCTCAACGCCATCACTACCTCTGATGCGCACCCAATGCCACGCATCGAGGATCTGCTGGAGCAGTTGGCGAATGCCAAGTACATATCCATCATGGATTTAAGCCGGGATACTGGCAGATTCCCCTGAGCCCTGAGGCGCAGGAGAAATCCGCCTTTATCACCCCTTTTGGACTGTACGAGTCCACGGTCATGCCTTTCGGCATGAAGAATGCCCCTGCCACTTTCCAGCGGATGGTCAACCATCTGCTTCAGGGACTGGAGGAGTACGCTGTGGCGTACCTGGACGACATTGCCGTCTTCAGTTCCACCTGGGAGGAACACCTTCAGCATCTCCAGGAGGTGCTCAAGCGTATTCACCAGGCAGGTCTGACCATCAAGCCGGGAAAAATGCCAGATGGGCATGAGGGAGGTCCACTACCTGGGGTTTCATGAGGCCAGAGCCCGAGAAAGTGGACGCGATCGTGTCCTGGCCCACCCCCAGGACCAAAAAGCAGGTGAAGTCCTTCCTGGGCACTGCAGGGTACTATAGGCGTTTCGTACCGAACTATAGCGCCATTGCAAAACCCTTGACGGACCTCACCAAGGGCGTTCTACCCCAAACAATCAGATGGACAGATGGCTGTGAGGCGGCATTCCGAGCCTTTGAAAACAGCCCTGTGCAGCTCTCCAGTGTTGAAAGCCGTCGACAGCAGTCGGCCATTCCTGGTACAGACTGACGCCAGCGAATTTGGCCTCGGTGCTGTACTCAGCCAGGTTGATTCGGGGAACCAGGAGCACCCCGTGTTGTACCTGAGCCGGAAACTTCTGCCGAGGGAAGTGGCATACTCCACCATCGAGAAGGAGTGCCTGGCCATGGTCTGGGCACTGCAACGTTTGCAGCCCTACCTGTACGGGCGCACCTTCAAGGTGGTCACTGACCACAACCCTCTGAGCTGGCTACACACAGTGTCCGGAACCAATGGTAGGTTGCTACGCTGGAGCCTTGCCCTACAGCAGTATGATTTTGCCGTACAACACAAGAAAGGCAGTGATCATGGGAATGCTGATGGGTTGTCACGACGTGGCGAACCCGCTGAGGTGCGCATGGCGGATTACCAAGAGGTCATGCCTCCATAGCGCCCTCTAAGGGGGGGAGCTGTGATGACATCTACTACATTTAGCAGCTTGTGTATAGCTGAGCTTCCCTTCCCCCTCCCAGCATAAGTAAGGCTCAGTGTAACCTGAGCCACCAGTGCTGGAGTTTTCCCGCCTCACCGTAGGGGGTCTACATTGTCTTCACATGTGCTGTCCATCCATGGCAGCCATTATGAGGATTCATTCTTTTCACTTCTAACACGGTGGGAAGTTGCGTCAGAAACACGAAAGTTACCGTGTTGAACCATGCGCCGACCGGCATCGTTCCCGTGGTACTGGTGAACCCGTAACTGCAACAGAACCCAAGAAACAGATTTCTGCCTAGCCGATCCACCCAGACACTCTGCGTTTAGACTTAAATGCACGCCAACATCTTGCGGAGTACAATGGAATGCTGTGCATCGCTGTAAGAGACTCCATCTCTAAGTTATGATAGTTATTAGTTTTCTGAACTAAGATCACCACTTAGAGCAAGAGGAGGACCCTGGTAACTCCACCCCTTTATGATGTCACGGCCACAGGTCTATAAGGTAGGGGCCAGGTATTCTGCCTCAGATCTGCCCTGGACACCAGACTTATAGCAGCTCTGTGATGCATTGTGATGTGTCCCTCTCCCCCGACCACATGGCTTGCCTACTATGATCTAAGAACTGTAAGTTGATCTTCCTTATGTTAACCCCTTTTATTTTCTGTAACCATATTGTACATAACGATATTGTCTCAGCTTGTTACCATTTTTTTAAACTATAAGCACTGCCTGCATTTTTAAGGAATAAACCTATAAAATTATTAGTTTGTTTCTCCTGCTCTATAAACGAATTTACACGTGCCTGAAGTACTACGCTACTGTTTTGGGGTTGCTACGGACCCTCTTGATAAATTGTTCCAAATAAACCGTAGCTGGTGGCAGCTTAAAAGAAGGGGTGTAAAGTGTTGACCTATGGGGTGGTGTTGGCAGTGACGGAGCGGGTTTTATAAGAATATTGCCCGGCTGCGGCCCGGAGTAATTATAATTCCCTCACTGCAGCGTGCCCAATAGCCAGCACACATCCAAGTGACCTGTCTGGCGACTAATTATCCTAGGTGCAGTTCCCTGACTGACCTGAGGGTAAGGGGGGCGCCAGAGAGCTGCAAGTTCCTAAGTGGAAGTGGGATAATTATAAATCCCTGCAGTTTACTGGGTCGGACGGCAGCAGCAGTCGTGTGTGTGCGCGTTTTCGTCACATTTGCGGCACACAAGCCGTGATACCCGGGCTACCGTGTGGCGGACCGTGTGCACGTTTCATCACACTGTGCCCATGAAATATTGAATGCACAAACCTGTAAGAATGAATAACAGACATGCAAAAATAAAGAACTATTTTATGACAAATTAGTAACTTGATAAAACTGATTAAAAAAGGAAGGAGGATCGCACTATTACAAGGACTTAAAGGTGGGTACATAAATAGTAATCAAGCTTAATAATAAAGTTCATATATCATTGGCACCAGGTGATCGGTAAATAGATATGATTGATATACAGGGATCGTGAGATTCCTCCTTAGGTCAATGTCACACTTGCGAGAAACGAGTCTCTCGCGTCAACACCCGGCACTGCCGCCGGCACTCGGACTGGAGCATGCGAACTGAATGTATTTCTATGCAGCCACATGCTCCAGTCCGAGTGTCGGCGGCAGTGCCGGGTGTTGATTTAGGGGAGTGAGTCCCTGCTATGTGCACAGGCCAGAACCAAGGGGGCTGTCATTTAGGTTCCCAGGGGAACGGTTCCCAGGGGAAGAAATTGCAGAATGCCTGAGAGATGTTTCTAGAAGAAAAGGGGGCAGGGCGACTGGAGTCAGAGCAAGAGAGAGACGCAGGAGAGACAGGATGCAGAGACTATGTAGGAGAAAGCGGGACCTCGCTGACAAGGATGGTACAGGCAGGAGAGTTCTGTCAGCTGCGGCCGTCACTGCCACACTCTAGCTCACGGTTGCGGCCTGCTCACTCACAGCCGCGACCGCCACTGTCTCACCTGAGCCCGCTGCTGCGGCCTGTGTCACACCTCCTGTGATCGCTAGGGTCCCGCTCCCGTCCGCAGTTGCTGCCTACCCGTCAGCTGCCCGATCCCGCCTCTTAGAGGGGAGAACTCTACACTGGAGGATTTCTCCAGGGCCTGTTTTGCCCCATCTGCGCCTGAGCGTGGGAACGCTCGAGACTTGTGTCTAGTGTTGAGCGATACTGCCCGATATCCTGAAATATCAGATCGGATTGGATCGGCCCGATACTCAAAAAGTATCGGGTATCGCCGATCCGATACCGGAAACCCATTGCAAGTCAACGGGACAGAAATATTGTAATTAAAAAAACCTCTTTCTTTCCTTGTAAACACTAGATATACACACATAGAATATATATATATATATATATATATATATATATATATATATACACATGTCATTGTGACATATATATATATATATATACACATATATTTATAGTTCATACACTTCTACATAGTAAAATAGCCTCTGATTCAATTGCCGGACAATGCCGGCTTTTCTGAAAATACAGAACCACCCGACATGTAATGACACATGGTTTACATAGAGTTAACCAAGTCATTTCATGTAGTTTGATATATGTTTTTCACTAACAATTACATGAGTGTATGTGTGCAAAATTTTACACATGTAGGGGTTAATTAAAGGTGTATATTCGTTGTAGAAAAAAAAAATTTTTGCTATGAATTTACACCTTTAATTAACCCCTACATGTGTCAAATTTTGCACACATACACTCATGTAATTGTTAGTGAAAACCATATATCAAACTACATGAAATGACATGGTTAACTCTATGTAAACCATGTGTCATTTCATGTCGGGTGGTTTTGTATTTTCACAAAAGCCGGCAATTGAATTAGCGGCTATTATACTATGTAGAAATGTATGTACTATAAATATATATATATATATATATATATATATAATATATTGTCACAAATTCAATGACATGTATATATATATGAGATGTAAAATTGTTGAAAAAAAAAATGCGTGAGCTCCCACCCTATTTTCTCAACCAGACAGACAAAGCCAGCGAGTGGGGCAGATAATAATAGCCCAGAGAGGGACCATTATTTTTGGCCCCTCCTGGCTACTAACATCTGCCCCCAGACACCCCAGAAAAGGCAAATCTATAATTAGATGCGCCCTTCCTGGCACTTTGCCCGTCTATTCCCATTGCCCTCTAGCGGTGGCGAATGAGTTAATAAGGGGTTAAAGCCACCTTGCATTTGAAAGGTGACTTTAAGCCAGGTTAGTAATTGAGAGCTGTCAACTAGACAACTATCAATTATTAATCCTATTGTATGAAATAAAAATAAAACACACACACTTTCATTAAAAATCATTTTAATGAAATAAACACACAGTTTTTGACCATATTTTATTTTACTGCCATTCCTTGCGAAGCCCTTGTTCACCTGTAATAAAAATAAAATAATAAAGCAACATTATTCTTACCTATCCGATGTTCACTCAGGTCCCCCGATGTAATCCTTCTGAAAGGGTTAATGTTTACTGCAGGGACCGCAGCTAATGCTGACAGCCTCGCAGTAAACCCCCGACTGAATCATCTTCCTCTCCTGGCTGACAGGAGAGGAAGTGGTTAGCATAATTGATTGCTTCCCACTTTCACTTCAGGTCAGCCAGGGACACCGCATAGCATCAGTGATGTCAGAGGGAATCCCGGCTGACCTGAAGTGAACCGATTAACAAAAATAGGGGATCCCCTCGAAAAAAAAATGGCATGGGGTCCCGACTATTTTTGTTTACCAGCCTAATAAAGCAGACTACTGAGGCCTGGTTTTTCAGGCTTTTAAGGAGCCAATATCCATGGACCTTTCAAGCCTGATAATACCAGGTCACAGCAGTCTGCTTATCTTGGCTGGTTAACAAAAATAGGGGATCCCCTCGAAAAAAAAATGACATGGGGTCCCCCCTATTTTTGTTAACCAGCCAGATGAAGCAGACTGCTGAGGCATGGTTTTTCAGGCTGGTAAGGATCCAATATCCATGAACCTTGCAAGCCTGATAATACCAGGCCACAGTAGTCTGCTTAGCTTGGCTGGTTAACAAAAATAGGGGATCCCCTCGAAAAAAAAATGGCGTGGGGGTCCCCCTATTTTTGTTAACCAGCCAAGTAAAAAGCAGACTGCTGCCTCCTGGCATTAAAAGACTGTCAAGGCCCATGGATTTTGGCCCTCAACAGCCTAAAAATACCAGGCTGCAGCAGCCCCACAATTGGCGCATCCAAAGATGCGCCAATTGTGGCACTTTACCCGTCTCTTCCCACTTGCCCTGTAGCGGTGGCAAGCGGGGTAATAAGGGGTTAATGTCACCTCTGATTGAACGGTGACAATAAGCCTGGTTAATAATGGAGAGGCGTCAATAAGACACCGATCCATTATTAATCATAAAGTTTGTAAATTTGTAAAAAAATACACAGCCAGAATAAAATCTTTTAATGAAATAAACCACAACACAGTTTTCATTATTTTTATTGTACGCTCATCCTGCGACGCCATCGTTCTCCTGTAAAAAAAACAAAAATAACAAACCAACACAAATACTCCCTGTCCGACGCAGTCCAAAATCACGAGTGTCCCACGACGAGCCCAGCTCTGCTACATCTGCATGCCAGGCTGAGCATGGCATCCAGATGTAGCAGAGCTGCTTACCTGAGGAGATTCCCAGTGACGTTATCGGACTGGTTTATGGCCAGCTGTCACGAGAGTACAGCTGGCCGAGATTACCAGTACCCGGCAGCCCGTGCAGTTATCGCGAGATGCTGCATGTGACCGCCAGGGAGAGGGTAATGGCCGGCCTGGATGGATGGATGGACGTGACCGCCGGAGATCTTCTGCCAGGTAAGTACTGCTGACACCTGACAGACCGAACCGACACTGACAGTGACAGCTTCGGGAAGTTCCTGTGTCACGTAATTCATTCTGTGACACAGGAACTCCCCATAGACTTTAGAGGAAAACTCCGATTCCGGCATCCGATATGACAAAAATATCGGATCTCAGAATCGTAATTCCGATACAGCGAATATCGGCCGATACCCGATATTTGCAGTATCGGAATGCTCAACACTGCTTGTGTCAGCTCCTCTTTGGATGGGCCCAGTGGCTGCGACAACAGCTGAACGACAACCGGATCTCAACTCCACAGAACGTGTGAGAAGCTAAGTGACACTCTGCTATCGTTGTTATTACCTGAGGGCATTGGATGACCATATCGCGGCCCAATAGGCCCTGACTTTTGCCGAGTATTGGTCTGTTCTCTATATAGTGTTTGTGTACTGTTTCCCTTGGTGGAGAACCAATTTTCTGCCTGTTTCACATACAAAAACTCCCCTTATAAATTTATAGTTAAAGCTTGCCCCGTCTCCGACTCGTCACTGCATCCCGCGTACCTGTGAATACCACAATGATGCGAGAAACTCGTGCGAGTTTCTCGGATCACAGTCGCAAGTGTGACACCGGCCTTAGTGAGAAGATAAATTAGAAAAAATCTAAATGCAGAAAAACAAAGTATTATAATATTATATTGCAAGAAGAGAGGACCAGGTTCCTACCCTTGTAAGAACCCATATAGAGTGCCTTCAAAAAGTATTCCTACCACATGAATTTTTCCTCATTTTTTCATGTCACACCCACAAACTTAAATGTAGGTTACTGGGATTTTTGTGATATAGAGTACCAACAGAAAGTAGCAAGTATTTGTGAAGTCTATAATAAATTATATGTAGCTTTCTAAATGTTTAAAAAAAAAATCTTAAAGTTGTGACGTGCATTTGTATTCAGTCCTCCTGAGTCAATATGTTATAGGACCACCATTTGCTGCAAGTATTGCTGTAAGACTTTTGGGGTCTGTCTCTACCAGCTATGCACATCTACAGGCTGAAATTTGTGCCCACTCTTGTTTGCAAACAAGCTCCAGCTCAGTGAAATTGGATGGAAAACGTCTGTGAACAGCAATTTTCATGTCTTGCCACAGACCCTCAATGTTGCTTAGGTTGGATTAGCTTTGGAGAAAAAAGTATTCACCTATAGATTTAATAATTTCTCAGCATGATACCAGCAGTACATTGATGATCTTCACCCACTGATCAATGTATAAAATTAGGAATAGCTATTTACTGCACAGATTGGGGGATATTGAACCTTGTGAGTGTTAAGGAGCATAACATGTATTTTTGCATCATGTTCTATTAGGAAACATGTTCTTTTGTAGAACAGTCTAACATTGTACTGCATATTAATAGCTTTTCTGTCCTTTCTCATATGACATATAGTCAGACACACTTTTCCTATTCTCATCCCTCATACTTTTGAGGGGGTGGTTCCTTTTAGTAGCATTCTGCTACTTCTATTAGTGCAGGAACTTCTCAGCATGCATTATACCTGCCATTTAGCTTCTATGCCCTGAGCTGAATTGTGGCTTTCACTTTTAATTGTATGTAATATGTCAGACAAGAGAGAAAGATCAAGAGCAAAGAAAGACAAAACTTACATTATTGTAATCTGGTGAAACCTGAAAGCAAGTTTTCAAAACCCCTGCAGTGATAATGGAACAGTTCACACATGAAAAGCCGTCTATTGGAACATTTGGGGTCTTCCAGAGCAATAGAGAAACTATAATATATGAAGGCTTTGCACAAAAAGAAGAAATTGTGAGTTTACCATATTTCAATAATATGCTTAGATCAGCCTGATACCCTAGGTGTTGAATCATGCTGGTGATGATCAGCCATCTGGAAGAAAAGTGAGAAAAATTGGCACTTTTAATGCTAAAATAATAAATCTTTATTTTAGATACATTAACCCCTTTCCGACATCCGGCATAATATTAAGCCAATGTCGGACACCCTCCATTTGGTGTGGGCTCCGGCGCTGAGCTGACATCTTTTTCGGTACATTTCAGCTTTTTTAAACAGCTGACATGTGCCACTAACAGCCGTGGGAGAAATCGTGATCCACTCGCAGCTATTAACCTGTTAAATGCTGCTGTCAAACTCACGCTTCTGGCAAGCGCGCCAGAAATCCCACCCATCGATGATACCCGTCACTTGATTGCGGGTCAGTGACAGGTTGGCATGACAACCAAAGGTCTCCTGCAGATCTCTATAATTGTCATAGCCGATTGCTATGACTGCTACCCGGTGAACGGGGCTCATGCTAAGTGAGTAATTCTGCTACATACAGACAATGTGATCATCGCCTTTATGTAGCAGAGCTGATCGGACAAGTGCAGCTTGGTAAAACCAATGGTGTCGTTCAAAAGTACATACTACTTTCTTTGGACTTACCCAGTGGTCCTCCTCAGCCACCCACACAGACGGACACACATTAGACCTGGTCTTCACCCGCCACTGCTCCCTATCTAACTTCACAACATCCCCTCTCCCTCTATCAGACCACCATCTACTCTCTTTCTTATCCCTGTCCTCCTCACCTGTCACCCATGTCCAGCAACACGCGCACCCCTGCAGAAACCTTGCACATCTAGACACTCACACTCTCTCTGACTCTATTCTACCACTGTCCTCCATATCTTCACTCCATGACACAGACACTGCCACTAGTTTCTACAATGCCACTCTTGCATGAGCCATCAACTCGGTTGCCCCTGTCATGCATAACAGAGTGCGACGAATCAATAGACAACCCGGGCACAATAACACCACTAAAAAGCTTCGGCAAGCATCCAGAATTGCTGAACGGAGCTGGAAGAAAATGCATTCACAAGACGACTTCACTGCACTCAAACAAGCAACACTTGCTTCCAAAACAGCTCTCACCTCTGCTAAACAGGCCTACTTTACATCCCTTGTATCTTCCTTATCTCACAACCACAAACAGTTGATCAATACTTTTAACTCCCTCCTCCACCCACCACTGCCCCTCCAACTTCCCTAATCTCTGCTGAGGACTTCGCCATGCACTTCAAAAACAAGATACACCAAACATGCCAAGTCTTTATTGTTCAACCACCACAACCCCTTTGTACCCCTGACCAATGCCCAAACCCCATAACCTCCTTATCCAACATCACGGAAGGAGAGCTTGCTCATCTTCTCTCCAAATCACACCTCACCACTTGTGCACTCGACCCCATCCCATCCCACCTCCTCCCCAACCTCGCTACCACTCTTATCCCATCACTAACCCATCTCTTCAACCTATCACTAACTTCCAGTGACTTCTGCTTTCAAACATGCCACAATCACGCCTATCCTCAAAAAGCCAACCCTCGACCCAACCGCTATGTCCAGCTATCGCCCAATATCGCTGCTCCCATTCACTTCCAAACCCCTGGAGCAGCACGTCGACGCTGAACTTTCCTCCCATCTCTCATCTAACCTGCTCTCCAAACGCACATTCAGCATCTCCCACTCCCACACTACCTCCTCACTCCTCTCTGTTGGAGTCCCCAAGGCTCTGTTCTAGGACCCCTACTCTTCTCAATCTATACACTTGGCCTGGGGCAACTCATAAAGTCCCACGGATTCTAGTACCACCTTTATGCCGATGATACTCAGATCTACCTCTCTGGCCCGGATGTCACCTCTCTGCTCTCCAAAATCCCTGAGTTTCTATCAGCCATATCCTCCTTCTTCTCCTCCCGCTTCCTCAAACTGAATGTGGACAAATCTGAACTGATCATCTTTCCCCATCTCACAGATCTTCCTTACCTGACCTATCTATAACAATTGATGACATCACGCTTTCCTCCGTACCGGAGGTCCGTTGCCTCGGAGTAACCCCTGACTCTGCCCTGTCCTTCAAACCGCACATCTAAGCTCTCTCCACCTCCTGACGCCTCCAGCTCAAAAATATTTCCAGAATCCATCCCTTTCTCAACCCTCACTCTACTAAAATGTTTGTGCATTCCCTCATCATCTCCCGTAATGATTACTGCAACATCTTTTTCTGTGGCCTCCCTGCTAACACCCTCGCACCTCTCCAGTCCATCCTTAACTCTGCTGCCCAACTAATTCATCTCTCTTCTCGCTACTCCTCCGCTTCTCCCCTCTGCATATTTCTTCACTGGCTCCCACTCCCTCAGCGTATCCAATTCAAATTACTAATACTGACCTACAAGGCCATCTATAACCTGTCTCTATATATCTCTGAACTCATCTCCCGATATCTTCCCTCACATAATCTCCCATCCTCCCAAGACCTCCTTCGCTCCTCACCAAACTGCTTCCAAGACTTCTCCCGAATAACCCCCATCCTCTGGAATTCTTTGCCCCTGGACCTCCGGCTATCAACCACACTCGGATCCTTCAGATGGAACCTGAAAACCCATATCTTCAGGAGAGCCTACAGCCTGCAATGATCCCCGCTGCCTCCTCAACGCTACTGGAGCTAGCGCCTCACCGTCACTGGAGCTGCTGCAACCCCCCAACCTACTGTCTCTGTATTGTTAGTTTGTTTACTGTAAGTGATATCTGTAATTTGTATGTAACCCCTTCTCATGTACAGCACCATGGATTCAATGGCGCTATAAAAATAAATATTAATAAAAATAATAATAATAATAATAATAAAAAAAAAAGTACAACTCGTCCCACAAAAGACAAGCCCTCACATGGCCATGTTGACCAAAAAATAAAAAAATTATGGCTCTGAGAAGAAGGGGAGTAAAAAATGAAAATGCAAAACAAAAAATACCTCTGGTCGTTAAGGGGTTAAAAAGATATTGACGCTTTTCTTGCTCTAAATATGCCCTTAATCGTAGTTACTCTTTAGGATCATGGGAATGACTTGTAAAAGACTAATCATATTTGAATATCAATATTAATGATTTGTGTGCATAATAACCAAAAGTATCACAGAAACACATAAATGTTACTTTCTATCAGTTGTATATTATCATTTTCTATGTTTCTGTGTTTCTTTTGGTTCTATTATGCACACATATGTTGTTCATCATTAATTATTGGCGTTCCCATGTGATTGGTCTTATCTCTTTTATAAGTCTTTCCCATAATATTAAAGAGTAATTTTGACTAAGGGTGAACTTAGTGCTAGAAATGCGTCAGTTGTTTTCTACCATATGGGAATACTTTTTACTGTAATATATTCAAAATAAAGATTGATTATGTTACCAGTTAAAGTGCTAATTTTTCTCAATTTTCTTCAAGATATGAAGGCCTTGAATGTTGACACCTCTTTATCAACTCAGAATTCCCTGGTAGTGTACTGTGAAATAACTTTTATAAAAAAAAACATTTAACCCCTTCACCACCTTGGGTTTTTCTATTTTTGAGTTTTTGTTTTTTGCTCACGTTCTTCCTAGAGCCAAAACTTTTTTTTATTTTCCTATCAATATGGCTGTGTGAGGGCTTGTTTTTTTGTGGGATGACTTGTACTTTTGAATGACACCATTGATTTTCCTATGTAGTGTATTTGAAAAAGGTAGAAAAATTAAAAGTGCAGTGAAATTGCAAAAAAATTTCCACAATTGTTTTTTTTCAACATGTTCACTAAATGCTAAAATTGACCTTCCGTTATGATTCTCCAGGTCATTACAGGTTCGCAGATACCAAACATGTCTAGATTCTTTTATTTAAGTGGTGAAAATAAAATCCAAAGTTTGTAAATGAAAAAAAAGTCACCATTTTCCCATACCTGTAGCATCTTCATTTTTCATGATCTGGGGCTGGGTGAGGGCTTAGTTTTTGCATGCCGATACATATTTCCGATGGCTTTAGGCCAGTGGCGTGGCGTAGCGTGGGCGGGCGAGCGAGTGAGCGGGGGGCGGTACGCCCCAGGCAGCATGTGTGTGGGGGCAGCGTGGCAGCAGCAGCAATTCCTCCTCGCTCAGAGGCACAGTGCAGCGGCCCGGGACCCTCCGGAGCTGAGCAGCGGGTCGATGAGTCCACTGTGCGGGGAGAGGGGGGACCGGGCCTGAGCAGGTGGCGCAATACTTACCTCTCCCCGTGCCTCTGCAGCTCTGGGCTCCATGCGGTACCTGCAGGGCGTCCGTGCTTCCTGTCACAGCAGCCCGCTGAATGACGTCATCATTCAGCGGCCAGCTGTGGCAGAGAGCGCTGGCCCCGGACAGGTGAGATGTGAGGTGTATGTGTCTGTGTGTATAATTGTGTGTGTGTCTGCCTGTGTGTGTGTATGTGAGAGAGAGCTGCGGTGCTGTCTGTATGTGGTGCTGTATGTGTGATGGTGGTGGGGGAGGCAGTGATGGTGGTGAGGAGGCAACGATGACATGGGGAGACAATGATGATGGCCAGGCAATGATGATGTTGATGATGGGAAGGCAATGATGATGGACAGGCAATGATGATGATGGGGAGGCAATGATGATGATGGGAGCCAATGATGATGGGCAGGCGATGATGATGATGATGATATGATGGGGAGGCAATGATGATGGACAGGCAATGATGATGATGGGGAGGCGATGATGATGGGGAGCCAATGATGATGATGATGGGGAGGCAATGATGATGATGGGGAGCCAATGATGATGGGCAGGCAATGATGATGATGATGGAGAGGCAATGATGATGATAGGGAGCCAATGATGATGGCAGGCAGTGATGATGATGGGGAGCCAATGATGATGGGCAGGCAATGATGAAGATGGGGAGCCAATGATAATGGGCAGGCAATGATGATGATGATGGAGAGGCAATGATGATGATGATGGGGAGGCAATGATGATGGGGAGGCAATGATGATAATGATGGGGAGGCAATGATGATGATAATGGGGAGTCTTTCCACAGTGCCCTTTCCTGAGCCGTAACAGTGCAGAACGCATCACAGTGCAGAGGAGAGCTCCATATTTTGTATGGAGCATTATTTGGGGTCCAATATTCTTTATGGCGCATTATATTTGGCCCATAATACTGTATGGAGGGTGACCATAATATTGTATGGAGGACTGTACTTATTTTTTGGTTTGGGTGTCACCGCAACATGAGGAACTGTATTGCGGGGTCACGGCATTAGAAAGATTGAGAACCACTGGTGTAGATACAATGTTTTGATCACTCGTTATTGCATTTTAATGCAATGTTGCTGCGACCAAACAAAATGTAATTCTGGCATTTTGAGGTTTTTCTCGTTACGCCATTTACTGATTGGCATCCCTGCAATCATAATTTTCCAAATATGTGTATTTTTATTGTTTTATTTGAATGGGGTGAATGAGTGATGATTTATACTTTTTTATAATTTTTTAAAATATTTTTAAAAACATTTTTTTTTTTACTTTGACTAGAAGCTGCGATCATCTGATTGCCTGTGGTACACATATCAAGGCCACTGGGCGGTGCTCATAGCAGTTATCCTGCGGATCCCGAGTTTTCATGCCAACCTATAGGAGACCCGCGGTCATGTGTCATGGGCACCGATGGGTGGGGTTTGTGACGTGCTTCCGGTGTGATCATGTTAAATGCTGCTTTCAGAGATTGACAGCTACATTTAACATGTCAACAGCCGTGAGTGGATCGCGATTCCACCAACAGCTGTTAGGGGCACACGTCAGCTAATGAAATCAGCTTACTTGTGCAGGAAAAGTTGTGGGCTCATCGTCGGAGCCTGCATCAAACAGGAGGAGGCAACCTTGGACTTACCTATACATCCAAGGTCGTAAAGGGGTTAAATAAAAGTTTTATTACCTTGCAGTACAGATTATTTCATCTGCTGTGAATCGACTACAACTAGAATTTCCTGAATTTGTAGGTCAAGCCAAATTCAAGTAATTTGTCATTCACTTAGCAAAAATTAGAAAAAAAAATGCCTTGTGCAATTTCATGCTCTGCTCAAGACTGCATCAGCCAAAAAATGTGCTCATGACATCATGTGCAGACACAGGCCTGTCAACGAATATATTACATGACCTACTATAGGAACTATAAAAGATGAGGCAAGGAAAGCAGAAGCCATTTTTAGAATATTATAGGTCAGTGATAGGAAATCAGGCCTAAATCTGATTGGGGTGTACTACTGCAATGCTGGAAAAAACATTGCAGAGTCAGTGTAAGGCCGGCGTCACACTGGCGACAGAATCGGACGACTGCAATGCGATGAAAAATCGTATTGCAGTCTGCCCTATGTTAATCTATGGAGCAGCTCCCAGTATCAGATTTTTTGTGGTCCGTTTTTAAACGTCCGTGTGCAATCGCAGCATGCTGCGATTGTCACCGATTGGGGTCGACTATCGCCATAGCAAATCTATGGGAGCGATGAAAAATCTGATTACAAACGGACCGCACGTGTGACTTGCGATGAAATCGCATCGGTGTCCTTTAGAAAAGCTGGCAATTCATCCCGGCTATACTGTAAAATCACACTGACAGCTTTAATAAAGAATAGAAAGAATAGATATACACACATAGAATACATATATATATATATATATATATATATATATAATTGTGACATGTATATATATATATATTTATATTTCCTAGACTTCTACATACTGTAATAGCCGCAAATTCAATTGCCCGCTTTTGTGAAATCACAGAAGCCGACATGAAATGATACATTGTTTCCACACAGTTAACCATGTCATTTCCTGTATTTTGATATTTGTTTAGAACTTACAATTACACGTGTGTATTTGTGCTAAATTTCAGACATGTAGGGGTTAATTAAAGGTGTAAATTGGTTGACAAAAAAATGCGTGGGCTCCCGCTGTATTTTCTCCACCAGACAGACAAAGCAAGCGAGTGGGGGCAGATAATAATAGCCTAGGGAGGGTACTTTTTTTTTGTGCCCCCCTGGCTACTAACATCTGCCCCCAGACACCCCAGAAAGGGCAAATCTATAATTAGATTCGCCCTTTCTGGCACTTTGCCCGTCTATTCCCATTGCCCTGTAGCGGTGGCGAATGGGTTAATAATCTCACCTTAATGTCACCTTAGTATTGAAAGGTGACCTTAAGGCAGGTTAATAATTGAGAGCTGTCAATTAGACAAATATCAATTATTAATCCTATTGAAGTAAATAAAAAAACACACACACACTTTAAGAATAAATAATTTTAATGAAATAAAAACACATATTTTTGACCATCTTTTATTTAAGTCTTAATCCGTTCGAAGCCCTTGTTCTTCTAAAATAAATATAAAATAATAAAACAACATTATTCTTACCTATCTGGCAATCTGTCACGTCCCACGATGTAATCCTTCACAAAGGGTTAACTAGCAATCAGATAAGCAGTGCAAGTAATCCTGCGTGCTCATCTGATAGCTCCTGAATGAATGAGCTTATCTCCTGCCGACAGGAGAGGATGTGATTCATGAATGAAGCTTAATTGATTGTATCCACTTTCACCTTAGGTCAGGTCACTCAAGTGAAAGTTGTAATAAATCAATTAAGCTCCATTCATGAATCTATTCCTCTCCTTTCGCTGGGAGAGTAACTTATTCATTCAGGGGAATACAGGTCTGAGACAGCATTATTAGCTCTCTGCGACCTGTAACCTGTTAACCCTTTCTGATGGATTACACCGTGGGACCTGACTGTACATCGGATTGGTAAGAATCATTTTGCTTTCTTATTTTATTTTTATTACAGCAAATGGTTTTAGTCAGGAAAATAAAATATTGTCAAAAACTGTGTGATTATTTCATTAAACTTCTTTTTTATTAAACTGTGTGTGTTTGATTTTTCTATCATACAATAGGATTAATAATTGATAGTTGTCTAATTGACAGCTCTCAATTATTAACTTGCCTTAAGGTCACCTTTCAATACTAAGGTGACATTAAGGTGAGATTATTAACCCATTCGCCACCGCTACAGGGCAATGGGAATAGACGGGCAAAGTGCCAGAAAGGGCGAATCTAATTATAGATTTGCCCTTTCTGGGGTGTCTGGGGGCAGATGTTAGTAGCCAGGGGGGGCACCAAAAAAATGTACCTTCCCTAGGCTGTTATTATCTGCCCCCACTCGCTTGCTTTGTCTGTCTGGTGGAGAAAATACAGCGGGAGCCCACGCATTTTTTGTCAACGAATTTACAACTTTAATTAACCCCTACATGTCTGAAATTTTGCACAAATACACTCATGCAATTGTAAGTTCTAAACAAATATCAAAATACAGGAAATGACATGGTTAACTGTGTGGAAACAATGTATCATTTCATGTCGGCTTCTGTGATTTCACAAAAGCCGGCAATTGAATTAGCGGCTATAACAGTATGTAGAAGTCTAGGAACTATAAATATATGTATATATACATGTCACAATGACATGTATATATATATATATATATATATATATAATATATGTGTTCTATGTGTATATATCTATTTTTTTTTGTGATTGAAATACTATTCTTTTGGATCCATTATATGTCAGTTTTGCAAGCCTGCGAGAAATTCTCGCAAGTCGGATGAAAATCGGATGTTACAAGGTACACACACATGCGACTAAATCGCATCTTTGAAGGAAAATCGGATGCCAGAAGGATGTGTGATGTTTGCATTTTGATCCGACAATCGACCGTCTAAAACGGACCAATTTTTTGTCGTTGTGTGTGACGCCGGCCTAATTGTGAATTGATTGATTAGTGATAAACTGTAGCACAGCTCATAAATAACACAACTTCACTTTTTTTTTAATTCATCACAGACTGAAATCAAGGAGGGCAATTTAAAACCTCTCTTTACGAATTTTGTTACTGAAGAAAAATATGGAAATCCAGGCTTGTGTCTCATGTTGAGAGTAGAAAACCTGTTGCAGATCCAAAATAGGGAAAATTGTTTCACTCTTAGTTGAAAAGCAATTGCTTATTCATTTTCAAAACAATTTAACTGTTTCTGATCCATAAACAAAGTGATCATTTTTTAAAGGCTTGTGAAAAAAATCTATCGCATTTTCATTTAGTAAAGAACAAAGCTCTTGATACTCCCCAAGTAGTGATAATTTTTGCATCACCTCTTGTGAAAAAGCTATGGCTTCATCAGTTTGAACCATTTTAAGTAGAGTAAGAAGTATGCTTTTGCAGTTTGTTGTTAAATAGGTTGTTGGCTTCCATCAGTTTTCCCTAGCCAAGCAGGTTGAGGCCCCTTGGACTTTAGTACAGCTGTATTTTCAATCAAGAGCTCAAAAGGGGTTCAGTTTGGACCTTAGAGACCTCAAAGTGCTATACGTTTCCTTTTATGGGTAATTAGAGGCTTTGCAGTATTGAGATTTGCTGCAAATTAATTAGCTGCAAATTAAGTCTTTGAGGAAATTTTCCTCAATTGATGAATGCAGGCAATATATGGCGAGTTGGATATGTTTAATAAAATCAACATAATCTTCTCAATTCTGCTACTGTCACAACTCTGTTGCTTGGTGTCCCTGGACCAGGGGCCAGTCCCTAACCCTAGGGCCACCCTAGCTTGCCCTGTTCCTCGGATTACTACTGATGGTGAAGATACTGGGGCAAATACCTTGCCTTAGCGCCTGAATCTGCTCTCAGTCTGTACTGTTCCCCCACCCAGGGAAGAAGGGAGTAGTAGTGTACCGTAATACACCAACCAGACTAACAAGGCAATACAAACAGGGATAAAGGTAAGTACCAATCTTACAAATATACTCACACATATAACAGAAGAATGCACTGGGGAGTGGAGGATGGAGTAAATCAAAGTAAGAGAAGAAAGGGAATTATCACACACTTAAAACTTAGCAACAGTCACAGATAAACCCACCAAAAGCCTTCTCCTATAATAACCAACAACAACCTCCAGCCATGCAGCAAAAGCTAGCTCTGACAATGAGTGCTAGCTATGGCCTAGTTTATAAAGGAGATGGAAGTGGCTAATAGTGCACATCTGAGAGGCTTAACGCTCCAGGAGCTCGCAACATTTATTAACCCCTGCACTGCCAAAAGAAATTTACACCATTTAATAAGAAGATGAAGTGCTTCCAATCAGTGCAGGAGCAGGAGAAATCAGACGCTGCAGTCTTAGGGCTCCTCTCTGTCCAGTAAACCTGTGACAGCTACCCTGACCCTGTGTTTTCCTGGTTTACTAGTCAAGGGGCTTTGTGTGGTGTTCTTCTAATACTATAAATTTAGTTATGCAGGTCAGGACTTGGTAAAAGATTATGTTACAATCTAGTCCTATGATGCGAGCAACAGAACAGTGCTATGACAACCTTCTCTTAATTTACATGAAAAAGGCCAAATGAATGAGAAAGCTGTTACCATAGCAAAAGGTTAATACATGATATGAATGCCCAATAAGATCTAAAGCACATCTGTGGTTAAACCAGGAAAAAAACCTAAGAAAATTATAGCGGAATTGTTCAATTTTGGCTGAATGTCTCTGTGTCAATAGGCAATATCAAGTTAATTCATTTATAGTGAGTATTCTGCTAATTTTAATCGAAAGATGACAATTACATAATCAGCATGAAGTGTCTTGTCAAAGACCTGCCTTACAGATCCTTTCAGCCCATCAGTCAGGCCCTGTAGGGGGTCTTGATAGGCTTTCATCTGATTTGCATATTAAGTGCCAATATGATATTCATAAGACACCTGATGACCTGTTATATTACAATGTGAGTAAAATATCATAAAATTAAATCTAACATGTAACTATGCAACAAGTATTACATGATTGTTATGACACATTTTTTTTTAATGTTACAAACCAGCCAAATGCAGAAATACTGTGATAAATCTGGATTTTAGCTATTATTTTAAATGTAGAACTTTTGAATTTGGCTTTGAATCTGTTATTTTTTTGCAGTGTTGAAAAATGTCAAGTTGGTTGGAAATGTAACTAAAATATCTTTTAGCTCAAACCATTTAAGAGGTTGTGTTAAAAATACTTTAGAAATGTTTGATTGACGTGTGATAAATGTTGAGTTCATTGGAGTGAATCAGTGGAGCTTGACAGCAGAACTCTCCACTGATCCTGAGAATTTCAATGAAGTTATAACCTCATACTTTAACATATCTGTAGCTCCCATTATTTTCAAAAGACGCTATCAGGTATAAACAGCCTAATCATTCATAAGATGACCCTTTAACATGTAGGATATGTCATATATGTTTTATAGGATAATCCGTTCAAACTCTAAAGAGTAATGGCTAGGAGTGTAACCACTGGGACCAGCAGTGATCATGAGAACTTAGGTCTAGCACCATGCTCTGCAGAGCCCCATGTAGAATGAAGTGCAGTTACGAATTCTACACCTCCAATCCATCCATTGTGTATGGAATTGCAAGAGGAAATGGAGTACTATACTCCAATATTATCAGCATTTACTATTTTTAGAAGCAACCCTTTAAGTATTCTTATCGGACTAAATATTTTGGTAAGTTAATGCTCATTAAAATGGATCTGCCACCAGATATTACAATGTGACGTCCATTCATTATTAAATAGTTCTAATACAGAAGATGAGACTGGAGTACTGACTTTCAAAATATATGTCAGAATGGTTGTATAATACTATTTGAAAGTTTGATGTGAATACTTTTCCGTCCAATTATGACAAGAGCATTCTTAAGGTGATACCTTTATTGGCTAACCAGAAAATTATATGTTCGCTAGCTTTCAGAGCTCAAAGGCTCCTTCTTCAGGCAAGATTACATTTGGAATAATAAGAAAGACACATTAGATGCTTACTATAGTAGGAAATTTGTTCAAGACCTGGGAGGTGTGATGCCTTCAAAAGATAAGCAAAGGAAATCGACCTCACACCTCTCAGGTCTTGAACAAATTTCCTACTATAGTAAGCATCTAATGTGTCTTTCTTATTATTCCAAATGTAATCTTGCCTGAAGAAGGAGCCTTTGAGCTCTGAAAGCTAGCGAACATATAATTTTCTGGTTAGCCAATAAAGGTATCACCTTAAGAATGCTCTTGTCATAATTGGACGGAAAAGTATTCACATCGATTTTTCTGGCTAACACGGTACCACAATATAATTTATTATTGTACATATTTGAAAGTTTAAACTTGAAGGGGTTGCCTACCTTTAAGGACATGTTTTTTACTGAACGACATGCAGTAAGACGGAGACCAGGAGAGGCGTACAAGCCACAGTGTCTTGCACCACTGTGAAATTTGGTGGAGGTTAGGTGATGATCTGGAGATGCTTCAGGCTGGAATTGGGCAGGTTAATCTTTGCGGATGTACAGTACAGACCAAAAGCTTGGACACACCTTCTCATTCAACGATTTTTCTGTATTTTCATGACTATGAAAATTGTAGAATCACACTGAAGGCATCAAAACTATGAATTAACGCATGTGGAATTATACATTACACTTTACAAAAAAGTGTGAAACAACTGAAAATATGTGTTATATTCTAGGTTCTTCAAAGTAGCCACCTTTTGCTTTGATTACTGCTTTGCATGCAGAAAAGGTGAACGGATGGACTCTACATGCCTGGTTCCCACTGTGAAGCATGGAGGAGGTGGTGTGATGGTATGGGGGTGCTTTTCTGGTGACACTGTTGGGGATTTATTCAAAATTGAAGGCATACTGAACCAGCATGGCTACCACAGCAATGTGCATCAGCATGCTATTCCATTCTGTTTGCGTTTATTTGGACCATCATTTATTTTTCAACAGGACAATGACCCCAAACACACCTCCAGGCTGTGTAAGGGCTATTTGACCAAGAAGGAGAGTGTTGGGGTGCTACGTCAGATGACCTGGCCTCCACAGTCACCAGACCTGAACTTAATCGAGATGGTTTGGGGTGAGCTGGACCGCTCACCGCTTCAATTTTGAATAAATCCCCAACAGTGTCACCAGCAAAGCACCATCACACCACCTCCTCCATGCTTCACGGTGGGAACCAGGCATGTAGAGTCCATTCGTTCACCTTTTCTGCGTGCAAAGCAGTAATCAAAGCAAAAGGTGGCTACTTTGAAGAACCTAGAATATAAGACATATTTTCAGTTGTTTCACACTTTTTTGTAAAGTATAATGTATAATTCCACATATGTTAATTCAATGTTTTGATGCCTTCAGTGTGATTCTACAATTTTCATAGTCATGAAAATACAGAAAAATCTTTGAATGAGGTGTGTCCAAACTTTTGGTCTGTACTGTATGAATCAAGCCGCATACAAGGTTATCCTGTGAAAACAGTTGATTCCTTCTGCTCAGGCAATGTTTCCCAAATCAGGACTGTTTTTTCAGCAGGACAATGCGCCATGCCACACAGCTAGGTCAATCAATGTGTGAATGAAGGACCACCACATCAAATCCCTGTCATAGCCAGCCCAATCTCCAGACATGAACCCGATTGAAAACCTCTGGAATGTAATCAAGAGGAAGATGGATAGTCACAAGCCATCAAAAAAAGAACTGCTTAAATTTTTGTACCAGGAGTGGCATAAGGTCACCCAAAAGCAGTGTGAAAGACTGGTGGAAAGCATGCCAAGACGCATGAAAGCTGTGATTAAAAGTCAAGATTATTACACAAAATTTTTTTTGTTATTTTGACCATTTTTTCATTTTCTGAAAATAAATACAAAATTTATTGCTTGGAAATTTGTAGACATGTTGTGAGTAGTGATCAGCGAGTATACTCGTTGCTCGGGTTTTCCCGAGCACGCTCGGGTGATGTCCAAGTATTTGGAAGTGCTCGGAGATTTAGTTTCTGTTGTCGTAGCTGGGTAGCTGCATGATTTGCGGCTGTTTGACAGCCTGAATACATGTAGGGATTGCCTTAACAAACAGGCATTCCTCATATGTATTCAAGCTGTCCCGCAGCCATAAATCATGCAGCTGCGGCAGCAGAAACTAAATCTCCGAGCACTTCCCAATACTCGGAGACCACCCGAGCATGCTCGGGAAAACCCAAGCAACGAGTAAACGAGTACACTCGCTCATCACTAGTCGTCAGTAATTTCTAGAATAAAGGAGCAATTTACATTTTACTCAAAAATATACCTATTCTGTCCTCATGCACGTTAGCAGGGTGTGCAATGAGACATGTAGCTAAACCCCCTGTCTTCTTTAAGAAAAAGAGGCTGTAAAACTGTAACCTTCTTTTATTGATTGCAGATGTGACAGGAAAGGGTAAAACTATAGAATGCAATAATAAGAGCATTTCAGAATATATAACTGTACAGAGCATGAAACACAAATAGTTTACAATATACAGAATACACAAACTGATTATTACCTACTTAGTACAACAAACGTACTGATAAACACAGGATTATAAACACATAGATAGTGCTTACCGACTATGCTTAGAGCAGGCTGTTTAAGAAACATGGAGAACACGAGTGATGTAGTTTCTCTTAAGGCACATGGAGGAATAATGGCTGCTGTCCTCCTTCAGTGTGATAAACAAGACCATAATGCAACAGGAACAATCCACAATGCTCTTGGAATTTCACACAAGACATCACAAATTAAACTAGAATCTATGCATCAAACAGCCAGCAGGTGGCGCTGCTACCTTACAACATAAAATGTATGAAAGACCAATACATTCAAAGATTGCAATGTCTATAACAATTGTAGACATAAAAACGATGACTATACTTTCTAGACAGCAATTATATGGCTGGACAGAACACTCCCCGCTTGACGTCAGCCGACGTCACTATTGTGTTTATTGGACGAGAACAGCAGAACGAGTTCCCCTACTGGCCTGAGGAACAATATGGTCTCGCTTTGTTTCCCTATTTTTACTTCCACCTTACGTACGATTCCATCCTTACTTGGGAATGTCTGAGTAATGAGACCTAATGTCCTTTCATTTCTCCGAGACTGACAGTCTTTCATTAGTACTACATCGCCAGGCTGGAGGTTAGGCTTGCTGGTTTGCCACTTTCTCCTCTGCTGCAGGGTAGGCAGGTACTGTTTTTTCCACTTGTCCCAAAAGACACTTGTCTCCATTGACTCCTGTAACGGTCTTTAACATTAAATTCTCCAGGTGGCGAGCAATTAAGGTCAGTCTTCTGCGTAAGCAACAGGGCTGGGGTGAGAACAGTTGGGTCATCAGGATCACTGGAAATTGGAGCCAACGGTCTCGCGTTTATGATGGCTGACACTTCGGCCATGAATGTTGTTAAGCTTTCGTGTGTCAGTCTTACAGATCTTTCCTGTAAGAAGATTGAATCGAGGATTCTCCTTGCGACACCTATCATTCTCTCCCATACACCTCCCATGTGTGAAGAATGTGGTGGGTTAAAGGTCCAAGTACACCCATGTACACTTAGGTATCTTTCAACGTCTTTCATATCCAAGTTGGAAGAGAGTTGAAGTTCTCTTGCTGCTCCGACAAAGTTGGTGCCTCGGTCTGAACGAATATGTTTGACGGGTCCTTTGATGGCAATGAAACGCCAGAGATCGTTTATGAAGCACGAAGTGTCCATAGATTCAATTATCTCTATGTGGACGGCTCTGATGGATAGACAAGTGAACATAATCGCCCATCATTTCCCGTTTGCGTGGCCTCCTCTGGTTTTTCGGACAACCACAGACCAAGGACCAAACACATCTAGTCCGATGTTGGTGAAAGGTGGATCTGTACTAAATCGGTCATATGGAAGATCTGCCATCTTTGGAATCAGTAGTCCATGTGACTGATGAAGGTCCAAGTTCAGGACCGAAACTTTCTGTTATTACTGTGGACACGATTAAAAATCATCACTCTACTGAAGTTGAGTTCTGAGTTTATTTGCTATATTTATATGGTGTGGGAACCTACTCAGATACTCCTATACGGCTGTGCACATGATTATTCACTTTGCATCTTTGGAATCTGTGACATACCACGAAGTTTCTTGCAAGTAACACAGTTAAAGATGAATCTGCACACACATCTCTTAGCTCCAACTATCCACAACCCAGATGTTCTTAAGGCTCCGTCTGTGAACATGCGACCTTGGTGTTTTGTCCGCTCGTGATAATGTTGAACAAGCAGAGTAGCTATGTGATGTTGTCCAGGAACTATCACGGGATGTTTCTCTGCCGAACCTATTTTTGCCTCTTTAAGGCGTCCTCCTATTCTTAAGAGACCATCTCCATCCATGACTGGGTCGAGTTTCCTCATAACACTATCTTTTGGTATTGGTCTTTGATTGATTACACAGTCGATTTCTCTGGCGTAGTTTTCCCGTTGTACAGCTCGGATAATTATATTCTTTGACTGCTCTAGATAGAGAGCTGTGTGGACATGTTTACAATGATGCCAACCTGTGCAACTTTCTTTTTTGTTGGTGAGGTTGCCTTGTAAGACTGAGCTATGTGGGTCAGGCAGGCGATGGCACGAACAAGTGAATTCCAAGTAGAGAACCTACTGAATCGCTGAGATCCCAGGTGGCACTTCAAAGTTTCAGTATGTAACGCAGACACTTGAGGGCGAATTTCAACGTCAGCATGTGGATCTACTAGTTCAAACAAGGACGTTTCTGTCATGTTGGGCAATGACCTACACAAAAAACTCAGGGCCTGTGAACCAAATCGTGTCTTTGAGGCGATTGGCAGCAACAAATCTGGTAGCCTGGTCCGCAGGGTTGAGATGTGTAGGCACATATTTCCATTGTTCAGGTGAGGTAGACCTTCGAATTCTGAGCACTCTGTTGCTAACATAGACATAGAAGCGTCTCACTTCGTTATGGATGTACCCAAGTACTATCCTGCTGTCAGTGTAGAACTCAAAGTCTTTAATTTCTAGATTCATTTCCATAGCAATGAGTTCTGCCAACTCGACTGCTAACACAGCGGCACAAAGTTCCAGGCGTGGTACGGTGTGTTCACGGAGCGGTGTTAGTTTTGCTCTGCTCATGACAAACCCTACATGGCATTGTTGACTTGTGTCTATCGTCCTCAAATAGGCTACCGCAGCAATCGCTTTGATTGAAGCATCGGAGAACACACAAAGGGTTTGTGTCTCTATCTTGGTACTCGGTACAGACACATATGAACGTGTTATATGAAGACTTGACAAGGCTGTGAGGGAATTTCTCCATCTCATCCACTTGGTTTTCTCTTTTGTGGGAAGAGGAGTATCCCAGTTCGTCACCTCTGTGGGTGAACTCTCTTAACATAGCCTTGCCCTCGATGACTACAGGAGCTACAAACCCCAGTGGGTCATACAAACTGCTTATGGTAGACAGTACTCCTCTGCGAGTAAAGGGTTTATCTTCTTTGTTAACCTGGAAGGTGAAGGTATCAGCTTTTATGTCCCATAGTAGGCCGAGGCTCCGCTGCATCGGTAGGGAGTCTATGCCTAGATCTAAATTCTTCAAGTCACTTGAATGATCCTCAGGAGGGAAGGCTTCCATCACTTCCTTGCTGTTAGAAGCGATCTTGTGCAACCTCAGGTTAGATACAGCGAGCATGTCCTTGGCTCTTTTCAGAAGACTAATCGCGGTCTCGTTTGTTGGCATCGATTTCAAACAGTCATCCACATAGAAATCTTTCTTTAAAACAGTCTGGCATCCGTTCCGTACTCTGCTTCAACCTCTTGAGCCGCGCGTCTCAGCCCATAGATGGCTACTGCAGGAGAAGGACTTTTACCAAAAATATTTACCTTCATACGATACTCCGTAATCTCTTTGGAAGGATCGTTATCCTTGAACCACAAGAATCTCAAGAAATTTCTATGTTCCTCTTTAACAAAGAAGCAGTGGAACATCTGTTGGATGTCTGCTGTGAATGCAATGGAGTCTCTACGAAAACGGATAAGCACTCCTAAAAGTTTGTTGTTCAGATCCGGGCCTGATAACAAGACATCATTCAATGAAACACCTTCATACTTAGCACTCGAATCAAATACTAATCTGATTTGACCTGGCTTTTTCGGGTGATACACTCCGAACAGAGGCAGGTACCAACGTTCTTCAGCGTCTTGAAGTGTGGGTGCTAACTCTGCATGACCGTTTTTAAATATTTTCTCCATGAAGGTAAAGAAATGACCTTTCATCTCTGGTTTATTATGGAAGCTGTGCCTGAGGGAGACAAATCGTTTATAAACTTGTTTTCTGTTGTTAGGCAAGCGTTGTCTTTGAGGCTTGAAGGGTAGAGGTGCAATCCAGTTCTTCGTTTTGTCCTGCACCATTCCTTGCTCCATCATCTCTAGGAACAGTTTATCTTCAAATGACATTGCTATACGATTATCTTCTTTGGTTTTGTGGAAGACTGTACACCCAAGTTGATCTTGGTCCCAATTTTGAATGCAATCATCATTGGCACTACTCGCTAAGATACTTGGTGCTGAAGTACTGTGTAGCAGCTCCTTTATGAAGTAGTGATTTTCACATGGTTGAAGGAGAGATGGACGTTCATTCTCGAGAGTCCTGGTAAACATGTTGTTAACTACTGTCGGTTTGTGTGTACCTCCTAAACAGACCTCTCCTACAATGACCCACCCAAGGTCGAGTCTCTGAGCATATGGAGCATTGTGAGAGCCATTGATCTGTTGTCTAACCTTGTGAACTTGTAGAATATCTCTCCCTAAGAGCAAGATTATTTGAGCCTCTGGGTCAAGGTTAGGAATCAGGTGTTCTATACGCTTCAGATGAGGATGGTACGATACCACTTCAGGCGTAGGTATCTCTGACCTGTTGTCAGGAATCTGGTTACATTCCAATATGGTTGGTAAGGGCAGACACATTTGGCCATCTATAGACTCGACTACGTATCCTGTTGCTCTCCTACCAGCTGTCTCTATTATACCGGCACAGGTTTTTAAAGAGTAAGGGGCGCTGGGTCCTCTGACGTTAAAGCTATCAAAGAAGGCAGACTTGGCTAGTGACCTATTACTCTGATCATCTAAAATCGCGTATACTTTGATGGCTTTGTCCTTTTCGTCTGCCGGGTAGACTCTCACTAGGGAAATTTTAGAGCAAGACTTGCCTCCCATGAGATTTCCACAAACTTCTGTACACTTAGAAGTAATGGCTGGAGTGTCAGTATTTGAGTCATTCAGCTCCCCGCTATGCTCTTGGGGCAAAGTATCTGATGGTGATCCAGGGTGTAGAACTGAGTTATGTTCGGTGATGTCACATTCGGTACACCTTGCACTAACCTCACAGTCCCTGGCAAAGTGGGATGTTGAAGAGCAGCATTTGTAGCAGATGCGATTCTCCTTAAGGAAGGCCTTCCTTTCCTCCAATGACTTTTCTCTGAAAGCTCTGCACTTAAGTAAGGAATGTGGCTTCTTGTGTAAGGGACACTGCCTGCTTGGATCCTTGGATTTGTCTTCTCCTTGACCGGAGCTGAACTCTTTGTGAACTGGACCTGTGGGAGAAATGTTAGTTTTGTGGACCTCTACAGTTGTTCTACGAGGTTTGCTAACAGAGTTATTGGCACATGACGACATGAAATCAAAGCTAGGGTCATTTCTAATTTTTGCTTGTTCTGAGACAAAATCTACAAACACATCGAATGGAGGAAACGGTACATTGTAAGTCTGTTTATACCTAGATCCATATGTAACCCATTTGTCTTGCAGCTTATATGGGAGTTTCTGAACTATGGGGTTCACACCTCTAGCAGTGTCGAGATATGTCAACCCCACAAGATCTCCTTCTGCTTTTGCTACACACAACTCCATTAACAAGTCAGTTAATTCTCTGAGCTTTGAATAATCCTTGTTTGCTATTCTAGGAAAATCCTCTATTCTTTTAAACAAGGCATTTTCTATAACCTCTACTGAGCCATAGCATTTATCAAGTCTATTCCAAATTCTTTTGAGGCCGACATCTGGATAATTTATATTAATGTCTCTGATTCTCTTTGCGTGTTCGGCGGACTCACTTCCTAGCCATTTTACCAAGAGATCCACTTCTTCACTACATGATAGACCTATGTCTCTTATGGTATTTTTGAAGGAGGCTCGCCAAGCCCTGTAGTTTTCAGCGCGATCGCTGAACTTTACAAGTCCCTTAGTGACCAACTCACGTCGAGCAAGGAACTTGGCAAAGTCCATTGTGGCTTGATTGGCACTGATGCCAGCTGATGGAGTGTTGTCAGAGTACATGTGTGCTGTGCGATCATACCTGTTAGGTGTCTCTGGTTTCGTCCAACTGCTGTAGTACCTTTCTGAAGCGAAGGGATTCTCTTTAAACCGGGACAGATTTCGGACCTTCTGCTCTGGAGAAAGATTATTGTAGTCAGTATCATCCCAATGTGTGTCTCCTTGCTTTCGGTAGGGACACTGATAGATGGCTTTCTGGGGGTCCGAATTATCTAGTTGGCTTGGCTTGTTGACAAAATGCTCTGTGTTGTGAATGGGTTTGAGATGAGTTCTGAGCAGAGGCTCCCTCTGGTGGTTACAAGCGGTGCTAGTCTGTCCAGTGAAGATTGTGAGGACTGGGAATCAGGTGTTACTGATTGGTCTTATATAAGGGAGTCACCTTCCCATCAGGGTTGCCGGTGATCAATTGTTCTGGTCTGGATCCTTTATTCCTGTTTCCCTTGTAGCCTGCTGTGTCGTGTCTGCATCTCCTGCTAACAGATAAGACATTTTCTTCTTTTGTGTTTGTGCTATATTTTTGCATTTTGTCCTGCACTTCTGTGGGGGCCTTCAGGGTCCCCTCCAGGGGCTTCTGCCCTCTCAGTTTTGTTCAGCCACTGATGTTTGTACTTTTGCTTTTTCCAGTTTTTTCAGTGGCTGCTGTTTTGATTTTGTTACACCAGAGAACTAATTTAGGTGGAAGAGGTCGTGTGATCTCAGGTGTTTTTGAAATTAGTAGAGTTGGTGCCTTTCAGGGTTTTCTGGGATTGCAGTAAGTACCCTTCCTATCCTTTTCTATTTAGTTAGTTTGGGCCCAGCGTTTGCTCATACTATTTTCTTTCTGTGTCAGTATTTCATCTTGTCTAACCGCCATTACATGTTTAGGGGCTTTCTATTATCTTTGGGGTTCTGCTCCGGGGCAGATAGCTTTCCTATTTCTATCTTTAGGTGTAGTTAGTTTCTCAGGCTGTGACGAGGCGTCTAGGACCAACATAGGAACGCTCCACGGCTGCCTCTAGTTGTGGTGGTTAGTCAGGGTACTGCAATCTCATAGATTCCAACTGCTCTGGTGTATTGCCTTTTTTACCTGCACTTCTCAGCTACCGAAACATAACAGCTCTGTCTTCGCCTGTGGGTCTGGATCGTCATTTGGTTTGGAATGTCGATGGACGTACTCTGCAGTACGCTGCAATGGATCGTGAGTAACTCGTTGTAGACCTAGCACACTGCTGTGTCTGCTGTGTTCACCGTCGGAATATACGGCAGTTTCTAGGGCTTCTGCTTCTGCTATGGCAGCTGCTGTTTCTTTTTCAATAGCAAGTTTCTGTAATGTTGCTTCAAGGCGCGCTTTCTCTGCGTCCAGGCCTGCTTGTTGTAGTTTCAATTCTATCTCCTGCTCAGCAAAGGTGCTTCTTGCTTTTGCCGCTTCAGCCTTTGCGCGGGCAATAGCGGCGGCATTGCTGACGGAGGATGTCTTGGAGGAACCAACTCGTGATATCGTCTTGAAAGAGGATGCTCGTCCTAGAGACATGATTCGACAGTTGGGTAACTACTGTGATATCCCTTTGTCGGCTCTGCGTGGATAATGGCGGGCTCTGTATGGTCCGATTATTCGGTCCGACCGTTAAGAGGTTGCTGCAATATCCGCATGCATTAAGCGTATGCTTGGATAATGGGGGCTCTGTATGTCTGATCTTCTGAGCTTGTTCTCAGCAGTCGTTTTACTATTCTGTCCTCATGCACGTTAGCAGGGTGTGCGATGAGACATGTAGCTAAACCCCCTGTCTTCTTTAAGAAAAAGAGGCTGTAAAACTGTAACCTTCTTTTATTGATTGCAGATGTGACAGGAAAGGGTAAAACTATAGAATGCAATAATAAGAGCATTTCAGAATATATAACTGTACAGAGCATGAAACACAAATAGTTTACAATATACAGAATACACAAACTGATTATTACCTACTTAGTACAACAAACGTACTGATAAACACAGGATTATAAACACATAGATAGTGCTTACCGACTATGCTTAGAGCAGGCTGTTTAAGAAACATGGAGAACACGAGTGATGTAGTTTCTCTTAAGGCACATGGAGGAATAATGGCTGCTGTCCTCCTTCAGTGTGATAAACAAGACCATAATGCAACAGGAACAATCCCACAATGCTCTTGGAATTTCACACAAGACATCACAAATTAAACTAGAATCTATGCATCAAACAGCCAGCAGGTGGCGCTGCTACCTTACAACATAAAATGTATGAAAGACCAATACATTCAAAGATTGCAATGTCTATAACAATTGGAGACATAAAAACGATGACTATACTTTCTAGACAGCAATTATATGGCTGGACAGAACAATACCTATGAAGAGAAAAATCAGACTGAAAATTTTGCAGTGGTCTCTTAATTTTTGCCAGAGCTGTATTTAGCAACATATTGGAAAGCACCGAGCCCTG
Source organism: Oophaga sylvatica (assembly GCA_033576555.1). Taxonomy (NCBI): domain Eukaryota; kingdom Metazoa; phylum Chordata; class Amphibia; order Anura; family Dendrobatidae; genus Oophaga; species Oophaga sylvatica. The sequence continues at coordinate 110,245,856 of JARQOD010000001.1, read as the reverse complement.
CCTTGAGCTTTTATTCTATGACTCTCCCTGCTCCTGCAACTGTCCCTAGGCTGAATGCCCAATATATCTGATACAAACAGCAAAGCACAAATTAGCTCTTAGAAGGGCTGTTATTATGATGGTTTATAGTCATAGAATCATAGAATCATAGAATGGTAGAGTTGGAAGGGACCTCCTGGGCCTTCTGGTCCAACCCCCTGCTCAAAGCAGGATTCTCTAAATCATCCCAGACAGATGTCTATCCAGCCTCTGTTTGAAGACTTCCATTGAAGGAGAACTCACCACCTCTTGTGGCAGCCTGTTCCACTAATTGATCACCCTAACTGTCAAAAAGTTTTTTCTAATATCTAATCTGTGTCTCCTCCCATTCAGTTTCATCCCATTGCTTCTAGTCTTTCCTTGTGCAAATGAGAATAAAGATGATCCTTCTACAATGTGACAGCCCTTGAGATATTTGTAGACAGCTATTAAGTCTCCTCTCAGTCTTCTTTTTTGCAAGCTAAACATTCCCAAATCCTGCAACCGTTCCTCATAGGACAAGGTTTGCAGACCGGTCACCATTCTGGTGGCTCTTCTCTGAACTTGCTCCAGTTTGTTGATGTCTTTTTTAAAATGTGGTGCCCAAAACTGGACACAGTATTCCAGATGAGGTCTGACCAAAGAGGAGTAGAGGGCAATAATGACCTCACGTGATCTAGACTGTATGCTTCTGTTGATACATCCTAGAATTGCATTTGCCTTTTTTGCTGCTGCATCACACTGTTGACTCATGTTAAGTCTGTGATCAATTAGTATACCCAAGTCTTTTTCACATGTGCTGTTACTTAGCCCTATTCCTCCCATTTTGTATATGCTTTTTTCATTTTTATTGCCCAGATGTAGTACTTTGTATTTTTCCCTGTTAAAATCCATTCTGTTAGTTGCTGCCCACTGCTCCAGTTAATGTATATCTTTTTGAATCCTCTCTCTCTCTTCTCTAGTATTAGCTACCCCTCCTAGCTTTGTGTCATCAGCAAATTTGATCAGTTTACCCTCAATTCCTTCATCTAAATCATTGATAAAGATGTTGAACAATACAGGGCCCAAAACAGAGCCTTGTGGTACCCCACTTGAGACATTCTTCCAACTGGATGTGCAGCCATTTACAACCACTCTTTGGGTCCGATCACTAAGCCAGTTATGAATCCACCTAACAGTTGCCTTGTCCATTCCATACTTAGTCATTTTTTCATTAAGGATTGTGTGAGATACTTTGTCAAATGCTTTGCTGAAGTCAAGATATACTATATCTACAGCATTTCCCTGATCCACCCAGTCAGTGATTCTGTCATAGAAGGAAATTAAGTTAGTCTGACATGACTTATTAGTTACAAACCCATGCTGACTCTGTTTAATAATAATAATCTTTATTTATATAGCGCCAACATATTCCGCAGCGCTTTACAGTTTAACAGTTTCAAAACACAAGTCATAGGTAACAACGTTAACAATACAATAATTAAAGCAAAATAAGCCGACCCTGCTCTGAGAGCTTACAATCTACAATGAGGTGGGGGAGATACAAAGTACAGGTGTGTATATACAATGGTGCATTTACAATAATGGTCCAGCCATCTTGAGGGAGTGAGGCATGGATGGAGATAGTGAATGGGCTACACATACACACTTAAACATAGAACGACTTTGGTTAGTGAATGTGATAGGCCACTCTGAACAAATGTGTTTTGAGGGAGCTCCTGAAACCATGCAAATTGTGGATAGTCCTAATTTCTTGGGGTAGAGCATTCCAGAGGATTGGCGCAGCGCGGCAGAAGTCTTGGAGTCGGGAGTGGGAGGTACGGATTAGTGCAGAGGTTAGTCGAGAGTCGTTTGCAGAGCGCAGCAGTCGGTTAGGCCGATAGATAGAAATGAGGGAGGAGATGTAGGGGGGTGCTGCACTGTGGAAGCTTTGTGGGTGAGAACCAGTACTTTGAATTGGATCCTATAATGAATGGGCAGCCAGTGTAAGGACTGGCGAAGAGCGGACGCGTCCGAGTACCGATTAGCCAGATGGATGACCCTGGCTGCTGCATTAAGGATGGACTGGAGAGGGGATAGTCGAGTAATGGGGAGGCCAAGTAATAGAGCGTTGCAGTAGTCCAGGCGGGAGTGGATCAATGCTACAGTGAGGGTTTTTGTTGTTTCCATGGTGAGAAAAGGGCGGATTCTAGAGATGTTCTTTAGGTGTAGACGGTAAGAGCGGGCAAGAGATTGTATATGGGAGGTGAAGGAGAGATTGGTGTCAAACATAACACCCAGACAGCGAGCCTGCTGCCGGGGTGTTATTATGGTGCCGCCCACAGAGAGGAAAATGTAAGATTTAGGGAGGTTAGTAGACGGCGGGAGCAGAAGGAGTTCAGTCTTGGAGAGGTTAAGTTTCAGATAGAGAGCGGACATGATGTTGGAGACTGCGGACAGACAGTCGGTGGTGTTCTGTAGAACAGCGGGGGTAAGGTCGGGGGATGACGTGTATAGTTGTGTGTCATCGGCATAAAGATGGTACTGAAAGCCAAATCTGCTGATGGTCTGTCCAATTGGGGCCGTGTAGAGAGAGAAGAGAAGGGGGCCAAGGACTGAGCCCTGGGGTACACCGACAGTGAGAGGAAGAGGAGATGACGTGGAGCCAGAGAACGAAACACTGAAGGAGCGGTCAGAAAGATAGGAGGAGAACCAGGAGAGAACAGTGTCCTTAATACCTAGTGACTGGAGCCTAGAGAGTAGGAGACGGTGGTCAACCGTGTCGAAAGCTGCAGAAAGGTCGAGAAGAATGAGCAGAGAGTGGTCGCCGTTACGTTTTGCTGTAAGAAGGTCATTGATCACTTTGATGAGTGCAGTTTCAGTCGAATGTAGGGGGCGGAAGCCGGACTGTGAAGGGTCTAGGAGGGAGTAAGTGGAGAGGTAACGGGTGAGGCGGGAGTAGACTAGGCGCTCCAAAAGTTTAGAGATGAAGGGGAGATTGGAGACCGGTCTGTAGTTGTTTGTGCAGGAAGGGTCAAGAGCGGGTTTCTTTAGTAATGGAGTAATGATGGAGTGTTTGAAGGAGGATGGGAAAATGCCAGAGGAGAGTGAGAGATTAAAGATTGTAGTTAGGTGAGTTGTGACAACTGGAGAGAGAGACTGGAGGAGATGTGAGGGGATGGGGTCGGTAGTGCATGTAGTCGGACGAGAGGAAGAGAGGAGTCTGGAGACTTCTTCTTCTGTGATGGGATCAAATGTGGAAAGTGAGCCAGGGGAAATGCAGGGTGGGATGGGAGTCACAGCACTTGGTGGTTGAGAGCAGATTTCCTGACGGATAGTATCTATTTTTTCTATAAAGTGGGAGCCAGGTCGTCAGCACAAATGTCTGTGATAGGGGCTTGTGCTTTTGGCCTGAGGAGGGAGTGAAAAGTGTCAAAAAGTTTCTTGGGGTTGTTGGCTAGTGAGGAGATCAGTGTGGTGAAGTAGGTCTGTTTGGCGAGGTGAAGGGCAGCATTATAAGTTCTTAACATGAATTTAAAGTGGATGAAGTCTTCTGGTGTGCGGGTTTTTCTCCAGAGGCGTTCAGCACTCCTAGAGCATCGCTGAAGAAGTCGAGTTTGCAATGTGAGCCAGGGCTGTTTTACTGTGTGTTTGGAGGTTCTGAGGGTGAGCGGTGCTACTTGGTCAAGGGTGCTTTTAAGAATGTCATTGCAGTGATGAACAGCCAGATCAGGACAGGAAAAAGAGGAGATTGGGGACAGCGATGAGTGTAGGGAGTCTGAAAGTGTCTGAGGGTTAATGGCTTGTAGATTTCTGAATGTGTGGTAGGTAGGAGTGCGCTGGGGTGGTGGAGGATTTGTGAGCGTGAAGGAGAGAATGTTGTGGTCAGAGAGTGGAAGCGGTGAGTTATTTAGGTGGGAGATTGAACAGAGGCGGACAAAGACCAGGTCAAGGGTGTTGCCATCCTTGTGTGTCTCAGAGGTTGAAAGCTGTGAGAGGCCTAGAGAAGTGGTTAGTGATAGAAGCTGAGATGCAGATGTGGAAGTAGGGCTGTTAATGGGGATGTTGAAGTCTCCAAGGATAAGGGTTGGTAGTTCTGAGGACATGAAGTGCGGCAGCCAAGCTGAGAAGTGGTCAAGGAACTGGGTGGGTGAGCCTGGGGGCCGATATATGACCGCTACTCTGAGGGAGAGGGGACGGAAGAGCCTGATGGTGTGGACCTCAAAAGAAGGGAATGAGAGTGATGGAATTGGGGGGATGACCTGGAAAGTGCATTGTGGGGACAGGAGTATGCCAACTCCACCACCATGTCTGTTTGTGGGTCTCGGGGAATGGGAGAACTGTAAACCACCATAGGAAATGGCAGCAGGGGAGACAGTGTCAGAATCCTGAATCCAGGTTTCAGTGAGGGCCAACAGATTAAGAGAGTGGTTCAGAAAGTAGTTGTGCAGGAAGGATAGCTTGTTGCATGCAGACCGTGGATTCCAGAGGGCACAATTGAAAGAAGGAAATGAGGGAGTGCAAGTAATATTAATCACTTCACAATCACAGTAATATTTAATCACTTCATTCTTATCCAGGTACTTGCATACATGTTCTTTAATAATTTGTTCAAAGATCTTTCCTGGTATAGAAGTCAGACTCACCGGCCTGTAGTTCCCTGGGTCCACCTTCTTCCCCTTTTTGAAGATAGGAACAACATTTGCTCTTCTCCAGTCTTCTGGGACTTCTCCTGTTCTCCAAGAATTTTCAAAGATTATGGACAGTGGTTCAAGAATTTCTTCTGCTATCTCCTTCAGAACCCTCGGGTGTAATTCATCTGGACCTGGAGACTTGAATTCATTTATGTTAGCTAAGTGTTTCCTCACTGTCTTTCTGTTTATAGATATCCTGGATTCTTCTATTCCTTTAATAGGACAGTGAAGATCAGTTGATGTTACATTTCCTTTCTGAGAGAAAACAGATGAAAATAGGAATTTAAAAGTTCAGCCTTCTCAACATCCTGACTTACCAGTCAGCACCAGTATCAGCGCTAGAGTACTCTGATTCGTTCAACTGTGCACAAACAGTCCTAGACAAGCATGCTCTCCCTTCAATACAAACTGTGCTTGAGCTGTGAAATGATGTCAGTGTGTCGGGCATGTCCTTTCATACCCCTGATATAGCCAGCCAATCACAGTAATGCCACTACCCAGTTGGCTATGGCATTGTAGTGACTGGCAGGAAATCCCCTCATACTTAGTGGCTGTGTAACAGGCACAAAGCATGCGGGGATTCGCATTTCATATTGCGCAGCCCCCAATGCTAACCATGTAACAAGCATATCCGAGCACCCAGATACTTGAATGATATCCGAGTATCACAGGGGACGCTCTCTCATCCATAGACTCCTCACTTCCTAGACATTTACAGACTGCTGTAAAAAGAAGAGTGGATGCTACACAATGGTAGACATGGCAATATCAAAAAACTTTTTTGAGATTTGTTGCTGCCATCAATTTCTAAGTGAATTATTTTTTTCAAAGCAAAAGTCTCATCAACAGATCTATTTTGTCAAACACTGTATAGTAGTAGATGATGTAGATCCATTTTAAAGATCTTCAGAAGTATGCAGATTATCTCTAAGATAAGGATCATGTAACAAAGCAAATTGTTTTTCAATATGTTCGAAAATAATGCCATTTGCTCTTATGTGGCACCATTCTTGGTTGTGTTGTAATCAGCATATGGCCAGCATAAGGGATTTATAGTATGATTGAAATTCAGACATTCCTGCATTGCTGGAATAACTTTGTTGAAAGCTGTATAAATTGATAACAGCTAATAGAATTTACAATGATTTTAAGCAAGAAGCTGTGGAAACTCAGTGGACAGTCATATTCTGTCCTTGGTTAAATCTGTATTATGAAGTTATGCACAGGACACATTGGTCATTTTCAAACAATACTTGTCATTATTTTATTTATAATGGTTGTTTTAATGCTTATGTAACACAAACATATTATGCAGTACTTTAAAGACATTGTGATTTCTGACCTAATTGGGAAACACTATCACAATAGCGCACAATTTAAAAAATTGAAAGTTTGCTGGAAATCATTATCTGCATATTAGTAAGCCAACAGGTATAACAGTAGTAAAAGTTTGAGAATTATGATGCAGATTTATCAAATCTGATAGTAATCAATCACAGTGCAGCTTTAACTTATAAACCTGCTTTGGAAAAATGAAAGTTGTGCAATAAAGTCAATTTTACTGTTAGACAGTTTTGTTAAATTGTCAAAAAAAAATTTCAATTACATGGATTCCTGTATTTTTTAATTTAGAAACAGTCTTTAAGGTGCCAGAGAGTAAAACATAATTAATTGCAATAACATGCATCAACCATAGTGAGGCCTCCTTCACAAGTCCCAACGTCAACACTCATCAGAGCCATTGAGTCTCACTGAGCGCACCATGAGCAAGCAACGCTGATGAGTGTTGTCATCATACCTGGTGCCTGTGAATAGCAGAAACTTTACTGCTATTCACACACGCCGGAGCTGAATGTGGGGAATGTAGACAACGACAAAGCTGTGTTGGATCATTATTTCTAATAAATATGTGAACGAGGGACAATCTTTTGTTTTTATCTCTCTCTCTTTATGTTTTTCAGGTATCCATTTTTGGACTACATCAGATTTGGTGGACTACGGTGGAGGTGCATGGTATTTTTTTTTTCAATAAATTAGGGAACGAAGGACACTTTGGTGGAGTGTTTATTTAAACAATGTATTTGTTTCTGTGTGTTAACCCCTTAACGACCGCCGATACGCCTTTTAACGGCGGTCATTAAGGGTACTTAAACCACAGCGCCGTTAATTAACGGCGCTGTGGAAAAGGTGAATAGCGCCCCCCAGAGGCGCATTTTCTCCGGGGTCTCGGCTGCCGGGGGTAGCCGAGACCCCAGAGAACATGAATCGGGTCGGTTTTTACCGACACCGATGTTGCGATCGCCGTTATTAACCCTATAACGGCGACCGCAACAAAAAAAAAAAAAAAAAGTTGTGCCATTTAATTTCTCTGTCCTCTGATGTCATCGGACATCAGAGGACAGAGAAAAAGGGTCCCCAGGACCCCCATGTGGCCCCCAATAAGATCCATGTGGCCCCCGGACCCTCCGGTGTCCCCCGGTGCCGGCGCCGTTAAGACAATGGCGGGCGCATGCCCAGTGCGCCCGCCGCTATGTGCCGCTGTGCTGGTGGGGGGATGGGCAAATATTCTCTGGGGTCTCGGCTACCGGGGGTAGCCGAGACCCCAGAGAACATGATCCGGGTCGGTATTCACCGATCCCGGTGTTGCGATCGCGGCTATGCAAGCATAGCCGCGATCGCAAAAAAAAAAAAAAAAAAAAAAAATGATTTCTCTCCCCTCTGATGTGATCGCACATCAGAGGGGAGAAAATGAGGGTCCCCCGGTCCCCCGATCGCCCCCCCATATACTTACCGGTGTCCTCCGTCCTCCCGCAGGCCCCAGGATCCCGGCTTCTTCTCCCTGCAAAAAAAAAAATGGCGGGCGCATGCGCAGTGCGCCCGCCCATCTGCTTTGGCGGCAGATTCAAATTTTTTTTCATTCATTCTCATAAAAGTACATTTTGATCACTGTGATAAACTATCACAGTGATCAAAATAAAAAAAACAGTACATAACCCCCCCATTTATCACCCCCTTAGTTAGGGACATATAATAAAAAGTAGAAATTATATTTATTTTCATTTTTCTGTTAGGGTTAGGGTTATAATTAGGGTTAGGGTTATAATTAGGGTTAAGGTTATAATTAGGGTTAGGGTTAGCATTAGGCTGGTTTCACACATCCGGTGTGCGCCTGACGGCGCCCCCGGCATTTAGCCGCAGCGCCGCATCAGAAAATCTGATGCGCCGCATGCGTTTTTTTTGCATTGACTTGCATTAGCGCCGGATGGCACCGCATGTCAATGCGTTGCATGCGGTTTTGTCCGGATGCGGCGCAAATGTACATTGCGGCGGCCGGACAAAACGCTTCATGTAACGTTTTTTGTTTTTGCCGGATGGTTTCTGATGTCTCCGGGCATCAGAAACCATCCGGCAAAAAACCGCATGCGGCCGCCGGCGGCGCATCAGGTTTGCTGATGCGGCGCTGCGGCAAAATGCCGGGGGCGCCGACAGGCGCCCGCCGGAAGTGTGAAAGCACCCTTAGGGTAAGGGTTATAATTAGCGTTAGGGTTAGGCTGGGTTCATACTGCGTTATGGCAGTCCGTTAGACGGACTGCGTTACACCGCGGTATAACAGTCCGTTAACGCTACCATTCACCCCCATTTGAGGGCACATCGCGACGCATGCCGTAAAGCGGCATGCGTTTGCGACGTGCCATCATTCAGTGACGGAGCCTCGGACGCGGGCTGCAGCGTTTGGGCTCCGTCACCGCTAGCGCAGATGAATCATCTGCTGATTCCTCTGCGCTAGCGGGTATAGCATAATGCGATCGCGTTATGCTATACCATTACCAGCCCGTCAACGCTATGTGTTGAACGGGCTGGTAAAACGCAAAATGAACCTAGCCTTAGGGTTAGGGTTATAATTAGGGTTAGAATTAGGGTTAGGGTTACAATTAGGGTTAGGGTTATAATTAAGGTTATAATTAAGGTTAGGGTTACAATTAGGGTTGGAATTAGGGTTGGGATTTAGGTTAGGATTAGGGTTGGGATTAGGTTAGGGGTGTGTTGGGATTAGGGTTGGAGCTAGAATTGAGGGATTTCCACTATTTAGGCACATCAGGGGGTCTCCAAACACGATGTGGCGTTCAAAAAGTCAAATGGCGCTCCCTCCCTTCCGAGCCCTGCCGTGCGCCCAAACAGTGGTTTACCCCAACATATGGGGTATCAGCGTACTCAGGACAAATTGCACACCAATTTTGGGGTTCTAATTTCTCCGATTACCCTTGGGAAAATAAAAAATAGCTGGCTAAAAAAATCATTTTGAGAAAAAAAATGATTTTTCATTTTCACGGCTCTGCGTTTATAAATTTCTGTGAAGCACTAGGGGGTTCAAAGTGCTCACCACACATCTAGATAAGCTCCTTAAGGGGTCTAGTTTCCAAAATGGGGTCACTTGTGGGGGGTTTCCACTGTTTAGGCTCATCTGGGGCACTGCAAACGGAACATGACCCCCACCAACGTCTGCATTCCAAAACGTTATTACTTCCTTTCCAAGCCCTGCTGTGCGCCAAAACAGTTCCCCCCCCCACATATTTGGTATCAGCGTACTCAGGACAAAATGGACAACAACTTTTGGGGTCCAATTTCCTTGTGAAAAATCAAAAATTTGGGACTAAAAAATCATTTTTGTGGAAAATTGATTTTTTTTTTTCACACCCAGGCATTATAAAGTTTTGTGAAACACTTGGAGGTTCAAAGTGCTCACCACAGATCTAGATAAGTTCCTTATGGGGTCTAGTTTCCAAAATGGGGTCACTTGTGGGGGTTTTCCACTGTTTAGGCTCATCTGGGGCACTGCAAACGGAACATGACCCCACCAACGTCTGCATTCCAAAACGTTATTACTTCCTTTCCAAGCCCTGCTGTGCGCCAAAACAGTTTCCCCCCCCCACATATTTGGTATCAGCGTACTCAGGACAAATTGGACAACAACTTTTGGGGTCCAATTTCCTTGTGAAAAATCAAAAATTTGGGACTAAAAAATCATTTTTGTGGAAAATTGTTTTTTTTTTTTTTTCACACCCAGGCATTATAAACTTTTGTGAAACACTTGGGGGTTCAAAGTGCTCACAGTGGATCTAGATAAGTTCCATAGGTGGTCTAGTTTCCAAAATGGTGTTACTTGTGGGGGTTTCCACTGTTTAGGCGCATCAGGGGCTCTCCAAACGCGACATGGTGTCCAATCTCAATTCCAGCCAATTTTGGTTTGAAAAAGTCAAACGGTGCTGCTTCCATTCCAAGCTCTGCAGTGCACCCAAACAGTGGTCCCCCCCCATATATGGGGTATCAGCATACTCAGGACAAATTGTACAACAACTTTTGTTGTCCAATTTCTCCTGTTACCCTTGTGAAAATAAAAAATTGGGGACTAAACGATCAGGTTTGTGGAAAAAATATGATTTTTTATTTTCACGCCCGGGCGTTATAAACTTCTGTGAAGCACTTGGGCTTCAAAGTGCTCACCACACATCTATATAAGTTCCTTAGGGGTCTAGTTTCCAAAATGGGGTCACTTGTGGGGGGTTTCCACTGTTTAGACACATCAGGGCCTCTACAAATGCGACATGGCGTCCAGCCAATTCCGCGTTGAAAAAGTCAAACGGAGCTCCTTCCCTTGCGACCTCTGCCGTGCGCCCAAAAAGTGGTTTACCCCAACATATGGGGTATCGGCATGCTCAGGACAAATTGCACAAAAACTTTTGGGTCTTGTTACCCTTGGGAAAATAAAAATTGGGGTGAAAAGATCATTTTTGTGGAAAAAATATGATTTTTTATTTTCACGGCTCTACGTTATAAACTTGTGTGAATCACTTGGAGGTTCAAAGTGCTCACCACACATCTAGATAAGTTCCTTAGGGGGTCTAGTTTCCAAAATGGGGTCACTTGTTGGGGTTTCCACTGTTTAGGCACATCAGGGGCTCTCTAAACGCGACATGGCATCCAGCCAATTCTGCGTTGAAAAAGTCAAACAGCGCTCCTTCCCTTGCGACCTCTGCCGTGCGCCCAAAAAATGGTTTACCCCCACATATGGGGTATCAGCATGCTCAGGACAAATTGCACAAAAACTTTTGCGGTCTTATTACCCTTGGGAAATTAAAAATTGGGGTTGAAAAGATCATTTTTGTGAAAAAAAAAATTTTTTTTTTTTCACGGCTCTAGGTTATAAACTTGTGTGAAGCACTTGGAGGTTCAAAGTTCTCACCACACATCTAGATAAGTTCCTTAAGGGGTCTTGTATCCAAAATGGGGTCACTTGTGGGGTGTTTCCACTGTTTAGGCACATCAGGGGCTATCTAAACGCGACATGGCATTCAGCCAATTCTGCGTTGAAAAAGTCAAACGGCGCTCCTTCCCTTGCGACCTCTGCCACGCGCCCAAAAAGTGGTTTACCCCCACATATGGGGTATCGAAGTATTCAGAAGAAATTGCACAACAAATTTTCTGGTTCATTTTTTCTTTTAACACTTGTGAAAATAAAAAAACTTGGTTCCGAAGTAAAGCTTTTGCAAAAAAAGTTAAATGTCAATTTTTTCCTTCCACATTACTTCAGCTCCTGTGAAGCACTTGAAGGGTTAATAAACTTCTTGAATGTGGTTTTGAGCACCTTCAGGGGTGCAGTTTTTAGAATGGTGTCACTTTTGGGTATTTTCTATCATATAGACCCCTCAAAGTGACTTCAAATGTGATGTGGTCCCTAAAAAAAAATGGTGTTGTAAAAATGAGAAATCGCTGGTCAACTTTTAACCCTTATAACTTCGTAATAAAAAAAAATTTTGGTCCCAAAATTGTGCTGATGTAAAGTAGACATGTGGGAAATGTTATTTATTAAGAAATTTGTGTGACATATCTCTCTGATTTAAGGGCATAAAAATTTAAAGTTTGAAAATTGTTAAATTTTCAAAATTTTCGCCATATTTCCGTTTTTTTCATAAATAAACACAAGTCATATCAAAGAAATTTTACCACTAACGTGAAGTACAATATGTCACGAAAAAACAATCTCAGAATCAGCGGGATTCGTTAAAGCGTTCCAGAGTTATAACCTCATAAAGTGACAGTGGTCAGAATTGTAAAAATTGGCCCGGTCATTAAGCTGCAAAATGGCTCTGTCCTTAAGGGGTTAATTTATTTATTTCCGGGTTAGTAATGGGGGTGTCAGACATGCGAGAAACTCGCACGAGTCTCGCATGTTAATACCCGGCACTCGGACCGGAGCGTGTGGCTGCATGTATTTCGATCCCGAATGATGTTTGAATGAGGAGGAAAGATTCAGGAAGGAAGAGAGAAGTTAAATATTTTGGTTAAGTGTGTAGTAACAGCCGGGGAGAGGGAATGAAGGAGATCTGAGTTAATGGCTTCATTTGTGCAGGTAGTAGGACGAGAAGAAACAAGAAGCCTGGTAACTTCTTCTGTGACAGGTTCAAAGATGGAAAGTAAACTTGCGGTGGGAGAATGAAGGTGATTCTAGTTCGACTGGATTTGGGTAAAAATGTCTTGATGATTAATTTGATTGTTTTTTTTTTCTTGGACATAGGGGCTAGATTGCTAGCTCTGAGGATGGTAACAGGTGTCTATACTTTAGGGCTTAGGAAAGAGTGGAAAATTTAAAACAGTCAGTTTGAATTTTAGGATAGTAATGTGATGAAGGTGGTGAAGTAAGTTTGATGGCCAGATGGAGAGCAAAGTTATAGGTTCGGAGCACGAACATACAGTAGATGAAGTTTTCTGCTGAAAGTGATTTTCTCCACTGACGCTTGGCACACCTGGAGTATCACTGGAGCAAAAAAGTCTTTGAAGCATGTGCCAGAGGTGCCGTCATCTGTGTTAGGCCGGAGTCACACTCAACGATAAAAATTTGGTCCGTATTATACGGCCGTAATACGCAGAGAAGTCCCTAGAAAAGTGATCTGTATGTAATCCGTTTGCAATGCGAGAATGCGATTTCCTCACCTGAAAACATCCGTGTGTGATCCGTATGCCATCCGTATGCAATCCGTACGGCGAGATTTTCTCGCCAGCCTGCAAAACTGATAAATAAAGTTTTTTAGGCCTGAAACCCATTTAAATAATCATCAACAAACCTATTTATTGGCTCCTCAACAGGTGGCACCCTCCAATCTTGGCCATTCACTCTGTGCTTGTGTTGCGTCAGTTGTGCTTTGTCCTAAATATGGGAGACACACTTACTTTTAACACAACTGAGCTTGTGTTGTATAACTGGGTATTGTCACGACATTTTGGTCAGCCATACCCAGTGATTGTGGATCCCAGGAGGCGTAGAAGATTTTGGGTCCATCCTCTTTTGAGGCGACGTGACAGTGAAGGGCATTTCCACTGTCTCTACGCATCTCTGCGTAGCAATCCCGACAAGTTTTTTTCTTATTGTCGGATGTCCCTTCGCACTTTTGATATATTGTTGGAGATTGTGCGCCCTGGGATAACGTTTCAGGACACAAGGATGCGTAAAGCAATATCTGCCGAGGAGCACCTAATCCTTACGTTACGGTATGTATGCAACCGATATATTGATGATGTATTTGAGATATTTTATATACCTGGCTTTACATCTTTGTTATTTAGTCCTCTATTGATATATGTGTGACCCCCCACAATTTTTCTGATCCTATAAAACCTTGGATATGACCCCAAAACCACACACCTTGTATTTGTATGTTTTTGTGGCAATATTTGTTATTAATGGACTCAACGTGTCATCAATGTATAACCATGTACTTAACTGGATTGCTTATCATGTATATTTTCTGTTTACCCTTTAAATTTCTTTCCACGGGATGTCATATGCAGCATTGCATTTAGAATTTTTACTTGGAAAGTCAACCATCTCTGCAATTGTGCGGTCAACATGCGCAGAAATCTGGTTCCGACTTGGTCATGCCTCAGCCGCAAATGGAAGATTGGATGCATATAGCTCGTGGTTTTCAGGAGACCTGCCAGTTTCCTAACTGTCTAGGAGCCCTGGATGGGAAGCACATCCATGTGCGTAAGTCGCCGAACTCAGGGTCTCAATATTACAATTATAAACAATATTTTCCATAGTTCCGTTGGCCCTGGTTGACACTAGCTACAGGTTTGAAATTGTCGATATTGGGGCCTATGGAAGAGCTGGAGACTCCAGAGTCTTCAATTCTTCCATTATGGGTCGGCGGCTGCGCAACAATGAGTTGAACATCCCACCCCCAAGTTACCTACCAGGGAATAATATTGAAGCCTTGCCTTATGTCATGGTTGCAGATGAGGCTTTCCAGTTGACGAGGAATGTCATGAGGCCGTATCCACAGAGAGCCCTCAACCACAGGCGCAGTATATTTAACTTTAGACTTTCCCGTGCATGTCGTCTTGTTGAGTGTGCGTTTGGTATTCTGTGTGCCAAATGGCAGGTTCTCCAGTCCGCAATTCAACTTGGTGAAGCCAATGTTAATGTGGTAATACAGGCTTGTGTTGTACTGCATAATTTCACCAGATACCATGATTGTCCTTCCAATGTTGATAATGAGGTTGAGGATGTAAGTCCTGATCCGACTAATGGAAGACCTGTCCATCCTCAACGTCGCCAGCCCTCTGGTCTAAGAGTGCGTGATGTTTTAACTAATTATTTTGTTTCCCCTGAGGGATCTACTCCCTGGCAAGAGAATGTGATGTCTATGTAGTACTTATGGCAGTTTGTCACAGTGTTTTTGTAATGTTTGACCCATTGAAGCCTATAAGTCTTTAGAAGATACCCTTAGTTCTAGGTTGATAATAAAATATTGGTTAATGAAAACATGACACGCATTTCTTTTTTTGTTGTGCAAATTTATTTTTTCTTTGCATCATTTTTTTAACCCATATTGTCATCATATGGGTGTAACGGCCTAATATTCAGGCCTCATAATATCGAAATGTCCTAAAACTGACAAATAATATGATAAAGTAAAACAAAATGTAAAAGCATCATGCAAAAATTATTAACAACAGGCCACCACATTGCCTCTTTATAGGTTGTGGTAAGTTGGGGGTGGGGGTGAAAGGGGATGGTCACCTTGGGCAGAAGTTGGTATGCTCTGTTGGGCAACCTGTGTCTCACCCTGGGCTAGGGAAGTTGGCCATGCAGTATTCAGGCCCAAGGTTTGTTTCTGTGGTAGCGCTCCATAATAGTGTGGAGCGGGGTATGGATGGCTCACATCCTGGCTATGGGAGTAACCCATGGCTTAATACCCCCCAATATGGCCATGTCGACCAGACACATGTTAGGACCAGCCTCCAACATTGTGTCTGCTCAAGTGGCAATATTGGGCAGGTGCACTGAACTTGGGCAAGTGTCCATAGGTTCTTTGCCCTTCGGTTTGGGTGGCCTGTGTATGGAAGGTAGAGGGTGAGGACTCTAATTGCCATGACTGCTGGTGGGGAAGATCTTGCAGCGGCAGAAGGTTGGTTTGTGACAACTGCCACCTTTCTAAAAAAATAAAAATGGGCAGAGGATTATTGGGAGGGGCACAAGCATCCAGTACTATCTGGAGAGCACCTTGGGCACGCAATCTGAGGGAACGCGGGACCGGGTGCAAATATTGAGCAAGGCTACAAAAGAAAGCCTCTTCCCCATCATCATGAGCAGCCCTCAAAATATAGTTGAGGACACCAGTATCCACTTGCCTCCTAGTGGTAGAGGTGGAAATTACTCTTTTGTGGCATCCACGAAGTGGTAAGGCAGAAGGCAGGGGTGATCTTTCAAGCGGCAGTGTAGGACTGCTGCTGTGGCCCACATTTTCCTCCTGGGGATTGGCCTCCTGTGTGGATGCTGATGCTGCTTGACATGTTGGTGGTGGTGGTGCTGCTGCTGGCTCATTGGTGTCGGGGGGTGCCGAAGATGGGCCAGCCACTTCGTCACCTTCACCGACAGGGTCAATGATGACCTCGGAGTCAGATGGCGTCTTTTTCGGTAAGGTTTGACTCCATTCTGTTGGATAGAAAACATTGAACATTACAATCAATAAGTTATGGAGACAGTAGAACATGTGTTGAAGGTGTACCTTAATGAATGCACTTATGGCCTAAGATCCATGCTGGGGGCCAGAAAATTCAAACGATCGTAATAAACATATTTCCGTTTTTTAGGGGCTGCATCCCCACTCCTCCCTAATTGCTTTCGTTCACGCCGGTACTGGTCCTGGCAATTCCGCCACCGTCGTGTTACATCATTCACTGAAAAGGAAAAGGAAAATAGCATACAAATGATCAGATTGGATGTGTTTGAACATGTAGGCCTCAGTGTAATTTGGCCTGTGATGTAGCAAATGTGTATCCTATCCAATATGGGTAATATAGGACACACATAAGATATCCTGCATTGTTACTTTAGATTTAAGAGTGAACTCAATAGTTGCATAAATCTACTTACTAATTTCTTGCTGCTCCGCATAATGGGGGTTGCGTTGGTCCCACAAAACAGGCCTTTCCTGCACCAGCACTAAGAGCATTTCCACATTTATAATTCTGGCCATGCTTACTCCGTGGAGGCGTGCTTCCTGGTTAGGAGTGTAGCGTGCCAGGCTAATCTGCATGTCAAAACTTCCTGAGAAACCATGATTGAATTTCCTGTCACCAGCAGAACTGTTGCGTTTTTCTCGCAAGTCACACGTCTAGTCCGTGTGCAATCCGTTTTTTCCACGCACCCATTGACATGCATTGGCGAGTCTTGGCCGTAATACGCTGAAAATCGCATCATGCTGCGATTTCACTCGCATGTATAAAACGGGCGAGAAAACATCGGATGATAGGAGCTGCACCATCGGTTAACATTGGTCCGAGTGCAATGCGATGTTTTCTTGCATTGCACTCGTCCGTATTTCTCGCTAGTGTGACTCCGGCCTTAGGGTACGTCTCCACGCTGCATACTGGCAGTGCTTTGGATGCAGCGGAAATCCCGCTCCGCCCAAAGTGCCACCCCCTGTTGTACGCGCGGTGATTCCGCATGTGTTCATTGAACACATTTGGAATCACCGCATTCTATCCATAGACTGGGTTATTTATCTTGCGGAGACAGAGCGTCTCCGCAAGATAAATAGACATGCTGCGGTCTGGAAAGACACGCTGCATGTCCGGATAAGCAGGGCCGCTGTATGCGGCCCTGTACGCATAGTGGAAACGGGATTTCATAAAATTCCCTCCACTATGCTGTAACATCTGGATGCTGCGGATTGAGTGCTGCGGCTGTACGCAGCGTCCAATCCGCAGCAAATCCTGATGTAATCCTGAACGTAGAAACCTACCCTTAGGTTGCTCTGCATGTAGCAGTGCTGCTTAATCAAGGGCACTTTCCAAAGTCTTATAATGTGACAATCCTAAGGGCCCTGTCACATATAGCGACTCACCAGCGATCCCGACAACGATATGAACTTGTCAAGATCGCTGGTGTGTCGCTACATGATCGCAGGTGAGCTGCCAAACAGGAAGATCTCAGCAGCGATCAGGACAGCGACTACGTGGGTAACATCGCTTAGTTACCCGCATACCAGCGTGCTGGTGCAGGGAGCTGGTAACCAAGGTGAACATCGGGTTTCTAAGCGCCGCGCGGCACTTAGAAACCCGCTGTTTACCTTGGTTACCAGCTCCCTTCACCAGCGCGCTGGTATCTAACTTACACATTGGGTTTCTGAGTGCCGTGCGCGCTTAGAAACCCGATGTTTACCTTGGTTACCAGCACCAGCTCGCTGATCACTGGTCTCCCGCCTGCCACACGCAGCGATGCTTGCTGGCCAGCGGGAGACCAACGATCAAAAAATGTCCAGGGCATTTGATCACGATCAGCGATGCTCGGGAGGGGGGGCCGATCGCTGATAAGTGTCACACACAGCGATATCGCTGGGGAGATCGCTGTTGCATCACAAAACTTGTGACTCAGCAGCGATCTCGCTATGTGAGATAGGAGAGAGAGAAGATTGGAGCTAAAGATTGTAGATTGCGCATAAGCTGCTTGGGGGTTTGTTACACATTGGTAGTGCAATCCAATTAAAAGAGACAGGAGAAGGTATACAATAAAATTAGCATGGTTTCTATGTGCAGCAGGAAGAGAAATTTACTTACCTATGGAAGGAGGGCCAAGCTTAGGGGCTAGGAGAATTCAAAAATGAGCAAGTGGTTCAGTGAATTGTGCAAGTGTTTCCTAGGCTGTATGGTGATAATGGATGGTTTGGAGTGTAATAGGAGTAGAGCATCAGAGCTTTACATCGGAGAGGGGAGGAGAGATTGACTGATGAGGAGAGAGTGAACAGAATGTGTAAAAGTGTGGTAAAAATAGCAGCAGCTAGAACATAGATGGAGCAAATAAAAATGGAAAATACATTATGCAGCACAATTGCACTTTTTTTCATATATTACATTGCTTATCTGTCTCCTGCCGTGTCTAACTGCCATGTTTAACTGTGCATACACTTTGATGATATAGACAAAAATTGCACACATTCACCCAGCACATGTTTACCATGCAAATGTTGGAGAAGAAAGAAATTGGTTGCAAACATTACTGGAAGTAAAATATTTAAGGGAACTTTTGCATGTTCCGTTAACCCCTCTCTGACATCTGACGTACTATCCCGTCCATAAAACCCGTGACAATCTGACCATGGACGGGATAGTACGTCATAGCGATTAGCTGCGCTCCCGGGGGGAGCGCAGCTAATCTCCGCCGGGTGTCAGCTGATTATCACAGCTGACACCCGGGACTGTGTGCCAGGAGCGGTCACGGACCGCTCCCGGCACATTAACCCCTTGCACACCGCGATCAAACATGATCGCGGAGTACTGGGGGCACAGGGGAGAATCGCGCAGGGAGGGGGCTCCCAGCGCGCCCCCCTGAGACCCTCAGAACAGCGCGATGTGATCGCGCTGTTCTGAGGGCTTCCTCCCGCCCAGGACCCGGATCCAAGATGGCGCCGGGGTCCTGGAGGGAGGCGGCTTCCTCAGTGTCTGCCGAGAGCAGGCACTGAGAAGCCTGCAGCGCTGCCTGTGAGATCGCTGGTCTCACAGAGTGCTGTGCACACTGTGAGACCAGCGATCTGACATTTTACAGTGATGTCCCACCCTAGGACAATGTAAAAAAGTAAAAAAATAAAAATAAACGTGTAAAAAAAAAAAAAATATTCCCAAATAAATTCATTTCTTCCTGTAAATAAAAAAAAAAAAAACAATAAAAGTACACATATTTGGTATCGCCACGTCCGTAACGACCCCCCCTATAAAACTGTACCACTAGTTAACCCCTTTTATGAACCCTTTAAAAAAAAAATAAAAACAAAGCAAAAAATCAGTGCTTTATCATCATACCGCTGAACAAAAAGTGGAATAACACGCGATCAAAAAGACCGATATAAATAAACATGGTACCGCTAAAAACGTCATCTTGTCCCGCAAAAAATCGAGCTGTCATACAGCATCATCAGCGAAAAAATAAAAAAGTTATAGCTCGCAGAATAAAGCGATGCAAAAATAATTATTTTTTATATAAAATTGTTTTTATTCTATAAAAGCGCCAAAACATAAAAAAATGATATAAATGAGGTATCGCTGTAATTGTACTGACCCGAAGAATAAAACTGCTTTATCAATTTTACCACATGCGGAACGGTATAAACGCCTCCCCCAAAAGAAATTCATGAATTGCTGATTTTTGTTCATTCTAACCTCCCAAAAATCGAAATAAAAAGCGATCAAAAAATGTCACGTGCTCAAAAATGGTACCAATAAAAACGTCAACTCGTACCGCAAAAAATAAGACCTCACATGACTCTGTGGGTCAAAATATGCAAAAATTATAGCTCTCAAAATGTGGTGATGCAAAAAACTATTTTTTGCAATAAAAAGCGTCTTTTAGCGTGACAGCTGCCAATCATAAAAACCCGTTATAAATAGTAAATCAAACACCCCTTTATCACCCCCTTAGTTAGGGAAAAATAATAAAATTAAAACAATGTATTTATTTCCATTTTCCCATTAGGGTTATGGTTAAGGTTAGGGTTTCGGCTAAAGTTAGGGTTAGGGTTGGCGCTAAAGTTAGTATTAGGGTTAGGGTTGGGATTAGGGATAGGGGTGTGTTAGGGTTAGGTTTGTGGTTAGGGTTGGGACTAGGGTTAGGGGTGTGTTGGGGTTAGGGTTGGAGTTAGAATTGAGGGGTTTCCGCTGTTTAGGCACATCAGGGGCTCTCCAAATGTGACATGATGTCTGATCTCAATTCCAGCCAATTCTGCGTTGAAAAAGTCAAACGGTGCTCCTTCCCTTCTGACCTCTGCCATGCGCCCAAACAGTAGTTTACTCCCACATGGGGTATCAGCGTACTCTGGACCCTAAGAGTTATTGTGCAATTTGTCCTATTTCTTCTGTTACCCTTGGGAAAATAAAAAACTGGGGGCAAAAATATCATTTTTTAAAAAAAAAATGATTTTTTTTTTGTTTTTACAGCTGTACGTTATAAACTTCTGTGAAGCACTTGGGGCTTCATAGCGCTCACCACACATCTAGATAAGTTCCTTATGGGGTTTATTTTCCAAAATGGGGTCACTTGTGGGGGTTTCCACTGTTTAGGCGCATCAGGGGCTCTCCAAATGCGACATGACGCCCCAAGACCATTCCATCAAAGTCTACAATGCAAAACGTCACTACTTCCCTTCCGAGCCCCAACGTGTACCCATACAGTAGTTTTTCTCCCACATATTGGGTATCCGCGTACTCAGGACAAATTGGACAACAACTTTTGGGGTCCAATTTCTCCTGTTACCCTTGTGAAAATAAAATATTGGGGGCGAAAAAAATAATTTTTGTAAAAAAAAAAATATTTTTTATTTTTACGGCTGTTCGTTATAAACTTCTGTGAAGCACTTAGGGGTTCAAAGTGCTCACCACACATCTAGATAAGTTACTTGTGGGGTCTATTTTCCAAAATGGGGTCACTTATGGGGGGTTTCCACTGTTTAGGTGCATCAGGGGCTCTCCAAATGCGACATGACGCCCCCAGACCATTCCATCAAAGTCTGCAATCCAAAACGTCACTACTTCCCTTCCGAGCTCCAACGTGTACCCATACAGTAGTTTTCTCCCACATATTGGGTATCAGCGTACTCAGGACAAATTGGACAACAACTTTTGGGGTCCAATTTCTCCTGTTACTCTTGTGAAAATGAAATATTGGGGACGAAAAAATCATTTTTGTAAAAAAAAAAAAAAAAATTATTTTACGGCTGTACGTTATAAACTTCTGTGAAGCACTTGGGGTTCAAAGTGCTCACCACACATCTAGATAAGTTCCTTGAGGGTCTAGTTTCCAAAATGGTGTCATTTGTGGGGGTTTCCACTGTTTAGGCAGATCAGGAGCTCTCCAAACACGACATGGCATCCAGCCAATTCTGCGTTGAAAAAGTCAAACGGCACTCCTTCCCTTCCAAACTCTGCCATGCACCCAAACAGTGGTTTACCCCCACATATGGGGTATCAGCGTACTCAGGACAAATTGCACAATAACTTTTGGAGTCTTGTTACCCTTGGGAAAATAAAAATTGGGGTGAAAAGATCATTTTTGTGGAAAAAATATGATTTTTTTAATTTTACGGCTCTACGTTATAAACTTGTGTGAAGCACTTGGGGGTTCAAATTGGTCACCAAAGATCTAGATAAGTTCCTTAGGGGTCTAGTTTCCCAAATGGGGTCACTTGTGGGGGGTTTCCACTGTTTAGGCACATCAGGGGCTCTCCAAATGCAACATGGCGTCCAATCTCAATTCCAGCCAATTTTGGTTGGAAAAAGTCAAATGGTGCTCCTTCCATTCCGAGCTCTGCCGTGCGCCCAAACAGTGGTTCCCCCCCCCACATATCGGGTATCAGCGTACTCAGGACAAATTGGACAACAACTTTTGTGGTCCAATTTCTCCTGTTACCCTTGGTAAAATAAAAAATTAGTGACTAAAAATAATTTTTGTGGGAAAAAAATAGGATTTTTTATTTTCATGCCCGGGCAATATAAACTTGTGTGAAGCACTTGGGGGTTCAAAGTGCTCACCAAAGCTCTAGATGAGTTCCTTAGGGGTCTAGTTTCCAAAATGTGGTCACTTGTGGGGGGTTTCTACTGTTTAGGCTCATCTGGGGCACTGCAAACGGAACATGACCCCCTTCAACGTCTGCATTCCAAAAAGTTACTACTTCCTTTCCAAGCCCTGCCGTGCGCCCAAACAGTTCCCCCCCACATATTGGGTATCAGCGTACTCAGGACAAATTGGCCAACAACTTTTGGGTCCAATTTCCTTGGGAAAAATCAAAAATTTGGGACTAAAAATCATTTTTGTGCAAAATTGTTTCTTTTTTTTTTCACACCCAGGCATTATAAACTTTTGTGAAACACTTTGGGGTTCAAAATGCTCACAACAGATGTAGATAAGTTCCTTAGGGGTCTATTTTCCAAAATGGTGTCACTTGTGGGGGGTTTCCACTGTTTAGGCGCATCAGGGGCTCTCCAAACGCGACATGGCGTCCAATCTCAACTCCAGCCAATTTTAGTTTGAAAAAGTCAAACGGCGCTCCTTCCCTTATGAGCTCTGCTGTGCGCACAGACAGTGGTTTTCCACCACTTATGGGGTATTGGCGTACTCAGGAGAAATTGCACAACAACTTTATCTGTCCATTTTCTCCTTTTACCCTTGTGAAAATAAAAAAAAAGTTTGTAAAAGATCATTTTTGTGGCTAAAAAGTTAAATATTCATTTTTTCCTTCCACGTTGCTTCAGCTCCTGTGAAGCACATGAAGGGTTAATAAACTTATTGAATGTGGTTTTGAGTACCTTGAGGGGTGCAGTTTTTAGAATAGTGTCACTTTTGGGTATTTTCTGCTATATAGACCCCTCAAAGTGACTTCAAATATGAGGTGGTCCCTAAAAAAATGGCTTTGTAAATTTTGCTGTAAAAATGAGAAATCGCTGGTCAACTTTTAACCCTTATAATTTCCTAAGAAAAAAAAAATTTGATTCCAAAATTGTGCTGATGTAAAGTAGACATGTGGGAAATGTTATTTCTTAACTATTTTGTGTGACATATTTCTCTGTTTTAAGGGAATAAAAATTCAAAGTTTGAAAATTGCAAAATTTTCGAAATTTTCGCCATATTTGCATTTTTTTCAAAAATAAACGCAAGTTATATCGAAGAAATTTTACCAATAACGTGAAGTACAATATGTTGTTACGAGAAAAAAATCTCAGAATCGCGCAGATCCGTTGAAGCGTTCCAGAGTTATAACCTCATAAAGAGACAGTGGTCAGAATTGTAAAAATTGGCCCGGTCATTAACGTGCAAACCACCCTTGGGGGTGAAGGGGTTAAAATTCTTACTTTCTGTAATGTTTGGCAACTTTTACTTTTTAGTTTGAAATTTTCTTTTACAGCGCAATGTCAAAGGTTCAGATAAAAATATGGTCATATTTTTCAAAATGATGCAAGGTGCTATTTTTCCTTTCCTTTTTTATAGACACATGCTTTTACTATTTTAGAGTTAAAGAAGCTGTGTTTTGTAGTATCAGCAAAAGCTATGAGATTTCAGAAATCTGATGCACACGCTTGGTTATTTTTTGATGACTGAATTTGACAATTGCAGCATTTTTTTAAATCTGCAGCTTGTCAATTTTTTCATCGCTTTTGCAGGTTTTTTTTCCACTGATAGAAAGCAATGAGAGTGCAAAAATGCTTCAAAAAAACAATAAACTGGTCTTTTTCTTTGTTTTAGGTGAATAAAACTATCTTTATGAAATATATACTGTAGACACACATGCAATCAGCTTTAGAAAAACAGCTATAACCCACTATTTTACTGGCTGCAGAAAAAATCATGCAAAAATGCTGTATGTGAACATAGCCTTAGAAGTTGTTCTGCAAGGTCATACTAACTTGAACAAAATTGTTGTGCCCTTCTGTTGACCCACAATTCAAAAACATCTGATTTTTTATAGTTAATATTCAGTAAATTGAAATTGGAAATTACATTGGTCAGTTTCAAGTCATTTCAGTGACCATTGCTGGTTTTTCTTACTTTACCAGAAGGCATAATTACACAGTAGAAAAAATAAGCAGCACCGCTTACCTGCCCAGATCTTAGAACAAATGCACTACAGGGTTCAGACAGCCCATAAAGCAAGATGTTGGCAACACAGGTGCAAAATACTAGAATAACAGCCACTCTCCACCTACCCATTCCTGGAGGGGCGACTGCTCAGTATACAACTGCACAATAAAGACCCGCATAGGGCGCTGTTCACATATTGATTCTGCATAGTATCTGGTTCACAACCTATTAGTCACGTCCCTATTATTCGATTTGGCGGGCTGGCCAGCACACTCTCAATGCATCCCAGTGTGAACACCTCTCATATGAGACCAGACGTGTTTGGGCTTGG
Source organism: Oophaga sylvatica (assembly GCA_033576555.1). Classification (NCBI taxonomy): domain Eukaryota; kingdom Metazoa; phylum Chordata; class Amphibia; order Anura; family Dendrobatidae; genus Oophaga; species Oophaga sylvatica. Next base: position 110,221,711 of record JARQOD010000001.1, on the reverse strand, counting down.
CTGCACCCTGAAAAATATAGAGAACATGATCCAAGACCACACTATCAAATATACATGGCAAAATTGTAGTCATCACAGTACTACAACAAGAGGAACAAATGTCCCATGGCACTCCATAAAACTTATGAAAACAAAAAGAAAGAATTGGAGAAAAATGCCATAATTATGTATAAATATTTATTTTAGTACAAAATAGCATATATATCAAATTTTGAAACAATACATGATAACCATAAGTACACAGCAGAATGAGTGATATTTGAAACAATATGCGTGATGTTAAGTAGATGTAAAATATCTGAGCTACATACGCCAAATAGAGTGAGAAGGGCACATATAAGAGTACATATAAAGTATCAGTGTGAGATATATAAATGTGCCAGAAAACATAAATGGAGTTGAAATGTGGTGGAGAAAGTATATATATATGAGAATCTAAGAGCTATACTATAATTATGCTCAATGCTTAGTGCATATATAGAGCAGGATCCGGACTCCTGGGCTCAAGATTCACAAAGTAATACACAGCCACCACATATATTACAAGCCCCCCGAGGAAGCCAGTGCGAAACGCGCGTTGGGGCGCGTCTCTGGGTTACATTTGCAATATGGGTGAGTCTTATCTCTAATATATGTGGTGGCTGTGTATTACTTTGTGAATCTTGAGCCTAGGAGTCCGGATCCTGCTCTATATATGCACTAAGCATTGAGCATAATTATAGTATAGCTCTTAGATTCTCATATATATATACTTTCTCCACCACATTTCAACTCCATTTATGTTTTCTGGCACATTTATATATCTCACACTGATACTTTATATGTACTCTTATATGTGCCCTTCTCACTCTATTTGGCGTATGTAGCTCAGATATTTTACATCTACTTAACATCACGCATATTGTTTCAAATATCACTCATTCTGCTGTGTACTTATGGTTATCATGTATTGTTTCAAAATTTGATATATATGCTATTTTGTACTAAAATAAATATTTATACATAATTATGGCATTTTTCTCCAATTCTTTCTTTTTGTTTTCACCCTGAAAAATATAGTGCACAAAATGCACAAAAATAGTGAGGTATTAGTTGATATTTTGGCCAAAATACGCAAAATCGCAATCCACTGTCACGAATCCCCATACTTGCGAGTCCCTACACTAAACTAATAGCACAGCCACAAAAGAAGACTCCAAAAATTCAAATTACACAGCAGAAAAAAAAGGCTGCACCACTTACCTGCCCAGATCTTAGAACAAATGCACTACAAGGTGCAGCCAGCCCATATAGCAAGATGTTGGCAACACAGGTGCAAAATACTAGATTAACAGCCACTCTCTGCCTACCCATTGCGGGAGGGGGGGCGACTGCCCAGTATACAACTGCACAATAAAGACCCGCATAGGGCGCTGTTCACATATTGGTTCTGCTTAGTGTCTGGTTTACAACCTATTAGTCATGTCCTATTATTCGATTTGCCGGGCTGGCCAGCACACTCTCAATGCATCCCAGTGTGAACACCCCTCATATGAGACCAGACGTGTTTGGGCTTGGCTGCACCCTGAAAAATATAGTGCACAAAATACACAAAAATAGTGAGGTATTAGTTGATATTTTGGCCAAAATACGCAAGCTCGCAATCCATGTCACGGATCCCCACACTTGCGAGTCCCTACACTAAACTAATAGCACAGCCACAAAAGAAGACTCCAAAAATTCAAATTACACAGCAGAAAAAAAAGGCTGCACCACTTACCTGCCCAGATCTTAGAACAAATGCACTACAGTGTGCAGCCAGCCTATATAGCAAGATGTTGGCAACACAGGTGCAAAATACTAGATTAGCAGCCATTCTCCACCTACAAATTCCTGGAGGGTGTGACTGATCATTATACAATTGCACAATAAAGGCCCACATAGGGCGCTGTTCACATAAGGGTACTGCATAGTGTATGGTTCACAGCCTATTAGTCACACCCCTACTATACGGTTAAGCGGGCTGGTCAGAACACCCCTCATACGAGACTAGACGTGTTTGGGCTTGGCTGCACCCCGAAAAATATAGTGCACAAAATACACAAAAATAGTGAGGTATTGGTTGATATTTACCAGAAGGCAACCAACAATTGTTCTCCTTGTGTATAATTGTTTTACTTTTTGTTTAAATTGGTGCATCTAAACCTGTATGAGAAATGCTACATACAGTATACAGGAATATGTCAGCCCAATTGAGCACAGTTTAGACCATTATCTTAAATATTTTCTTGAGACCGTTTGATCAGTCAGTGGAAAATGGAGACATGCTTGGCATTGGAAATGTCTCTTGTAAAAATCTTGATACTCTAGCAACATTACATAATGCCTTCCCTTTGATATAATCATTTTCAGCCCATGCGAAGAGGTCATATTGGGTATCTGACATTGGGTTTTGTAGTCTTGTATCATGTAGTGAGAAAGCCTGCAGCATTGCCTAGGGCGTTTTCTGCTTCTTGACTTGTTGAAAGTTAAAAGTCCAAAGGATATGATAATACAGGCAAGCTGAAAGGTAATTGCAGATGTAACATTATGAGCTGTAAATTACAATGCTCTGTTATGTCATGGTGTGCTGAAAATTTTCAGAAATTTCTACTGGGAAATGATGGAGATGGTATTTTTCTGTATTAGTCATTCTATCATCCAAGGAGACTGAATATAGCTATAGGACTCGGTCTCTTAACCCGATAACAAGCAAGTGCCATTGCAGATTTATAGCGCAGGGTTAAAGCTCTAGCAGGAGCAGGTCTGGTGTATTACCGATTAAGCCTACATTTCCATGTTGAGCTTTTGGTGAGTTTTTGATGTCTGCACCATTTCTACACCCATTAAGTAAAATAGATTACTTGAATTTTTACAAAACTGTAAAAAACTCACCGAAAACTCATCATGGAATATAGCCTTATGCATCTGGTTTATTACCTCTTTTGTTTTACTTTTGAAAGTTATTTCTACCACTTTATGGAGCTGTTTTCCTTTGTACCTATGTCTCCTTATGTAGCGATGGAAGTTCGAGTACCAAAACTGTACCTGAACCCGAACCATATTGAGAAGCATGGGGGTCTGAACTTTGTGTCTTGGTAAGAAAAAAGAAAAATCTCTCTCTTGCTCTCTCTCTCAAATGGACTTCCCCCAGAACTTCAAACATTGCAGCGGACTTATGGGAAAGTCCGTGCTCGGCGTTTAGCACTGGACAATATCTGTCCCGTAAGAAAGCCAAACTTTCAAATTTGGGTTCGCTCATCTCTATTCCTCTGGAAAATAACTAAAGCAAAAAATATTTTTTCTGCTTTTGATAAAACAAAACTGCAATAGGTGCTGCATAAAACAAAGCCTCATACAGCCTCATCAATGATAAAAAAAACATGCCTGATCACTACGGGTGAAAGTTGGCACTACTTGTGTAAAACATTTTAACAAAAAAAACCTAAAGCCAAAAATTCCATGAATTTACTGAAAAAAAATAAGATTAATTTTTATACAGCTGATGATATAATAAGTAAAATTGTAACCATGGCATAATGTCCTTACTGGACACAATGACATCTGATTATCTTTATTGGAGATATTTTTGCAAATAATGCCAATTAAAAAAGTAGTAGCTCTCATGATAAATAGCTTGATAGTTTTTTATTCCCTAATACAATATTAGCTAAATTATGATTCAGTATATGTAAAATTACTTTGCTGCCTGGTTGTGGTAATATTGAACTCTCTACTCCATTTATCTTTTCTCTCCTGTATTTGGCTTACAATATAGGTTGAAGAACCTCAAAGGGGCAAACAACAATCTGCATTTCCACTATAACTGTATGTGACGAGTATCAAGAGTCCGCAGAACAGAAGTATTTGGGGTGAAGCTTCTGTCACCAGATTCTGAGCAGAAAGTGATTTCAGAAAAGAAGTCATTATTTTGGCAACTTCTTCTGTACATCACAGTAACATTCAGCCATTACTGTGGGCACATTTGCAGTTTTTAGTTATGCCACCATATTTCTCAGACACAAGAAAATAGGAGCAGTCCCCTGAAACGTTTCATGTGTGAGTACATGTCTCCAAGCTGATTCCAGCCTCTCTGGAGAATTGTGGTCTGACTTTCTACCGCACTTTAAAGAAACACTCCTCCTGTCAATTTTTTTGTCCTTTTAATATATTGCACTCATCTTATTATATAGCACTGCATACTTACTATTGCTCATTAGCCTTTCTACACAGTTAATTCTCTTTTCTCTGCTCTATGTAGAAACAGGTAGTCTCTTCTCCCTGCATGAGTCATCCCCCTCTACAACACCTGACCCAGCTGCTTCACTCCTCCCCTTGAAATGGCCTTTTTCAATGGCCTGCAATGACTCATGCAGAGAAAAGAGACTTCCTGCTTATTAACAGAGCCTAGAAGTTTTCAGCTAGTCTGTTTTTAATAACTTGTTGTTTTAGGCCTAATTGAAAAGAGACAAATTAGTTGTGTAGAAGGACATTTGTAAGTACACAGTGCCATATAATATGATAACTGCAATATATTAAGAGGATAACAATTTTGATGGGAGGAGGGCTTCTTTAAATTGAGTTTTGACCTACAGACATGCACATTACTGTAAAAATATGTAGATTTGTGCTCCAAATATGATAAAATCTTGATAGTTGAGAAGTTTTGCTAAACTAAGAAAAAAAGTACCAAGAAGGTGACAATGGGTACCTTCAGTAAGCCCCCAGCTGCCACAGAAATCCATCTGTCCCTGCGATCACGTCACAGAGAAAAAGAAGCGCAGGATGTGAGACCCCCTACATATTGAACCACTTAAAAAATACTGTCACTGATTCATAGTAGAATCTAAGTTGTTATACAGCAGTTTGGAGACACTGCATTGTATCTTAATTATCAAAACAACTATTTTTAACAAACCAAGTCAACTATGTTGACTTTTTAGTTTGTGTTGGGCAAGAAAACAGACTTTTGCTTGTTAAAGCCTGTAATATTGACTTGTATTGTGCACTTATCCTTGATGACTAGTATACTGATATGCTAATTAATCGTTCTCTAGGCCAAGTAGTTTGTTGATCTTTAAAACAGAGGGGGAAAATCTATACTAATAGATTACATAATCAAAAAATACGACTTTGTGGTCACCATTCTTCCCGTTATCTATGATGCTGGATTGAAGGACACTTGTTAAACATAAAAAGAGGTGATTAGCCTCTCTGACTGTCAGAGACTCAGAGACACAGAAAGACAGCCAAAGATTCTGCCAAGACAGCCATACTTCAAGAGGACCATAGATAGGACAGCAGCCAATACGTCATGGTTCCATCACGAGCGACACGGGTCTATCGTTCTATAGGATAATGGTTCTCGGCCTCAGTTGGAAGAACACAGATCTGCTCCATTGACCATTGCTGAACCATGGATACATTTGGAGAAAGCAAGGATTGGGACCCACCGATTGCCTGGCTCCATGTAGATGTTTGGAGAAGCCAGGTTGTGACCCTCGGGTCAACTGGCCTTGTACCTGAATGGACAGTCATCTCCCTAAGCTTGTCATTAGATTTAAGCGAAAAAGGTTGGTCAGATTTAAAAGTCGCCGACTTTCGCCAAAGTCGGGTTTCGCCGAGCAAAATCCGACCATAGCGTTAAGTCGGCCATGAGGTCATCGACCCAAGCGCCAAAGTCTGTTTTCCCATAATGCTTGCAGGTGCCTTTTTTCAGCCAATAAGCAAGGACTTACACTGTGGGTAACGAGATGACATGGGCAGCGTCCACCACCATCTTAGAGAAGGGCATTGCAGTGATTGGCTTGCTTTGGGGGGGCGTCATAGTGTCTATAAAAGCTCTGACCGCCGACTGCCATTTTACTTCTGCCGATCTGAACAGTAGGGAGAGGTTGCTGACACTGTTTATCAGTAGGGAGAGAGTTAGGGCTGGAAAGAGAAGTTCTTATGTGCTTGTGCTGATAGCAATTGTGCTGTACAGTTAGTGTGCAGTGAGTGACAGGGGAGCATTTTCTTGTGTGCAGCAGCGCTGGTTATTAGGCTGGCTGCCAGTGACAGGGGAGGATTTTCTTGTGTGCAGCAGCACTGGTTAACAGGCTGCCTGCTAGCTGTATTGCTGTGTGCACACTGCAGTGCAGACTGCTTTTTACACAGCACTAATACTTTTATTCTTTTTTTCTGCACAGTTACCAAGCATTCATTTTCTCCCACACCATATAGAGCTGTTTGCTCCTCACACACTACCGTGTACCGGCTGGTATCACGGACAAATACATGCTGACTATCTGTGTGTGACTCCGGAAATATATACGGAGATTTACAATTTTCCCCTACACTATATACAACTGGTATCTTCTGATACAGTACCTTTTTTCTGCCTTTTGTATTCTGGTCAAATCCATACTGAGAGAGCGTCGGTCTGTGACTCCGGAAATACATACGGAGATTTACAATTACCCCTACACTGTATACAGCTGTACACTTCTGATACAGTACCCTTTTTCTGCTTTTTATATTCTGGTCTAATCCATACTGAGCATGAGAGCATCTTTGTGTGACTCCGGAAATATATACAGAGATTTACAATTTTCCCCTATACTATACACAACTGGTATCTTCTGATACAGTACCTTTTTTCTGCCTTTTGTATTCTGGTCAAATCCATACTGAGAGAGCATCTGACTGTGACTCCGGAAATATATACGGAGATTTACAATAACCCCTACACTGTATACACCTGGTATCTTCTGATACAGTACACTATTTCTGTTTTTTATATTCTGGTCTAATCCATACTGAGCCTGTGAGCGTCTGTGTGTGACTCCGGAAATATATACGGAGATTTACAATTACCCCTACACTGTATACACCTGGTATCTTCTGATACAGTACCCTTTTTCTGCTTTTTATATTCTGATCTAATCCATACTGAGCCTGAGAGTGTCTGTGTGTGACTCCAGAAATATATACGGAGATTTACAATTACCCCTACACAGTATATACCTGGTATCTTCTGATACAGTACCCTTTTTCTGCTTTTTATATTCTGGTCTAATCCATACTGAGCCTGTGATCATCTGTGTGTGACTCCGGAAATATATACAGAGATTTACAATTACCCCTACACTGTATACAGTTGTACGCTTCGTTTCTGCTTTTTATATTCTGCTCTAATCCATACTGATCCTGAGAGCGTCTGTGTGACTCCGGAAATATATACGGAGATTTACAATTTTCCCCTTCACCGAATACAGCTGTACGCTTCTGATAAAGTACGGAGATTTACAATTACCCCTACACTATTTGGTACATTTTCCCAAACATGAGGAAGTATGGTGGAAGAGGCCACGGACATGGGCACGGGGGGCCAGCTGGTACTGATGGTGGTGGTAGTGCATCTGCTGGTAGTGCCAAAAGCACAACAGCACCTAAGGCAGGAGGTGTTGAGCCCGCATCATCGTCTGGCTCCAGAAGGCCTGGAAGGCTCCCTTTTCTGGGAGTAGGTAAAAAGATTTTAAAGCCGGAGCATCAGGAACAAGTTTTGGCTTACATTGTCGAAACAGCCTCCAGCTCTCTCGCCTCCTCTTCTGAAGTTTCAAAAAATGACTGGTCGTCAGTGCAGGCTCCTGGTCAGGAACAACACCTTTCCTTGTGTCCTTCACCCACTAAAAGTGAAGGATGCGACAGGCCACACTTCAGATTACTCCATGGAGCTCTTTTCACATACCATGCCTGGGTTATCAAGTGAAATCCTGAATTCCCAGTCCAAGATGAATCTGACATGGAGTGCACTGATGCACAGCCACTGCTATATGATTCTTCTGGTACATTCACCCTGAGCACTACATTGCCCTCGCAGTCTACTGAGCCAGAATCTGACCCTGATGAAACTCAGGTGCCCCTTCCCGCATACTATACCACCTTACACGGTGACACAGAGAAAGGTGCAGATGAAATTGAAGAGGAGGTGATGGATGACCCAGTTGTTGACCCGGATTGGTATCCATTGGGGGAAGAGGGTGCCGCTGGCAATAGTTCTGAAGAGGAGAAGGATCCGCAGCAGGCATCGACATCGCAGCTGCGGTTATCTGGCAGGCCCGTAGCAGTCCAAAAACTTGTTAAAAAAAACAAAAGAGTTGCAGGACAGCTTGGTCAAATTAGCACAGCATGCAAGCCCTGAAAATGTATCCCAAAGTACGAAGAGTGCAGTGTGGCACTTTTTTTACCAAAATCCTATTGATGAGGCAAAGGTTATCTGTAAAAAGTGCGAAAGGATCTTTAGCCGAGGGAAAAATCTCAGAAATTTGAATACCAGTTGCATGCTTAGACATTTAAACACCATGCACTTGCAAGCATGGACGGACTACAAAACCTAAGGTAGCACATGTGCACCTACCCTGGCTGAAGGTAGCCAGCAACGCTCCATCACTTCCCCCACTGTAAGCCCACCGGTTAGCACACTACCAGCAAGAAGTGTTGAGGTGTCGTCGCAAGGCCAAAGCAGTCAGGGAATCACAATGTTTTTGCAACGAAAGACTGAATCTAGGCCATCACCACCACCACCACCACCAACCCCCTCTCAGTCCGTCATGTCCACAGGTAGTTCCCCCATATGCAGCTCTCAAGTCCAGCTCACCCCAGCAAACACTCTGAGTAGGACAAGAAAGTACTCATCCTCTCATCCGCGTACACTGGCTTTGAATGCCTACATTGCCAAACTGATCTCATTAGAGATGATGCCCTTCCGTTTGATTGAAAGCGCAGCGTTCCGAGAGCTCATGGCCTACGCTCACGCTCTGACCTACCCAGTCGGCACTTCTTTTCTCGAAAAGCCATCCCTGTCCTCCACCTGCATATGAAAGACCGCATTGTCCATGCACTCATACAGTCAGTGAGTGGAAATGTGCACCTTACAACAGATGCATGTGCCAGTAGGCATGGCCAGGCCCGTTACGTGTCCATCACTGCGCACTGGGTTAATGTGGTGGATGCAGGGTCCACAGGGACAGCGGTGATGGGACAGTGCTCCCTAGCCCACAGCATAGGCAACAGTTGGCTGTAGGCGTAAGACCCTCCTCCTCCTCCTTCAGAAGTGAAAGCTCATCGACAGAGCGCAGTCACACGAGCACTTCATCCTCAGCTGCCAGTGTTGCACACGAGGTGTCCCACTATCGAACAGCTAGTGGTAAGTGTCAGCAGGCTATTTTAAAGATGATATCTTTGGGCAACAACAGGCACACCGCGGAGATACTGGCCGACTACTTGCAGCGAGAAACTGAGTCATGGCTGGGCAGTCTACATCTTGAGCCAGGCAAGGTAGTCAGTGATAATGGCCGTAATTTTGTGGCCATAGCCAGGGCAAAACTCAGACACATACCTTGTCTGGCTCTCACCTTGAACCTGGTGGTGCAGTGCTTCCTAAATAATTATCCGGAGTTAACAGCCCTGCTCCATAAGGTGTGAAGACTGTGCTCGCACATGCATCACTCGTCCATAGACTCTAGTCGTATGCAGAGGCTGCAGCGATCGCTCCACCTCCCCAAGCACCGCCTAATCATAGACGTTGCAACAAGTTGGAACTCAACCATTCACATGGTTGAGAGGCTGTGCGAACAGAGTCAGGCTGTAATGCATTTGTGGGAGGATACACGGGCAGACAGTTTGAGTCAGAAATGGCGTTGTCGGGTGTGCAGTGGCCAAAGCTGAAAGACCTCTGTAAAGTCCTTCAGTGTTTTGAGGAATGCACACGGCTGATAAGCGCAGACGACGCCATCATAAGCATGAGCATCCCACTTATGCGTATGCTCATGCAAACTTTGACGCGCATTAAGGATCAGGCATCTGCAGCGGAGTAGGAAGAGGAGGAGGAGGAGTGAAGCCTTGATGACAGTCAGCCATTGTCTGCTCAGGGAACTGTCCTGCACGAGGTGGAGAAAGTATAGAAAGAGTAGGAGGATGAGGGGGATGATTATTTTGGGGAGGAGGATGCTTCTCAGGGGGCAAGAGAAAATGTTGGCTTGCCAAGGTCAGGTACAGGGTTTGTACGTGACTGTAGGGATGTGGATTTGGCAGAAAGTGCTCCTCCACCCACCCCTGGCAGTGCATCATTGACACCAGGAACATTGGCCCACATGTGTGATTATCTCTTGCGGATCCTAAAAAGGGACCCCTGCATTGCCAAAATTATGAAGGATGACGACTACTGGTTGGCCAGCATCCTCGATCCACGCTATAAAGGCAAATTACAGAACATCATGCCGCAGGAGAACAGGAGAACCTAGAGCTAATATTGGCGAACAAACAAGCAACTCTGGTAAAACATTTGTTAAAGGCATTCCCAGCACACAGCAGCGGTGCAGGTACTACCACGAGCCGTACTGGGCCAAATTGAAGAGGTGTTCGGTATTGCACACAGCTGAAGTGGCATTGGAAACAGGGGTTTCATGTCCATGTTGTGGACTGATTTCTCGAGTACCACTCACACGACTGTTAATACTGAATCGATTGCAACAGACGGGAGACAGCAGTTGTCAACTATGGTTCAAAATTAACTCTCCTCCCCTATTGATGTTCTCCCTCACAGTTCATTCCCCTTGACTACTGGGCCTGTAAACTGGATACCTGGCCTGAATTGGCACAATATGCCTTACAGGAGCTCGCTTGCCCTGCTGGTAGTGTGCTATCAGAAAGAGTCTTCAGTGCTGCTGGATCAATCCTGACAGAAAGAAGGACCCAGCTGTCGACAAAAAATGTTGGTGATCTCACCTTCTGTTGTGAACGGTTGGAGACTACTTCGGAGCTGAGGCTCCCTCTGGTAGTTGCTGAGGGTATTTAACCTATGTTGAACAACAAAAGTACACCACCTGCAATTGATGAATGGTTATCAGGGGAACGGACTGGCCTGATATAAGTGAGCTGATCTCCCATGATCCTCGCCGGTGATCAATTCTGTTGGAATTCAGCTTGCTTTTCTGCTGTCTCCTGCTAGCATTCAGATAAGTTACTTTCTGTTTTTTTTCTGTGGTTTGATTTTCCTTGTTTTTTGCTGCTTTGCTTTTGAGTTCAGCCGGGTCCCCTTTGGGGCTTGTGCTGGTCTCTGTTCTCTTTTTGTATTTGTTCATTTGCTCTGTTCCTGTGATTTTTTACCGCTGGGTAGCTGTGTGTTCACACCAGAGATCTGATATAGGTGGTCAAGATCGTGTGGTCTCAACATTTTTGGAATCAGAAGTGTTGGAGTTTTTCATAGGGTTTTGTTGGGTTGCAGACAGTATTCTCTCCTGTACTATCCTATCTACACAGTTTGGGCCCAGCGTTTGCTCAATCTATTTTCTGTCTGCGTTCGTGTTTCATCTTGTCTAGCCGCCATTATACGATTGGGGGCTTCCTATTTCTTTGGGGCTCTACTCCGGGGCAGTTTGCTTTCCTCTTTCCATCTTCAGGGGTAGCTAATCACTCCGGCTGTGTCGAGGCGTCTAGGGCACCGTAGGAACGTCCCACGGCTGCTTCTAGTTGTGCGGTTAGTTTAGGGGTCTGCAACCTATTAGATACCAACTTCTCTGGTGTTTGGCTGCCTTTGCGTTTTTTTGCTCCTGCCCTCCTCAGCTACCAAATCATAACAGAATCACCGGCCATACTGAAAATTGTATGGTACTCATCAGAAGGGAAAAATAGTAAAAAAAAATAAAAAAGAAAAAGTTGTCAGAGTTGTCAGAAATTTTTTTTTTTTTGTTACATTTTTTCCCTCTTTTTCTCTGGGGCTGAGGAGGAATTTTTTTTCTCTCCAATGGAGGTCAAGCATGTGTCCGATCGTGTGGAGCAGCTTGCTGCTGAAGTTCGGAGTATTGCTACCTATCTCGCTAAGTTGCCGGTTTTGGAACCAAGGATCCCCGTGCCAGATATTTTTTTGGGGATCGGTCCAGGTTTTTGAATTTTAAAAATAACTGTAAGTTGTTTTTTGCCTTGAAGCCTAAGTCCTCAGGGAATGCGGCACAGCAGGTACAACTTGTCTTCTCCCTGTTGCCCGGCGACCCTCAGGATTGGGCCTTTTCCCGGACACCTGGGGATCCTGTTTTAAATGATGTTGATGTATTTTTTCAGGCTCTGGGGTTGTTGTACGATAAACCTAATGTTACTGATCAAGCTGAAAAAACCTTATTGGCATTAAATCAGGGTCATGAAGCCGCTGAGCTGTACTGTCAGAAATTCCAAAAGTGGGCAGTCCTTACTAAATGGAATGATGATGCTCTGGCAGCTCTTTTTCGGAAAGGTCTGGCGGAGACTGTAAATGACGTTATGGTGGGATTTCCTGTTCCCTCTGGTCTCAATGACTCTATGTCATTAGAAAAATATTTAGACTTGAGAGTCCTCAGTGGTTGATACCTTTATCATCTATGTCATTAGCTATTCAAATTGACAGACGTTTGTGTGAGCGCAGAAATATGCATGAGATTGTGTTGCCTTACGAGCCAGCCCCTGAGCCCATGCAGTGTGATGGAGTGACTTCACACAGCGCCATGAGTTTCGTAAGCGTAATAGGTTGTGTTTCTACTGTGGTGACGCTTCTCATACTATTTCCATCTGCCCCAAGCGGGAAGATGTTTTGCACGCTCAGTTGTTTTAGGTAGTGTTCAGACTAAATTTCTGTTGACTGTTACCTTGATTTACTCCATGTCCACATTTTCGGCTCAGGCTTTTGTTGATTCAGGAGCAGCTATAAACCTGATGTATTTTGATTTTGCCATACGTTGTGGTTTTCCCATGATAGCCCTGCGGAAGTCTATTCCTTTGCTGGGCATTGATTCTACTCCTTTGGCGGAGAATAAACCCCAGTTTTCTACCCAGGTGATAATGCGGGTTGACCTGGACCACCAAGAGAATTGCAAATTTTTGGTGTTTCATAATTTACATGAGATTATTGTACTGGGTTTTCCTTGGTTACAGACTCATAATCCTGTTTTGGATTGGAAATCTGTGTCTATGACCAGTTGGGGTTGCCAATGTGTTCGTACTGACACTCCTGTTTTTTCTGCCTCTCCCCAGTCTCAAGATTTACCTGACTATTTGACTGATTTTTCTGATGTGTTTAGTGAGAGTAAGTCAACATCCTTACCTCCTCACAGGAGTTATGATTGTGCTATTGTTTTAGTACCTGGTTGTAAATTTCCTAAGGGTCGGCTCTTTAATTTATCGGTTACGGAGCATGATGCTATGCGATCTTATATCAAGGAGTCTTTAGAGAAGGGTCATATCAGACCATCCTCTTCACCCTTGGGCGCTGGCTTTTTCTTTGTGGCCAAAAAGGATCGTTCATTGAGGCCGTGTATTGACTATCGTCTCCTGAATAAGATCACTGTTAAATACCAGTATCCGTTACCCTTGATTTCTGACCTATTTTCCAGAGTGAAAAGTGCTAGTTGGTTTACCAAGCTTGACCTCAGGGGGGCGTATAATCTTATTCGCATCAAGCACGGTGATGAATGGAAGACGGCGTTTAATACTCCTGAGGGGCATTTTGAGTACCTAGTGATGCCTTTTGGGCTCACTAATGCCCCTTCCGTCTTCCAATCCTTTATGAATGATATTTTCAGGGATTTCGTGGATAAATTTCTGATCGTTTATTTGGACGATATCTTGATTTTTTCCAATGACTGGGATTCTCATGTGAAACATGTTCGAACGGTGTTCCGGATTTTGAGAGAAAATGCACTGTATATGAAGGGATCAAAAAGTCTTTTTGGCGTACAGAAGGTTTCATTTCTGGGATTCATTTTGTCTCCGTCTGTTATTGAAATGGACCCTGTCAAAGTTCAGGCCATTTGTGATTGGGTTCAACCCACTACATTGAAGGCTTTTCAGAGATTTTTGGGTTTTGCTAATTTTTATCGTAAATTTATAGGTAATTTCTCTGGTATTGTGAAACCACTGACTGATTTGACCAAAAAGGATTCTGATGTAGTGAATTTGTCTCCTGAGCAGTTTCTGCATTACAGGAGCTTTAGCGGAGATTCACTTCTGCTCCTGTTCTACGGCAACCTGATGTTTCTCTACCATTTCAGGTGGAGGTTGATGCTTCTGAGATTGGTGCAGGTGCCGTTTTGTCCCAAAGTGATCCGGAGACCTCTAAGAGTAACCCTTGTGCCTTCTTCTCTCGAAAATTTTCCCCAGCTGAATGTAACTATGATGTGGGAAATCGGGAGTTATTGGCTATGAAGTGGGCTTTTGAAGACTGGAGACATTGGCTGAAAGGAGCTAAACATTAGGTGGTGGTCCTCACTGACCATAAGAACCTGGTTTATCTCGAATCAGCCAAGCGACTTAATCCTAGACAGGCCAGGTGGGCCTTGTTTTTCACGCGTTTTAATTTTGTGGTCTCTTTTCTTCAGGGCACTAAGAATGTTAAGGCGGATGCCCTTTCGAGGAGTTTCTTTGCGGATTCTCCTGAGGTAACTGAGCCTGCTGTTATTCTGAAGGAGGGTGTGGTTCTTTCCGCTATCTCTCCCAATTTGAGACTGGCTCTGGAGGAATTTCAGGAGGATAAACCTGAACGCTGTACTCCAGTACTTGGTTAAGTGGAGAGGTCATGGTCAGGAGGACAATTCTTGGTGTGTTTGCTTCGGACATGCATGCTAAGAGACTGGTCCGTGCCTATCACGGAGCTCATCCTGATCGGCCTGGTGGCGCACGTGAGGGTTCGGTGACCCCTCCTTAAGGGGGGGTACTGTTGTGAACGTGTTGGAGATGACTTCGGAGCTGAGGCTCCTTCTGGTGGTTGCTGAGGGTATTGAACCTATGTTGCACAGCAAGAATTCTCCACCTGCAGTGGATGAATGGTTAACAGGGGGGACGGACTGGCCTGATATAAGTGAGCTTGTCTGCCATGATCCTCGCTGGTGATCAATTGTTACTTCCTGGTCTAGGTTGGAATTCAGCTTGCTTTTCTGCTGTCTCTTTCTGTTACTTTCTGTTTTTTTTCTGTGGTTTGATTTCCCTTGTTTTTGTGGCCTTGCTTTTGAGTTCAGCCGGGTCCCCTTTGGGGGCTTGCGCTGGTCTCTGTTCTCTTTTTGCATTTCCACTTGTGCTCAGTTCCTGTGATATTTTACCGCTGGGTAGCTGCGTTTTCACACCAGAGATCTGATATAGGTGGTCGAGACCGTGTGGGCTCAGCATTTTTGGATTCAGAAGTGTTGGAATTTTTCCTAGGGTTTTGTTGGGTTGCAGACAGTATTCTCTCCTGTAAAATCCTATTTACACAGCTTTGGGCCCCAGCGTTTGCTCATTCTATTTTCTGTCTGTGTTCGTGTTTTCCTCTTGTCTAAACGCCATTACATGTTTGGAGGCTTCCTAATACTTTGGGGCTCTACTCCGGGGCAGTTAGCTTTCCTCTTTCCATCTACAGGGGTAGCTAATCTCTCCAGCTGTGACGAGGCGTCTAGAGCACCGTAGGAACGTCCCACGGCTGCTTCTAGTTGTGCGGTTAGTTTAGGGTCTGCAACCTATTAGATACCAACCTCTCTGGTGTTTGGCTGCCTTTGCGGTTTTTTGCTCCTGCCCTCCTCAGCTACCAAAACATAACAATAACCCTTTTCTAACATACAGCTCCTCTCCCATTCCCAGGTTGAACTTGATGGCAGGTGTCTTTTTTCATTTTTGACATCTTTGTAGTTATGAATTTTACATTTTTCATTATTTTAATGCATAGCATTGTAGGTCAAAGTTTCTATTTTCTCAATGTACATAATCAGCATCAAACATTTTAAGTCTTCTTGTGTGGTGTCTTTGCAAACCTTTACATCTGTAAGTAAGTAACTATTTCACTTGAACTTTAGATGTACATCACTTTTCCCACATTAAATATGCCCTATGCAGTTTTAAGCTTTGAATAGCGCTCCGTATTAATCAAGCTCTATTCCTTACAAGAAGAAAATTTACATGAATCAGGCTTCTACTAACATTTTAAATGGAAATTATTCAATGAGTCACAAACTTGGCAAAGTTTTTGATAAAGTTTCAACAGGAAATATTTTTATTTGAGCTTCTTGACTGTATATATAAAGGCAGCTTGGCCACCCTCAGAGAAGAGAATGTTGTTTCAATCTATTCTCATATTTTCAGACTTATTCAAAAGATTTTTTATAAATATCACTTATTCGATTGTATAAATTAGTTCAAGAGAATCTGTCACCATTTTATTTCCAACAAAATAAGAAAATGTGCCAAATGTGAGTAATGCCTGTCTGCACTTTCTCAAGATGTGCATTAGTGTCTCTCTGGTTAGTGACAACACTCAAGTTCATATTCAGTATTATTAAAGACACCAGTAGTGTGAAAACAGCTTACTAAACCACTTAAAATGATACAAATCGATTCACAGAACCTGATCTATTGGCTACATTAGTAATCTGTGAACACCAGATGGGAGTCTATCTGGTCCTGCTACCTAAGGGTTACCAAGTTCGAGATCATATTAAGGTATAGGGCCCATAGGAAGAAGTCTACTATTACACACTATTGCATTAGAATCTCGGCTCGTGTTGGGGTCCAAGGAGTTTTTCAAGCCCTCCAAACAGTATAATGGATATCACATAGACCTCCAACGGTTTAATTACCCTCATACAGGCCACCACATGGTGTGATCTTCGACTCACAGGTCCCATAGCAGACATGTGATCTGCTGCTATTAGTTGTGCTCCACTGCAATCAGATGATCATAGGTTCAAGTACTTTTCACCATTCTCGCACATTAAAAGAAAATACATTTAAAAGTTAAACAGATTTGTAATCTCCCCATTCATTAAACTTCTGTCTTTCAAAACTATCAAAATATAAAATTATTAATCTGTGCAGAAAATGCTTCAACAGAAAAAAGCTGAATGTCAGAACTGAGTTTTTCTTGCTACCTCACCTCCTTAAAGATATACCCTAATTTGGTATAAACAATCTCATCAGCTCACCACGCAGACAACAAGCCCTCGTACTGCAAGTAAAATGAAATAAATAAAAATCCATAATTTTGTTCTAGTTCTCTGACTAATTTACAATGTAATTAACTTATATAATTCATGTATATAGTGAATTGCTTTACTTTTTATATCATACTTTACTGCACACAGCATGCAACTTTAGATAATTAAAAGAGTGCATCAAAGGGAACCTGTCACCTGAAAAAATGCTATTTATCTACAGATATAGAGCTAATCTGGAAGTAAATAGCATTACAATGCTGCCCCTTACTTTGATTGACATCTTGCTCTGCACAGATGTGTTGCCGTGCCAGCTGTTAACCAAAGTGACAGGGTGTGCTTACATCCATCACTTACAGTATAGTAAGCAGTGCTATGAGTGGTGATTGTAACTGCTCTATGCCTGCCCCCATAAATGAAAGCTGGTGGTCATGAATCATTAATGGATTCGTGGCAGCTCTGTGTCCCACCCCCTCTCCCTACCATTAGGGCCTTCTTCTCTCTTCATCATCCTGTTGTGTGTATATGTGGTGTCGTCTTCCGGACAGACCCTGTCTGTTCATGACACCGGTGTCTCCTTGGAGGAATTAGTTTATTTTTTCCAGGTTGCCATACTTTCAGTTAGATGAACACGCAGCATTGCAACACTATTTAAATGCAGATTAACCCCAACTGCAGGTAAATAGCGTTCTCCTAGGCAATGATTTTCCTTTAAAGGGATTTTCCATGAACAAAGTTAATTTTAGTCAACATTTAATCAACAGATCTTTCAGATATTTGAATAATAATAATTTCCACAATTGGATGTATTTAAAAATTTTTTCCTGTGCTGAGATAATTTTGTAAATGTGCCCCTGCTGTGTACTGTGTAATGCTTTTAACCTACATAAGGAGGAAAATATCCCCAAAGCATTGACATAAAGATATGTGAAGTACGAAGCACTATTCAAGCAGACAAAACATAAGATGCAAAAAGATAACTACTTGAAAAAGTATTTAAATCATGAAATATATTTGATCAATAACATTATTTTATTTAAGACCACAAAAAAAAACTAAAACTACAAGACACTTTATAAGTATACCATACTTTTCGGCCACTAGAAATCAGCAGTGCTGCTTATGCTGTTCTGCCTCCTTTTTTAACCCCTTAATGTCCAATGATGTGCACAGTCCGTCATGGCAGAATGTCAGTTCCGGCACCAGGACGGACTGTGCACGTCATGCTTGCTACCACTGCGTAAACACGCAGTGGTAGTTCAGTGCCAACAGCTGTCACAGACAGCTGACAGGCACGGCAAGCGGTGCGGGGACCTTTGCAGTCGGTCCCCGCACCTACAGCGCTGTGATTGGTCTGTCAATGTGACTGACCAAACAGCAGCGATCGAGCAGAAAAGGCTTAAATTTCAGCCACTTCTGCCCGATCAGTGCAGGAGCTCAGCGCTGCAGTGGCCGAGCTTCCTGCAATGACAGCCAGGAGCGGCGCCCCCGCCGCCACTGGCTGTTAACCCCCTGACTGCTGCGATCGAGCGCGATCGCAGTGCTCAGGGGGGAGGCAGAGGGTCGGGAGCTCCCTCTGACTCAGATCGGCGCACCGCAATGTATTTGCAGGGCCCGATCTCTGCCTTGATGACCCTGGGGTTGTCATGACAACCTCCGGGTCATCTAGCTATGGAAAGCTGCTGTGATCATGGTCACAGCAGCTTTCACTATAGGTACAATGCATTGCAATGCTGGAGCATTGCAATGCATTGTAATTGCAATAAAAAGTAAAAAAGTGAAATTTCCATAAAGGGACAAGTTAAAAAAAAGCATTTTTAAAAAAAAATTGTAAAAAAAATCTTAAAAACTAATTTAAAAAAATTCCCCTAAAAACTACACATTTTTATGTAATAAAAAAAAACAAAAAACAAAAAAAATACACGTTTGGTATCGCCACGTCCATAAAATTCCCATCTATAAAAGCGTAACCCTAGTTAACCCCTTCAGTGAAAGCCGTAAAAAAAACACAAAAAAGTAGTAAATTATACTTTTTCTAAGCGGTATCATCATACCGCTTGGAAAAAGTGCAATAACACGCAATCAAAAAGTCGGATATAAATAATCATGGTACCGCTGAAAACGTCATCTTGTCCTGCAAAAAACAAGCCACTATACAGCATCATAAACAAAAAAATAAAAAAGTTATAGCTCGCGGAATAAACTGATGCAAAAATAATTATTTTTTCTATAAAATTTTTTATTGTGTAAAAAACGCCAAAACATAAAAAATATATAAATGAGGTATCGCTGTAATCGTAGTGACCCGAAGAATAAAGCTGCTTTATCAATTTTACCACACGCGGAACGGAGGAAAAAAAAAAAAAACAATTCCTGAATTGCTGGTTTTTGTTCATTCTGCTTCCACAAAAATCGGAATAGGAAGCGATCAAAAAACGTTATGTGCCCGAATATGGTACCAATAAACTCATCCCACAAAGAACAAGACCTTACATGACCCTGTCGGACGAAATATGGAAAAATTATAGCTCTCACAATACGGCGATGCAAAAATTTCTTACAAAAAATTCTTACAAAAAAAAGCGTCTTTTAGAGTGTGACAGAAGCTAAACATGAAAAAAGGGTATAAATCTGGTATCGCTGTAATCGCACCGATCCGAGGAATAAAGTCGCCTAATCACTAATACCACACGAGGAACGGCGTAAAAAAGAAAACCAATTCTTCACCTTTTGTGGATTTGTTCATTCTGCCTCCCAAAGATCGCAGTAAGGCGATCACAGTGGTTTACCCCCACATATGGGATATCAGCGTACTCAGGACATAATGCGCATCAACTTTTGGGGTCCTATTTCTCCTGTTACCCTTATAAAAATAAAAATTTGGGGGCAAAAAGGTTATTTTTGTGGAAAAAATTGATTTTATTTTCACGGCTCTACGTTATAAACTTCTGTGAAGCCCTTGGGGGTTCAAAGTGCTGACCACACATCTAGATAAGTTTCTTGGGGGGTCTAGTTTGCAAAATGGGGTCACTTGTGGGGGTTTCCACTGTTTAGGCACATCAGCGGCTCTCCAAATGCGACATGGCGTCCAATCTCAATTCCAGCCAAAAAAGTCAAATGGCGCTGCTTCCCTTCCGAGCTCTATTATGCGCCCAAATAGTGGTTTACCCCCACATATGGGGTATCAGCGCACTCAGGACAAATTGCACAATAACTTTTGGGATCCTTTTATCCTTTGAAAAATAAAAATTGGGGGTGAAAAGATCATTTTTGTGGAAAAAAATATGATTTTTAAAGTTTACGGCTCTACGTTATAACCTTCTGTGAAGCCCTTGGGGGTTCAAAGTGCTCACCACAGATCTAGATAAGTTCCTTGGGGGGTCTAGTTTCCAAAATGGGGTCACTTATGGGGGTTTCCACTGTTTAGGTACATCAAGGACTCTCCAAACGCGACATGGTGTCCGCTCTCGATTCCAGCCAATTTGACATTCAAAATCTCAAATGATGCTCCTTCCCTTCTGAGCACTGCCGTGAGCCTAAAGATTGGTTTTCTCCCACACATGGGGTATCGGTGTACTCAGGAGAAATTGTACAACAAATATTGTGGCTCATTTTCTACTGATACCCTTGACAAAATTTAAAAAATTGTGTCGAAAGAAAAATTTTGGGAAAAAAGTTAAATGTTCATTTTTTCCTTCCACATTGCTTCAATTCTTGTGAAGTACCTAAAGGGTTAATAAACTTCTTGAATGTGGCTTTGAACACCTTGAGGGGTGCAGTTTTTATAATGGTGTCACTTTTGGGTATTTTCTGTCATATTGACCCGTCAAATTCACTTCAAATGTGAGGTGGTCCCTAAAAAAAATGATTTTGTAAATTTTGTTGGAAAAATGAGAAATCGCTGGTCAACTTTTAACACTTATAACTTCTTAACAAAAAAAAATTTTGGTTCCAAAATTGTGCTGATGTAAAGTAGACATGTAGGAAATGTTATTTATTAGCTATTTTTTGTGACATATCTCTCTGATTTAATTGCATAAAAATTAAAAGTTTGAAAATTGCAAAATTTTCAAAATTTTTGCCATATTTCCATTTTTTTCATAAATAAGTGCAAGTTATATTGAAGAAATGTTACCACTATCATGAAGTACAATATCTCACGAGAAAACATTCTCAGAATCGCCAAGATCCGTTGAAGAGTTCCAGAGTTATAAGCACATGAAGTGACAGTGGTCAGAATTGTAAAAATTGGCCTGGTCTTTAACCTACAAAATGGCTTGGTCGTTAAGGGGTTAAATTATTTTTATCATGTCTTGTAGTTTAATGTTTGTTTTTAGTAAATCTTGTCAAATGTTGCTGTCCTAAATAAAATCATGCTATTGATCAAATATATTTGATTATTTATGTCCTATATAGTGGGTAATGGCTATGTATCACCATGTAGGTACATGGTTTAAACATAACACAGCTCCTGGGCAGGGGAGGAGGCAAAAGAGAGTATACAGACAGGACAGAATGGGATCACAGTTGAGTCTTTCTGTAAAGTAAAACAATGCTTAACCACTTAACCCCCAAGGGTGGTTTGCACGTTAATGACCGGGCCAATTTTTACAATTCTGACCACTGTCCCTTTATGAGGTTATAAATGTGGAATGCTTCAACGAATCTTGGCGATTCTGAGAATGTTTTCTCATGACATTTGTACTTCATGATAGTGGTAAAATTTCTCCGATATAACTTGCATTTATTTATGAAAAAATTTCCAAGCTTTGAATTTTTATGCCCTTCAAACAGAGAAATATGTCACATCGCATTGCTCTGAGAGTCTCAAGGAAGCATGCAGGGAGCCCCCTCCCTGCGCGATGCTTCTCTATGCCACCAGAACGCTGCAATCATGTGCTGGGTGTCAGCTGTGAGAATCAGCTGACACCCATGAGTGCGGCTGATTGCATATGACGTACTATCCCTTCCATGGGAATTAAGTCCCAGGGCACATGGACAGAATAGTACGTCTGATGGCAGAAAGGGGTTAAAAATAGCCAGTTAAATCTTTTTCCTCTTAAAAGCAATCAGCTATGACCCTGTGCTATAATGTTTGTATAATTTTGCTTCCTCCCCTGCCCAGGAACTGTGGTATGATCAGACCATGTACCTGCATGGTAGGACACAGCCATTACACAGTACATAGCAGGGGCACATTTATAAGACTATCTCAGCACAGGAACATTTATTTTAAACATATCTAAATTGTGGAACTTATCTTTATTCCAAGATCTGTTAATTAAAATGTACTTTGTGGGAAAACCCCTTTAAGTAACAAGTAATAACTTATAAAATAATAGCAAATAGTTGACAAGCAACAGAAATCGATGCACTGCTTTGAAAAGGCTCATATGGCTAAACCAATATCTTTTCTTCAATATTCAGACTTATAGTCTGTGGCATAGTTTTGTTGTGTTTCTTCATCTTATTTTGCAAATTGGCTGGAAGTTGTTGCCTTTAATAAAAATGGCAAGCTGACCTTTAAGGAAATCAAGAACATTTTTCCTAGTTTTAAAGATTCAGAAGCAATGGTTGAAATCTGCCCGCAAACTGTATATTACAATCATTCATTGTGCTTTGACTTTAATACTTCAGTGCACAATGCAGCCAAAATTTTAGCAGCTCTGGAAGGAAAATGTTTCACAATGAGATCGAAAAGAATGTCTCTCTTGGAAACTGGAAACTAGCTAACAATAAACAGAGATTATACTGTAGACATTTCTTTTCATGTGGGTCACAGACTTTATTTTCTAATAAACTAAAAGATACGCTGTTCTCAAATAATCTTTACAGCCAGTGTACAATAGTTAGCAATTTCCTCCTATCATTATTTTTTAATTAATCTCAGCATAGCAGAATTACCTAATTAAAATAAATAACATTTCATCTCATTTTGTGTTGCAGAGTGCTACTTCTCAATATATAGGAACCATATCTTAAAAAAGGACTTAATAGAATAACTGACAGCCCAAAAAGAGCTGAGTACAGGAAAGAAGTACCATTTTATCACTGTTCTGTATAGGCTATGGATTGATGAACATGTATGAGAAGACTCTAATGAAGTTTTGGCTCTTAACTATCTGTGTGAAATTGGAAACTACATTGGCACAGTTTTTTTTTGGTTTGTAAATGAAAGTTTTAAAGAGAAGAATTGCAATCACTCAATAGATTGTAGATGGCTGTAGAATGAATTGCCAATACATATAACCCATTAGTCCTTCTTAGGTTTCAGTAGTTCATGTGAGATCTGAATGACAAAAAAACTAACGGCAAATCTATGAATCATCTTCATCAAAATTCTGACTAAAGGGAGATGGAACATTAAAAGACCAATATATTGGTGTCACCAAAATAATTATGTGATCTCTATTATTTTAAAGCTAATTTTATGACTTAATAAGTGACTGTATTTTCAGACATCTTGATCTCATTTGTTAGATAATATAATAAATCAATCTTCAATTCGCCATATGACACAGGGATACTGAAACAAAAAAGGACCCAGAAGACCGTAGTGTCTGATTGTTCCTACAGTCATGGCCAAAAGTTTTGAGAATGACACAAATATTAATTTTTACAAAGTCTACTGCTTCACTTTTTCTAATGGCAATTTGCATATACTCCAGAATGTTATAAAGAGTGATCAGCTTAACAGCAATTACTTACAAAGTCAATATTTGGCTAGAAAATGAACTTTATCCCCCAAAACACATTTCAACATCATTGCAGCCCTGCCTTACAAGGACCAGCTAACCTCTTTTCAGTGATTGCTCCATTAACACAGGTGTGGGTGTTGATGAGGACATGACTGGAGATCAATTTGTCATGATTAAGTAAGAATGACACCACTGGAAACTTTAAAAAGAGGCTGGTGCTTGGCATCATTGTTTCTCTTCTGTTAACCATGGTTATCTCTAAAGAAACACGTGCAGTCATCATTGCAATGCACAAAAATGGCCTAACAGGGAAGAGTATCGCAGCTAGAAAGATTGCACCTCAGTCAACAATCTATCGCATCATCAAGAACTTCAAGGAGAGAGGTTCCATTGTTGCCAAAAAGGCTTCAGGGTGCCCAAGAAAGACCAGCAAGCGCCAGGACCGTCTCTTAAAAGTGTTTCAGCTGCGGGATCGGGCTACCAGCAGTTCAGAGCTTGCTCAGGAATGGCAGCAGGCAGGTGTGAGTGCATCTGCACGCACTGTGAGGCGGAGACTCTTGGAGCAAGGCCTGGTCTCAAGGAGGGCAGCAAAGAAGCCACTTCTCTCCAGAAAAAACATCATGGACAGACTGATATTCTGCAAAAGGTACAGGCAGTGGACTGCTGAGGACTGGGGTAAAGTTATTTTCTCTGATGAATCCCCTTTTCGATTGTTTGGGACATCAGGAAAACGCCTCATTCGGAGAAGACAAGGTGAGTGCTACCACCAGTCTTGTCTCATGCCAACTGTTAAGCATCCTGAAACCATTCATGTGTGGGGTTGCTTCTCAGCCAAGGGAATCGGTTCTCTCACAGTCTTGCCTAAAAACACAGCCATGAATAAAGAATGGTACCAGAATGTCCTCCAAGAGCAACTTCTCCCAACCCTCCAAAAGCAGTTTGGCGATCAACAATGCCTTTTCCAGCATGATGGAGCACCTTGCCATAAAGCAAAGGTGATAACTAAATGGCTCAGGGAACAAAACATAGAGATTTTAGGTTCATGGCCTGGAAACTCCCCAGATCTTAATCCCATTGAGAACTTGTGGTCAATCATCAAGAGACGGGTGGACAAACAAAAACCTAAAAATTCTGACAAAATGAAAGCATTGATTGTGCAAGAATGGACTGCTATCAGTCAGGATTTGGTCCAGAAGTTGATTGATAGCATGCCAGGGAGAATTGCAGAGGTCCTGAAGAAGAAGGGTCAACACTGCAAATATTGACTTGCTGCATTAACTCATTCTAACTGTCAATATAAGCTTTTGTTACTCATATGTTTGCAATTATTATATTTCTGTCTGTGATAAAAACATCTGTCAAACACACATAAAAACCAGAGGGCAGCAGATCATGTGAAAATATAATATTTGTGTCATTCTCAAAACTTTTGGCCATGACTGTACTCCTGCTCTGAAAAGAAGCACCTCACCTTCTTTATAAATGGGGTTAATTTCTTTTGGCAGTACGGGGTTAGTGTTGGGAGCTCTAGGAGTCTGGGCTCTCAGCTGAGCACAGATAGCCACTCCTATCCCCTATATAATTTGGGTCCTGACTCATATACAGCTCTGACAAAAATTAAGAGAACACTGAACAGTATTCTAAAAATCACCATCTCTACATGTCTGACAGCCATTCCATTCCATTGTCAGTTGAATTCCAACCTGAGTACACCTCATTTTACTTAATGTGCTTCTGATTAGGTGATCACCTGAACCAAATCTTATTTAACGAGAGAAAGTATAAAATACACTGCTGTGGTGTTCACAATCCTCTTGCAATAGGACAAGCTGGATGGCCAAAGTGCTAGGAATAGCCCAAAATTAATTTGAATGAAAAAATAACTTTTAACCATGTCAAAGAAGTTGAAAAGAAAAGTCTTGAGTAAGCAAAAGAATGGCTCAATTCTGGCTTTACTAGCAGATGGATACAGTGAGCATCATGTCACCTCCATCCTTAAAATTTCTAAAACGGCAATCCATTACAACAAGGTCAAGCAGCAGACATTGAGGACAACAAAACTACAGACCGGCAGAGGGCAAAAGCAACTCTCCACTGACCGGGCTGACCGTTATCTTATTCAAATTTCACTCAGCAACCACAGGATGTCATCAAATGACCTACAAAAGAAACGGCAAATGGCAGCTGGGGTGAAGTGCACGGCAAGAACAGTTCGTAACAGGCTCCTAGAGGCAGGCCTCAAGTCATGTAAAGTAGAAAAAAGCCTTTCATCAATGAGAAGTAAAGGAGAGCAAGGCTGAAGTTTGCCAGACTATAAGGATTGGACCATAGGGGACTGGAGTAAGGTAATCTTCTCTGATGAGTCTAATTTTCAGCTTTGCCCAACAGCTGGTCGTCTAATGATTAGACGGAGACCTGGAGAGGCGTACAAGCCACAGTGTCTTGCACCCAAATTTGGTGGTGGATCGGTGATGATTTGTGGATGCTTCAGCAAAGCTGAAATTGGGCAAGTTAAAATTTGTGAAGGACGTATGAATTAAGCACCATACAAGGTTATCCTTGAAAAACACTTGCTTCCTTCTGCTTCTGCGTGTTTCTGAGGCACCAGATCCTGCCCCGCAGTGTGTTATGATGTATTCACACTGCGGGGCTGGCAATCTGGTGCCTGTGCAGTTAACAACTTTAGCTGCGCCTGCCCCCTTTTCCCTCCTCCTCTTTCATTTTCCTCCCTTGGCAGCATCACTGAACTGCTTAGCTCATCAGACGCTGCCAAGGGAGGAAAACAAAAGCGGAGGGAGAAGGGGGCAGGCGCAGCTAAAGTTGTTAACTGCGCATGTGCCAGATTGCCAGCCCTGCAGTGTGAATACATCATAACACACTGCGGGGCGGGATCTGGTGCCTCAGAAACACGCAGGCGCGATAGCATGATGTCAGTTCCCGGGCAGCGCGCACTGCGCATGCCCGAGAACTGATCCAACAGCGCAGGCGCCCGACAGCATGTAACGGCAAGAGAAACAAATGAGGAGGTGGCGCAGTGACGCAGCAGGGGATGATGGACGGTTGGGAGGAGGATAAGACAGGGGGAGACGCCATACCTATGGGACTCAATTAAGGTATGTGGACCTATTTATAAAACTCAATATTTTGGCGTTACTAGGGAGCAGAAACAAAAGAGCCACCATCACAGACTGCAGCCTTAGTGCTGCTGGAGGTGGCTTTTTACTTAAAAACACCCTGGGTGGGTGACAGGTTCATTTTAAGAGCACAGTAGCCTCCATAATCCTTAAATGGAAGAAGTTTGGGAACACCAGAAGTCTTCCTAGACCTGGCCATCCAGTCAAACTGGAGAAGAGCCTTGGGAGAGAGTAAAGAGGAACCCCAAGATCACTGTGGCTGACCTCCACAGATGCTGTAGGGAAATGGGAGAAAGTTCCGCAAAGTCAACTATCACTGCAGACCTTCACCAGTCTGGCCTTTATGGCAGAGTGGCCCAACGGAAGCCTTTCCTCAGTGCAAGACATATGAAAGTCACATAGCGTTTGCTAAAAAATACACATGAAGGACTCCAGACAATGAGAAATAAGATTCTTGGGTCTGATGAGACGAAGATAGAACTTTTTGGTGATAATTCTAAGCGGTATGTTTGGAGAAAACCAGGCACTGCTCATCACCTGCCCAATACAATCCCAACAGTGAAACATGATGGTGGCAGCATCATGCTATTGGAGTGTTTTTCAGCTGCAGGACCAGGTTAAACATGAATGCAGCCAAGTACAGAGATATCTTGGATGAAAACCTCTTCTAGAGTGCTCTGGATCTCAGACTTGGCCGAAGGTTCAACTTCCAAGAAGACAATGACCCCAAGCACACAGCTAAAATAAGAAAGGAGTGGCTTCATAACAACTGTGTGACCATTCTTTACTGGCCAATCCAGAGCCCTGACCTAAACCCAATTGAGCATCTCTGGAGAGACCTGAAAATGGCTGTCCAATAGTGATGGGCAGGCACTAAAATGCTCGGGTGCTCGTCGAGCAAATTGGAATACTTGTGTACTCAGACAGAACAACGAGCCCAATGTAAGTCTATGGGAGACCCAAGTATTTTTACCGCGATCCCCCCGGGGGTTCTTTTAAGGTCTAAAAACGTCTGAAAATGATGGAAACACTGCTCAAATGAACGGGGATATCATGGGGATCTCCCCAAGAAGCATTCCAGACTCCTAGTTCACAGCTTTAAACAATGTTGTCAGAGTTTCATGCTGTTTTAAACCGGTGCAGCAAAAAACATATCAAAACGAAACCAAAACGGATTTTGCAGGGAAATAAGTTAAGGTACATCCTTTCCAGGTTAATGACTTGTATATAAGGCAAAATAAAAAACCCCAGACCAAAATGTTCTTCCACCACTTGGGCTATGTTCAGACGCAGCGTTTTAAAAGCCTCTTTCAAATTTAACATTGCTTTCAACCAAAAACAAATGCATTCAATGGGAAATGTCATTGTAACATTTACCAACCCTAGCTGACCATGTGGTGTGTGACACATAAGCAGACATATCTTGTTTCATTTCTGAAGGAGGGACTCTTAAAGTCACAGAGCCTATTTTCACAGGGGCATCAGGCAGCATTAATCTGCTTAAAGGGCCATTATTAAACAGTGGGTCCAAAACTGTTATAGCCTATGCAGTGAGTGGATGGGCTGCCAAGAATTACGACACACCCCAATACCCTTTTCACAAGATGTCCAGGATTTTCTTCCATAAAAAATGTTGCATTAAATGCAAGGCCTGCCCTGCTACCAAGTCATATGCACCCCAATAAGCCTTTGAACCCAGGTACTGGATTGGCCGTGGAAAATCCACTTCACATTATTCATTTTGTACTCCCTTTCTGCTTTCTTATGCATTGACTGCAAGGCCTGCCCTGCTACCAAGTCATATGCACCCCAATAACTCCAATCCCCCCTTGGAAGAAACAGGGAGGAGGGCCTCTTACCAAAAAATGTCCCATTAAAAAGGAGCCGGTCTTCTAGACTTGGAATGCCCATACACTTAGTGTATGGGCTGGCAAACATTTCCCCTGTGGGGTACACCTCAACCTTAATCAGAACAAGTCTTTTACGCACAGCCTAACCACCCACCCTTGTTAATAATGGGACACTGGCTGTAGCTGCACGGAACACGTAAACCCTTTTGATCTAGTGGCGGTGGATGATCAGATGTGGAGGAATGCCTGATTAAAAAATAGGCCCAATTTCTATGAGCGGGTCTCCTAGACTTGGCAAACATTTCCCCTTGGGGGTGTACATTTTTTTTGTATTTGGTAACGGGCATCATAACACCCTTGCCAAAACATAGAGTGGCTGTAGCATGACTGAATACGTTCATCCTGGTGTTCAAGTGGTGGTGCAGGGCCGGCTCCAGGTTTTTATGGGCCCCGGGCGAAAGAGTCTCAGTGGTCCCCCTTAACAAAGACCATGATTCATGATGCACAGATACTGCAGAGAAATATAGGTATAGTACAATGCCAAACACTTCTCTTCTTCCATTACATGAGTGATATCTATTGTAAAATGTGCAATAGCTCAAAAACCGCCAAATCCTCACAGCACACAGTACAGACTGGACAGTATAGACCTCCATGCAATATTATGGGCACCACATAGTCTCCCCCTCATCACCCATATAATACCCCATGCAGGATGTCACCCCCCATCCCCCATATAATGCTCCATACAGAATACTGGACCCAATATAATGCTCCATACAGAATACTGGACCACATATAATGCTCCATACAAAATATGGAGCTCTCCTCTACACTGTGCTGCGTTCTGCACTGTTACGGCTCAGGAAAGGGCGCTGTGGAAAGACTCCCCATTATCATCATCATTGCCTGCCCATTATCATCATCATTGCCTCCCTATCATTATCATCATTGCCTCCCCATCATCATAGCCTCCCATCATTATCATCATCATTGCCTACCCATCATCATCATTGCCTCCCATCATCATAGCCTCCTCATCATCATTGCCTACCCATCATCATCATCATTGCCTCCCCATTAATATCATCATCATCATTGCCTCCCCATTATCATTGCCTCCCCATCATCATCATCATCATCATCATCACCATCATTGCCTCCCCATTAATATCATCATCATCATCATCTCCCCATCATCATCATCACCATTGCCTCCCCATTAATATCATCATCATCGCCTCCCCATTATCATTGCCTTCCCATCATCATCATCATCATCATCATTGCCTCCCCATTAATATCATCATCATCTCCCCATCATCATTGTCTCCCCATCATCATCATTGCCTCCCCATTAATATCATCATCATCTCCCCATCATCATTGCCTCCCCATCATCATTATCATCATTGCCTCCCCATCATCATTGGCTCCCCATCATCATCACCACCATCACACAAACAGCACCGCAGTACACACACACACCTTTCACCTGTCCGGCGTCCGCGCCCTCTCTGCCACAGCCGGCCGCTGAATGATGACGTCATTCAGCGGCGCTGCTGTGAGAGAGGAAGTGCCAGCGCCCTGCAGGCAGCCCCTGGAGCCTGGAGCTGTGGCAGCGGAGGCACAGGAAGAGGTGAGTATTGCGTCGGCTGCTGCCGGGGCCCTGAGCAAGCAGGGGGGCCCAGTGGCAGCGCTGGCACCGCTAACGGGCTCTGGGGTGCCCGACGGAAACTGGGCCCCCCCCTGCCTGCTCAGGGCCCTAGCACTTGCCCGGGTATGCCAGGTGCTGACACCGGCCCTGTGGTGGTGGACTGTGAGGATGAGGAGAAGTAGGAGGAGGACACCAAATAGCCAAAATCAGGAAGCGTATATACATGTTTGGTTGTGAAGAAGTGCTTGGGAATACACCTCGTAAAAAGAACACTACATTGGAGTTTATGCTTCGCTGTCATCATTTGGTGGTGTCAAGAAGTCAGGCCCAATCCATCCCTTGTTCATTTTTATAATAGTCAGCCTGTCTGCATTTTCCATAGAAAGGCGAATGCGCTTATCTGTGATATTACCACTATCAGCACTAAAAACACGCTCGGACAAAATGCTAGCAGCAGGGCAGGCCAGGACCTCCAAGGCGTAGAGAGCCAGCTCATGCCACGTGTCCAGCTTGGATACCCAATAATTAAAAGGCATAGAGGAATCACAGAGGACGTTGGTACGGTCAGCAAGGTACTCCCTCAGCATCTTAGAGAAGATTGCATTCCTTGCGAGATTACCCCACGCCTCAGTGCATGGGCGATGGGAGGCTCTTAGAAAACTGTCCCAGAACTTTGCCAGTGTTCCTCTGCCTATGCTGGAGTGGACTTGTGTCTGTCTCGTCTGTCCTGCTTGGTTGGCCAACGACCTGTTATCTCTGCCGCCAGCATTTTGAGATGGGAATTTTTTTTAATAATTCCACAACTATGGTACTGCACCATTTTGGTACACGTGTCTGCCTCTGGAACAAGAGATTGAAAGTTATCCTTGTACCGTGGATCTAAAAGTGTCACTAGCCAGTAATGACTGGTACCCAATATTTGAACAATACGAGGGTCAAGGGAAAGGCAACGAAACACAAAGTCAGCCATGCGTGCCAGACTTGTAACAGGCAAGACCTTCGTGTCCTCACCAGCAGGACGACTGACCAAGATGTCCTCCTCCTCCTCTTCCTCTTCTTCTCTGTCCTCAGGCCATCCACGCTGAACAGACTGTATGACAGTTGTGGTTGTAGTACCGTTATAGCGCATGAAAGTAGCTCCTGTTCTTCCTCCTTCTCCTCTTCCTCATTGTCAACCAATCCATGTTGGGATGACACAAGGCTGGGCTGGGTGTAATCACCCTTTATGGTTCCTTGATCCATTACCTCGTGCTCCGCCTGCAATGCCTCCTCTTTCATTGTGAGCAGAGAGCTTTTCAGAATGCAGATGAGCGGGATGGTGACTCTAATTGTGGAGACATCGCCACTCACCATCTTGGTGGACTCCTCAAAGTTTTGGAGGATGCTACATATGTCTGACATCCATGTCAACTCCTGATGTGTGGAGTCAAACCTGAAAAATGATGGCCTTGTTGATGCTGGTATTCAACAACTGCCCGCTTCTACTCACAAATCCTTTCTAACATATGTAGAGTTCCAACGTGTGGGGACATCACACACCAGTCGGTGAGCCGGAATCTGCAATCGCTGC
Source organism: Oophaga sylvatica (assembly GCA_033576555.1). NCBI lineage: Eukaryota > Metazoa > Chordata > Amphibia > Anura > Dendrobatidae > Oophaga > Oophaga sylvatica. The sequence continues at coordinate 110,189,823 of JARQOD010000001.1, read as the reverse complement.
TGAAGCACGACAAGGGCAGCTGAAGCTATAGCTGACTTTCTAAAATGTGCACACAGGCGGCGTACTTTAACCTGCAGATCTGGCAGCAGATCTGGCAGCTCCAGGTAGCTTTTTAGAAAACGTTGAACAAAGAGGTTAAGCACATGGGCCAGGCATGGTACGTGTGTCAGTTCGCCTTGCCTCAAATCTTCCACCAGGTTGATGCCATTGTCACACACAACCATGCCTGGCTGGAGATTTACCAGTGTCAGCCACTCATCTGCCTGCTCTTTTAAGAGCTGTCAACAACTCTTCAGCATTGTGTGGTTTGTCATCTAAGCAAATTAGCTTCAGCACAGCCTGTTGCCGCTTTGCTTTGGCAGTGCTGCAGTGCTTCCAGCTTGTGACTGATGTGCTCATTTCTGACATGGAGGTTGAAGAGGAGGAGGGGCATGAGCTGTACACAGTGGGGCAACCCTGATTGACATAGGGCCCCCAATCCTTGGTGTCGGGAGGACGTGTTCCATCTCAAGGTCTGACTGGGTCCCGGCTTCCACTATGTTAACCCAGTGTGCCAACAGAGAGATGTACCGTCCCTGGCCTCAAGCACTTGTCCACGTGTCCATGGTTAGGTGTACTTTCCCAGTAACTGCATTGTTGAGGGGACGGGTAATGTTGTGGGACACGTGCTTGTGTAATGCCAGGACGGCACAGCTGGAGAAATAGTGGTGGCTGGGGACAGAGTACCTTGCGACAGCGCCGCCATCAGGTTGCGGAAAACTTCCGTCTCCATGATCCTAAAAGGCATTTCAACCGCAAGCAGATGAGAAATATGAGAATTGGGTACTGTGGCCTGTGGGGCGTTGGCTGCGTATTTCCACTTCCGTTCAAATACTAGTGTATGGACAACTAAAGGCTGCGCTGAGACAAGGACGTGGACGTGCTTGATGATGGTGCTATTTGACTGTGGGCAACGGCAGGTGTAGGGCAGGAGGCATCTTCCCATGCACCAGTGGACAGGGGATTGACTTGCATGCACAACAGTGGAAGAAGCAGTGGTGTCACCCACAGACATTGTTTCTGGGCCCACAAAGTCGGGTGCTTTGCTGCCATGTGCCTGATCATGCTGCTGGTGGTAAGGCTGGTAGTTTTGCTACCCCTGCTGATGCTGGCATGACAAGTGTTGCAAATGGCCTGTTTGGGGTTATCGGCAGAGTCTTTAAAAAAATGACCAGATTCGGAAAGACCTAACAGTTGGACGGGCAACTTTTGGTGTTACGGTGAATGGTTGCCCGCCTTATGTCTGCGGCCACCACACTGCTTCTTCCTGCCTTTAATGGTGCGATGCCTACCTCCCCCTGTGTGCTGCTGTCCTCACTCTGCATATCCTCCTGCCAGGTTGGGTCTGTTACTACATTATCCACCACCTCATCTTCCACTTCCCCACCCTGGTCCTCCTCCTGACTTTCCGGCAATTGTGTCTCATCATCGTCCACCTCTTGTGACTGTGGTTGCTCAAGGATTTGTGCATCTTTCCCCTCTTCTAGTGGACCGGGTGAGAGGCACGAATCTCCAAATGGAAAACTGAACAGCTCTTCAGAGTGTCCGAGTGTGGGATCAGTTGTCTTAGGGCACTCAGCATGGTGGGAGGAAGGAGGATCAGGGTAAGGAATATGTGGTCCAGATTCACTGCTACTGTGACTTGACCGTGTTGTAAACCGGGTGCTGGTGGTGGTGGCTAAGTAACTGGAAGTATTATCCGCTATCCAACCAACAACCTTTTCACACTGCTCGGGCTTCAATAGTGCTGTCTTGCCGCGGTCCCCTAGGATTTCGGACACTAAGGTCCAGCGAGAAGATGTGGGTGTTTTCGGTGGGCCAATTTCAGCTTGCCCACGACCCCGGCCTGCACCATCACCATCAGGTCCACTTGCCCGTCCCTTGCCACTCGCCTTGCCCATTGTAAATGGAATAGAATATTATACACGTTCTCTAAAAAATGTTGATTTGGGAGTCAACTTGTATGTGATACGTGGGCTTGAAATCCACACTTTTACCTATCTGGACTGGAAGTAAAAATGTTTTTGGCCTTATCAGATTTAATAATTACATTAATAGACTGCAAGAAAAATACAATGTTTTGGCCTAAACTGGCCAAACTTTGAGCACGCACAGATATTAGCTGACACAGAGATACCACTACGACAAATGTGTGCCCTGTTTTTTTTATTTTTGGACTAACTAGTGCTGTATATCAGTACTGTGACACCCAGGAAAAAAAAAGGAAAGCTGGTCTAAACTGGCCAAACTTTGAGCACGCACAGATATCAGCTGACACAGAGATACCACTACGACAAATGTTTTTTTTTATTGTTTTTGCTAAATAGTGCAGTATATAAGTACAGTTTCACCCAGGACACAAAAAATAAAACCGGCCTAAACTGGCCAAACTTTGAGCACGCACAGATATTAGCTGGCTGGAGATACCACAGAGACAAAAGATTTTTTGCTTTTTTGTTTGTTTTTTTTGCTAAATTGTGCTGTATATAAGTACAGTTTCTCCCAGGACACAAAAAAGAAAACCACCATAAACAGGCCAAACTTTGAGCACACACAGATATGTGCTGCAACGGAGATACCACTACGACAAATGTGTGCCCAGTTTTTTTTATTTTTGGGCTAACTAGTACTGTATATCAATACTGTGACACCCAGGACAAAAAAAGGAAAACAGGCCTTAACTGGGCCAAACTTTGAGCAAGCACAGATATCAGCTGGCACAGCGATACCACTATGACAAATGTGTGCCCTGTTTTTTTTTTATTTTTGGGCTAACTAGTGCTGTATATCATTACTGTGACACCCAGGACAAAAAAAGGAAAACCGCCGTAAACTGGCAAAACTTTGAGCACACACAGATATGAGCTGCCATGGAGATACCACTACGACAAATGTGTGGGCTGTATTGGGGGGGTAAATACTGCTGTATTTAAGTACAGTAACAGCCAGGAAAAAAAAAGAAAACCGTTTTAAACTGGCCAAACTTTGAGCACGCACAAATGTGAGCTGGCACGGAGATACCACTACGACAAATGTGTTTTTTTGTTTCTTTTTTATGGCTAAATAGTGCTGTATATAAATACAGTTTCACCCAGGACAAAAAAAGAAAAATGCCGTTAACTGGCCAAACTTTGAGCACGCACAGATATGAGCTGCCATGTAGATACCGCACCGAAAAATATGTGGCCTGTATTTTTTTTATTTTTTTGCTAAATACTGCTGTATGTAAGTACAGGACAGAAAAAGAAAACGGCCGTAAACTGGCCAAACTTTGCACATGCACAGATATGAGCTGGCATGGAGATACCACACCAAAAAATGTGTGGCCTGTATTCCAATTAAACCTGGGGCTAGCTATATATGGCCAATATATCCTACATGTAGCAGCAGCGCCAGAACACAGGAAGGGAATGGATACTCTTGATGCATGCAATGATCTATATACACACATACAGTGCCTGCAGGCCTTGCACTGATGTGTAGAGAGCGACGTACACTACCCTGCCTACCTAACACTGAAACCTACAGTTCAGACCAAAAGTTTGGACACACCTTCTCATTCAAAGATTCTTCTGTATTTTCATGACTATGAAAATTGTAGAATCACACTGAAGGCATCAAAACTATGAATTAACATATGTGGAATTATACATTACACTTTACAAAATAAAGTGAAACAACTGAAAATATGTCTTATATTCTAGGTTCTTCTAAGTAGCCACCTTTTGCTTTGATTACTGCTTTGCACGCAGAAAAGGTGAACTGATGGACTCTACATGCCTGGTTCCCACCGTGAAGAATGGAGGAGGTGGTGTGATGGTGTGGGGTGCTTTGCTGGTGACATTCTTGGGGATTATTCAAAATTGAAGCGGTGAGCGGTCCAGCTCACCCCAAACCATCTCGATTGGGTTCAGGCTGGTGACTGTGGAGGCCAGGTCATCTGGCGTAGCACCCCAACACTCTCCTTCTTGGTCAAATAGCCCTTACACAGCCTGGAGGTGTGTTTGGGGTCATTGCCCTGTTGAAAAATAAATGATGGTCCAACTAAACGCTAACCGGATGGAATAGCATGCCGCTGCAAGATGCTGTGGTAGTCCATGCTGGTTCACTATGCCTTCAATTTTGAATAAATCCCCAACAGTGTCACCAGCAAAGCACCCCCACATCATCACACCACCTCCTCCATGCTTCACAGTGGGAACCAGGCATGTAGAGTACATGCGTTCACCTTTTCTGCGTGCAAAGCAGTAATCAAAGCAAAAGGTGGCTACTTTGAAGAACCTAGAATATAAGACATATTTTCAGTTGTTTCACACTTTTTGTAAAGTGTAATGTATAATTCCACATGTGTTAATTCATAGTTTTGATGCCTTCAGTGTGATTCTACAATTTTCACAGTCATGAAAATACAGAAAAATCGTTGAATGAGAAATTGTGTCCAAACTTTTGGTCTGTACTGTATATACTCCGGAATTAGTGGATTTGAGTAGTTTAGGATGGTAGACCACACACTAACTAATAAATCCCCAATTCTGACCCTATATCGGCAGCAGCTCTCCCTACACTATCTCAATCCGGAGCTGAATGCGCCGAGCAGGGTGGCGTCTGGTTTCTTATACCCCTGATGATGCTGTGTGGCCAATCAATCACTGCACGACCACATCAAAGATGGCTGCAACGTTTCATTACATGGCAGACAATCCCTGCATCGTGATTGGGTCTGTAAAGTCCGCCAAAAAAGCTGGGTTGAGACCTGAGTTCCCGCCGAGTAATCCAGGAAGTGCTCGGTGCTAGCCGAGTACACCGAGTACCGTGATACTTGAGTGAGTAATGAGTAGTGGCGAGCACCTTCGCTCATCACTACTGTCCACCAACATTCACCATCCAACCTGATGGAACTGGAGAGGATCTGCAAGGAAAAAGGCAGAGGATCCTTAAATCCCGGTGTGAAAAACTTGTTGCATCATTCCCAAGAAGACTCATGGCTGTACTAGCTCAAAAGGATGCTTCTACTCAATACTGAGCAAAGGGTCTGAATACTTATGACCATGTGATATTTCAGTTGTTCTTTTTTAATAAATTTGTAAAAATTTCTACATTTCTGTTTTTTTTTCAGTAAAGATGGGGTGCAGAGTGTACATTAATGAGAAAAAAATTAACTTTTTTGCATTTACCAAATGGCTGCAATGAAACAAAGAGTGAAAAATTTAAAGGGGTCTGAATACTTTCCGAACCCACTGTACATTGCATTGTATACTGACAACTCATAAATGTGCTTTGCTGCCATCCACTTGCCAATGTGTATGTGAAAGTTAAGTGATTATTCTCCTCACAGCAAGCTGCCATAGAAACGGCTGGGAGGAGCCTCCCAGCTCAGAACTCTCACACTTCATGAGGTAGCTTCCAGTTCTGGGCAGTTCAAGCTGCCTGAGGGAACAAAACACTACTGTTATCATAGTTTTCCATGCGAGTCCACGCTGAAGGGACTTCTTTCTCCACATAATCTCCTCCAAAACAGAGTGAAGCCTCATCCTGTTTGCTTCTAGCCAGGACCAGATCTACGTGGCTGCCACGCCATCAAAATTGTTTAACCTACCCCCTGCGACAGGGAATGGTAGGCTCGAAACTGTGAGTACTTCCACACTTTAGTGTGTTTCCACAGAGAGCCAATCTGTGAAGGTCCCTTCATCAGTGTAATATTTCTCGGACTGCGCATAGCACTTCCTCTAACAGCAAGTGAAGAGAACTCTTCTCCAGCCACCCTGAGAAGCCATGACCACACTTGTCTCATGAGGAGAGAATAATTTCTTTCATATGCACAATATACTGTGAACTTTGCCTTTAAGAAAGAGACTATACCCCGTTATCTTTTTCAGTAAAATTATGTTTACAAGTTCGCCTACATGTCTGACTGCTTGAGTTTGCACAAACACCATGGATGCTCCAAAACCTGCACCCAGACACCACAGCTGCAGGAGTGCCACCGGGAGGGTCCTATACCATCCACAAGTGCTACCTCCTGCTACTGACAATTGTTGTGAACACGAGGTAAGTGTTGAAGGTTCCAGTGACCCACTTCAGCTACCGTGGCATCATTATCTGCTGTCATTGGGACTACATGCTCCAGCTGGCCTTTCTGCAACATCTGACACCTCCCCAGTGGCCCACCACAGTAAAATTTTGGATGCCAACTCTTTTCTTAAATAAAAAAAGCAATGGCGTATAGAGATGACTGAACAACTTTATGTCTGTGGTCACAATCGGCGGCCACATTTTAATGGGTTTGCTATGCTTTACTTTTCAGTTGTCATTGCAAAAAGTGGCTATGTGCACACATCGTCATTTAAACTGCCGCAAGCTTACTGAGATTTCAAGCAGGAAACTCTAGAGGTTTTCTCCTGAAGTGTCTTTTGTGCTGATTTTTTCAGTCATTTCCTGATAATTTTTCTGACTGTTATGGCTGCTGGCAATTTTTTTCAGTTTCCGATACCTTTTTTTTACCGCTAAAGTTTTTTTTAAGTAAAAACAATGGCAAAATGCTACAAATCACATCCAGATGTCTTCCACCATTTTATGAGTATTCCCGAGTGCAGTGCAATATACGTTGACTCACACAATGGAGAAGATGGAGAAATTAAGTTCTCCATCTTCTCCACACCTGTGATCCAATTATCATATGCGAGAGGAGAGGATCACAATAAATTGACACTTGGCTCACGCGCACATCAGAGTTTGAACCGAGTGACATTTGCATTTAGCATCCCATTCTCTTGCATGAGAGAATCATTGGTTGCTACTCGCCTGTTTCAGCGAGCTCTAAGCCACAGTACTTTGACTAATTTCAAAGAAATTGAGATAATAACATTGTGCTTTTACTACTATGATGAACATCACGGCATTTTTGCTTCCACTTTGGAAAAGTATAGCAGAGAACTGCATCGATGCAGCACAAATTAGTGATTTCAGCCTCGAAGTCACCAAAATAGTTATATTCCTAATGGTGTATTCTGTTACAAAGTCAAAACAACAACAAGGTAAAATCATATACATAAATGAACAGGTTTTTTTGGCTTTGCTATTGTAACAAACAATAGGTATTAAAACATAGTAAACCTGTAAGGCCAAAATGCATTAAAAAATCCTAGAATTAATTAGAAAAAAATAAACAAACATATAATTTTGCAGCACTATTGATACGTGTGAATGCAACGTTGTTAAACATTAATTGACTTCAGGCTACTATGACACGCTGTGAAGACTCGCTGTGATATAATTTGGTTGCTCATGGCAATATTACTCTCTCTAGTGTGGGATGCCATTGTGTTTCTGTTCAGACATGTACGCAGAGTTTAACAGAGCCCTGGCATGAAAAACAAAGTAAAAATAAATATATAATGACTATTTATAAAATCAAAAGAGGAAAAAATATTTTATTCTTAAAATGACATTACTGTACAACCAAATCTAAACCCATAAAAAAGCATAATTTGGGGAAAATGAATTAATTTGCCATTTTGATAGCTATCATGTTGGCTACAGTGTTTTATTTTCAAATCACAGAGACCATTTACACAAGGCAGATGTAGTTAAAAACAACCTGTCATCAGCATTTCAACAAGAAAGTTTCCGTTATAGACTGGTGACTCCTGACACATAACAGGGGTGTGCCTCAATTAATTGGGATTAACACTCCACCCCAATTGGGTCAGTGTAATCTTAAACCAATCCTAGTAAATCAGAGTGGTATAATAGTATATAAAAAACAAAAACAACATGAAAAATATATGGAAATCATATTATAGATTGTAAACTTACATAATGAATCATGCATTCATATCCACAGACATTTATAAAACTATTGAATTACATATCGTCTTAGCAACATTTAAAAGTTCGTAAAGGAGAAAATAAAAAATATTTTTTTATCTTTCATTCACCTCTTCTCCCTCCTCTCTCTCCTCTCTATTGAAAAGAATTTTATAATCTATAATATATTTTGCATATATTTTCCATGTTGTTTTTTTTGTTTTTTTATATACCACTCTGATTTACTAGGATTGGTTTAAGATCACACTGACCCAGTTGGGGTGGAGTGTTAATCCCAATTAATTGAGGCACACCCCTGCTATGTTGTCACCAGTCTATAAAGACAACTTTCTTTTTAAAAAATCTTTAAAAGCACATATTATACCTGATGAAGGCCGTTGCGGGCTGAAACACGTTGTTTTGTTCTTATTAAAGTGTCCTAATAAATTTGCTATTGAGCAAACTATCTCTACCTGTAACTATCCTTGTCCTCCCGAAGTGCCGAGAAAGGAATTTGTTTTTCTTTACCATTGTTTTCACATGCAATCCTTGGATCCAAGCTGGCATAGTTCCTGCAATTATGTTGCAGACCGGAAGATTATAAGGAGTGGATCCATCATTCGAATCATCTGAATGTACACACAAGACATCCAAAGGGAGAGTGCAACAATATATATCTTCTTGCGGTGAATATACACCTACACTAAGGCTAAGTGCACACGTTCAGGATTATTTGCGTTTTTTCGAGGGAAAAAACGCGTCAAAAACGCATGAATTAAGCATCCTATCATTTAGAATGAATTCCGCAATTTTTGTGCACATGGTGCGTTTTTTTTCCCAAAAAAAAACACATCGCAGAAAAAGAAGCAACATGTTCATTAATTTCGCAGAATTCTAGCGTTTTTCCTGCTATATTATTGACCTAGAAAGTTCAGGGAAAAATCGCGGTAAAAACACATCAAATCTGCGCAAAAAACGCACCAAAAACGTGCAAAATCCGTGCAAAAAACACGCGTTTTACCGCAAAAAAAGTCCGTTTTTGCTCAGGAATATTCTGCAAACATTCCTGAACGTGTGCACTTAGCCTTAGACTCTGCGCCCCTTGACTCCCCCTTCATATTTCTTTCCGCTATCCACTGACCTTTAAGATAGAGATAGGAGGCAGGCAGCAGGCGTGGCATAGGACGAGAGGCAGGAGGAATGGGAGTGCAGTGCCCGCACTAAAGCGTTTACAACTAATTAGCATATTATTTCATCTATGGATTTCTGTAAAATAGGAAAACCGATTTCTACAAGAAAGGTCATCAGTACTAAAGGGCTTCTAAGTACATGCCATTCGATTGGTGTATAAAATCCTGAAGTCAGGTTCTCCTTTACAAAACCAAGCGCAGACTAAAGAGTTAGAAATCTACTGCATAAGGATTCACCTTGTCTCTATGGTTTCAAGCAGAAGACCATATAATTTGAAAGACTGCTCGCCATCATTTTGATGAATAGCACTCGTCCCATTGTTATTCAAAGAGACACATGTCCAATTTTTTTCTCGGACCACTCACAGTATGAACGATTTGCCTCCAATATTGTCACATAGACCCATAGACATGAATGGCACTCGCCCATTCATTTCTATGAGTCTGTGGAAAACATTGGACCACACTGGGATGAAATCCGAGTGCAGTTCGATTTTTATGGACAGACTGAATGGAGAAGATGGACAATTTATTTTTTTCTCTCCACCTCTGAAAAAATCAGTTACACTTTGTTCGAACTGTGATCAAACGCTTATCAGAATCTGATAAAAGTATGATGTGCATAATCGGACTGATTTTCCCAGTTGGAGAACATATGGTTGTGTGACCGTAGCCTAATAATGATAGTAATAATAATAATAATAATAATAATAATAAAAAAAATATATTACTGCTATTTTAAAGGATTAAGCATAAAAAGAAGGTATAGCGCTTATATTGAAGACATGACGATAAGAACTAATGTTAGACATATTGATAGGGAATTTAGATTGTTGGCCCCAATGGGGACAGTGATGAAGTCTTTGTAGCATTGTGGAAACTATTAGAGCTATATAAGTTAGTAAAATAAATAAATTAATAAATAAATATTAAATTATCTTACATAAGAGAGAGAATTTGCCCCAGAATTTTCCTCTGAACAAAGCAGAAATGTCCTTTGTCCTTCTTCTGACGCTGTACATCCTTAATGACACTATGCTGTCTCCTTCTATAGCAGCCACGTCCTGAATGATGCAAACATGTATTTTCTCTTCCCATAATAATAGTCGGCAGATTAAATTCATAAACATAATAAGCCATTAAGCTCACAAGTGTGTCTTATCCTGCCTGTTTATGTAGCTTCAATGAATGTTATCAAGGAAGAGAGGTTTAATACTAATTACTTTCAACGTGACAAACAGCTTGTTCATTAACGAGAGCTATTTGTTTGTTTGTTTGTTTTTCGCTCCTCACCTATATTACATTAAAACTGATTTAAATACATATTGTTCATTTCTTTGTGTTATTTACGCATAATAAACTTCCTTCTATCTGTGCTTAAGTGAATAGCATACAGAATACTTTACAAACCTTTTTTTTAATTTCAATAAATAAGCAATATTGTGCAAACAGAATAATAATAAAAGGAGTGCAAATGTGTCTGAGTCATTAACTATACTTAATTATTTTTGTTCTGTCTTGTTGTTTAGTCTATAGGCTTATTTTCATAAATGGCTATTATGGCACATTAGTTTTATATCTGTTCTTCTCACTAGTCAAATATCTAAGAGGAATATAATGGTTGAACAACTATTCCACAATCAATTCCAGCTGATGTCACCTGAGTGAACTTATTAGATTGAAGTCCATACTATTGATTTCTTCAGAGCATTTAAATTGTGCTAACATTTTCTCCAGCAACTTTTCTGTTTCCCTATACCACGCAATCAATGCCGCGGGTAATAACTGTGTTTTCAATGAAGCAGAATTTGCCACGATTCATCTTTTAAGTCACCAGCAGATGCAACTTAAATTTGAATAGTGCATGAAGACAGAAAAAGGCAAAATAAGGTTTTATATATGTTTTTAGGTTATTTTTATTCCTTCATTATAAAAAAATTTCTATATACATTATTTATAGAAGAGGTGAGAGTTGACAAAACTTTATGACAAAAAGCAATCGGTCCCAAACAGCAGATTGATGGTAGAACTCACACTACCTTCCTCACTACAGGCAGGCATAATCAAGACCTATATGTCAAAATCTGACATTAAAAAGTGTGATACAATACATACATGTTAATATGTCGAATTCTAAAAACTTTAGCAAGAGTTTTAGGAAAATGAGAGTCTCTGTTGAGGCCAAACTTGTGAAGGTTAATTTACATATTTGAAATAATTGCAAATTGGTTATTATTATGAAATTAATTACAGGCAAAATTATATAAAAATGTTCTTTACAAATGTAAAACTGAAAAGGTTTATGATAAGGTTTTTTTTATATAATATGTGAAACATATTAAATATAAAAATTTGTGCTGCGTACAATAAAAAATGTAAATCAATGCAAGAGTTACGAGCTCACCTTGTAAGGCGGGTAACTGTTGAGCAACATAGACCAAAGGAGAAATCAAAGCAGGCAGCCCTGAATAGCATGCAGATCAGAGTGGTCTAAAACAGTATGGTATGCAGGATGACAGGCAGCATTAAACCTTAGAAGACACAGAACCAGGATTATAGATATACAAAGGAAATGTAGATGCACAATAAGTTCAGGACTTGCAGAAAACAAACAGTTAATGAAAGTTGTTTACAATTTGTAGAAAGATAGTTAATGGAAGAGATTTAGACAATAAGCAAACAAATGGTGAACTGCAAGCAATATTGATGAACATCAATCCTTGCTTGAGGAAATGGTTACACAATGTTTTAGCAATGTTGTACTGTGAACATCACCAGCACAGCAGAAAAGAGAATGTCATGCTTACAGCAGACAAATGGATGAATACTTGCCTGTAGAGATGAGTATACAAAGGTACAGCAAAATTTATAGTCTCCAGCATTGTCTCCAGCTTTGGAGACAAATGTTGGTTATACTCACAGTAGTCAAATGGTTAACTGCAGGTTTAAGCCATTAAATAAATGCATAAAAATAAAAAATAAGAAGTTTAATGAAGAGCTATTTAGCCATCTGCGAGAAATGGATGGTGAGGCAAACACCAAAACTATACTTTATATTCAATGAAAAGCTTGCTAAATTTTTAAAAGGCCTTGAGTGATGATATCAAAGGTAGATACCATTTCACTGCAGTAACCCAGCACAGATTTCCACATAGGAAAATGTCCATAGGTGAAAGAATTAAGAGTGAGGGCAGTTGAGAAAAAAGCGCATTTGCAATGCATAAGTGTCACGATTTCCACTCTGTTTCTGTCTTACTTACTGTTGTTACTTTGTTTTGGGGCTGTCAGTCTGTGCTGGGTGTGCGTTGCAATCACCTGTGTTCATTTTCTTTAATCAGGACTCTACTTAAGCATGCTAGCTTCTCCCCCCAGTGTCAATCGTACACTTGCTGTTGCCTGTGAAACATTGATCCCTCTGTGCTCTGTGCCTGACCCTGCTTGACTTGATTCTGTTCCCGGACTCTGACCCTTTGCTTGTGACCTGACTTTGCTTGTGCCTACTGTCTGTAACTGTTTTGTCTCTCTTGCTTTTCTGACCTCGGCTCGTGTATTGGACTTAGTTTCTTACTTCCCTTTGTCATACTGCGCCATTTCCTGGACTTGTCGTCGGATTATTTGACCTCCCTTTACTTACTGTAAGTAGTATACATATTTACTGCCTTAACTCGCATCACAATAAGCTATAAGTACTCTTTATATGTTTTGGCATATGTTTTCCTTCACTGTGTTTAGTAGGTAGAGTGTTGTACAACACTATTCCTTATAAATGCATCAATAATAAAAAAAATATATATAAACATCATAGTATAGATAGATTCCCTAATGATGAAGCATACTACTTTACACCTATCCAGTGGCAAATATTCCAGATTTCCATAAGATGTATACTTTCAAAGTATACGGTAGCTATGATGGAAGGCAAGAGGAAGGTGTGAACAGTTTTTACTTCACCATTACTTTGATGTGGTTAACTTTAGTAAAAGAGAAGCCTGACCTCAAGTGAAATTCTGTTTGACATTTTACCTAAATAATTGTCTCAAATGTTTCACACATGGAATTCAGTGCTGGCTAAAACTGTTTTCTTACATTATTAGTATTGCTACTCTAAATATGGATGTGGATGCTAATGTGGCCTAGAAACAAATATTTGGCAAGGAATGTACAGCTGATATCTTTCTTCAAGATGGATATAGACACTTTGATCTTTCAATATGTGCAGCATTGTTTTTGCTTCTGTGACTTGCTTTTTTATTTTTGTGGTTTAGACATGGCTGAACCCTTACTAAGAAGCTGAGCAATTTATTACTGCCTTTGTTTTCCAAAATAGTAGATATATAATGCTCAATGAATGCAATGAAATTCCAATTAATATGCAATACCCAGCAATTTCTTGATAAATCATGTAATTACTGGCTGCCCTGTATAAGCTAGAGCAGCTTGATCTTAAAAATCACAAATCAGTACAGTGATTCCTAAATAATTGCACCTGCCTGTGGCTCAGCAGCTCTAGAAACCAATGTACTTTAGTCGAACAAGGAGCCTCATGGCATAACTAAAACTTGGTAGAGTAATTGAAATGTATCACAGACAGCTGCAACCAGCCGTATTATAAATAAATTCTTATGTAGAGAATCTTTGTTTTAAGTGCGGCTCAACACATTTTGTCATATTAAAGAGAATAGCTCACAACATACAAAGGTTTAGGGTCTTCTGAAAAACCAACAGTAATAAAGATCCCTAATATGTCAGTCTCAATTACGGAAATAATTACTGAAAATTTAGTTATGCCATTAAAGTGCATGCAAAATATAAAATGCAGGGCAAAAATGCAATTATCCACTCCTTAATACAACTTTAGTTTATCGGACATTGAAATGGCAAAAATGTACCGTAAGTAACAGACAATTTCTTTGTCCATGAAAATGATGATAATGAAAACGACTTCCCAGTGACTTGCTTTACTGTTTGATAATTTTTTGTCAAGTAAACCAAAAAAATACATATGATGTAGACCAGTGGCATTGAAGAATTCTTGAAGATCTCTACAGGAAAAACTATACTCCTTCTGTTATCTTTTGTTCAATATGTATTCTTTACAATTAAGTGCTATAATTGCACAATGAGGTTAATGTACAGTAACTATAGAAAATTATATACCATGTCTTTGCTAGTTCCCAGTTACTTCCAGCAAGACCTTCAGTCTCTTGTCATTTCTGTGGTGCTGAGATTTCTCTTTTTATGAGTCTGGACCAGGAATCCCTTCCTCGAGCACACTACATTCAACGACAGTGCTGCCGGTCTTTCTACTTCCACCAATTTTTGTCCCTAAAATAGCAATCTTTAGATTAATGAAGAACTAATGTTTACATGGTACAATGCAATTTGCCAGTTTGCATGAATTTTTGCAGGAAATATGATTTACAGAGAAGCTTTTTTGAGCTAATATAGTGTTCCTGATTATATTCTGGGGTGTCTTTAGACCCCATGGCATATAGAAATAAAAATTTTTTTCCTTGTACTGACCTTACGGTTCACCTTTCTGGCCACCCACCATCATCTAATGCCCTGTGCTCCCTCAAGGCCATGGCTGCTGATCTCAAGTAGATGCCGGAGCATGTGCAGTGAACTCCAGGGTCTGCTGGAGGCTGTAAGCTCATTCCCAGTATGAATACCAGGCTGGAGATGTGACTTGACGGATGCACAGAAGACCAAACATTGGGCAGGGAGTTGTGGGGGTATGAATACCAGGCTGGAGATGTGACTTGACGGATGCACAGAAGACCAAACCTTGGGCAGGGAGTTGTGGGGGTGGTAAGGTGAGTATTTTTTTTTTAAACCTTTTACTTTTGCCTGCTATTTTTCTGAACTAGCGCAGGTCAAATGACAAAAAAATCCATATTCTTTTGGTAAGATTCGAGTACCATTTAATGCCACTTGAATAATAAATTCACCCATATCTACTCACATATATCTTTACGAGCCAACAGCCATTCCTAATGACTCCCCCATATACATGTACTCTTGGTTTGACTGTATATCTTATTTTTAATGGGGCATGTAGAGTTAGCCGCTACCAGACCCCTTTTGTGTATCTGAAAACCAAACAAGAGTTTCAAAATCTCCAATTCCTTTTCCCACTTCATCAGTAGATGAATAATTAGATTCCTTCACCACATATTACTTAGATGTTTTTTCAAAAATTTGTGATCTCAGCTGAGTTTACTCATCTTTTTTAACAAATTACCTTAGGCAAATAATACCTAGCTAAAGACCATAAAATATTACTTTTAATAATACTATTAAAGGAATATAAGTTTAATATAAATTTAAAAATTCACATGAGTCAGTATATGTCCTTGGACTCAAGTATATCATCTGTTTACTAAAGTCATTACTCTATTCAGTGTCCTTTAAACATTCCTCTTAGGTTTGAGAGTAATTTTGGTGCAGCCGCTAACTACACTATAATTGAGTATCCACCATTATCATATCTATTGACACTAGTAAAATATAGTCCTAAAAGTCTCCCCAACATGTTTTCTTTTGGTAGAATTGCTGCATAAGTGTAATTCATTCTTTCTATATGACAAGAGAAATAAAGTTCCAAGTAAACTTTCAGAAAATAAAAGTGGGCTACTGCTGTGAGAAGAGAATTTTTACAAAAGAGCAAGAAAACCATCTTCATTATGGACTGAATTTGATGGCCGCTGTTCTGTGTGTTATTTTGTTTGGTCACTGGTAAATGACTTTGATATCCAACTTCTATATTGCAGTTGCTATGTGTATTATCTTGGTGTATTATCTAGTGCTTCCATTTGGTTTTATTGGATTTATTTCTTATGTTTTGTTATCGTTTTCCTCCTGCAAATGTTTTGCTGTTTACAAAACTGCTCAAAAGTCAGATTAAACTGATCTGCGCCATTGGAGTGATTTGCTTAGCCTTTATATAAACACATACTTATTTACACAGAGCGCTATGCTGCATTGCATTTGGCTATGCACAGCGATGAATTCAGGCAGCAAACAGAAGATGTGTGAAGGAAAATCATGTAGGATAACAGGTGATAATAGGCGGTTAACTAAAGCATGCTTGAAGGTGTTCCTGCTTCAATTGTATTGCTTTTGTCAGCCAGGGATAAGACAGCAGATGTAGACACCAAATATGAGCTCCATAATCTGGTAACTTTAGATGGTCACATATTACACTAAAGGCACTGTCACACTTAGCGATCGCACTAGCGATCACGACAACGACACGACCTGGCGAGATCGTTAGTGCGATCGCTATGTGGTCGCTAGTTAGCTTCCAAACACATCTCATCAGCGATCTTTATAACGACCTCTGTGGTCGTTGGGAAAACCTAGTCCCGCCTGCGCCGCTGGTAAAGTAATTTATAAAGGGTGTCACACTCAGCGATTCAGGCTCACCAGCGGGACACCAATGACCAAAAAACGGCTCAGAACGTTCATAGGCGATCAACGACATCTCAGCAGGGGCCACATCGCTGCTACATGTCACACACAGCTAACTCGCTAACGAGATCACTACTGTGTCATAAAATCGGTGACGCAGTAGCGATCTCGTTAGCGATCTCGCTTAGTGTGACAGTACCTTTAAGGGGGCCATGCACAATAAATGAGCTTCTGATGAATCTACTGATTTCCATGTGAATAGCAATCCTTTAGTATGTACGGTATAGTGGTGTCCTAAATATATTCCTAGCAGAGAAAAAAGGTAGGGTATCGAGAGGGAATTGGCTACCTCCCCTGTGTCTAGTGATAATACAGACAAGTTTGGTAAATAGCTATCTGAACCATATGGCCTGCTTTTTGAATAGGCATTGATCTGTAATATCTGGCAGAAGTCACTAAATAGTGTGATGGTGCAACTGTGTCCTTCTGAAAAGCAGCCGCTGCCGAAGCTGGTAATAGCGGGCACCTCGCCTACCTGATATTGATGACCTATCCCAAGGGTAGCCATCAATATAAAAATCAATTAATGCCCCTTTAAAGGGAATCTGTCAACACATTCGACCTATTTAATCTATTACTTTGGGCATACAGGTTATAGACTGCTGAGGAGAGTCCCGACTCTATACCTCATATCAGATGCCTTGTTGCTGAGAAATCATCTTTTATCACTTTATATAAATGATCTCTTCCAGGCTATGAGGAGGATGATATCTGGAAGATAACTCTGCCCCCAGAGCTTATTTTACATGATGGGGGAGTTACCAGTGTGAGACATGTAACTAACACAGAACAGGAGAAATTAACTTTGTCTTCTTACAAACACATTTTTTTACATCTCCCTGAGCTCTGCTGTATTGCAACAATATTGCAAACCTGTCTGCCTGTGAGATAGAAGATGGAACTGAGGGGAGCCTGCAGATGTGTCAGTTATAGCACACACAGCTCTGCAGTGAGATCAGGAGAGCAGAAAGCAGTCATTATACATCACACTAGTAACACCCTGTTCTTGTAAAATAGGCTCTGGAGGCAGAGTTATCTTCCAGGCAGGATCGGCATTTGGAGCAGGCAGACAAGGCAGCTGCGTGGGGCCCCCATCTACAAAGGGTGCACCCTGTGCCTGCAGCCCCTTTATGAAGTGCCCAGAGGGTGTACAGCATTACTTACAGTGAATAACGCTTTGCATCCTCTGCAATCCTTGATCGTCTCTCCCAAAATCCCCTCTATTCACCCTCTATGTCCCCTGCAGTGTCAGGTTAGAAGATGAGAGTGAGGTGGAGGGGCACAGCACAGCAGAGGTCAGACCTGGGGCAGGACGATGTCTGCAGCCCTGTGTGTGTGTTCCCTCCTCCTCATCATGGCTGCTCCTACATCACTGTCCTGAGATCTGCACAAGTGACATCAGGACCTGGTAAGTATATATATATGTGTATATCTGTGTGTATACATGGGTAGTATACAGTGTGTGTCTGTATATGTGTATGTAGTATGTGTGTGCATATATACAGTATAAAGTATTATTGTGTATATGTCGCGCCCGAGGGGCCATGGGGTACTCGGTACCGAGCCTGTTGACCACTACGGGGGATGTCACGGCGGCGACGACCCGGTCCGTGGCCCCAGGCGGCAATTTAAAAGGGGATATATTTACAAGGGATAAAGTTTATTTAGTGATTCGTGACGCCAGTTGGAGTATTCGACTGTATTATAGCCGGCACTGCAGAGGATCTCTGGGGGAGTAGATGGTGATGGCAGTGCAGATGTTAAACCCTCTCCAACCAGGGCAGGTCCCCCCCAGAGATGGTGATATAAGTAGAAGGCGCTGAGTAATTAAGCAGGAGACCCGGAAAGTCACTTTAACATTTACTGGAGTTATACTGCAGTCCATATGAGATATTACAACCCTCACAGTTTACAGTTTGCTCCGGGTAATGGGGGTTAACCTTCTCTGCCAGGCTCAGTGTATCTTCCTGCTAATCTAATCCCTTCGGGGACTAAGGCTTTCTGGGGTTTAGAACTTCCCAGTATCTATCGCCACATGCAGTCTGAATCCTTTGTGAAGCAACTTGTACTGAAGACTCTTCACTGACTCCTGGTCACTGCTGTAATTCTGAGGTAAAAAACAACACCTACTGCTGGTTGTGTAGTCCCTCAGCTTATCATCCAGCTTTGAAAGCCTGAATGATCTAGGGGCTGGCTCCCTGTTTGCTAGATCACACTTAGGGATCACCTCACATGAGTAATGGCATCCCCAGCGTTCACCTTCCTTCTCCTCACACCGAACAACAACCCAGCTCCTCCCCCTTCCCAATTAGGGTATGTCTACCAAGCTCTTAGCTTCAGACCAGTAAGGGAGCGAGGCAAAATATGTGTACCTGCCTAGCAGAGAAGCATAACTCCCATTGCTTACAACACACATATAAAACAATACACTTTTAACCCTTTTGTGGCGAATAAAACTCAGGGCGCCACATTCCCCCCTAGTTAAAGGTAGCACATCCTCGGGTTACACCAGGAACAAAAGCATATAACAAATAGCAAAAGTCAACTTGAGTATAAATAAACAGTCCTAGTAACTGAGTTGAGGTAGTGGAGTACAGCCCAAAACCACTTCTGAATATTTAGATCGTCCCTGAGTGCAGCTGCAGGGCACACAGACCATAATAGAAATTCCCCACTGCTGTTTGAGCTTGCAAGCATGAATTTTTGTATGGCTATTCCTCCAAGGCAACCGCATTTTAAAGAGAATAATTTCTTTTCCTGAGCTTATACGTTTTTATAAGAGTTCGCTTTGTAAGGAAAGAAAAACTATTTCCTAAATGTATCATAACAATCTCACATTTTAACCTTTGTGGCCCCAACAATACATCTTTTAACAATGTTTCTGCTATTATCAGTTTTACCTTAAGTGCGACAGATGTTCAAGGTTTAGCATAAATTCAGAGTATATGTTAAAATAGTTCTGAAACTGAAGGTCATCTAACTTGTGGTTCTGCCACTATATACTAGCATTCCACAAACTTTGCTACATGGGCAGGTTGCCTGCTGCTGTGGCTAATTTTGATTCTTCCCATGCAGGTATATTGCGTCTTGTTTCCTAGCAATTGTTCCGGTCAGACTTTGGGGAACCCATCACTGGAAACCACGCGTTTATTGTCAAGACTAGAATCACCTAACGCGATATTGTATCAGTCTTTGTCTTTGCTGAGTCTTTCAACTTTCCCAATTGTGCGACATCTTTCAGATGTCTTGATACTGTGTAAACGTTTCGCCGTTTGAGATGTACAACTTCTGTTCATGTTTAGTGGGAATGTTAGCTGCCGCTCATTGGTCATCAACTTGGGCTTCCTATTTCCAGCATTGCACTGTGGTAATTGCCATAGATGTCTGTTAAGCTTCCTTTCTTGTTTTGCCTAGCATGCGCAAGACTTTCCTCCACACATTGTTGAACTCTTGATATTGCAATTGTCTTCAGTATCCAAATCAGTGTCCATTTGGCTGGAGATGGTTTCAGGAGTTAGACTTCCCATTTCCAAGTCGATGGGGAGTTTAACTGGCGTGCACGACTCTCAAGTACGGCTTGGGGGCCCATCCTTTGCACTGGTGGAATATCTGATGTGGTGTTACATTTCGATCAAATCAGGCAATTTCTCAGGCCATTGGTTCCTTTCTTCTAGTGGCAGGATCTGCAATAAATTGATCACCAGATGATTTAGTTTTTCGCAAAGACCATTGCCTTGTGGATGGTATGGTGTAGTTCTGATCTTTTTACATCCATCGAGGGAGCAAAATTCTTGAAAGACTTCTCCTTCGAAGTCTGGACCTCTGTCTGTCAACACTTGATCTGGGTAGCCATGGGGTCTGCAGAAATATTCTTGAAATGCCTTTGCAGCTTTTCTTGCTGTTTGGTCTTTCATCGGAACGACCACTAGGAAACGGGAATAGTGATCCACTATTGTTAAGGCATAGGTGTACCCTGTTCGGCTTGGGGTTAGTTGCACATGATCTAAGGCCACCAGTTCCAAAGGTTGTTTAGTGATGATGGGCTTCAAGGGGGCCCTTTGATTGGCAGAATTCTTTCTTCTGAGATTACAGAGGCCGCATTCTCTACACCACTGTTCAATGGACCGTCTCATACCTGTCCAGAAGAAGCGGTTGCGGATAACTACTTCCAGCTTTTTCCAACCAAAGTGTCCCGCTTGATTGTGGTAAGCTTCTAAGACCATGGGCACGTCCTTTCTGGTGACCACGATCTGCCATACCAGTTCATGTGTACGTGGGTTAATAGCTCTTCGGATCAACTTGCCTTCGTAAAGTAACAGCCTCTTCCTCTCTTTCCACAACTGCTGAACCTCTGCAGGCGCATCAGGAGCTGGAGATGAATCTGCTGCTCCAAGGAGTTCTTTGACCATACCTATATCTGGGTTACTGCTCTGCGTCTCTGCCCAACCATGGTGAGGTAGCAGATTAAGGGAAACTTCATGAACGGCAAGACTTCTCCCTGTCACCTGGTTAGAGTCTTGGGAAGCACCATGGCGATGGAATGCTGGCATCTCTATTTCTTCCAGGTCTTCTTGATCTTCTGCTGGATCTGGAGCATTTGGCATACGTGACAAAGCATCGGCATTGGCGTTTTTAGTGCCAGCTCGATATTTAATGACAAACTCATAATTGGACAACCGAGCCATCCATCTTTGTTCCAAGGCGCCCAGCTTGGCGGTTTCCAGATGGGTTAACGGATTGTTGTCCGTGTAGATGGTAAATTTGGATGAGGCCAAATAGTGCTTGAACCTCTCGGTTACTGCCGATACGATAGCCAAGAATTCTAGCTTGAAGGAACTATAGTTGGTAGGGTTCCTCTCAGTAGGACGAAGCTTCCGACTGGCATAAGCAATGACTTTCTCCTTACCCTGCTGCACTTGAGATAGGACTGCTCCTAACCCCACATTGCTGGCATCGGTGTGCAGGATAAATGGCTGATCATAGTCTGGATACGCTAAGATCTCTTCTCCAGTAAGTGCTTGCTTGAGGCTGTTGAATGACTCATCCAACCTAGCATTCCACTCGATCAGTGGACTCTTGCCTCTGGCCTTTTTTGATTGGCCAACTAGGAGATTGTCAGGATCTCGTCTGGGTTGGAGCCGATGTTACTGCAAACACTAGGGGAAGCAGAGGCAGGTAACGTGGTCAGAGGATAGCCGAGTCGGTACACTGGAAAGGTGTTATTAGTAGCATTGGATCAGGCAGAGAGCGTAGTCAGAAGGGCAGGCCGAGGTCAGTTCACAGGAGAGCAGTATTGGTAGCAATGGATCAGGCGGAGAGCGTAGTCAGAATGCAGGCCGAGGTCAGTTCACAGGAGAGCGGTATTGGTAGCAATGGATCAGGCGGAGAGCGTAGTCAGAAGGGCAGGCCGAGGTCAGTTCACAGGAGAGCAGTATTAGTAGCAGCAGGAACAGCAGGAAACGCTTGACTAGAGGCTAAGAGCACAATAATCTCGCAATGACACACCCACAGGGCCAGGTTTATATAGGGTGTGTAATTGGTAATCAGAGGCCAATCAAGAGAGCACTGGGTGGAGCCAATCAGGAATAACAGTCAATGGTATCTGGGTTCAGCAAGGAACCTTGCAGCCAGCAGAATAGCTCAGATGGTAGAGCTGCTGGCCGGTGGACAAGAGGTACTGGGCTCGATTCCTGACAGAGATCTTGAAGAGGGGCTGCCAATTTAGTAAAGTCTTTGATAAAACGCCTGTAGTACCCCACTAGGCCTAGGAATTGTCTGACCTCTTGGATGTTGGTGGGTACTTGCCAGTCCCTGATGACAGTCACTTTGTCTGGGTCAGGTGCTGCTCCTTCTGAACTCACGACATGGCCTAAATACTGCACTTTAGGCTTTAAGAGATGACACTTAGATGATTTTACCTTTAAGCCGAAGTTGGACAAAGCCTCCAAGACCTCTGCTAGGTGTTGCAGATGTTCGTCGTAGGTCCTGGAATATACAATCACATCATCCAAGTACAATAGCACAGTCTCGAAGTTCATGTGTCCCAGGCAACATTCCATGATTCTCTGAAAGGTTCCAGGAGCACTGCTCAACCCAAACGGCATGTAGTTAAATTCACATAGCCCCATTGGAGTAGTGAATGCAGTTTTTTCTTTGTCTGCTTCAGCAACAGGCACCTGCCAGTACCCACTGGTTAAGTCCAAAGTGGAGAAGTACCTAGCTGATTGTAACGCTGCTAGAGACTCCTCTACGCGCGGTAAGGGGTTTGCATCTTTGTGAGTAATTTTATTGAGTTTTCTATAATCTACACACATACGCATTGTACCGTCTTTCTTTTTGACTAACACCAGGGGAGCTGCCCAAGGACTGTAGCTATCTCTAATTACCCCTGCTTGTTTCATTTCTTTTAGCATACCTTTTGCACAATGATACTGAGCTGGAGGTACAGGACGATACCTTTCTTTGATAGGTGGGTGATCTCCTGTGGGGATGTTATGTTGAAACCCTTTTACCTGCCCATAATCCAAAGGATGCTTACTGAAAACCCTCTCGTATTCTTGCACCACCTGCTGCACTCCGTTTTTCTGATGTACAGGAGTGGAGTCGGTGCCAATATGTATCTTTTGGAACCATTCCTCCGTCTGAACAGAAGAGCCATTGCCATCCATCGCTTCTGACGGAGCCAAGGGTTCTACAGCCTGAATATCATTGTTACTGACTGTGAACAGTTTGGCTACGGTTGCATAACGGGGCAAGCAAGCTTCCTCCTCTCTATAGTTCAGAACACGTACTGGAACCCTGCCCCTTTTAACATCAACAATTCCCCTTGCTGTCAGCACAGTAGGTCTGCTATCTGAATAGACTGGTTCAAGGAGAGCTTGGTAGTCCCGTCCTCTGATGCCCATGGCTGCTCGGCACCAGATGAGGGTCTCACTCCTAGGAGGAAGCATAATGGAGTAGGGATCACTTACCCTTACGCTACCAATCTCTCCACCAGTTAACACCACCTGCTGTTGCTGCACAAGGGCCTTGATATCTTTATTGAGGGCATGCTTTTCTTTGTATGGGGCCGACTCGGCTATGTCTTTCAAAAGGGCTATGACCTCACTTAAACAATTTTCAATCACATTTGTACCCAATGTTATGATAGGTGGACACTCTCCTCTTTCCACCTCTACCACCACAAGACCTTCAGCTTTGAGCTCCACTTTCCCCACTTTAATGACAACCTCTTTGTACCCCACCTGTGTCATAGATTGACCATTACTTGCTATTAAAGACAAGTTACCATCAGGAATTTGGGTGAAGTCAGTCTCAGTCCAATATCTTTGGTACAGTGTGTGAGGCATTGTGGTTACCTGCGATCCAGTGTCCAGGAGGGCGGTGAAGGGGATACCATCCACTACCACAGGTACAAGTGGACGTCCTCCAACATACCTGTTTCTCCAGTTAGTTGGACCAGATACTCTTACTCCTGGGGGTTGGTCCTCGGCCCCAGGGGTCGCCCATTTAAAGGATATTCTCTTTCGATGTGACCCACCTCATTGCACCGTCTGCAGATGGGTCTTCCAGAAGGATCAAACCGGTCCGCTGTTCTCCTGCCGGGGTGAGTCAGTTGTCGCTGATATTGTGGCCTCCTGTTTGGCCGTCGCCATGGGAGATCATCCGGGCTTGATGCTAGTTGGATCCTATCTGTGGGGGAACAAGTCTGGAGAGTCTGAACAGTTTTACATAGACCAGCCATATTTTTAGTCAGTTCCTGTACTTGCAACCGTAAATCTGCAATAGAATCATCAACTGGAGTCTGCATGTGCTGTACTGCAGGCACCCGGGGTGAGGATATTGCCCCCTGGTGGTATGTAAACATGCTGCGCAGCTTCCTCTTAAAGTCACTCAAGGTGTGTGATTCACCATTGTACTGTGGCAGCCATGTTGCACCCAGTATATAAGGCATGGTGAGAGGCAATATGGGAGCTGCAGCCGCGGCAACCTGAGCGTCGCCGGGATTAGACATCTTCCTCCCCTAGTTAACCTTTGCATTGGTGCGACTCACCGCTTCAGTTGCTGCAGGTCGTTGCTCCTGTAAAACTTTAGGCACGCACGGTAATCCTGTTCTATCCTGTTTGTGATGCCAGGAAATTGTCGCGCCCGAGGGGCCGTGGGGTACTCGGTACCGAGCCTGTTGACCTCTACGGGGGATGTCACGGCGGCGACTTAAAAGGGGATATATTTACAAGGGATAAAGTTTATTTAGTGATTTGTGACGCCAGTTGGAGTATTCGACTGTATTATAGCCGGCACTGCAGAGGATCTCTGAGGGAGTAGATGGTGATGGCAGTGCAGATGTTAAACCCTCTCCAACCAGGGCAGGTCCCCCCCAGATATTATGATATAAGTAGAAGGCACTGAGTAATGAAGCAGGAGACATGGAAAGTCACTTTAACATTTACTGGAGTTATGCTGCAGTCCATATGAGATATTACAACCCTCACAGTTTACAGTTTGCTCCGGGTAATGGGGGTTAACCTTCTCTGCCAGGCTCAGTGTATCTTCCTGCTAATCTAATCCCTTCGGGGACTAAGGCTTTCTGGGGTTTATAACGTCCCAGTATCGCTTCTACTCACGGTGTATTTCACCTTCAGCCACATGCAGTCTGAATCCTTTGTGAAGAAACTTGTACTGAAGACTCTTCACTGACTCCTGGTCACTGCTGTAATTCTGAGGTAAAAAAAAACACCTACTGCTGGTTGTGTAAACCCACGCAGTCCCTCAGCTTATCATCCAGCTTTGAAAGCCTGAATGATCTAGGGGCTGGCTCCCTGTTTGCTAGATCACACTTAGGGATCACCTCACATGAGTAATGGCATCCCCAGCGTTCACCTTCCTTCTCCTCACACCGAACAACAACCCAGCTCCTCCCCCTTCCCAATTAGGGTATGTCTACCAAGCTCTTAGCTTCAGACCAGTAAGGGAGCGAGGCAAAATATGTGTACCTGCCTAGCAGAGAAGCATAACTCCCATTGCTTACAACACACATGTAAAACAATACACTTTTAACCCTTTTGTGGCGAATAAGACGCAGGGCGCCACATTTATCTGTGGTGCATTTTTGTGCGTGTATATATTTATATATATGCATGAACATACAGTATATAGTATGTGTGTCTGTGTATATTATATATGTATGCTGCATATGTGCAGTATATTGTGAAATATATGTATAACGTGTATATGTAGGTGAGCATACTGTATCTATTGTATATAAACTGAATGAATATAAACTGAATATGGGAAAATATACCTTATATTTGTCCTTGTACACAATGTATGTGTCTGTATACTGTACTTACAATATGTAGTGTATGTTTCTATATTTATAAAGTATATACAAAGTGTGTACATGTATAGAGTATATCTGTGTATATGTGCTGCATATATAGTTCTGTAATTGTAGTGTCGCCATAATAGGGATCAGCAGTTTATGTCTAATGCCTGTGTTTTACATTAGGGCCTGTTCACACTGTCTTTCTTTACTGCTCCCGGTGCGCTCTGCCTGAATCCGTATAAAGCTATAGATTGCAATGACAGGAATGGAGCTCACATGAATTCCACATGTGATGTTTTTTTTTTCTGAACCTTTCCGTCTGTTCCAACAGCCACAGAAAAGTAGACACTTTTAGACAAAAAAAATGAACACAGACTCTGAGGGTAGGTGCACATGATCAGTAATCGCTGCGGGTTGGACGCTGTGTAGTTGTGCAGCGTCCAGATGTTACAGCATAGTGGATGGGATCTCAAGAAACCCCATGCCCACGATGTGTCCACAGACGCTACTTACCCTGAGAGACAGACATGTGGCGCGTCTCTCTAGATCGTAACATGTCTATTTATCTTGCGGAGATGTGATAAATCTCACCAGTACAATTTATAGGACTCGGTGAATCCCCACGGTTCAGTGATCACATGTGGCGTCACCTACGTTCAATAGCCGGCAGCGGACATGTGCTGCGTCCAAAGCGCTGCCAATTCCTGATCGTGTGCACCCGGCCTAAGAGTATAAATCAATTTCAGAAAAAAAAAAAATTCATGTGACCTCTGCTTGTGTCAGTGCCATCTGTGGCCCCGTCGGGGATTTACGTGACTCCTATTTCAGAGCACCCGGACGCACTGCAGAAGCGCAGTGTGAACAGGGCTTAGGGTGAGTTTCCACGGTCAGGAAACGCTGCGTGTTTGGCGCTGTGCGCTGGCGCAGCGCCAAACACGCAGCGTCCAGATGTTACAGCATAGTGGAGGGGATTTCAAGAAATCCCGTCTCCACTATGCGTAACAATACGCAGGTGGCAAACCTGCGTAAACGGACATGCGGCGCGTCTTTTTAGACCGCAGCATGTCCTCGCGTATTGCGGCGACGGTGCGTCGCCGCAACATAATTAACACAGGGCTATGTAGCCCTGCGTTCTTTCCGGAGGTGTTCCGGAGGTGTTCTGAACACCTCCGGAAAGATCGCGCGTCAGAAAGGGGGCGGGGCTTAGACGGAGCGGAATTTCCGCTCCGTCCAAAGCGCTATGGTTCCGGACCGTGGAACCATAGCCTAAATATACTATTGTGTGGAATAGTGCAGTCTACTATACTATTCTGCACTGTCCCAGTGCAGCAGCCAGACACAGACAGCGGCCAGAAGACATTTTTTTTTATAAATCTGTTGCTGTCATCTTTCAGCATTTCTGCAGCGGTTTTTTCCCTATTCAAATGAATGGGACACAAAAAATGCAAGTGAAAAGGCTGCAAAAGCACTGAATATTTCCTGCCAACACTGTAGATCAATCCACAGTAAATATGGTGCATGTGAACAGTCTCTATACGGGTTGTCTGAGAATGTAAAAATAATTAGCATGAAATGATAAATCCCTCTCGGCTCCAGCACTTATGCTTCTGGGGGTCTCCACCAGTCTCAGCACTGGACTGCAGGGGTCTTGTGGTTCCGGGGGTCTCTGCCAGTCTTAGCACTGGGCTGCAAAGGTCTTGTGGCTTCACCTTATATTATACACTCTAGCTGCAAAGTGAATAATAACCATCATTGACCCCGAACCATTGGCCAAGGAGTCAGAGGGGATTTAGCAGAGTAGTTTGGGGGACATGTAGGACATTTTTTAATCGCTTTTTATTCTGGTGTTTGTGAGGTAAGATGTAGAAAAAGACGGCAATTCTGCTACTGTTTTCTATTATGTGACTATCCGCCCCCTTCACACGACCTATTATGTTTTTCACAGATGCCACGAGTGCCCTATTTGACCTACGTTGCTGCTCTCATGTCCGTGTTTTCCCAGCAGCACAGATGACAAGGGCCAATACAAGTCTATGGGTCCGTGTAAACATGCCATCTGAATGCCGTACATGTGCCGTCCGTGTGCTGCCATCAGTGTGCTGTCCATGTTTAACAAAGAAATTATATGAGAAGATTTGTAATTTCATTTCCATTATCCATACCGGAAAAACACGGATGGCACATGGATGGCACACTGATTGAAAACACTGGTGACACAGATATCGATGTAACATGTACTTGTTTTATATGGACATGGGAGCCCCACTTTGAATTTTGCCTAGGGCCCCAATTTGTCTAAAACCGTCCCTGCTTCCAGACAGCGTCTTCCCATGGCCTGGAAAAGGTCATTTATAAAAAGTGATAAAAGATGATTTATCCACAAGACATCTGATATGAGACATACAGGTATCTCTCTCCTCAGCAGTCTATAACCTGTATGCCCATATTAATAGTTTAGATCGTGGTAGATTCCCTTTAACTCAGTAAAAAGAAAGAAACACAGCGAGTTTCCTAAGAGACCAAATAACCTAACCTCAAAACGTGAGTAAAACCCAAACACCTAGTACTTCTATAACAAAAACTTGATTCCAGCTCACCCAGTTGCTCTATGCTCATCCACCTGGGACTCAGACACCGGCCTCACCCTGGCCTCTTATCAAGGATAATAGAAAAAACTGGACTCTGACTCCACAGGAGTTTCGTGGTCGACCATGAAAATTTTCTTTTGTATGCACTATATTTTCTTTTGAAAAATAAAAAGAAAAGGAAAATCCAGTCCTGTTGAGCTGGACTCCAATTTTTTCTATTAACCTAGTACTGCTATTAACCCCTTCCCGACCCATGACGCCACGTAGGCGTCATGAAAACCTGTGCCAATCCGACCCATGACGCCTAGGTGGCGTCATGAAAGGATCTCGTCCCTGCGGGCCTGGAGACCGGGGTCACTCAAAGGTCACCCGACCCGCAGTTACAGGACCCTTTGTGCTTCACCACAGGGGGGTTGGCTTAAAAGTGAAACAGCCAATCAGAGCAATGTGTAATATTTCACCAATTTAATTGGTGAAATATTACAATCCAGCCATGGCCGATGCTGCAATAGCATCTGCCATGGCTGGAGACCGAGCCCTGACCCCCCCCACACCGAGTCACGGCGGTGATCGGCCGCCGCCACCGAAAGATGGCAGCGATCGGTCACCGCCGTCACTTACAGCTCCCCTCCTCTTTTGGTCCACTGCCCCCACTTCCTATCCCCTCCCCCAGACTTCCAACCCCCCTACTCACCTCTCCCGATCCACCGATGTCCCACGATCGGGCCCGGCGTCCGCCCGGGCCTCTTCATGGGCGCCGCCATATTGGAAAATGGCGGGCGCATGCGCAGTGCGCCCGCCGGTCGGCGCATGCGCATTGCGCCCCCCAGTGTTCAAAAATTTATTTTGATCACTGTGATAAACTGTCACAGTGATCAAAATAAAAAAAAGTAAATGAACCCCCCCTTTATCATAGGTAGGGACAAATAAAAAAAATAAAGAATTTTTTTTTTTTTTTCCTAGCGGATTTTGCTGCTGATCCGCAGCTGATTTTGCTGCGGATCCGCGGCGGATATCGCTGCTGATCCGCGGCGGATTTCGCTGCTGATCCGCGGCGGATTTCGCTGCTGATCCGCGGCGGATTTCGCTGCTGATCCGCGGCGGATTTTGCTGCTGATCCGCGACTGATTTTGCTGCTGATCCGCGGCTGATTATCTGCTGATTCATCTGCGCTAGCGGGTATAGCATAACGCGATCGCGTTATGCTATACCGTTACCAGCCGGTCAACGCTACGTGTTGAACGGGCTGGTAAAACGCAATATGAACCCAGCCTTAGGGTTAGAACTAGGGTTAGGGTTAGCATTAGGGCTAAGGTTAGAATTACGGTTAGGGTTGGAATTTGGGTTAGGGTTGGAATTAGGGTTAGGTTTGGAATTAGGGTTAGGCTTGTAGTTAGGTTTATGGTTAGAGTTGGGATTAGGGTTAGGGGTGTGTTGGGTTAGGGTTATGATTAGGGTTTGTATTAGGGTTAGGTGTGTGTAGGCGTTAGGGGTGTGTTGGGGTTAGGGTTGGAGTTAGAATTGAGGGGTTTCCACTATTTAGGCACATCAGGGGGTCTCCATACGTGACATGGCGCCACCATTGATTCCTGCAAATTTTGCGTTCAAAAAGTCAAACAGTGCTCCCTTTATTCCAAGCCCCGACGTATGCCCAAACAGTGGTTTATCCCCACATATGAGGTATCAGCGTACTCGGGAAAAATTGCACAACAACTTTGGGGGTTCTAATTTCTCCTGTTAACATTGGGAAAAAAAATTGGGGACTAAAAATTATTTTTGTGGAAAAAAAAATGATTTTATATTTTCACGGCTCTGCGTTATAAACTTCTGTGAAGGACTTGGAGATTCAAAGTGCTCACCACACATCTATAGGAGTTCCTTGGGGGATCTAGTTTCCAAAATGGGGTCACTTGTGGGGAGTTTCTACTGTTTAGGCACATCAGTGACTCTGCAAACGTAACATGACGCCCGAAGACCATTCCATCAAGTGGGCATTTCAAAAGGTCACTACTTCCCATCCGAGCCCCGACGTGTGCCCATACAGTAGTTTTCTCCCACATATGGGATATCAGCATACTCGGACAAATTGGACAACAACTTTTGGGGTCTAATTTCTCATGTTACCCTTGCGAAAATAAAAAAATTGGGGACTAAAAGATCCTGATTGTGGAAAAAATATGATTTTTTTATTTTCATGCCCGGGCGTTATAAACTTCTGTGTAGCCCTTGGGGGTTCAAAGTGCTCACCACACATCTAGATAAGTTCTTTGCGGTGTCTAGTTTCCAAAATGGGGTCACTTGTGGGGAGTTTCTACTGTTTAGGCGCATCAGGGGCTCTGCAAACGTAACAAGATGCCCGCAGACCATTCCATCAAGTTGGCATTTCAAAGCGTCACTACATCCCTTCCGAGCCCTGACGTGTGCCCAAACAGTGGTTCCCCCCCACATATGGGGTACTAGCGTACTCAGGACAAACTGGACAACAACTTTCGGGGTCCAATTTCTCCTGTAACCATTGTGAAAATAAAAAATAGTGGGCTAAAAAATCATTTTTTGAGAAAAAAAAAATGATATTTTATTTTCATGGCTCTGCGTTATAAACTTCTGTAAAGCACCTGGGGGGTTAAAAGTGCTCACTATGCATCTAGATAAGTTCCTTAGGGCGTCTAGTTTCCAAAATGGGGTCACTTGTGGGGGAGCTCCAATGTTTAGGCACACAGGAACTCTCCAAATGCGACATGGCAACCGCTAAATATTCTAGCATATTTTCCATTCAAAAAGTCAAATGGCGCTCCTTCCCTTCTGAGCCCTGCCGTGCGCCCAAACAGTGGTTTATGATCACAAATGAGGTATCTGTGTACTCAGGAGAAATTGCCCAACAAATTTTAGAATCCAATTTATACTGTTGCCCATGTGAAAATGAAAAAAACTGAGGCTAAAAGAAAATTTTTGTGAAAAAAAAGTACTTTCTTTTTTTTACGGATCAATTTGTGAAGCACCTGGGGGTTCAAAGTGCTCACTATGCATCTAGATAAGTTCCTTAGGGGTCTAGTTTCCAAAATGGGGTCACTTGTGGGGGAGCTCCAATGTTTAGGCACACAGGGACTCTCCAAATGCGACATGGCAACCGCTAAATATTCCAGCATATTTTCCATTCAAAAAGTCAAATGGCGCTCCTTCCCTTCTGAGCCCTGCCGTGCGCCCAAACAGTGGTTTATGACCACATATGAGGTATCTGTGTACTCAGGAGAAATTGCCCAACAAATTTTAGGATCCAATTTATACTGTTGCCCATGTGAAAATGAAAAAACTGAGGCTAAAAGAAAATTTTTGTGAAAAAAAAGTACTTTCTTTTTTTTACAGATCAATTTGTGAAGCACCTGGGGGTTCAAAATGATCACTATGCATCTAGATAAGTTCCTTAGGGGGTCTAGTTTCCAAAATGGGGTCACTTGTGGGGGAGCTCCAATGTTTAGGCACACAGGGACTCTCCAAATGCGACATGGCAACAGCTAAATATTCCAGCATATTTTCCATTCAAAAAGTCAAATGGCGCTGCTTCCCTTCTGAGCCCTGCCATGCGCCCAAACAGTGGTTTATGACCACATATGAGGTATCTGTGTACTCAGGAGAAATTGCCCAACAAATTTTAGGATCCAATTTATACTGTTGCCCATGTGAAAATGAAAAAACTGAGGCTAAAAGAAAATTTTTGTGAAAAAAAAGTACTTTCTTTTTTTTACAGATCAATTTGTGAAGCACCTGGGGGTTCAAAATGATCACTATGCATCTAGATAAGTTCCTTAGGGGGTCTAGTTTCCAAAATGGGGTCACTTGTGGGGGAGCTCCAATGTTTAGGCACACAGGGACTCTCCAAATGTGACATGGCAACCGCTAAATATTCCAGCATATTTTCCATTCAAAAAGTCAAATGGTGCTCCTTCCCTTCTGAGCCCTGCCGTGCGCCCATACAGTGGTTTATGACCACATATGAGGTATCTGTGTACTCAGGAGAAATTGCCCAACAAATTTTAGGATCCATTTTATCCTGATGCCCATGTAAAAATGAAAAAATTGATGCTAAAAGAAAATTTTTGTTGGAAAAATTAAAATGTCCATTTTTTCCTTACACGTTGCTTTAGTTCCTGTGAAGCACCTGAAGGTTAATAATCTTCTTGAATGTAGTTTTGAGTAGCTTGAGGGGTGCAGTTTTTATAAAGGTGTCACTTTTGGGTATTTTCTGCCATATAGACCCCTCAAAGTGACTTCAAATGTGAGGTGGTCCCTAAAAAAAATGGTTTTGTAAATTTTGTTGTAAAAATGAGAAATCGCTGGTCAACTTTTAACCCTTATAACTTCCTAACAAAAAAAAATGTTGTTCCCAAAATTGTGCTGATGTAAAGTAGACATGTGGGAAATGTTATTTATTAACTACTTTGTGTCACATAACTCTCTAGTTTAACAGAATAAAAATTAAAAATTTGAAAATTACAAAATTTTCAAAATTTTCGCCAAATTTCCATTTTTTTCACAAATAAACGCAAAAATTATCGACTTAAATTTACCACTAACATGAAGCCCAATATGTCACGAAAAAACAATCTCAGAATCGCTAGGATCCGTTGAAGCGTTCCTGAGTTATTACCTCATAAAGGGACACTGGTCAGAATTGCAAAAAATGGCAAGGTCTTTAAGGTCAAAATAGGCTGGGTCATGAAGGGGTTAAGTAGTGCGAATACTTAGCCTTGCCACGTACTGGTGAGTTCACAATGCAATGTATGGCAATATTTGTAGACCATGCACAAGCCCTATACTACAGTACTTGTGGCATGGCTATTTAAAAAATCAATAAAACATCCCATTAATAGATCATACTTAGATATTAAAATTTCAAAAAAAGGAGCGCCTAAAATTTATTTCTCAGCATTTACATAAAATAACATAATCCTTCAGTCAACCTCTATATTTTCCTGATGTCCCCATCTTGATGGAGCTAAGTGGATGACAAAAACTTCTAAAGCAATTTATCTTGGGAAAATAATAGACACATTATTGTATTGAAATCCAGTAATTTCTGACTCTATTTCCTCCAATTTTGAAAATTGATGATCAGCTTTAGATAAGCTGCACACAGCGGAGACAGATCTGTCCATCAGTCTCCACCATTTGAAAAACAGCTTTCCCTCCAGCTGTGGTTTTTAACTGGAGGAAGTGGATGGACAGGTTTGGTCACATGCGCCTCCTTTAGCAGCCATCTTGAAGCAGGAAAGCTTTGCAGTCTGTGTGAAAGACTAGATCTGAAATACTTGTCTATTATTAGGTGACATACAATTCTATCCTAACCCATTTGATAAAATATAGATAAACTAAACTACCACTTTAAACTAAGATAGCTCACACTTTTTTGTAACTCCCACTTATTTAGGAGAGGGTGACCCTGCAAGACTTTTCTCCACTGATGACTGAAAATCGTTCATTCAGCTGGGGTCTAAGTAATTAGTATTAAACGTAAGTTGTTGAACAGCGATTTTAATCTAAAGCACATTTATAACCATTACATATAAACATAATGCACATTCATCTGTAAGTTGTTTTATCTTATTGTCGTCTCTTACAAGGGTCTAGATATTCATTTCATGCACTGACAAGCCTTAGCAATGTAATTAACACTGATGTAAGCAATTAATAAGGCTGCAAGATACAAGGTTGAATTGTTAGACATACAAAATGCTATGTATGGGAATAACTAAATGCTTTGAGTAATTATTGTATTTCCCGTTGAAAAGCGCACAATCACTAGTGCCAACATGTTCCAGGAGATGTCAAAATAATTTTGATGATGAGATAACTGGTTTGGACACATGTACTGTTACAGAAAATCCAACTCAAGTGCTGAGCTTCGCACACTGATAATTGATTTAATTAGAGAACTTCTCAGGGGAGTCTTTGTCGTCTGGACGAGTCTTACACAAATTTCGTACCTCTGACAAAACTTATCGCAGTGATTAATGATAGATGATTAAATATCTCAACTGTGATCTAATATAGTTTAAGAAATCTTTATGTGTATATGTAAGAGAGTGTTGGGATGGGAACTGAGCAGACATATAAAAACACACACAATCCTGGTAATGTATGACTTGCGATGCATCTTGGGTGTCCAGTATAGAAGACCAAGTGCTATGAAAGCGTCAGGAGGAATCCAGTAAGGTAAACACACATGTTACAGCTCACGTTCAGACCCAATTCCAAACAAATATGATGGCCGCACAGCTGTTTTCCTTGTCTCTGTTTTTTCTCTATCAAATTCAGATTATTGAATTTTATGTTCATGATAGACTAAATTATTTTTTCACTGCAAAGGGAGAAGTCAGAGGTTCAAAAATCCCCATGTGTAAAACTGCTGGAAGCGTCACAGAAACATGGATAAAACCAGACATCTCACAACATAAGATAAATTGCTGCTGATCAAGACATTTCTTCAAAACCAGAACATTCTCCTGTATATTTTTGTATCTCCTTTGTTTGGCATTTTATACATAGCAGATTGTCTCTTATAAATAGATCCAAAAATAATGTAATCTATCTATCTATCTATCTATCTATCTATCTATCTATCTATCTATCTATCTATCTATCTATCTATCTATCTATCATCAACTTTCTATCAACATGTGTCATAAGCCACAGTATTGTCCCTCAACTGTCAGCACAACATAATTCGGTCTGCTCATATTTTCTTTAAGGAACTCATTCATTTTCAATGTAAATTTAATATGCAGATTTTTTGTTTTTATTTGAAAGTTAATCTGTCAGCAGGATTTCACACCGCAAACTATATGTGTGAATGTAGCTCTTTCAATGACAAGTTCAAAGATAAACACTTTTACATGACCAGTCTTTCATTCCATCACTGAGAAATCAACTATATGATATGCAAATGAGTCTGTAGATTTGAGGTGTCGATCACTCCAGCTCTATTCCACGCCCAGCATCGCCTCCTTCTACTTGTCTGACTTCCGCTATGCTCTGTGACTGCAGGCAAAGAAGACATTAGTCAAGCAGGAGGAGACACTGGGCAGGGAATAGAGCTTTAATTCCATATGCTAATTAGAGTGGGGTAGCTAAGCAATCTCAGTGCACAATTCTGTCCCCATATTTTTGGATATTCCCAATATTGACAGCATTGACTTTCCAGAACCAGTGTTTTTCAGGAAAACGCTCATGACTCCCATAATTGTCAGTGCTGGCTGGAGAAAGCTGGTGACTGTGCTCACTCATTGTTTGAGTTCCTAAGATCAGAGTAAATGTTATTAACTTTTTCCTCTCTGCTGATCTCTCCATCATTGTAACGTGCAGCCGCACAAGTTAACTAAACTAGCGATGTCAATCACTAAAGAGGCAGACAAGAGATTTCTCCTGAAACAGTTCTGGCTCTATGCAAGAAATTAGTGTCAATCATCAGAGAGGTACCAAATTAAGAATGTGGAATTGTACAAGGAGGCTGCTGAACTATGACAATAGTGGACAGAGCACCCTAATTTGAGTAAGGGAGTAAAGAGCGGTTTTTGTACAATGGAATGACACATTTATACAATAAGGCTATGTTCACACGTTCAGTATTTGATCAGTATTTAATATTAGTATTTGTAAGCCAAAATCAGGAGTGGAACAATCAAAGGAAAAGAATAATAGAAACACGTCACCACTTGTGCATTTTTCATCAAGTCCTGGTTTTGGCTTAATTCTAAGGCTACTTTCACACATCAGTTTTTTTGTGTCAGGCATAATCCGTCGTATACCTGATAGGACGGATCAGGCACTGATTTTGAAAAACCTGATGCAACTGATCAGTTTTCTTGCCGGATCCGACCTGACCTTTTCAACCCGGAAAAATAAATTTTCTATGTGGAAAATGCAGGTACGCATGAGAGAGAGAGAGAATCCGGATCAGTCTTTTGACAGATTTCATAAAAGACTGGTCCGGTTCCATAGACTTGTATTATTTCCGGCCGCCTGATGCGCCGATTCAGGCACTATCAGGCGGCTCCAGAAAAAAAAAAAACGTTGCAGTCAGCGTCTTGTCCGACAGCCGGAATGTACATTTCCGCCGGATCCGGCCAAAAACGAATGCAACGCAATGACATCAGGCGCGATCCGGCGCTAATGAAAGTCAATGCCAGAAAAGCACATCCGGTACCGGATGGGTTTTTTTAAAAACAAGCCGGATCGCGCCTGAAGTAAAAAAAACTGATGTGTGAAAGAGGTCTTACTTCTTATTTTGGTGTGCGTTCCCGCAAATGGATGTACCTGTACATCATGGCGATTGCAGGGGCACAGGTGTTATGCCAGCATGATTGCCGCCAGGAGCTTGGCTTAAAGCGACCTGCTGGCTGGATTTTGCTCAGTAAACTATAGACACTTTAGGTTATACTGATTAAATTGATACCTGGGTTGATGAAATTCGTGTAGTGGTTGTTGTTTAACCCCTTAACCCCCAGAAGTGGTTTGCATGTTAATGACCAGGCCAATTTTTACAATTTTGACCACTGTCCCTTTATGAGGTTATAACTCTGGAACGCTTCAACGCATCTTGACATTTCTGAGAATATTTTTTGTGACATATTGTACTTCACATTGGTGGTAGAATTTCTTCGATATATCTTGCATTTATTTGTGAAAAAAATGGAAATTTGGCAAAAATGTTGAAAATTTCGCAATTTTTAAATTTTTATGCCCTTAAATCAGAGTTATATTGCACAAAATAGTTAATAAATAATATTTTCCACATCTCTACTTTACATCAGTACACTTTTGGAACCAATTTTTTTTTTTGTTAGGAAGTTATAAGGGTTAAAATTTGACCAGCGATTTCTCATTTTTACAAACACCATTTTCTTTTAAGGATCACATTACATTTGAAGTCAATTTGAGGGGTCAATATGATAGAAAATACCCAAAAGTGACACCATTCTAAAAACTGTACCCCTGAAAGTGCTTAAATCCACATTCAAGACGTTATTTACACTTCAGGTGCTTCACAGGATTTTTTTGAATGTTTAAAAAAATGAACATTTAACTTTTTTCACAAAAAATTTAATTCAGATCCAATTTTTTTTATTTTAAAAAAGGGTAACAGGAAAAATTGGACCCCAAAAGTTGTTGTCCAGTTTGTCCTGAGTACACTGATACCTCATAGGTGGGGGAACCACAGTTTGGGTGCATGGCAGAACTTGGAAGGGTAGGAGCGCCGTTTGACTTTTCAATGCAAAATTGGCTGGAATTTAGATCGGACGCCATGTCGGGTTTGGAGAGCCCCTGATGTGCCTAAACAGTGGAATCCCCCCCACAAGTGACACCTTTTTTGAATGTAGACCTCCTAAGGAACTTATCTAGATGTGTGGTGAGCTCTTTGAACCCCCAAGTGCTTCACAGAAGTTTATAACGTAGAGCCGTAGAAATAAAAAATCATATTTTTTCCACAAAAATGATCTTTTTGCCCCCAATTTTTTATTTTCCCAAGGGTAACAGGAATAATTGGATGCCAACAGTGGTTGTGAAATTTGTCCTGAGTATGCTGATATCCCACATGTGGGGGTAAACCACTGTTTGGGCGCATGGCAGAGCTCGGAAGGGAAGGAGCACCGTTTGACTTTTTCAATGCAGAATTGGCTGGAATTGAGATCAGACGCCATGTCACATTTGGAGAGTCCCTGATGTGCCTAAACAGTGTAAATCCTCAATTCTAACTCCGACCCTAACCCCAACACACCCCTAACGCTAATCCCAACCCTAACCCCATCCCTAACCCTGAACCCAACCATAACCATAATCCAAACCCTAACCCCAACTTTTGCCCCATCCCTAACCATAACTTTAGCCCCAACCCTAACTCTAACCTTAACTTTAGCCCCAATCCTAACTTTAGCCCCAACCCTAACCCTAACTTTTGCCCCAACCCTAACCATAACTTTAGCCCCAACCCTAACTCTAACCTTAACTTTAGCCCCAATCCTAACTTTAGCCTCAACCCTAACCCTAACTTTAGCCCTAACCCTAATGGGAAAATGGAAATAAATACTTTTTTTATTTTATCATTTTTCCCTAACTAAGGGGGTGATAAAGCAGGTTTGATTTACTATTTAGGAGATTTTAATAGCACGTTTTTATGTTTGGCAGCTGTCACACACTAAAAGATGCTTTTTATTGCAAAAAATAGTTTTTGCATCACCACATTTTGAGAGCTATAATTTTTCCATATTTTGGCCCACAGAGTCATGTAGGTCTTGTTTTTTGTGGGACGAGTTGATGTTTTTATTGGTACCATTTTCAGGCACATGACATTTTTTGATCACTTTCTATTCCGATTTTTGTGAGACAGAATGAGCAAAAACCAGCAATTCATGAATTTCTTTTGGGGGGCGTTTACGCCATTCCGGGTGTGGTAAAATTGATAAGTCATTTTCATTCTTCGGGTCAGTACAATTACAGTGATACTGCATTGATTTTTTTTATGTTTTGGCGCTTTTTATAATAAAATATTTTGTAGAAAAAATAATTGGTTTTGCATCACTTTACTCTGACAACTATACATTTTTTATTTTTTTACTGATGATGCTCTATCGTGGCTCAAGTTTTGTAGGACAAGATGATGTTTTCAGTGGTACTATGTTTATTTATATCCGTCTTTTTGATTGCATGTTATTCCACTTTTTGTTCGGCGGTATGATGATAAAGCACTGTTTTTGGCCTTTTTTTTGGTGTTCACTAAAGGGGTTAACTAGTAGGACAGTTTTAAAGTTCAGGTTGTTACGGATGCGGCAATACCAAATATGTGCACTTTTAGGGCCTGTGCACACGTTGCGGTTTTTGCTGCGGAACCGCTGCAGAACCGCACGCCATGTACAGTACAATGTTAGTGAAGGGGAAAAAAGAAAGCTGTGCACACGCTGCAGAATTTTCCGCGCGGATTGGGTGCGGTTTCAAAACCGCAGCATGTCAATTCTTTGTGCGGATTCCGCTGCGGTTTTACACCTATTCCATTATAGGTGTAAAACCACAGGGCAATTCCGCACAAAAAAACACGCCAAAACCGCAGTAAATCCGTGCTAAAACCGCAGTGCGGTTTACCTGCGGTTTTAGCAAAATCCACACGGAAAAAAACGCAAATGAATCAGCAACGTGTGCACGGGGCCTTATGGTTTATATTTATTTTTATTCAAATATTTATTTAGTGATAGAAACAATAGTTTGTTTTTTTTTACTATTTTTTAAAATATTTTTGCAATTATTTATATATTTTTTTTAATTCTTACTTTTACACTTTGTCCCACTATGGGACGCTCATTTTGTGCAGGCTGATGGCTTCTATAGCATGCAGGTATAGCAGCATCTGCATGCTACAGAGGCTGTCAGCGCTGCAGCTTCTGTACACTAATCTGTGAGACTTCCAGACATGCACTGCACATGACAAGAAGTTTCACAGCTCTGGAGACCCAGATGTTGTCATGACGACATCAGGTCTCCATAGCAGCGATCGGGACCACGCGGCCTGCCGCGGGGTCTCCGATCCAAAGGCAGAGGGGATTGTGACCACTCCTGGTACTTAGTGTCGTATGTAATCTGTGAGAATCAGCTGACACTCGGCAGCGATCGGTCGCGCTCCCCCGTAAGCGTGGCTGATCTCACGTGATGTACTATTCTGTCCATGGTGCTCTGCTTACATATTCATCTGCTTGGCTTATGACAGGTGACTGATCTTTCAGTGAGCTACCCATTATTTTACATACTGCATATACTATTTTGGGGTTAGAAAAACAATTTTTTAAATTCATCAAAATGGTGGTGACGGCACCTGTTCAATAGTATCAATCCGTGCCATTTTGCTGCAGCCAAATTTTTTTCTCTAGCAAAATGGTTCCGGCAGTGGTGCCTGCGGAACACGATAGATGCTACTGTGCAGGCACCAGGCTGAAGCTATTTTGCTAGAGAAAAAATTTGGCTGCAGCAAAATGGTGGCTGTGCTTGTGTAGTAACATGTATTGAAATGTGATAGATGCTACTGCACAGGCGGAGGCGCTAGTTTGATGAAGTAAATTTTTTTTTCTTACCCCACAATATTATATGCAGTTTGTAAAATAGAGGGCAGGTCACTGACGGATCAGTGAGCTGTCATAAGCTCATACAGATATATATGTAAGCAGAGCACCGCATAAAGCCCCGCCAATAGGTCACCCAAAAAAAAAACACGAGAATCTCATTCACTGTAAACTACAAATAAAGATTAAACAACAACCACAAGACGGAATTCATCAACCAAGTTATTTTAATCAGTATAACACCGCCAACCTGACACTGTCTGTAGTATACTAAGCAAAATCCTGCTGATAGGTTCGCTTTAAGTGATAGCTGCAACCTGGCTGTCACTGACAGAAGCAATGCCTTTACTGCCCCAGGCTGTTTAACTCTCTAAATGTAGCAATAAAGAGTGATCTCAGTACTTAGAAGGCTGGAAGTCGAAGGGGTTTCCATCTCCAGTCCAATTCTCACTCTCGTAGCATCATAGCAGAGACCAAATTGAGTGAAAAGTATCTCCACTGCCTCATTATAGTAAATGGATCCATCGGGGGTTT
Organism: Oophaga sylvatica; assembly: GCA_033576555.1. NCBI lineage: Eukaryota > Metazoa > Chordata > Amphibia > Anura > Dendrobatidae > Oophaga > Oophaga sylvatica. The sequence goes on along the minus strand of JARQOD010000001.1, from coordinate 110,148,770 downwards.
CATTTGAATCATGTATTTCAGATATTTAGATGGAAATCTTTGTGTAAGCGCTCATCGTAGAACACAATGTAAATGTGGAATGATACAAAATGTTCTGTACCTCAAAATGCAACCAATAAAAGCTTTAACTCAACCCACAGAAAATAAGTCCCCACTCGGGTCTGTCACCTGTTAACAGAAATATGGGGGGTCTAAGTTAGTGGTAGCGTAAAGGTTCTGGAAAAGCAACTTGGCTCCCAAAAAAGAAATCCAGCAAAATCTTCCAAATTCAAATGTTCCTTCCCTACTGAGCCCCACAATGTTGCTAAACCAAAGTTGCTATCCACATGTTTGACATTAACGTAATGAGGAGAGTCCACTTATTTTATGGGTGCATGGTTCTAGAAGCACAAGCTGGGCACAATATATGAGCACTACAATGTATTGAGTACTAGAATTATATATTTGCAATTTTCACACTGCAACTTCCACTGCTTGTTTTTTTCTGGAAAACGCCTATAGCTTCAAAGTCGTCACTACATCGATGAACTCTCAGAGGGTTGCAAATTCCAATAAGTGGTCACTTTGGGGGGTTTCCACTGTTTAGGCACATCAGAAGTTCTGCAAATGGAGTCTACAAGCGATTCAAGAAAAAGTAGTGCTGCAAAAGTTAAATAGCTCTACGGTGTTGCCAAACAGTACTGTACAGCCTTATATGAGGTATTGCAACATTGAAGAAAAATTAAATAATAAATTACTGAACTTTTTATGTATTTCCTCTAGTGAAAATGAAAATTCTGAGGCTAAAGCAGTATTTTAGTGAAAAAAATATAATTATTAGTTCCTCACCACCCAATGATATAAAATTCTGTGACACACCTGTGGTTTCAATATCCTCACTACATAACTAGATGTATTCACTGAGGGGGCAGTTTGTAAAAAGTTATCAATTATTAAGGCTTCAGCTGTTCTAGCACCTCAGCGGCTGTGCCAATTTGACATAACACTCACAAACTATTCCAACAAAATCTGCATTTCAACATAGCACTTCCCTTCAGAGCAATGCATTGTGCCTGAAAAGTAGTTTCTAACCACATGCCACATATTGACTATCTCAGAAGGATTTGCATAACATAGAAACTGTAACGGGTCTGGGAGGCGGAACCTCTGAGCTTTATTATACAAGGAGGCTTTCCTTGTAAAGGAGCGGTGGCGCCCGGGGAGACGGATAGGAAGTCACTGCAAGTGACGGGGGCAGTCTCTGGATAGACAGGCGGGTAGTCACGGCAAGTGACCGGGGCAGTCTCTGGTAGACAGGCGGGTAGTCACGGCAAGTGACCGGGGCAGTCTCTGGGTAGACAGGTAGGTAGTCACGGCAAGTGACCGGGGCAGTCTCTGGGTAGACAGGTAGGTAGTCACGGCAAGTGACCAGGGCAGTCTCTGGGTAGACAGGCAGGAAGTCACGGCAAGTGACCGGGGCAGTCTCTGGTTAGACAGGCAGGAAGTCACAGCAAGTGACCGGGGCAGTCTCTGGTTAGACAGGCAGGAAGTCACAGCAAGTGACCGGGGCAGTCTCTGGATAAACAGGCAGGCAAGGAGCCCGGGGCAGTCTTTGACTGGACAGGTATATACGACCTGAGACGGTGGAGCCTCCCGGTAGGCTAGCAGGCAGATGACAGATGAGCGCCCCCAAGTGAGCAGGCGAGAGTCTCTGGAACAGCCGATGAACACCGCAGGTGATGGCCGAACCTTCAGGTGGGCTTGCAGTCAGATGGCAGATGAGCGCCCCCAAGTGAGCAGGCGAGAGTCTCTGGAATTGCCGATGGTCACCGCATGTGACGGCCGAACCTCCAGGCAGGCTTGCAGGCAGGTAGCAGACAGCAAACTGGCAGGAAACAGGCAGGTAACTGGTAACGGACCCTGAGGGCTGAAGCAGAGTAAACAGTGCAACAACAACATTGCTCAGGCACCTCCATTAAGGAGGAAGTACTTTATATAGGGTGGAGTCCTCCGCATTGGCCGGGGACCTTTTTGAAGGATGCGCGCGGCCCCTTTAAGAGCGGGGGAGGGCGCGGGCGTGCGCCCTAAGTCCAGAAGCAGGGAAGGAGCGCGCGGCCCCAGCAGGGCGGAAGGAGGACGCTGAGCGCGGGTAAGGGGGGCGACGTCCCTGCCTGGCAGAGGACGCAGTCGCAGGGGAACAGCATCCCTGCCTGGCAGAAGGCAGGGACGCCGATGCTACAGTACCCCCCCTTAGGCCCCCCCCTTTTTAGGCCAGAAAGAAATTTAGCTAGGATGAGAGGGGCATGGATGTTCTCCCGAGGCTCCCACGTTCTCTCCTCAGGACCAAACCCCTTCCAATCCACCAGAAAATAGGTCTTTCTTCCTACCCTTTTTGTGGCCAGAATGTTCTCTACCTCAAATTCGTCTTCAGCAGACACTGGAGCAGGAGGTGTACCTGTAGACTTGACAAAAGAGTTAAGTACCACCGGTTTGAGGAGAGATACATGGAAGGAGTTAGGAATCCGCAAATTGGCCGGGAGTTTCAATTTATAGGACACCGGGTTGATCTGACTGATGATCTCAAAAGGACCGATGAATCGAGGACCCAACTTGTAGGAAGGAATCTTGAGCCGGACATACTTGGATGAAAGCCAGACCTTATCCCCAGGACGGAATTGAGGAGGATCCAAACGTCTTTTGTCAGCATGTTTCTTCATGCGCTCGGATGACAGAATGAGTGTGGACCAGGCACTCTCCCATATGGAGGAAAATTCGTTAACCAGAGATTCCGCAGCTGGATTGTCCACAGAGATGGAGACAGGAACAGGGATCCGGGGGTGTTGACCGAAGACTACAAAGAACGGAGATTTGGAGGAAGATTCGCTCTCGTGATTGTTATAAGAGAATTCGGCCCAAGGCAGGAGATCCACCCAGTCAGAATGGTGGGCATTAACGAAGTGCCGGAGATAACTGGTCAGATTCTGATTGATTCGCTCGACTTGTCCATTGGACTGCGGGTGGTAAGCGGAGGAGAAATCCAAGGTAACGTCTAGCAACTTACAAGTGGCTCTCCAGAATCGTGAGGTGAACTGTACCCCACGATCCGACACAATGTGACGAGGCAGACCATGAAGACGGAAGATGTGGCGGATAAAGTCTTTAGCCAACTCGGGTGCAGACGGAAGCCCTGGCAGGGGAATGAAGTGAGCCATCTTGGAAAATCGGTCAACGACCACCCAAATGACCATACAACCGGCAGAGACGGGCAGATCTGTTATGAAGTCCATGGCTATATGCTGCCAGGGAGCAGCGGGTACAGGAAGCGGAAGAAGACGGCCGGCAGGCAGGTGTCTCGGAACTTTGTTGCGGGCACAGGAGACACAGGCAGAAACAAAGTCTATTACGTCCTTGTGCAGGGTAGGCCACCAGTAATGCCGAGTAATGAGCTGGAGGGTCTTTTTCTGACCAGCGTGGCCAGCTAGTTTAGACGAATGACCCCAGTGTAGGATTCTCTCCTGATCAGTTACCGATACGAACGTCTTGCCAGGAGGGAGACGATTTAGACTCACGGGAGCCACCCGCATCACTCTGGCGGGATCGATGATATGTTTAGGTTCCTCCTCGAGATCCGACACCAGGAAGGACCGGGACAAGGCGTCCGCCTTGATGTTCTTGTCAGCCGGACGAAAATGTAAAAGAAAATCAAAGCGGGCAAAAAACAAGGACCACCGGGCTTGGCGAGGGTTAAGTCTCTGGGCATGCTGGAGGTAAGCCAGATTTTTGTGGTCAGTGTAAATGATTACCGGATGAAGAGCCCCCTCGAGTAGGTAACGCCACTCCTCCAATGCCAGCTTGATGGCCAATAACTCTCGGTCTCCTATGGAGTAATTGCGCTCAGAAGAGGAGAAGAGTTTGGAGAAGAAGCCGCAAGATACCATCCTCCCGGATGAAGATTTTTGAGTAAGTACCGCTCTGGCTCCAGAAGAGGAAGCGTCCACCTCCAGGAAGAACTGCTTGTTGCCGTCCGGGCAATGCAGCATTGGAGCGGAAGAGAAGGCCTGTTTTAAAGAAAGAAAGGCCTCCTCTGCTTCGGGCGTCCACTGTTTGGGATTAGCATCCTTGCGGGTGAGCGCGGAGATTGGAGCAGTCCGGGAAGAGAAGTGTGGTATGAAGAGACGGTAATAATTGGCGAATCCCAGGAACCGCTGAATGGCCTTCAACCCCTCCGGTCGGGGCCATTTCTCGATGGCAGACAGTTTCTCCGGATCCATTCGTAGGCATGTCTGAGAAATGATGTAGCCCAAAAACGGAAGCAAGGTCTGCTCAAAGAGGCACTTCTCATATTTGGCGAAGAGGTGATTCTGCCTGAGCCTGAGCAGAACCTGACGAACATCCCTCCGGTGAGACTGGAGATCCGGAGAGAAGACCAAGATGTCGTCTAGGTACACCACAACGCAGGAGTAGAGAAGGTCCCGGAAGATGTCATTGACCAACTCCTGAAAGACTGCTGGAGCATTACAGAGACCAAAGGGCATAACCAAATACTCGTAGTGGCCGTCCCGGGTATTGAATGCCGTCTTCCATTCATCTCCCCGACGGATACGGACCAGGTTATATGCCCCACGGAGATCCAGTTTGGTGAAGATTTTAGCCCCCCTCAGACGATCAAACAATTCTGGAATGAGCAGAAGAGGGTACTTATTCTTCACCGTGATCAAATTTAGGCCTCTGTAGTCAATACAGGGACGGAGAGAGCCGTCTTTCTTTTTTACGAAGAAGAAACCTGCTCCCGCTGGGGAGGTGGATTTCCGGATGAATCCCTTAGCCAAATTCTCCTCGATATATTCGGACATCGACCTGGTCTCAGCAGCGGACAATGGGTAAATACGCCCACGGGGAGGCGTAGTACCGGGTAGCAGGTCGATAGGGCAATCATACGGTCTGTGCGGGGGTAATGTCTCTGCTTCCTTTTTATTAAAGACATCAGCGAAAGACCAATATGGAATCGGGAGCCCTGGTAGATTAGTTGGTGTAGGAGAAGGACGGACGGGATGAACAGGAACCAAACAAGTTTTATGACAGTCCTGTCCCCAGCGAAGAATCTCTCCAGTCTGCCAGTCGAGCACGGGTGCATGCTTTTGGAGCCAAGGCAGACCTAGTAAGAAAGCATGTGAGAGTCCAGGCAGAACATGAAACGAGATGCTCTCAGAATGCAGCATTCCTACCTGCAGGGTTATGGCTTCAGTGATAAGTTGGATGGGACGTGGCAGGAGACCTCCATCCACAGCAGCAACAGATACTGGTTCAACCAGAGGTTTGGTAGGAATGCGATATTTCTCTACTAGAGCCTGTGAAACAAGATTCCCGGCTGCTCCAGAGTCAAGTTGGGCAAGTTCGAAATAACGGTTCTCACCGAGGAGAATTGAGACTGACAACAGCAGAGATGAAGAGGATTTATTTTTGTCTAGGTGGACCTCTCCGAGCGAACCTAGACACAGGCGTTTCCCGACCTCTCTGGGCAGGTATGGATCCAGTGCTCCTTACTGCCACAGTAGGAAGCAACTCCCCTCGGTACGGCGTGAGTCCTGACGAGCTTTGACCATCTTGGTCTGGTCGACTTGCATAGGCTCAGAAGAGTGTACCTGAGGAGAAACGGAAGGAGTTACAGGTCTCTGAAAAGAAGGAGCAAGACGAGGAAACCTTCTCTCACGGGTGACCTCTTTAGCGCGCTCCTGGAACCGCAGATCAATTCGATTGGCGAGAGTTATTAGGTCATCGAGAGAGGTTGGAATGTCCCGACCAGCAAGTTCATCTTTAATTCGGCCGGAAAGACCCTCCCAGAAGACAGAGATCAGAGCGTCATTATCCCAAGCTAGCTCCGAGGCAAGGGTACGGAACCGTATGGCATATTGACCCACGGTGAGACTTCCCTGATGGAGACGCAGCAGAGAAGATGCAGAGGAGGTCTTCCGTCCGGGTTCGTCGAATACCTTCCGGAAGGCTGAGAGAACAGCAGACAGGTCAGACACCAGAGGATCCTCTCTCTCCCAAAGAGGATTTAGCCAGGCCAGGGCCTCTCCGGTGAGATGGGACATGATGAAGGCAATTTTGGCCCGGTCGGAGTTAAACTGGTGTGCCAGGAGTTCAAAATGCAAGGTGCACTGGTTAATGAAACCCCGAGCCAGAGCAGGGTCGCCTCCAAACCGAGGAGGAGCTGAAAGTCGAGGTCCAGGAACGGAAACCACAGAATTGGTAAGCAGCGGAACTGCCGGATTGCGAGTCATGGCGCCCGCGGTGGTTGCTGGTGAAGTAGACAGTGTGTCCAGGCGGGAATTAACATTCCGCAGGTGACCTAGGATGGACTCCTGTTGAGACCTCTGACGAGACAGTTCATGACACAGGTCAGAGAGCGAGGGAGTTTGGGTGCCACCGGGTTCCATGGCCCGAGCAAACTGTAACGGGTCTGGGAGGCGGAACCTCTGAGCTTTATTATACAAGGAGGCTTTCCTTGTAAAGGAGCGAGTGGCGCCCGGGGAGACGGATAGGAAGTCACTGGATAGACAGGCGGGTAGTCACGGCAAGTGACCGGGGCTGTCTCTGGTTAGACAGGGGGTAGTCACGGCAAGTGACCGGGGCAGTCTCTGGGTAGACAGGCGGGTAGTCACGGCAAGTGACCGGGGCAGTCTCTGGGTAGACAGGCAGGTAGTCACGGCAAGTGACCGGGGCAGTCTCTGGGTAGACAGGCAGGTAGTCACGGCAAGTGACCAGGGCAGTCTCTGGTTAGACAGGCAGGAAGTCACAGCAAGTGACCGGGGCAGTCTCTGGTTAGACAGGCAGGAAGTCACAGCAAGTGACCGGGGCAGTCTCTGGATATAACAGGCAGGCAAGGAGCCGGGGCAGTCTTTGACTGGACAGGTATATACGACCTGAGACGGTGGAGCCTCCCGGTAGGCTAGCAGGCAGATGACAGATGAGCGCCCCCAAGTGAGCAGGCGAGAGTCTCTGGAACAGCCGATGAACACCGCAGGTGATGGCCGAACCTTCAGGTGGGCTTGCAGTCAGATGGCAGATGAGCGCCCCCAAGTGAGCAGGCGAGAGTCTCTGGAATTGCCGATGGTCACCGCATGTGACGGCCGAACCTCCAGGCAGGCTTGCAGGCAGGTAGCAGACAGCAAACTGGCAGAAAACAGGCAGGTAACTGGTAACGGACCCTGAGGGCTGAAGCAGAGTAAACAGTGCAACAACAACATTGCTCGGGCACCTCCATTAAGGAGGAAGTACTTTATATAGGGTGGAGTCCTCCGGCATTGGCCGGGGACCTTTTTGAAGGATGCGCGCGGCCCCTTTAAGAGCGGGGGAGGGCGCGGGCGCGCGCCCTAAGTCCAGCAGCAGGGAAGGAGCGCGCGGCCCCAGCAGGGCGGAAGGAGGACGCTGAGCGCGGGTAAGGGGGGCGACGTCCCTGCCTGGCAGAGGACGCTGTCGCAGGGGAACAGCGTCCCTGCCTGGCAGAAGGCAGGGACGCCGATGCTACAGAAACATAGTATTTAAGGTTGAAGGAAGGCTTTAAGTCCATCTAGTTCAACCCATAGCCTAACATGTTGATCCAGAGGAAGGCAAAAAAAACGCATGTGGCAAACAGTAAGCTTTACATTGGGGAAAAAAATTCCTTCCCGACTCCACATACGGCAATCAGACTAGTTCCCTGGATCAATGCCCTATCAAGGAATCTAGTATATATACCCATTAACATAATACTTTTCAAGAAAGGCATCCAGTCCTTTCTTAAATTTTAGCAGGGAATCACTCATTACAACATTATACGGCAGAGAGTTCCATAGTCTCACTGCTCTTACAGTAAAGAATCCGCGTCTGTGATTATGAGTAAACCTTCTTTACTCCGGATGTAGAGGATGTCCCTTGTCCCCGTCTCAGGTCTAAGTAGTAAAAAGATCATTAGAAAGGTCTTTGTACTGTCCCCTCATGTATTTATACATTATAATAAGATCACCCCTTAGCCTTCATTTTTCCAAACAAAATAACCCCAAGTGCAATAACCTGTCTTGGTATTGCAGACCCCCCAGTTCTCTAATAACCTTGGTCGCTCTTCTCTGCACGCGCTCCAGTTCAGCTATGTCTGTCTTATACACTGGAGACCAGAACTGCACACAGTATTCTAAGTGTGGTCGCACCAGTGACTTGCACAGAGGTAAAATTATGTTCTCCTCATGAGCTTCTATGCCTCTTTAAATGCATCCCATTACTTTATTTGCCTTTGCAGCAGCTGCCTGACACTGGCCACTAAATGTGAGTTTGTAGTCCACCCATACACCCATGTCTTTTTCAGTGACAGTTTTGTCCAGTGTTTTACAATTAAGCACATAATTATACATCTTGTTTTCTCTGCCCAAGTGCATGACCTTACATTTATCCCCATTAAAGCTCATTTGCCATTTATCAGCCAAAGCTTTTAGTTTGCATAAATCCTCCTATAATATAAAATTGTCCTCTTCTGTATTGATTACCCTGCAGAGTTTAGTGTCATCTATAAATATTGAAATTCTACTCTGTATGCCCCCTACAAGGTCAATAATAAATATGTTAAAAAGAAGTGGGCCCAATACTGACCCCTGCGGTACCCCACTGCTAACTGTGACCCAGTCCGAGTATGCTCCATTAATAACCACCCTTTGTTTCCTATTCCTGAGCCAGTTCCTAACCCACTTACAGATTTTTTCCCCTATCCCCATTGTTCTCATTTTATGTATCAACCTATTGTGTGGCACTGTATCAAAAGCTTTTGAAAAGTCCATAAACACCACGTCCACTGCATTTCATTGGTCCAGTCTGGAACTTACCTCTTCATAGAAGCTTATCAGATTAGTTTGTCAGGAACGGTCTCTCGTAAACCCATGTTGATATTGGATGAAGAGGTTATTCGTCTTCAGATACTCCAGTATAGCTTCTCTTAGAAAACCCTCAAGGATTTTACCCACAGGCTCACTGGCCTATAATTTCCAATTTCAGTGTTTGTCCCCTTTTTGAATATTGGCACCACATTTGCTATACGCCAGTAATGTGGAATAGACCTTGTTATTATGGAATCTTTAAAGATTAAAAATAATGGTCTATCAATGACTTTACTTAATTCATGCAGTACTCGGGGTGTATCCCATCCGGGCCTGGGGATTTGTCACCTTTAGTGATATTTAGACGCCGCCGTACTTCCAGCTGGGTTAAGCAGGTGACATTTAACCTCTTTACCCCCGAGGGTGCTTTGCATGTTAATGACCAGGCCAATTTTTAAAATTCTGAACACTGTACCTTTATGAGGTTATAACTCTGGAACGCTTCAATGGATCTTGGCTATTCTGAGAATGTTTTTTCGTGACATATTGTACTTCACGTTAGTGGTAAAATTTCATCGATACAACTTGCGTTTATTTGTGAAAAAAGCGGAAATTAGGCAAAAATTGTGAAAATTTTGCAATTTTCAAAATGTAATTTTTATGCCCTTAAATAAGAGACATACAGTACAGACCAAAAGTTTGGACACACCTTCTCATTCAATGATTTTTCTGTATTTTCATGACTAAGAAAATTGTGGAATCACACTGAAGACATCAAAACTATGAATTAACACATGTGGAATTATACATTACATTTTACAAAAAAGTGTGAAACAACTGAAAATATGTCTTATATTCTAGGTTCTTCAAAGTAGCCACCTTTTGCTTTGATTACTGCTTTGAACGCAGAAAAGGTGAACCGGAATCGGAATCGGAAGTTCCCATAATTCTTTGAGAGGCAGTGTGATTTTATTCAGCCAATGAGGAATCCTAAGAAGTGTGGGCACATCCTGTAATGCTGTGGTCATGTTAACTAATGGCATGGCTGTGATTGGCTGCTGAAATGATGTCAGAATGCACTATAAAAGGCGTCGCCGCCATTTTAGCTTCACTGTGCTGTGAATTTAGTTAGGGACAGAACGCTGCTCTGCTGACTCTGAGGGACAGTTACATATAGCGTTTTTGTGAATTGTTCTGTAGGCAGGCTATTTGAGAAACCGCTTTGTAAATCATCCTTTTTCCTTGCAGTGTTGTTTTCACAGCTCTGTGCAAGGTGTGTGTGTGAGTGCAGGTGACGCTGCAGTTTGCTCTGCATCCAACGCTGTTTGTAGTCATCTGCACGTGTCACTCATTGACTCTTTTTTTTTTTATTTTGTGGAATTGGTGCTGCTCCATTCAATTGAAATTAACAGTGATCTATTAGTGTGACGTGCTTCCATCCGTATCCAATACATTGGTTGCAAACACTATAGAAGTACACAAAGGAGCCTTTCACAGCTAGTGAACAGTTGTGTGCAGTGTTCACTGTAGCCTGTGAGGTTTTGATTTTTTGAGTGCAGATCACGCTACTGTTAGTTCTTCAACCACTGCTGGTTGGAGTCTGCTGAGCGTGTGTCACTGCCTCATCCTTGACATTTTTCTCTAATTGGTGCTGCTCCATTCTATTTCAAAAAACTCAAATCTATTAGTGTGACGTGCTTAAACAATACATTGGTTGCAAACACTATAGAAGTACACAAAGGTGCCTTTCACAGCTAGTGAACAGTTGTAACGCTGGTATTGTCTGTACTTTGTTTTCCAGCGTTACTCAGCATGTCTCTGCTTTAACCCTTTTGCTCCTTTCCCCCTAACCAGCTGGGATACTGTTGTCTGTTACCTGTATGGATGCTGCTCAGTTCCCAGCTCTGCTGCGTAGCCGTACTTGCGTGAGTGTCTCCACTGCGTTGCATGACCACCCGCATGTGCGGTCCCTGACCTGCTGTAAAAGCCATCCGTAGCTTGCAAAGTCCTCTGCAGTGGTGCATGACTTACTACGTGTGTGGCAGCAGCTTCTGTCAGGTGTCTGGCCTGCTGTAGAGACCATCCGTAGGTTGCAAAGTCCTCTGCAGTGGTGCATGACTTACTACGTGTGTGGCAGCAGCCACTGTCGGGTTCCCTCTGTGTTGAGCTGTCTGGCTCTGCATAGGGGGCGCGGCCCACATCTGTCCTGCTTTTATGAGGATTGGGTGTGTACTAGAATTACTGCTCCAGCCTATCGCTGTGAAGCAGTTCATATATAAAGTTCCCCAGCCCTGTGGGGCGTTGCCAGAGCTTTGCACTGACTTTGCATTGAGTTCCTGAACCTAGCCATGTGTGGTTGTGTTTTCAGCTCCTGCTCTGAGTTCGATCAGCTCTGGAGAGCTGATTCCCCTTGTCCTGTCTTGTGTTTCTGCCTATGCCTATGCCTGGGGCTGAGTACCCAGATCGCCATTCCTGGAGGCTGTATATCCAGGCCTGTTCCTGTTGTATCTTGTTTCCTGAATCCCTGACCCTGGATCTATCCTGGTACCTGAATGTCTGAACTGTGTCTTGTGTTTTCGCCTATGCTGGGGGCTGACTACCCAGTATGCCCTTCCTGGAGCCTGCATATCCAGGTCTGTTCCTGCTGTGTCTTATTACCCGAATCCCTGATCCGAGGATCTGATCCTGTACCTGACTGTCTGAACTGTGTCCTCTGTGTTTTGTTCCTGAAGTCCTTCTGTGTCCTGAACCCTGTACCAGTGACTGTGATTCCTTGCTATATAACTTGAGTTCATCGTGGAAGGAGGAGTCCGGTGTGTGTGATGAGTTTCTGTTACTCTGTGCTCAGCTTCTGTGCAATCCCCGGCCAGCTCCCGTTGAGCCTGGCGGGGCTTGCACCAGACCGCTGGGGTTCCTTTTCAGATTGATACTAGATGTCCGGACTCCGAGGACCGTGTCCTCCCTGATGACCACTGCCTGATATCCGATGTCCGATGACCACTACAAGATGTCCGGATCCTATCCTTCCTGCCGATCGTTGCCAGATGTCCGGAGCCTGCCGATCGTTGCCAGATGTCCGGAGTCCGATGTCCTTGTTCCTGTGTTCCTGAGATCCAATCCATGTTCCTGATGTCCAGTCCGTGTTCCTGACTCCCTGAGATCCAATCCGTGTTCCTGATATCCTGTCCGTGTTCCTGTGTCCCTGAGATCCAATCCGTGTTCCTGATGTCCTGTCCGTGTTCCTGACTCCCTGAGATCCAATCCGTGTTCCTGATGTCCAGTCCATGTTCCTGTGTCCCTGAGATCCAATCCGTGTTCCTGATGTCCCGATGTCCTGCCGGTTCCTCCGTGGTCTACCCGTTATGACCCCGCCATCGTCTGAAGTCTGTCTGAGGTCGGTGTCTGATGTTCTCCTGCTGAGCCTGTGCTACGCCTGAGGCCTGAGAGAGAGGCCGCCCAAGTATGCCCGTGCCAGATAACCCTGTACTGCATCTACCCGTGATGTCCTACTGCACTCCTCTGTGATCCTGAGTCGTGTACCCTTCTCTGATGTGCGGAATCGGGAGCCCGGTCTTATGTTCTGTTTATGTACTGTGTTTCTTTAAGTAAACTTTATGTTTCTTCATACCTGAAGTTGTGCGGTGTTGTCTAGTCCTGCAGGTCGCCATCTTGCCCACATGCTCAGCTGCCACGGATCCCGGTCGCTGCCCTTCCCTAGTCCGGGCAGGCCCGGGTCTCCCTCCGTGGTCCAGTGGGTCCACATTCTCTTACCATCTGGGACGCATACCTCACGTCGTCGTGGACTGGCGGCGTGGGAGCATTGGCTAGTTAGGCAAGCTATGCCATGTCCCGA